>HG995307.1:14176167-15376167 GCA_905332915.2 Hecatera dysodea
ATATGACAAAGAAACTGCGAAACACTATTTCCATGGCAACGTTTGAGAGGTTTTCAGGTTGAGTTACAAATAATCAAAGTCCAACCAACCCGCGGTTACCAACCCGCACTGGGCCCGCGTGGTGGATTACGGCCCATTCCTTCTCCTAGAGAGGAGGACTGTGTCCCATCAGTGGGAACCTTAAAAGGCTGATTATGCTTATATGCTAAATTCTAATTTAGTTCCGAAAATTATTTATTTAATTTAAACTTTATGTACAATAGCAGTACATGGGCGGACTTAATTCAATCGAAACAAAATTGTAAATCGAAAGGACCACCAAAAACCTTCGTTCAATTTCAGAAATCGAAAGAAAGCGTCATTCTTTCTGCGATAATGATTGCCATAAAGCCAAAATGAAAAATCTTGATAAGACTTTTAACAAATACATACAATTTTAGAGGCATATCGAATCAGTAAGATAGTTGGTAGCAAAATAAAAGATTATCAACAGCATTGACAACAATAACGCTTATTTCCTACAAAAGATAAGTTAAGATTAAACGCAAAAAAAAAAAACAGATAAATTCACTATCTTTTTCCCACATGAGAATTTTGCACCAATTTGATTGCACAAACATAACAAAATAACATCAGCCAATAAAAATATCGATTCTAAAAGATAGTACTATCAAGAAATGCGATTACTGATTTCATTTTCCAATAAAACACAAGACATATTATACTTTTAATTAGTTACATAATGCTTCTGCAGTGTTTCAGTGCTTGTAAATAAAAAAATAAATTTAAAAAAAATCGCTATGATTATGCTAAAAGAGTTTTTGTTTGGTTCAATGTTTTGTGGTGGTAATGAATAAGGATAAGAGACATTTGGTAGCAACTATGTTGCCTGTGATGCAGATTTTTAGGAAAGTTACTGCGGGGCAGGTAAAATCTAAACTATGAATAATTGTGTGTTTTTATTAAGTTACTACCAACCCCGCGGTTTCACCCGGGTCGTTCCCGTTCCCGTGCGAATATGGGGATAAAATAGAGACGGAGCTATATAAGATGCATAGCATTATCCCTTTTACATAAAGGAATCACGATGATATTAGCACGTCATAGAATTTCACAAACATAACTGGGTTATATCATACGCCTAGGCAAGCCATTATGCCTACATATATCCGTAAATACGGGTGAAGAATATCAAACATCACAGACAGAAAATCCAAAAGTATAAAGTACTAGCAGCGCCCTGCGGTTTTACCCGCGTAGTTCCCTTTCCCGTGGGAATATGGGGATAAAATATAGCCTATGTCACCCGGAGATAGTGTAGCTTCCCATCAGTGAAAGAATTTTTCAAATCGGTTCTGTAGTTTCGGAGCCTATTCAATACAAACAACCAATACAATCTTTCCTCTTTATAATATTACTATAGATATGCGTGAATGTTCTGCGATTTCATAAACCTCTCACCTTTATAAGCTTACATGTAGTGAGTGGTCTATCCATACAAACAAGATAGAATGACTGTTCCCTTCAAACTCAATCAACCGACGTTTTCATGGTGAGGTTTTACTGAATAGACCGGGCGATGTGTTAATTTTAATCACAACAGTATGTATGTATGAACGATGCAAAAGAGGTATGTTGTTATCGTAACAGGTAGCGTTCTATAGTCTCTGCCTACACCTGAGGAAAAGGCGTGAGTTTATGCAAGTTAGAAATTAAAATGATGTATATTTTATATGTTGCAAAGAAACCTTGCGCAATTAGCTCTATTATTAAAATTGTAAGTCGAAGGGCATTTGTAAACTCCTATCATGATAAGGAGAAGTATAATTGATTATGTGAATTTATTAATTATTTAGTGAAGGTCGTAGTCGTTCATTTTATTGAGTAAGATCCGTATTTGAAAGGTATAACTGAATTTTGACTCACTATGACATCGTAAGAACCAAGATTTATCATTAAATTCGTTAATGTTATGAGTTATGAAAAATGCTCGAATTTAATCCTAATGCTTATTTGATACCCTAGTTCAGGAAGATGTTAAAAATAACATAAAATATAGACATCACGCAGCATCGCGCAGCTCGAAATCTGACCTGTTGCAACTTGTATTTACTAGTACTTATATTTAGTACTACTACTTATATTTACTTAGAACGCAAAGGGCACAAGAAGGATCACGGATGGGTTTTAGTCAGTAAGAATCTGACACTCCCTTCCGCTCCGCCCAGAGCGGGAGAAGTCATTTGATGATTTCCCATAAGGGGAAGATACAGGGGAAAAGAAGTCCAGGAAGGAGAAGAACATCTTGGCTTAAAAATCTGCGCCAATGGTACAACAAACGCACACGTTCCCTATTTAGAGCTGCCGTGTCGAGGGTCCAAGTGGCCATGATGGTCGCCGACCTTCGATAGAAGATGGCAATCAAAGAAGAAGATAGACATCAAAGTTTTAAACTATTGTTACGAGCTTCGGGTTCGTGACAATAAAAACTGCCGATTAAATAACCAAAAAATAACACTTTAATAACAGAACACTAATATACACTTTAAACTCACTAATTATGAATCACAATCGCACTATTAATCACTTGAGTTCGCAGTCGAAGATCGCTCTCGAAGTTATCACTTGTATCGCAAATCCAATACTGACTCGGTCGGCTTCTTTTTTTTTTTGAATGGACTACTCGCAGTTCAGCACACTAAGGCTGGTTACTGCTCAACCGGATAATGCTGACTCGGTCGGCACATGTGCTGGCCTTATATAGGGCGCCGAGTACTTCCAGAAAGTTCGCGTACATATCGGTCGCGACCGACTAAGGTCCGAGAATTCTAGAATGTTCTAGCATAGAAAAATCTCGAAGATTCCTGGCTTTTTTAATACTGCTACTCGATACTAGATGGCGCTAGTGGTACCGAATACCGCTATCTTCCTTACTTAATTGTGGCGCGCAACACTATGTTTGGAATTCTGTAGGGAAATCTGTCTTGAAATAACTTTATTCCTTCAGTTTTTACCCTTACATTTTTTGTCACAGGTATGGCAATGGGCAATGCAGCGTGGTACCAAATTGGAGACGCATATGCAGAGTCTAAAGGACCTCGACTTGGTGCTCGAAGAATTGCTACAATGGCTCATCGGGTTGGAGAACACGCTGCTGTGTAAGTTTCTGATATACTCTGAATTATTTATAATTTTAAACCGACTGAGGCGAGGACGAGATATGATCCTCCTTTTCGCCCTTTTCCATTTTTGCTGGAATTTGTTCGAAAGAGTCACCGCGGCCCTGGAACACAAAGGGCATTAGGAGGATCACGGGTGGGTTTTAGTCAGTAAGAGACTGACATTCCCTTCCGCTCCACCCAAAGCAGGAGAAGTCATTTAATGATTTTTCATCCTTAAAAAAGGGGATTTTTCATTGCATTTGCATTGCATGGGCACATCCATGCTTTGCACATTTTGCTTGACCTTGACAAGACAACACAAGACATTTATTTGCAAACATGAGTGTACAAACAACATAACAGCAACAACAGACATAACTGAATTATCCTCTACCAGCTCCTTTAAATCAATATTTTTAATTAATTCCACTGTCTGCTTATTTTTCATCAGACAGAAGAATATAAATTATTTATTTGTCTTATGTTTTCTATGTTTAATCTTCCTTCCAAAAAGAGGATATCAATCAAACATTCTTCGTTATCTGTAGCGCTCGAATCGGAACCTCTGCCAGAATCCATCGAGCTACTTGAAGGCCTCATCGAGGACCACAAAGAGCTGATGGAGCACACGCAGAAGAGACAGAACGAAGTCGACCGCGTCTGTAAGGCATACCAGGTATGTACCACTAAAGCGCTTATTACACTATCCAATTTTTAGGAAACCTAAATCGGATACAATTTAGGAATTCGAACTAAATCGGCCTCTAACTTCAATAGGGATGTTTCCTGAGTAAAAAATATATGATTATGTTTAGTCCGTCAGTTAGATTATAGAAAAATATTGGACACGTATTTTTTCCTTTACCAAATCTATAAAAACTGACGAAGATACAAAGCATCAAAGATCAGGAGTGGGGGCTTGTGACGTCACGGCTCGGTAAAAATTGTAGCGAGTAGTGACGTCACGTGTTTTCAACACACTGTATCGTCTTCATTTTTTGTTTACGTGAAAAAAGAAAAATACGTGTCCAATATTTTTTGGAAATCTACCTGACGGACTAATTAGATTTTTTTAGTCAACTACCCTATTACACTATCCTGTTTCCTAAATTGACTTCCTAAAAATTGGAATTAAAGGAACATTATTTTGAGTCCCGTAGGTCCAAACGAAAAAACTCAACAGTGTTTTTTAATCTCTCTGTACTATTATTATTTCTTATGAATGGTACCTTTATTACATTAGTACAGATAGATTAAGAGTTGGTTTTTTTTACTGCTGAAGCTGAAGAGTTTTTTTGTTTCTTTGTTTAAACGCGCTAATCTCTGTAAGTACTATTCGGATTTGGGAAATTCCTTTTGTATATGATAGCCACATTCATGAGGAAGGAAAAACCAGATATGGGCGCATGAAGTCGCGGGCAAAAGCTAGTGTACAAATATAATAAAGCTGATGAATTTGTTTGTTTGAATGCGCTAATCTCTAGAACTACCAGTCGGATTTGGAAAATTCTTTTTGTTTGTGATAGCCGGCATTTTATAAAGATTAATTCAGTTATATTTTTAGTGGAGATTTTTATACTAATTCAAGCTTATTTCTACAAAGGTCAAGAGTCAAAGCCAAGGTCGTGAAAGTACACCAAGGAAGGTTTCAGCAAAGAGTGCCACTAAGGGAGCACCTGGGTATGTCCTGAAAATATAATTTTTATTTAGTAAATGTTACATTACCCCCTCTTATTGTGCTGTAGTTCACATTTGTAAATATTTTTTCTTTTAACTTAAAAAAAAAATGTTTTGTTAAAAAAACACTTCAGTGTTGTCCATTTTTAATTTTCAGTGTATTTCTTTTACTTTTTTATGTTTTGTATTCGTTTCCATACTTTTATTTTATGTTTTTTCGTTTTGTCTCCCCCACCTTTCACGAATCATGCACGTCGACACTTCGCCGCCATCTTGTGATGTCATTGCATGGTGTTGCCTGCTTGCAATGTGTGTTGCCATCACAAATATAGCCGCGGTTCCCAGCACGACCTCAATAGGGAGAGATCAGTCTCGCCTGACTATTATGGATCTAGGCGTTTCAGGTGTGTTTTATTTTCATTTGTAAAATTAATGGGTCTTTATTTGAAATGTTTATTTTTGTAGTTGGAGTGTTTTTACCATGTTTTCATGAAGAACAGTTAAAGTATTTTTGCGCTTTATTTCATTGTTTTTTTCCCCGTGCATAAAACAAGCAGAATATCAAAATAATAATAATTATATCATTGCAATGATCAAAAAAAAATAATTTTACATATCTTAGTCTTTCAATTACTGAATAAAATATCCAATTACACTTTGCTCCCTAAATTTACAAACATGGTAAAAATACTCTAAAAGATTTTATTATTTCTCAAATTGTCTCATAATTAAACCTACTTTGTATAAACGCGCCATACATAACAGTACGTAATAAACAAAAAGAAGAATATGTAAAAAATATAACAACGTTTATATAAAGTTGGTAAATGGTGGTTACTTACTTTCATGTGCTTTACATGTTTGTCATTTGTGTAACTGTAGGTGCGTTGTCTGAAATTCCTATCTTATATAAATAACTAAATATACGCGTTGTTTCTGCAATACAAAATTAACTTTACTACCAATATCGTAAGGTTTATTTTGTATTGCACACGTGACGCCAGCATTAAAAAGAGAACACCAAGCACATCCAAACCAAAAATTCCCACTTCTGATGACGCACCATACATTTGCTTCGTCTCGCTCTAACACATGTAAACGTTGCTTTCCGTCCCGTTCTGGCACGCTTCACACGGGCAGGTCCAGGATACACAGTCGAAGTAGAAGAGGAAGGTTTGAACGAATATTCTTTATTTAAATGTGTGTGTAGATTAGCTGCCTGTATTTTTTTTTTATTTAGAGAAAAAGTAGTTTTTTTTGTAAGTTAGCATGTGTGTTGAATTTCGTAGCTATAATTGCCAGGGCTCTCGTGTTACCCAGTCAAGGAAAAGCACGTTAAGCCGTTGGTCCCCATTGTCATTTCGCAGTCGTTACGGATTGTCAGCAACTATAAAATGTGAAACTAGTCTTGTATAAAAGTACCGTGTAACACAGCTACGGTTGTACTCCCCGACTTTTGCCTAACCAGCCAGCCCGCGCCGCTGAGCCATTAGCGTTAAATCCCCTAAATAATAATAACCAGACCCAGCCTGTCCCTTGCTGCCCCTCCTCAATGACCCCGTTAAGCCGAGGCCCGTATCCCACAGGGGATGCCCTTAGCGAAGCGGTCATTTAGTTTTTAGTAGTTTTTAGCCCTGGCTGGGGGCCTTAAATTCATTTGAGGCCACCACAGGATTGTCCGGTTGAGCAGTAACCAGCTTTAGTGTGCTGAACTGCGAGAGGTCACGTCAAAAAAAAAAAGAAAGCTACGGTTGTAGAGGACGATATGCAGTCACCGGAGTCACACTGGACCGACCTCAACTTAGTTGAGAAAAGGCTCGGCTGAATTTTGGAACTGGCTAGTTATAAATGTCTGAAATTCAAATGTGGAACACTTTATTCGAAAACTAGCTTCTGCCAGCGACTTCGTCCGCGTGGAATAGTTACTTACCCCCGATTTTGAAACTCTGAGCCCGATCGGTTTAAAATTGACAAAAGATAGACATATGCTGTTTCGGGATATTTTTTAGATAATTTTATGTAAAACATTTCCGTAATACATGATTTCTATGTAACTTTAACCATTAAGGCTACACACGCGACGGAAGCTTAAAAAATGGAGTAACTTCTCCCGTTTTCCCAACATTTTCCTTCACTGCTCTGCTCCTATTGATTGTAGCGTGATGAAAAGTATACTATAACCTGCCCAGGAGTATGAAGAATAATTGCACCAAGTTTCGTTAAAATCGGTCGAGTAGTTTTTGTTTCTATAAAGAACATACAGACAGACAGACAGACAGACAAAAAATTTACTGATTGCATTTTTGGCACCAGTATCGATCACTAATCACCCCCTGATAGTTATTTTGAAAATATATTCCTTGTACAGAATTGACCTCTCTACAGATTTATTATAAGTATAGATAGATAATGTCAAACTTCGTCGTATTATTCTATTTAAACACAGTGCATTTATATCTTAGTAAATCGTTAGGTACTAATTATTATTGTTAAAAAAATATGAATAAGTAATTATTTTCAATAACAACTACCTATCCTGCAGTTAGTATTGAAATCAGTATAATTATTTTGGTCTAAGTATTTTTTTTGGTCGTTCCATTCCATTTATTAGATGTATTTAACATGTTCTCGCTTGGAATGTCTATGGAATGTTTCATAATTTATTCTATACTTTATCTTACTTGCATCCTTGGAATGCAGACAGTGCGGATTTTGCTTTAGGTAATCTATGGTACTTATTTAGTAAACCAATAGTAGAACATACATAGTAAAAGAGTATATCAACAGCTAAACCTGTGCAATTTTGAAATTTAACGCTCTGCTATAAAGTTGAATTTAATTTGCTTGGTTTAGCACTTGATTAATTGAAATTATTTTTAAAAGTATTGATGCATGTGTAGTTAGATTTATCTATTTTTAAACAAGCAAAGATATGAATAGGTATTTGCTGATTATGAAAACGGTTTTTTGGCCGATCATTTTTTTCTCAGACTTTAAATAAAATGCACAGCTGATAAATATTTTTGCTTGAGTTAAAGTTTGTTTTGATAACGCATGACCTAGGGTTGTCAATCACAACACTAACCAGACTAAACACAGATCAAAACTATCCTTCAAATAGGTCAAAAACCAAATAAACCTATGTATAAAACAAAATAAGCTCTATCCTTTCAGAAATACGACACAATTTCCATGAAAACCAAAAATCTTTGCACCATTTACAAACAAAAATTCACTTTACTGCTTCAAACACAAAGTTCACTTTTAGTCCGCACTAACTAACATAGGGTTGTCGAAGGTAAAAGTCAACTAACATCACGCGAGCCATGGAGTTTTACTTACAAGTCTAACAACACGCCGTGGGTTTGTCTGCCATCTACTAACGGTTTGGTTTGTTCGTTTTCCTGTGACTATAATATTGCGTGTGCTTTAGTCGGGTGAGTCCCGGACGAGAGACGCCTGATCGCAATCTGCCGCACTACGGTCCGAGGTTCCTCGCTAAGGGAAGGTAAGGAATCGTCGATATTACAGGAATACGTCAACCGCGATCATTTGAAAATGGAACGCGATAATCATAGGTAAAGTCAAATGTTCAGAATAAACGGGACATCATAATGCTCATATGACATCTCATAATGACATCATAATGCATAGTTCAAAAATAAGAGACTTCGTAATGTTTTGTTTCATTCAAGTGCCTTTTTGTGAGATGGTGCACTTTGAATACACAGAAATAAAATAATTCAAATACGGTAACTCAAATAAAAATAATATATGTATATTCCAAACCTCATAATTTACGAATGCTTACCAGTAGGAAATACATTTTCTAGATTGCAATCAAAATACTATTACATAATAATACCATAATATTAAAATTGCAAAAAAGAAAATATATATATATATAAAGGTGTCATTTCGATGTCGGGAGAATCATTTCAATCATCGGTAGAGGGAGAATTATGCTTGTGTTTTTATTACCATATTTTTTTAACTGGGTTTTGTGTGTGACAGCCCTCGCTATACTTAGTATGATTCGCTTAGAATTATTAATATATTATTCAGCATGGTTAGTATCTGGCATGCTGGCAGGTGTATAAATATTTATGTAGCCTATAGATAGCTTTGATTATTAAAATATAACTGGAATATATTTACCTATCAACAATTATTCAGAATCATATCACCATAATTAAATACTCAGTGTAAAAATTATATTAATAAAAAAACTGTCTTATTTACATTTTAAAGTCAAAGTTTGTACCCAATCTAAGAAAAGAGTTTCAAATTCACGATTTATATTTAAACACATTTTTTTTTCATCAGTATACTGTCAAATTTTTTATACAAACAAAACATTCAGCCTCCTTTTTTCATACCAAAAACTCACATCGTCGCTTGTTCCCTAGCAGCAAGGGCGCTGAACCAGAATTCAGGTCGCCCCGCGTCAAACAACTGTGGGACAAATGGCGTACAGTGTGGTTGCTCGCGTGGGAACGGCAGAGGAGGCTGCACGAACGTTTGGTACACCTTAAGGAGCTGCAGAGGGTGTCCAACTTTAGTTGGGACGACTGGAGGAAGAGGGTGAGTGACTTGTTCTAGTAACAATACAAAAAAAACAAAAGCTGGCACGGAGCTACTCTCGTACCACTCATATCTAAGCAGTGGGAATAAGTTCTGATGACTCTGACTGTTACTGTTCGAGGAAAAATTGCTTTTTGTGAACTAGCAATTTTATAAGCGTTCGTTATCGGAAAAGTGTTACACAGTTAAAATTTTTCAAGTTCTTCAAAATTACATGCCTTCAAATGGGTGAATTTACAAGAAAACAACGAAGTTTATCATAGAAAAATATCATGGCTTGTTATTTTATTCAAAATTTTGTTAGTTTTAAATTATAATTTTAAAAAAAATCTGTATGAATTGATTACTGAAACCGATTCGGGACTCAATCAATATCGATACAAACTTTTAAATTGTTTTTTACCTTGATTATTTGCTTTTCCATCCTAGTTCCTGAAGTTCATGAACCACAAGAAGTCGCGTCTGACGGATCTGTTCCGCAAGATGGACAAGGACAACAACGGACTCATCGCAAGGCACGAATTCATCGACGGAATTATCAACACCAGTATGTATTTAAATCCTAACTACGTATGTATGTATGGTACTAGCAGTGCCCCGCAGTTTCAACCGCGTAATTCCCATGCCCTTCCGAATTTGGGAATCTATACTTACTCGCGCTAATCTCAGGAAATGCTGGTCCGATTTGAAAAATAATTTCAGTGTTAGGTAGTCTATATATCGAGGAAGGCTATAGGCTATATATCATCACGCTAAGACCAAAAGGAGCGGAGCATCAATGAAAAATGTTTTTTATTTTTCGCTTATCTGACTCAGACGAAGTTAGCGGGTCAGCTAGTACCTTGGTTCCCTTGGTTGGTCCGTGGTTCCTTTCTGTTGAGCCCTAACCACAGGTAGCTTGGACCCTACTCCCGACATTAGCGGACTACTACTTTTTTATATTCTTTAATGTTTTTAATGAATATCCTTAAAAACGACCGACGAACTGATTTCAAAAATTCTTTCACTATTAGAATGTATATAATATTAAAGTAAAAAAAAAATGAACACCGGTGCGAAGCCGGGGCGAGCCACTAGTTATAAATAAAGCTAACCTGTCTATACATATGTACTAAAATGTATGTCCTCCGTACAGAATTCGACACGTCCCGCTTGGAGATGGGCGCCGTGGCCGATCTGTTTGACAGGAACGGCGGCGGTCTCATCGACTGGGAGGAATTCATCGCGGCACTCAGGCCCGACTGGGTAAGTTGCTCACTTATACCTACAGTAAAATTATTTTATTATGACGCCGCTTATATTGACCAACCGCTTAGTATGAAGTAAAACGGAGCTAATTTTGGTTTTCATATTAAATTCTTTGAAAAAAGTACGGATATAATGACTTCGTTTATTGACATGTCGCTTATACCTATTTTTCAGAAATTATGTTTGGTTATAGTGAGGGACATGACTTCTAATTTGTTTCTTACTCATTTTGTTTTGATTGATCTATGTCTATCAACATTTTCTTTTTGTGTGAGAAACACAAAAAGAAAATGTTGATAGACATAACTAACAAAGATGGGATTTTGTTTAATTCCTAAGATGACGCTTTTTATGACCTCCGCTTAGTATGACATATTTTTCAGTTCCCTTCGTTGTCATTATAAGCCAATTCAACTGTACTTAGTTCCACGGACCCAAAAGTACTTAGCTTCAGTAAAGGAAGGGGAACATCGGTTTTCAACAAAACACGGTGACGCCAATATGTACCTAAGATGCCTAATTTGACAAAAGTGAAGACCTAAGTTACCTTAGTTGACCTAAGGTATCTGAGTTGACCTAAGATGCCTAGTTTAACAGAAGTGAAGACCTAAGTTACCTCAGTTGACCTAAGGTATCTGAGTTGACCTAAGATGCCTAATTTGACCTAAGATATCTGAGTTGACCTAACAGGCCTAATATCAAATCCAGAAAGGCTTTGATAGGCCAAGGGTAGTTTAGTTCCCAAAACAGGCTAAACGAAATATTCTCACTATCAGTGTCATGTAACGCTTTGTTTGCATTTAATACACCGTGTCACTTATCATCAATGAACCGATTATCTTATCACAAACTGATAACGTCATATTTTCGCGACGGGGAGCGAAAGGGCCGATCGCTTTCACAGTATTTTTTGTTGTTACCAAGATACAGTTTGGTGTGTTGATAATATTCATATAGGTAGGCAATTTTTCCATTATTTTCGGTTTTACACAAAAAGCCATCAATGTATTTCTAAATTGTGTCACAAATAGGTAGGATCTATCAATGATTAATGATTTTTATTTTGTAAGTAGGTTGTAAAAAAACACTCTTACACAAATCAATCTTTTTTGGCCGTTATAAAAACTAGATGAGGCCGGTGTTTCCTAGCTGACTACCCTGAGGAGAAACACCGAAACAAACTCAGAGATCAGTCTCTTTTAAAGTCCATACAAATGTACTGGTCAAATCATATGACAACCATGTAGGTTGGTGTCTGAAGTGGTCTTTTGAGGAAAGTACCACACAGATTTGACTATAGTAAAAATTGTTAGGGTCAAGCTGTCAATTTGTGTAAAATACCAGTCAACAAACTATCTTATACTTTAAATTGACATGATCTTATCCCCCAGATATTATAGCAGACCTCTCCACTTTCACTACCGATCTAATGGTTTTATACTTTAGTACAGACCTTAATGCAGCCATTGCTTAAAAAAATACATGTGGTAGGTACTCGGGGACTGCCGCGGTAAAGCTATTGCATAGCATTTTTTATCAACTTATGCAATTATATATTTAGTACTCTGCGTCATTGTGATATGGTCTCGATTCGTTCACCTGGGTTACTGTACTAATGTAAATCACATACGTTTCACTTAACTTTGTCCCACCGATTGTTTCCGAACGCAGACGTTCTGGTAGGCTCGGTGACGGCGACATAATAGCTCAGTAACGAAGCGACCATTTTAAAAAGGCGGGGCCTAATCGAATGACATAGCGGTGTTAGGTTATTTTCGTTACGGAATTTCTGGATTCGGTTGCCACGCTCAAGGCCCGCGATAGACGCTATACAATAGCTTAAAAAAAATTGTGGTCAACAAAAACCTCAATCCAGGAAAGCCATTCTTACTATCATCTAACCATCTTGTATATGTCACCGAAAAATTGCAGATTCCGTAAGATTGTAATAAATCCTTAAATACTCGATATATTATGTAAAAAAAAATTTGAATACAATAAATCAAATTCAATAGTTTCCAATACATAATCATTTATGTTTCCAATACATCCGTGTCTTATTAAGAAAAAATACTTTACAATTTCACGCGATATTTTACAATATTACTGCGTTTGCAATTTTCCGGTGACATATACAAGGTGTAATAGAATGAACGCAAAACCATTGTGCCTACTTACTACTTGTTCTATGGGTACAATCCTGAAATCGCGAAGAAATTAAGCTGTTCAGTATATTTTCTCGAGTTATGTGCACATAAATGAGTGGAGCAGTACCTAACTTTTTTTTTATACTATAGCCTCATTCAAATTTTGCGTGTACTGTTACACATCGTAAAGAGAATCCTGTTCAACGTATCCCATAACAGCGACCCAGAGACAATTATTCTTCTTTTTCAGAAGATCAGCATCTTTCGTCTATAAACCTCTTCTAACAGCACCACATTGTCCTCAGGTCGAGCGCCGCGGGCCTCCGACGGACGCGGACAAGATCCACGATGAAGTGAAACGACTCGTCATGCTGTGCACTTGTCGACAGAAATTCAGGGTGTTCCAGGTTGGAGAGGGCAAGTACAGGGTGAGTACTTTTTATTATACTTTAAGCAGAACAGGTCTATTTATCATAGCCAGCTTTGTAGGTACGAGTACCTGGTGAAACATTTATGTGCCACCTACTTAGTCTATACTAATATTATAAAGAAGGAAAAATTTGATTGTTTGTTTGTATTGAATAGGCTCCGAAACTACTGAGCCGATTTGAAAATTTCTTTCACTGTTTGGAAGCTACACTATCCCCGGGTGACATAGGCTATATTTTATCCCCATATTCCCACGGGAACGGGAACTATGCGGGTGAAACCGCAGGACGGTGCTAGTTTTATATAAACTCTAAAGCGCGATTTTGTAAATATGTCAAACTTATAGCATATATGCATTAGTAGCAATCAAAATCTAGCCATTTATTCAAATCAGGCTAAGAATCAGCACTTTTTGAACGTCAAAATTTACACAAAATCAGTCCCCCAAAACACAGTAGAAATATGGAACAGTACAGAAACTACGAACAAACGGTCGAAACGGCACACTCGCACATACGCGCACATCTACGAGGCCCCTAAGGGACTTTCGCGGTGCGCTCAGTGGCGGGTGCCGTGTTCATAGATAATACCTACGCTATTATAATGGCTATATAGGTGGACCACTCAGGTTTTCGTTTTGCAAAAACTGTGTACCCAAGCACAGATTTTTAATACTAGTATTAAATCCTTATACCGAAGACTAATTTTAATTTATATTGTATTATAATTTATATAACATAATAATATGGAATAAATTAATCCTTATGAGTATGAAAAAATAAATGACCATAATTTTACGACAACATTATATTCTAGTCTAGTCAAAGGAAATTTAGCCTTCCTACTTATTTTGTGAAGTAAGTACGTATCTATGTGTACATATGTTTCACATAGAAACGTACTTACTTCACAAAATAAGTAGGTAACAATAATTTTTCAACATATAGAAATCCTTCATCAAAATTTTAGGGCAGATATTAGGTATAATTGAAATGGAATAAAATGGCATAGAAATGATAAACAATATTCAGTTTGTACTCTTTTTTTACAATGGCATTATTTACATTTTGACCAAAGAAGAAAGTCGCATGTAATAACATGCACTAACGCATTTTCGCGTGACTATTTCTCCCAGTCAACTCCTACCGCAAGTCGTGTTAAAGAACTTCGATCCAATAAAACACTTATTACAAACATTAAAAGTGAAAACCCTAACTCTCTACTGGAGCGTAGGTAATTATTTCAACAAATGGGCTTAGTTTCCATACTGTTCCATATTTTTACTGTGCCCAAAACGACCTCGTCACCACTTCTTATAAGTTTTAGCTGAAATAAGTGGAACAACAAACTCCCGTGCCCATAGGTATGTATGTATGTTAGGTTTAAAGGACTTTCGAAATAAGTATCGTATATTTGAGTGTAAACTTACAAATTACTGTATTAGCTACTATTACTTTTTTTCTGAAACTCGTATTAAAATCAAGTACTACTATTTTACCATCGTTTTCGACTACAAAAATTCGATCTAGCCGACGCGGACGTATCAGAATATCTACTAGCCCAGAAATCTCTTCACACAGTTCGGCGATTCACAAAAGCTGCGCCTAGTCCGTATCCTCCGATCCACCGTGATGGTGAGGGTCGGAGGCGGCTGGGTGGCCCTCGACGAGTTCCTGGTCAAGAACGACCCTTGCAGAGGTATGTACAACTTTGTTCTTAGGGGTGTGGGGTGATAGGACATCCCTATGGGTTTTCCATGAATTACTTAGGCAAGATAAGTGTGTGAATTTTAATTGTCGCCTGCAGGATGACAAACTAAATAGGGACAATGAGCTGAATAAATCAATCTTTGTCTATCACTTTTCTATCTTTGACTTTGACAGAGACAAAATGAAAGGACCGTTAATTTTTATTAAAAAAATTTCGGCGACTATTCCAACTGCAGCCAGCTCAAATGCAAGTTGCATTATATTACGGGTTACGGAGGTTTAACAAGATCAATCACCCGCAATGTAATCTAAAGTTGCTAGCTTGCAGGTGAAAACGCGACCATAGAGCAAATGTCGTGACTTTTTAATGATGTATTTTTCGACAGAACGTGACACTTATCTTGTCAAAGTAGTGCATGTTAGGCTTGTTATACACAATATGCCGCTTTTGTTCACTTTTAGCTTCGTTCATTGGTGGGAATGTATGAAAGTGTGACAAAAATGGGATATTGTGTTCAGGGGTTTAAATTCTTCGTTTGATTACCGTGGGAAATGTAAGCTTTTGTTACTGACATTTACGAGGGCGACTTTGAATATTGGTTGTTATTCGTTTCGCATCACGATTTTAACGGAATCTTATTTTATCATCAAATTCATTTTGGAAGTAACATTTGAGGTCATTTTTTTTAAAGGGTAACTTTTTGTTCAGTATCTGTTTTTTTCTTATTCTTTTTCAATGTTATGAGTCCTGATGATTAACACCGAACTAACTCGGTTTCCTTAAAGTCTTGGTTGCTTTCCCACGGCAATCTAAATTCTTGATAATAATATTCGATTTTACTGTAGAACCACCAGTTATTACACAAGTACTTATGTTCTGTTTCCAAAGACCATTATCGTAGTGGTCTACAATATCTACAAGTTATAAAAGAAAATATATTTTTATTTTGATTTAATATTCAACTGCAGTACGATCGAAGAATTTCTCAGAGCAGTGTTTTCTTTCATAATTTGAATTTTAATACTTGAAATCGGATTTCTCCAATCAAACTCAAAAGAGAAATCAAAGAAAATACTCTTCTGGATAAAACATCATTATACTTATTAAAAATTAACTACATATTTGTTTGTCCTTGTCTCAAAAATGATGTTTTAAGTACTATCTACTGAAATATGGATTTGTATCGAAAATGTAATGTGGACTGGTAGTTAAAAATTATAAAAATCAAATTAAAAAAAAAAAAATTAACCATGTATTAAAAAAATAAAAAGAAAAACATAACCACATTCCATTTTTAAATTATGAAGCCTATTTTGATTCTCTTAACAGTTACACCCCTTTAGTATTGAAAATCGTAACTTTTTAATGACCAACAATAAATAATTTCTGGCTTCATAAACAACTAATAATTCGCAACTTCTACAATGCTTTCCCAACTAAAGCGCTGTAAAAGTTGTTCTGATTACTAGGCACTGTTTTTGTACCGAAAAAAACAAAAAATGGCGGATTTTTCAAATTTACTGTTTCTCTTACGTTATTTAAATATAAAACGGTATAAATTAAATATAAAATACTTGTGGTGTCAGTGCCTTCTACTCAGAATATTTTTTCTATATTATGTATTAGGTATGTATGGTGATATTCACAGTGTCAATCAAACGTCTCGGTACTTCGTATAGATAATGTGTTAACCCCCTAATAAGGGATATATTGACTAATATGTGAACGTCCCTAACTTTGTGGACAAGTATTTTTTTTAAAGTCTCCTTGTATGGGGTGAAAATAACTTTTATGTAGTGCCTTTGAACTTTTAGTCATGTGATAATAAAAACCTCACTACGTACGCCTTTTTCTTAACATCCGTAAGGAAAAAGACGCCTTTTAAGTTCGTAAAATAATCCTTTATAGTCAAAAGGCACTGGAAAAGATTTTTGGCCTAAACATTCAGATTTTCAAGGAAATATTTGTTCAATAGTGTTTTAAAATAACAAAATAACACATATTTTTACTACAATTTTATTACGGGTACAAATATTAATTACAGATTACAAAAATTAATTTCACATTCAAACTTACATTATTTTCATAAATTATTAAGTAGCTGGCAATATCGTTAAAAAAAACTAATTTAAACTAGCAATACTGTTTAGAAAATGCAAAATAAAAATCACAGAATGTAAGTTACACACTAAAAAATACTTTTTGGAAGCTCAGTATAAACTAGTAATATCAAGGTCAAACTACCTGCTTTAGGATACATGTATATAAATATTTTTAGAACAACTTGATACAATCTTAGTCATTAAAGTTGATTCTGAGAAAACTTACTCAGAAGACATTACAAAATGTTGATTTCACAAACAATACGACAATGTATAAGAAAAATAATCATTATAAAAATCTAATTGATCACATAAATTGTTATAAAAAGAAAATGGACAAAAATAAAAAGTTTAAGTCTTCAAACATACTTAAATCTAATGGTTACTTCTTAGCTAAGTCAAGTCTACACACTTGCGATAAGACTAATTAAATATGGACTACATTTCCGGTTAAACAGAGTACAAAAATTTGTTCGGCGAGACAAAGAGCTCTGTCGATAAGTGAGACTGCCTATACTGAGAGATTCTCTTATCTTACTCCTAATAAACGCCTACGTAAGCTTTAACGCAGAATATACGAGCGCCAGACAAACTAATACGACGATTCATGAACATAATTATCGTAAACTTGTATTCTAGAAGCGAGTTTCTTACGTAATCGCGTCTTGCGCCTAATCTAATCTCATATTGGGCCAAAATCCATATAAAGGCAAGACTTTTAGAGTCTATGGCCTATATTGACTCATGTTTTATTTCCAATGCATGGAATCTAAAATTCATCCAAAAGATGGAAGAGCAAACAATACTTAAAACTACGACAAGTTAATTGAAGTTCATGATTAGTCGATAGTGGTCTTCCTAATAAAGGATGTGAGAGATGAAATCTCACTACTAGCCCTCTCGCTAGGTAGAGGGCTGAATTCCATCTCCTCGCTCAAATTCTGTGTGTCAGATGTGTTCTCAACAGCTGGCCAACGTTTGTGACTTGGGGCATACAAGACCAATAATGCAAAGATATAGATATTCCACATCCCATACACTCCAGTGAAAAATGCTGAAGTGTATTCAAGCTCAATGTCCTCATCCCACTTCCACTGTCCTTCAGCCACTTGGCCCAGGATGAAACCAATCACAGTCAATGCAGCACAGAGCAGGGTAGCCAACATGAGGAACTTGAAGCGATAGATGATTCCCTCGTAGTGCAGGCGACGGACAGAGCACATGGTAGGTAGGGACTGCCTCTTGTTAGAGATATTGATGAAAACTTGCCAGATCATGTAGCATAAGAACAGGAAATAGACCCCAGTTGATATCCCAGCCAGTATAATGAAAGTCAAAGCCAAATTAGTGCCAATATCAGTCACCCAGATAGAGTAGAAAGGGTTGCGGAGTTGTACACCTCTCTCACACATGTCAAATATGAATAGAGAAACGCATCCCATGGCAACTGCACTCAAATGCCTCCAGTACTGCTTCACAGAGCTCTGAGCGGAAGTATCTTGAATCAACATGTGTTCACCAGCAAAAATGAGCCAGAATGAAAATAGTGTAGCATAGAATAACCCTTGACGAATATCTCCCAGTAATAACATAAATGGCAAGTCAAAATGTAAAGTCAGATACTCAATCGGCATATTCAAAAGGCATAGAGCTAATCCTAAAGCTAAAAGCATCTTTTCCAGTAGCACAGGCTTCCGTTGAAGCATGTGAATACGTCGCCAGAACCACACAAGTATACCAATAATGCAAGGGAAAAATACAGTTTTCAGAGACAGCCAAACTTTAGTAAAACCTCCATTCTGGTTGATGACAGTTATCCACATGTCCTGTATATGCCCTATATGAGAATTCATTTTTGGTGTGTCAACCGGAAGCCTTACATTGAGTAAATAGTAATCATGGAACAAAGAGCCCAGTTCAAACAATGGAATTGCTGAACAGTTGTATAGATATTCTTCACTTTTTACATCAATATCACAGTCTAGATGACGTTTTTCAATGGATTGTGTGTATAGCTTCCATTCATCCTCGGGATCCCCTTTGTTCCGATACGCCAGACGTGCGTCGATTGTTATTGTACTGCGCGGCTGCACCTCGATTTGAGAGTGGTATTTTATATCGACCTGCAGCACTCCGATCAGGTTTTGTTGCCACCGCGAATAGTCTAGAACCTTACTCTCTCGTGGAATCGGCATTTGAAAAGCGAAAACTATGTCGGTCTCCGACAAATCATGATGCGTTTCTCCAAGGTCGACGGTCTTGCAGGAACCTTTCCCACGGTTGTAATACCACTTCGTCGTGTCATTTTTCACTATAGAAGTATCTCGGCACACGGTAGCGAGTATATTTTGAGCGTTTGCTGGCATGGGTGCGACCAACCCACCGATCAAGAAACATGTTAGCTGACATAACAAAAGGAAACTTACTAAAATGGCGAGTTTGCGCCCACTTAAGTTTTCAATTATAGTTCCAGTCATTTTTCAGACTTTTAACACACTGATCACATTTAAAGCCCGAGTCAACACGAATTAACATCGACCGGCGGCGAATTCCATTGTTCTTGTTTTCTTTTTCGACGCGATGTATTTGACATGCGCACTATCGATGTTGCCAGCGAAAAACGTAGCCGTAATAACGATAACGGTTTAAACGGTTAAATAAGAAACTGATAAAATAACATTAACGATTTTAAACGTTAAACCACTTGGTGTTAAATATAAAAATCATAAAACTGGTTTTAATTAATCTTAAATCAATGCGGAAAACAATTAATTTAAAATATATGTATACTTACACTGCCAGCATTTATCACTTCACTCCCATTGTGAAGCATCTACCAACAAAGAGCTAGAAACATGTTATTGCTAAAGTAAGCATTAAATATGTCCACATACAATTTTGATGTTGCTACTAATTTACTAATTCGTATTCGCTTTGCCCAATCCACCTCCCGTGGTCCCTTATAAAAATTCGTTATTTTTTTTACGTTTTTTTTTTATATTTTGTTTTAAATCCCTATGGAATCCCTTTACATAAGTAGTATCATTAGTGCTACCGCTGCCTGATCCGAGCAAGCCGGAGCAGCATGAAGCTTGTTGCCCGCTCGGTAAGAGATAAGACATGCTTTGGAACCTTTCTAAATTCTTTTTTACTACACATTTTTAGCTTTTTATTTACACTCAAATTGTAAAATAACTATGGTTCCATCGCAAGTCCGTCTAGTTGGTGTGGCTTTAGATTTTACTTTTGCAACGTAGTAGAATTATTTTGCTCTATAAATACATTTTACACGTTTGGTGCTTTTATTGTTATACAGCTTTTATTCCATCAAATGTGTAGAATGCTACTGTAGTGTGGGTGTTTACTAATTTATTATTATTAAATATACTGTAGTGGTTATATGTGGTGGTAAAAGAATAAAGATTGCTTAATATACGTAATGGCATGAAAATGGTTATTTATTTGCATTATGTACTTTTATTATGGAATTTATTTTATTTGGTAGATACTAATTGTTTATAATTCAAGCGCAAGATACAGTATTCTCAAAATCAAAAATTACTGCGCGACGTCAAGACTTTAGTTAACATTTTATACATAAGACATTTTTTTTTAATATTTCTCAAAAAGTATTTACCGTGTATATATTTTACTAAAGTTAAATTCAATCTTGCTCTTGATTTATACAAATGCATAATATTTGGTGAGAGAATATACTAATCGTATTTTACTATTCCTATCCTAACTGCACAAAATTAAAAATCCTTCCCTGTTTTTTTTTTTTACAACTGTTATGTTTATGTTGACATGTTCTGATTTGTTTGTTGTTTTTTTTTTCTTTTCCTCACTACCTTTGCACGCTGTCCCGTTTTTTTTAACACTTTTGGTGTTATTTTTCTGCCTGTCCTTTTACCGTACGGTTTCTTTGACCCTGTCCTATCCTGTTCCGTTTGTGATCCCGCACACCGGACGCCGCCCGCATGCAGCCAAGGGACGCACCAACATCGAACTGCGAGAACAATTCATTCTGGCCGATGGAGTGTCACAGAGTATGGCAGCGTTTAGGCCCCGTACGCCCCGCTCTAATACAAACACGCCACCGTCCACCGGACCTATTACAAAGGTAAGTACTCAAACCGCTGTACTTAAATACGTCTTCTCTCCTACAGGATAGAACTTAGTTTTAATTTCGCACAAGTAAAAAAGCGCACAGTAGTTGTTGGAGGGAGCAATCGGTTTGGGAATCAACATTTTCGCTTTGTTTTCTTATTGAACTTTGCACATGGATTTTGTATATCCATTTGCAAGGTGCAGTGTCGTGAGTGCAGCATGTGTTGAGCTCGTAGAGATTGGTCGTACTGCATTAGTGTTCAGCTATGCATTGACGCACAGGCTCGTGTAGTGTTTTGGTGTTGTTTGTTAGTGTATTTCATTGGATCCACTGCATTGGAGAGGTGGCACGTCTACGCCTATGGATGTTTTGGTAATGTATTTTCGTTCACCCATCCCGCTCGTCCCCAATCATACCCGCATCAGCAAAATTCACTCGCGTTCGACTAAACGTGTGGACTAATAGTAACAACGTGAAAATTCGTCATAAACAAACGCGTTCCGGAAAAAAACGATTGGCACTATGAAGACAAAAACAAGTTGTTTCGTTTCTTACGGTTCCTTCCTTAATAAGCCTCCCGGTTTTGTATTGGTGCGTTTAGCTGAAGAGTTTATGGAGCAGCTGAGGCCTATATTTGAGGCTCTACGGCAGCGGGAGGAGCTTCCGTGTTCGTATCCCCTGCACGTCGGTTCAACACATGGCACTAAGCAGGCGTTCATATACGGCCACTCAAGATCTCAAGGTTCAACGACGCCGGGCCCGCATCATTATAGCCACCATCACGGCTACCAGCCCTCTCCAGGATACCATTGGGTAATGCTATATAGGCAGTGTGAAAGTGGCGCGGTTGATTGCACTCTCGAATCATTTTTGAGGTTTTATGTTATATTTGTTCATTGTGTTAGTCCCATCGTATATGTACGTGATGTAGTTACCGACAAATCCGCTAGAGTAGCATGATTATAGTAAATTGTGTATCGATTTGATTATCATATATTTGCTTTGATTTCAATAGTCACTTTTCGACGAACATAACACGAAAGATTTTGAAGTAGTTTTAAACAGTGTTTGATGCTTAATTGGATTCGACTATGTATAGTGCAAGTTAAACAATTTAATTTTCATGATAGGTAAGGGAACGCACAGCTCGTTCCGTCCCGATGTCCGCGGGAGGAGTGGCAGGCAGGGCGTCAAGGTCTTCGTTGAGTGCTGGTACACCTGACTCCTTAAGTGACAATGAAGCGGCAAGTGGACTTGGAGCGAGGTATAAGAAACCCAGCGTGCCTAGGTGAGTTGATATAATAAATATAATTTTACACTTCTACTAAAAGACGAAAATTCATATCCGTGACATTATTCCAGGATTATATATATATTGTTTTTTGACATTTTTATCAGGTCAACTTTAACACCTGGAGGATCTCGACCAGGCTCCAGGCCGGGCTCACGAGCCGGATCCAAACCACCATCGAGGCACGGATCAAATCTCTCTCTAGATAGTACAGGTCAGTTGTTTGAGTAGTAGTAAAAATATGAGAGGTTCAATGACTTTGTTGGCGTCGACATGTATTCCGACTTTACTTTTTTACTAGCCTATGCTGTCCCTCTGCTAAGCAAAGACCTCCCCCTGATCCTTCCAAGTATTCTTTTCCAGAGCCAGCTCGAAACAGCCTTTGCAGTAGTTGTTCATTTTGTCTCGCCACCTTCAACTATTGCTCAAAGTAATACTAAAAAGGGTCATATTTTTCAAATTGCTGTTTACCCTTATGCTTTAGATGACGTATCGACACCATCTCGTATCCCGATGCGAAGGGTGACGAACACAAAGACATCGATAGCGCGTGCGGCCGCTAACGCCAGCAAGCTCGGTGTCACCACACCTAACGGAGGATCACGGCCGCGTACGCCAACAGGCTTCCTAACTCCGGCCAGTGGAAGGTACGTTACTACAAATTAATTTTACAACTATTTAGATGAATCTGGATACGGTTGAAGTTTATCTAGTTCCTTCAAGAGCCGCTTTTTATTACAAATTGTATATGGAATCGTTTGTTAATCATAAACATGACGATCTATTTACATTAATTTGGTTTTTTACGAGAGAAATTAATGAGTCTCACCATTTTTTATCTATTTAGGTAAAAGATGTCTTCTCAATTTTGACACTAAATCTAAGTACCAATATCATCTCGTATTTATAGCTTAGTATTAATATACCCCTGATCTCTCTGATCGTATCCAAATTATTTTTCCATCCGACTATGAGGACTATGAGGTTCGCAGCCGTGACCAAAATTCCGTCAAGAGGATATTTATATAATATCCTCTTGACGTTCGAAAATCATTCATTTCTCCACCAATATGTAGCAAAACTGTAAAATAACCGGTGTACTGATAACGCACGGACAGGTATACCACGGGCGGGATGTTCCGCACATCCAGTATTCCGACACTGTCACCGGTGCCGGCGTTAGTGAGGTACACACTCAGAGTTCGCCCTTGACTTGTTTGTCCAACGTGTATCTGGATTTTGCGGACATAATTTGATCGGAAATATTTTTTTTTACTAAAATAAATTCATGTCTTGAATTAATATTATGATTAAGGGATTTAGAATAGGTACTTACAGTCTTCAAAGATGAGATTGTGTCCAAAAAATATTGTAAAAGATACACGAGTTTTGAGCACGTTATGCTTCTTGAGGGTTTATAGGTGTAGTGAATTCAAGGGTACGTCTAGCCATGTTTGGGTGCACCTGTATTGGGCCAAGTTACGATATTGTCTTTGTTATGTCCTATGATATCGTATTATGTATGTGAAAATATGTAAAAAGGGTGATGGAAAAACTTCATTGAAGGTTTGGTATCGAAGAAGTTCAAAGGCATGTTACTGGGAGCCAGCTAAGCTTTACACAGTGTGGTTTTACTAACAAAACGACAGAATTATCAAGAGCGTTAAACTAAATGATTCATTTTTTTTTCCTTCCCGCATGCAAAATGGAAACGAAATAAAACAGCTCGACACATTCCCAGCCATCTTCAATGGCGTCCGAACATCCTAAATCCTTATCCCATAATCATCCAGCATTCCAAACACAAGGTTCCACTAAAATTCCAGTTTACGTTGGGAACCGCTCTCACCGATCCACATCCGTTGAAAGGCGATTGAAAATGTCTAGAAAATCGCATTCGAGAGAAACTTCCCAAGAACCCAGTCCCACTTCCCAAGGCCCCTCGAGGAAGTCAGAGCAGAGAAGTCCCGAAGACGACTCCTCATTGTTCAGCATATCGGGAATGACGAGCGACAATGAATATGAGAGTAATATAAGCGAGTCGAGCGGCGAAGCGTCAAAGCCGACCCAGCGCGACGTCAAAGGGTACAAGCTTGTAGAATGCTAGCTTCGGTTTTTGCCCGATTATTTTTTGATTGATGCTCTTTGAATTTTGGAATTTATGTTTTCATAAGTGTCATCGCCACGAAATATCATGCTCACATCTGTCAGATCATCTTGATCATCTGCTTGTCGAATCATGGATCCGCTCATCTCAGATTGTTTATCGCACTATGAACACGTCATGTGTTGATAATATCACTGCATACAATAATACTAACATCGCCTGATCGCACTTACGGCTAATGATAGCTTTGCACCACACAACATAGAAGTGACCGAAATTGTTTTTGACTATTTTGGAATCTGTACTGCACACCATCCCAGTATCCTTATGACATGCTTCTCTGTATATAACATAAACTTTCACTTTGTGCAATTCGCCTTTATTTTGTCTTGTCCGAATAACATAAATATTGCAATATGATGAACACAAATTTTTAGTATTGTAAATAACTCAAGTAAGAAATGTTGAGTTTCAACTTATTGTAATATTCGAACATCTTTTTTTATTGATATGCAATGATGGTCTATTTATATGTTGTATCTTATGATCTGTTTCTATTTTTGTTTCTGCACATGAATTTCTACTTCAAAATAATTCTTGGAATGGTTTTTTGAAATTACAAGGCTGTAGTCTATATACATGTGCAGTGACAATCTAACGAATTTCCTTTTCTGTTGTCCTAACTAATTTTCTGTATGTCTGTGTGCTCGCTAACATCAACATAGGAGTGGGTCGTTTGCCTCTACTGATGGACAAACGCCTGGCAGAAGTCGCATCCCAGTACTAAAGGATCACCATACTAACAGTAACACGAATAGGTAACTACTAAAATTATGTAGTGTGCTTTTTCCTTAGTTTTTTATTTCTTTGTAGACCAAATTTTGTACAGGTATTATATAAATCAAAGGTATTATAGTCTTGAATGTAGAACAATTGGCGGTTTAAAATGGGTTTATGTTTTGTTTTTCTTTTATTTAGTGTTGACTGGAGCTTTGCATGTTACGGTTTTTAGGAGAAATGTTACTAATGTATGTTATTTTACAACAGACAAAGGACACCGTCGGGCAGCACAACGCCAGTGCGGTCAGGTCAACAGACCGCAGTGACGAGGCTGTTGAGGAAGCCCTCCGACGCCTCCGACACGGGCTCGCCCGCCACGCCCGCCACACCCGCATCACGACGCGCCACTCCAGCATCCTCTCGAACCATGGAGAAACGCGAGCCATTCCGACTTTAGACGATTAATTTAACCCCACAGACTTCTTACTTCTGAACACGTCAGAAGTATGAAGTTGGGGACTACACCTACGCAATGCAAGTCGCTCTGACGTCATGCTATACAATTTAAAATCATGTTTAATCAATTGCCAAAATTATTATATACCCCACCTTTAAAATTTTTACCACGACAGAGCGGCTAGCGTGCCTAGGCAAGTGCCGACGTAACATTTAATAACTAACATAAAATTAACCAACGCGCGAATTAAGCCAAGCTTAATAAAAAATACGCCAATATGGCTTTTAATTTAAGTGAGAACAATTTATAGATAATGGTATTAGTAAAACTTAAAGTCTGCACTTGTTGCCTTGTATTTTTTTCTAAAATCCGCGCCAGTTTTTGCACTTCGTAATTACTTGTTTTATTTATTTGTGCTGTCAAGATTTACAGGACATGTTTGTTCATTAGTCGATGTGAATAAAAATACTTTCTCTTATTTATTGTCAACGTTGCCATAATTGTTAGTGTACCTATGTTTTTTGTATGTAAAAATGCGTATTATTGTCTCTATACAGAGACTGGTAAAGTGTGATGACGATTTTAATATTGTTTTCTTTAGGGACCATTTGGTTTAACGGATTAATGATGATAGGAGATTGTTGGCCACGGCTTTCGACCAATCGTACTCTTGCTTGTATTTCGCCAGATATTCGTTTAGATAGATTGTTTCAAAGTCGTCGCCCGCAATTTGTTAAGGTGATAATAGCGTACTTTTTCTTTTGTAATGCACAATTATGTGTTTCCCTTTTATATTTTAAGTCTAATTTGTCATTAGACGTGATTTTTGATTTGATAATTCTTCTGTTTTATACACTTCTGTATACAATTTATGTATTTATTACAACTGCACAATCTCTCTCGAGAAAAAGAAACAGATGTTTCGTGTGACCAAAAATGGAAAATCACTTTCGACTATCGCCAGAGTTGAGGGTGTTTTTCGATTTTATAAAAATCAAAAATCTAATCATGATGACCGATATATTTGTAAGTACATCAAGTACACTGTCGTAAAAGACATTGTTTATTAAAGCGCTAAGAATATTTTGATATTTATTGAAATAACTGCTTTAAAATGTAACCTCTTTCAAAATGTTAACCATCGCTCACCATTTATTTGTAAGTTTTTAATATAAATCTGCCCCTGTTATTAAGCTTAATTATTATTACGAAAAATTATTAATCTGGTCATTTTTATTTAAATCATTGTTATATTTGTTATGTAAAATCGTGGCAAATCTACTAAAAGGCTTATGATATTTTTTGTATAAAAGGATATCTTTGCATTACATCCGTTTAAAATCTCATAACAAAATACCTATCAAATAAATGAAAAGTAACAATAATCTAGTTGTTTTATTTATATGACAGTAGCTACACCACACGCATTATTTTTCACAAACATGACTTAAAAACAAACTATTTCTCAGTCCCTTCTCAGCGCAAAACAAACGCGTTATGTAAACCCAAAAAAAAAACTAGGTACAATTATGGGTACAATATTAAGAATATACTTTATACATAGAAATCGATTATTAAAAATATATTTAGGAGTCTTATACCGTAGATAGAATATACCAAAATCTTATAGCGGGTTTCTGAATTCAAAAACGTGTGTGAACTGAACTTTAATACTATGCTACTTGAGTGATGCATTTGGATGCCACAGTTTTCAGGTTAAAATATAAGAATTGCTTATTTAAATGCTTATTAATTCAGAAATCGAGGGTTAGCCAAACAATAAAATTATTTGAGTTAATATGTATCTATTAGTTAAGTAATATGAAAATGAACAGCAGAAAATATTGTTTTTCTTCTAATAGCCATCCTTCTTAAAATTACATCCGATAATTCTGAAGATTTAGATGAGTATAAATTCTCAGTTCCTCATAAAAAGATTGAAATTCCTTCCAATGATATTAAAACTCTGTGCAAAGTTATTGCGCAACATGCTTCCAATAGCCATGCCATTGATTCTGAAACTTCAACTACATGCATTGGACTATTTACAATATGAAACATTTGATTAGCCATTTCTTTCAAAGTTTTTCAGAAATAACTGAAATGACAAATTCTATTTTTAATTTTATTTGTTTGTTGCACACTTACCACAGTGTAGTCTTTTAAATCAAAGGCTGGCTGGTAGTAAATGCCTTGTAGCATTAAGTCTGCCCACTATTTTACATAAAGTTAATAAATCATTTCAAATATGGAGATCCGTTCGAGCGCGTATCGGACTCGCATAAGAAGGGATCCGGGATTAGGATACAGTAATTCTTATCAAATATCGTGATTCTAGGTCAACGGCAACGCGAACCTTTGGTGTGTGAGTCGGACTCGCATTTATTTTATTTGTTGTTAATACCAAATGAAATACACAATCGATTGCGGAAATTTCAACTGAATACCTATGACGGTTCTTGAGATATAACCCGCTGAGAGATAGGTGGTGGAGTAACCAACAGAACGCTAATAATAAATAACGTTATATGTAACGGAATATGTAACGGTTATATCGGTATTATTTGAAACGGCTCTACGGTATTCGTAGACGTACATGATATGGCAACATTGACATTACTGTCTAGGGATGTGATATTCATGCAAAAATAAATACTTCCAAGTACGAGTATGTAAAAATACCAACATTGGAAACTAGGTTTAATAATACTTAAAAGTATTTGGTGGTATTCGGTCTAGTTTGAATATTTCCCAGTGTAATCATTCCCCCTCTCTCCGTAAGTGTTCTCTGCTAAAGAAAAGTGAAAACTAGTTAAACAAAAATGGAAAATACTGCATAGGAAATCGGTCCATATCATTATAATTAGAATCTAAAAAAAATTGAACTTCGAAGTATTTTTTCGCTGATACGATTATGCTTCTTATTGATAAGGTGACAAGAATCAATTTACTGTGCAAGTATTGTAAACTCGTACATCGTACGCTAAAGACGCGGCGTTAGCAGTACCCCCAAAATACTAAAAACTTGCATAGAAAATTGACTACTATTGTCTTTTAAATAAGGAGCACAATCGTATCAGCCAAAAATACTTGGAAGTTCAAAGTATTTCTCTTTTATAAATACGATTGTTCTCCTTATTTATTAGTGAACAAGAATCAATTTCCTATGTAAGTATTGTGCAGCTCTGCTTGCGCCTGATACCATAGCAAATACTTTCACATTTGCAAGTTTTTCCTGCCCGTACCAGGGCGCCGCCGCAGTACTGGTTTACAAACCTGTTATAGTAAATACTTCCCATCTCTGTTACTGTCAGTGTTAATGTCAACGTCAAAAACTCAAAATATTACTGAAAATCTGTTTTGCAAACTATTGTGATAAAAAAAAGAAACACCGTCTAAAACTCTAATATAAAGTTGGGAAATGGTAGGAATCAACATGGACGGGCCCGCCAGGGATCGTGTGATGAAATTAATTCAAGATAAAGATAGAATTGAGAGTGAAATTCGCGAACAAACCGCTGTATTGGAGACTAACAATGTTGGTATGGACGACCCTTTAGTCGACGCCGAAGGTTTCCCTCGCAATGATATCGATGTTTATAAGGTCCGACATGCGAGGCATCGTATAATTTGTAAGTACTCTTACATCTTTGTATCGTAATCTCCACAAAAAAAAATCTTATGGGATGACTAAGCATTTTTGGCCAGAGTGGTCATCTGAGGTTTTAAAGCTTATAACCACTTGGTAATTTCATAATCATAAAAACGAAAATTTCTAGAGCATTTCCTTAGCCGCAAGTTTGGGTTAAGCCTGTCTTGTTGTACATGCTGTACTGTAGTTGTTTTGGTGTACAATAAAGAATTAAGAATTTCAATTGTAACTAAATGAAATGAAATAAAGCTTGAATATAAGTGCGATAAGTAAGGCTTTCAGGAATTCAAACCGAAATGGTAAAACTTATAGATTTTCTAAGTCTGCGTTCAGTATTTTTAGTCACTGAAAGTGTAGAAAATTAATTAATTAGTCCTAAATTGTTTTATTTTTGTTTTTCAACATAATTGTAATTTAATACAATTTACAGGTCTTCAAAATGATCACAAAAGTTTAATGAAATCGATTGAAAGGGGTCTTGCAGAGGTGCATAGAGATCTTCTTGGTTCAAATGGTGAAGGGGCTTCAGTGAATGCCGCTACAACAAGTAACGGACACACAAATGGCACCAGCGGTGGGGACTCCACCCCTCGTGCAGTTGAACATGAGCAGGCATTTGCTGTTGTTGGTTTTGTCAGCAATGGGTCTCCTGCAGACATGGCTGTAAGTATGGGTTGGATTTATGTTAACATTAAGTTAGCTAATTTTATGAGTACATACTGTAAAATCCATTTATTATGAAGCCACCAATATTGAGCAACCGCTTAATATGGAGTAAAACAGAAATAACCTGGGTTTTTGTATTAATTTTTTAAGATAAGTATGGATATAATGACTTCATTTATTGAGATGTCGCTTGTTATGGTTACGAAATACCTAACAAAGATTGGAATTTGTTTGATTCTTAAGATTACACATTTTATGACATCCACTTAGTATGACGTATTTTTCACTTCCGTTCAGACCTTCAATATCAGTTTAAGCGGATTCAACTGTAGTTATGTTATTTTGGTACAACTAGCATAACATTGGTCGCCTATGGGTTCACCTTGCCTAAGTCAGGGGGGTTAAAGTTATTCATCATAATCATTTTAGTAGCTATTTCAAGCCAGTACCTATTAGCGGTATCAATGCCAAGAAAAAGTAATAAAATGAATTTTTTACTGCAACAAAAAGAAATGTTCAACACCATCTATCACACCAGAATGAAACTACTGAACGAAATCCTGCATTGCGGTGTCAGTTTTCAGTATGATTTGAACTTGTACAACATCCCGAATGTCAACTATCAAGCAGTTGCCTACTAGACACACTACCCGTCTCTTCGGAGGATCCTCCTGTTTCTATGGAGGTTTGGGGGACTTTAAACTGTGATTGGCATTCCCTCTATAAAAACCAAAGAGTGAATCAACCATAGATGACTCATTGGCTGTTATAATATAGGCTTGTGCTCATCATTCCTTTTGTTGTACTGTTCTGGTGGTGTTAGACAGTGACATTCACAAATTAGTGTTTTTAAATTGTATGTCTTATACTATTTATTTTTTGCAGTAGCCTTACTCCACTTTACAAAAAACCTCACTTTACAGGGCCTACAAGAATACGATGAAATCCTCCAGTTTGGTTCAGTCAACCATGAGAATTTTCAAGACATTTCCCAGATTAACAACATAGTGGCGCACTCTGTTGGTCAACGAGTAAACGTCAAAGTGAAAAGAGGCAGCATTACTGTAATTTTGACAGTTGTGCCCAGGCCTTGGCAACAACCGGGACTACTGGGTTGCCATATACAGAGAAAAGCATAAAATTGTTTTTTAATTTAAAAATGATGTTGAGGAAGATTATATTTTGTTATGTGGTAGCGAAATTGATGATTTATTTTTGTTATAAATCTTTGTTAACAAAGATGCAGCTGCGTGAATTGAAATGGTGTCGGAGTTGATGACAATGCACATATTGCACATTGCATTGATGATTCCAAGTTTTTTAATATTGGTACTACCTACCATGATACTTTATAAAACGAAAATTAACAAACAATATTTTATTCAAAGAAAATAAAACAAAACCAGAAAAATGTTGTAAATAATTGATTTAAAAATAAATCTTATGATTGATCACCATAGCGTTTGTTTTTTTCCTTGGAAGTTTTATTTTAACATGTTTCTCATCTTTGGGGTCGCCAAGATTGATAATTTTATGGTCCCAATCGTCGCCATCTTTGATTTCTGACGCATCACCTTCTTTTTCAGTTTTTTCTTTTTTACGAAATGATATTTCGTCGTCATTGTACATGTATTTCATGGAGAAGTCAAAATAAAGCTTGTCGTCGGCTAGGCGGTAGTCTGGCTTTTCAATAGTTCCTCTTAGACAGTCGTGGTAGTGACAGACTGCCTTTTCTTGCTCGTAAGTTTCGCATGATCCTGAAAAAAAGACTTAGTTGAACCATATCATTATTGCTAGAATCTGTTTAAACAGGATAATCGATTTAGTATCTATGGTCCAACACACATCAGTAGTTCGATATAAGTATTTGAATACCGAAAACTATTATTTCTGCTGTAAAGTAACAGGCAATGTTCAAGTAATTAAGGTCATATTATAGACTAGCTGCTGCCCGCGACTTCGTCCCCGTGGAATCCCCGATTTTAAATCATTCTTTATCGCTGCTCCGCTCCTATTGGTCTTAGTGTGATGATATATAGCCTATAGCCTTCCTCGATAAATGGGCTACCTAACACCGAAAGATTTTTTCAAATCGGACCAGTAGTTCCTGAGATTAGCGCGTTCAAACAAACAAACAAACTCTTCAGCTTTATAATATTAGTATAGATTGGAGATGCAGATCCCCATTTGGCGTGCAAATACTGTTTGTTTATCTGATTTATACTAGTTCCAAAACCTGTTCTTAGAACAGGCCATAACATAATAGTAATTCAATATAATATTACCTGGTCGTTTAACCCTGACAGTAAGGACAGCTCGTTCGGGCGCCATGCCCTGGAAGTGCACCAGGTAGCACGCCAGCATGGTGCCCGTGCGGCCCCGGCCCTGTCTGCAGTGAACGCCGACCACCTGGAGTGTTGAAAATAAACGGTTATAGTTTAGGGTAGTCGATTGTCTATTGTTGCGGAATTTGTCACCGCGGCGGAACTTTAATTTTGGAGCTCGGTGTTTGTGGTTGCTTTTTCGGTTTTTGAACACCGACTTTAAATTAAAGTTATTTTGTACTTTTTGGTTTGTAGTTTTTTATTTCACTTTTTAGTGGTAGGTACACCCCCACCTAAACTTACGAATCACATTGGTGTAAACAATAAACAAACATGCAATTTCAGCGATACCGAACGATTTGCTATCATTTATTGAAGAGTTCCGTTTCCTATCATCTCCGTTCTTCATCAGATCTTCACCAAACTAGAAAGGGATCACGTTGAAATACCTACTAAGATGCTCTTCCAAACCATCGTACAAATTACATCAACAAGAGGGAATGAGAACGTTGTCAATGTAAACTAAGTATAACTCAAATACTAGTCGTCAGATCTAAATCAATTTTAAATGGGACCACACGACAAGCTTTCAAATATTAAAATAATCATCAAAATCGGTACACCCAATACAAAGTTCTTTGGTAACGAACAAAAAAAAATGCAGTAGAATTGAAAACCTCCTTTTTTGGAAGTCGGTTGAAAAGGAACCCTTATAGGATTTAGGTTTCTAAGAAATTCATCGAAATATAGGTAGTATTTTATATAAGTAAGTATAGTAAACGCTAATAGTATTGCAATAGAAAAACCTAGGTAATTTAAATAACCAATTTATCTACGGATTTACTCAAAAAAAAAATTTTTGCTCGCTAAATCGATTCTCTCGCTCATTGAGCGCCATCTCCCTACAATACCTATTGGACGTTTATATTTTATAGATTCAAACAAATTGTGTTTATGTTCATACAATAGGTAAATACAACATTATGAGGTAAACAACGACACCTCTAGTGCCATCTAGTGGCTGTAAGTGTCACTTATTTTGATAAAAGTAAGTTTTATGTAGATAGGTAGGTACACTTCTAGTCTATAAACCCCACATAAAAATATAAATAAACAATATACTGACCTCTCCCCGTATATCAGCGCGTTCACAAATCTCAATAAACTTCAAAATCTGTTTCAAAGTCGGAACACCGAACTCCTTTATCCTTATCTCTGACCATTTTAACTTTTTCTCGCACTCCAAAATTGGCGGGATTCTCTCTGGTGACAACGTGACGAGGTGATTGACACCTACATCTGCGAGATAGTTCAGGTTTTCCACTGTTTGGGGGAAGCCCATAGCCGCAATTTTGTTCTCAATAAACCACGAGAAATTGATTGGAGGATAGGCTTCATAATCCTTATTTTGTTGAGGAACTTCGACTTCTTCAATTTTTTCTTCAGTCTTCTCCTTCGGTTCCGTTCTATATTTGTACCAAAGTTTGGCCAACTTGACGTTGGGCCGGTTGGGCACTGAACTCATCTTCACAAACACTAATTTCGATAAACTTCACTTGTAAAGGAATTGCCGATGTTTATTTTTACCGTAGAACACCGCACTTGGTAGTTCGCCAGCCGATATTGGCAGCCACATTGGCACGGTCAGATTCGACATTTTAATGTTATATTTATAGTGGAAATGTCAATTACAAGATAATTAGGCTTTTAATAGATGTGTTACTTTTGTTACGAAGTGTGGAGAACTTCACACTGTATCAAATTGTCAGTCGAGCCTAGAGTTTCTACAGATAAAACCCGCGAATTCTTAAATAAGCCGCACTAATCTTTGCTATTTCGATGCATACTATCATCGACACAATTAAATTTCCATTAGCACACGTTGCTACATCTCGTACCTAACCTGTTTTATCTAGTATTTTTCCACAGGGGCCCGGATTGATGCTTGCCGGGAGGCTCGAGATTTGGGGGCTTTACCCCGCTGAGGTTGGGTTTTAGCAGAACAAACACTAATAAAGCACATCAAAATTGATTATATATTAACGCATGACAAGCTTCCGTGAATAACCGTTCGTAAATTCCTTAATGACTTCGTTACGATTTTTTGTTTGTTTGGACTACTCGTAGTTCAGCACACTAAGGCTGGTTACCTTAACCGATTATTCCTGTGGTGGCCTCAAAAGAATTTAAGGCCCCCAGCCAGAGCACTACGTCATGAAGTAGACTAGTAATTAAATATGGTTATTTTTTATAACCCCCAATTCATAGATTCGCCAATAATTTTCCATAACCCAGTATCTATCTGCTTAGGTGGTTAGATTAATTCGTTGTACAATCAGCAGCACAAATCGTAATTAATTAACAAACTAATGAGTCCGAAATCGAACTCAGGACAACTCAATCATGGGCCTTCTTCAACTAAATACTTACTATCGGAAAAGTATATCACCACGGCATCATGGACATGCATGATTCAGTTTTTCTGGTGTAAGTATAAAATACTATTATCCCCATCATCTGACAAGTTGAGTATTTGTTTAAATCTCCTTTCGAAATCCAAGTTTAAATTATTAGCATAGACTATGACTGACAGTGGAAATGTTGTTTTTAATAAAATTATTTAAATCCCACAGCGGCAACATTAATTTGAATAAGCGCGCGAATGTAAAAAGAACCGGAAAAGTGTGAGTCAACTCGCGCACCAAGGGTGCCGAACGGGTCTTGATTTTTTCCGAGTATAGGTACATTACCTACGGAAGTACATCCTATCAAATAAAATATATAAATACATACATACTTAACTTGATAAATAATAAATAATGTTTCGTAATATGTTAATGAATATTGTAAAAGAATCTTTGTTTTTTTTATGTTTGCTACATTGTCCAGATATTTTTGTTTCTAAAGTACCTACAAATCTGCAATATAAAATCACATATAAAATAAAGCAGGCCGTTCGACGCGGGGACGTATCATCCTAAGCAAAAACGAAGTGAAGGAAAATAATGTGCCTTTCATAAAATATTTCAATGTATATTTTAATCGGAAAGAGAAAGAGAAGATAAGTGATCGAAGCCCTTTTCCTGGACCACTCTGTGACCACATACCGCATCACATCCAGTCTAACATAAGGTTAGTTTATATACTAATGATTTTTTTTAAATCAAAACATAGGAAAATTGATTGAGTCAGGCGTTACTTTGCGGAAATCCATTTTAACTTTGAAAATGAAACAAAATATCTAACCCACTAATATTCGCGGAAATTAAAACTAGATATTTTGTTTTCATTTTCATAGTCAAAACATAGGAATAATATATTTTTCAATTGGTTATTGATATGATAAAACTAGGTACTTACATATTTCCAAGTCTGAAAGACTTGTACTGTTAGATCTATCTTCTTGACAAATTTTCATAGTTAGTCAACGGAAAGTAAGTACTCTATAAATTCTGTTTCCCTTGAGAGTGTCGAAATATGTTACTAGCTGCTGCCCGCGACTTCGTCCCCGTGGAATCCCCGATTTTAAAACATTATTTATCGCTGCTCCGCTCCTATTGGCTTAAGCGTGATGATATATAGCCTAAAGCCTTCCTCGAAAAATGGTCTATTCAACCCAAAAAGAATTTTTCAATTCGAACCAGTAGTTCCTGAGATTAGCGCGTTCAAACAAACAAACAAACTCTTCAGCTTTATAATATTAAGTATAGATTTCGCGGAGTAAACGGCCGTATCTTTTTTTTAACTTAGAGTTTCGTTTTTTTTACAGCATCAAGTGACTGTAGACTTGTCTATAATAATTTCAACTCAATACGCGTTACCGCGAGAAGGGTATTGACTGACAGACGGACGGAAATCAAAGTGATCCTATAAATAAGGGTTCCGTTCTTTTGAGGTACGGGACCCTAAAAATAAAGAGATTTTTAGAGGGGGCAACATTAACCTAACTAATATATTTATAGTCCCTTGTCCTCGAATAAACGCTGTGTGACATCAGTATAAACTAAACAGTCAGGTGTTCCAACCTTATTTTATTAATATTTATAGCTATTTGGATTGAATAATTTATTAATGTTGTGTTTATACATAATTTCAGCACGTTAGATCTTTCTTCAAAGTCTCTTTGGTATAAATTGGTCTGCTCAGCATGATGGTTGCCGGTCCTTAAGTTCGATGCCCGGGTTGGGCAAGGTTATTGGGTTTTACAATCTGGAGTTTTGGAATGTTTTACTTAGATACTTCTCAATATCTTTAATATAGTCGTCTGAGACCTACCCAACCCGTCTCGTAGTCTATACTAATATATAAGCTGAAGAGTTTGTTTGTTTGTTTGCTTGAACGCGCTAATCTCAGGAACTACTACAATAAGGAAAAATCTTTCAGTGTTAGATAGCCTATTTATCCGGAGCGAGGAGGCATGGGAAGCGGTCGCCTCCTTCTGTGAAGCAGTAATGCTAGCGAAGGAGGAGGCGGAACGCGTGCGTGAGAGGGAAACCTCACGCCCCAGCCGCCGCAACAGAAGAAGACGCCCCGGGCGTCGGGAAACGCAGGGCGATTCCCGGCCACCGTAGGCGCGGGCCTGCGGATGGCGAGCTATGGGTGGCTCACCGTCCGATAGCAACCAGCAGTGCTATTCTGTAAGAACTCACGTGCGAATTCGATTCATATCTCATTTTCGATTACACTTCGTAACTCACCTGAAGTGAAAAGTATTTGATATTCTGACTGTCAAGTTAAGTTCGCTTCACCTATGTTCTCACTTAGTGGCGCTAGTGTAGTTTTCATCAAGTTACAGAATACCAAATACAGTTTTCACCGCAGAATCAGAAGTGAGAACTGGAGTGAGTTCTTACAGAATAGCATTGCTGGTCCGAGTCGACGGCGCGTCGTGTTCCACGCGCGCCTCAAAGAGCCGTCAGCACCGTAGACGGGGCCTCATAGGGTCAGTGCCTGCTAGGGTTGCGGAATTTGTTCGAAAGAGTCACCGCAGCCCTGGAACGCAAAGGGCACAAGAAGGATCACGGGTGGGTCAGTAAGAGTCTGACACTCTCTTCCGCTCCGCCCAGAGCGGCAGAAGTCATTTGATGATTTTCCAGAAAAAAAAAAAAAGAAAAAGATAGCCTATTTATCGAGGATGGCTATAGGTTGTATATATCATCACGCTAAAACCAATAGGAGCAAAGCACCAATGAAGAATGTTGCAAAAACGGGGTTTAAATTCTCTCTCTCTCTCTCTCTCTCTTATGTGACACAGACGAAGTTGCGCGGGTCAGCTAGTTAATAATAATCTCGTCGTTAGAAGCGTCAGCTAGAAGTCATGTTATATTATAATAGCTTCTCCAGTGGAATAGTTACTAACCCCCCGATTCTTTGTGATATTGATTCGTGGGTGGGAGAAGTGGTGGGAGGCGCCCGACGTGACGGAACAGTGGTGGCATGCGCGTGAGCTGCGCGCTATACTGGACAGTACTTGGACATTGTAACATTACTTTATTTTTCTAAAATATAAGTAGACTAAGTTACACCTGCCAATAAAAGTTCCGTCAAAAGCGGTTCAGCTATTTCAGAGATTAGCCGGAACAAACAGACAGACAGACAGATAAAAATTGTAAACAATGTTATTTTGGTGTATGTACCGTACACATAATTATAATTATTATACATATATTCATATATGCATTTCGTAAAAAGCGGTTATTTATATGTATAGATAATTCGTAGATATTTTACAGTATTTAGTACTTAGATGCCTGAAAGATGTACCACAACTCACCAAAGGTAATCGTTCATATTACCCAGTAAAGTAGCTTCTAGAGGTCGGAATTGCAGGCGCTCCATTTAAAATACTGATTTTCAGTTACACCCGGAGCGCTCATTTGAGTTCGCGGCTCCTTTGTGAACTATGGAACTCGCTCGTTAGCTCTCGTCTTCAACCAAAGAACGATGTCACATCCGCTTTTCAAAGATTCAAAGCATTTATTACAATTAAACCCTTTACAGGCACTTTTGAATTGTCAAGACGAAAGAGATGAAGCTATCTGCACGTTCCAAAGCGTAGATCTCTATGGAGAAGAACGTGCAAGAAACTCCACGGACACTCTTTTAAATCATGTTCTGTATTACATAACACTGGTTACATCCTTGGTCGCTTCTATACATATGTGAGGACAATGCAAAGAAAAAAAAAGGAAACTATAAAAACAATTCAAAGTATAAAGATTAAAACAAGTCAGTGGCAGTTAAGAGGTGACCAGTCTCAACCGACGGCGCCCGTTCACGAACATGACGCGTGTATTGGCACCATTTAGCTCAACCATTTTGAAGGGAACCGAATGATCCAACACACACGCCACCATCAGCGAAACATTTGAGCGAGCGTGACATGCTCTCAACTGCTATTTTAGTTCAAGTTTTTTTTCTAACCTTCTTCTTTGCTTTTCTAACCATAGTAAACTTCACTAATCAGACAACTGAACGAACGAACGATGAGGACCGATGACGTACGAGTAACTGAGCGGTAGTAGTGACGTGATTTGGGACTGGGATCTACTTAGTTTGCTTAGTTCGTCTTTGGGAGCGCTCGAACGACAGTTCGCGAACTCCATAATCTATTTCCAGGTGGAAAACCACTTCCTAAAGTGATGCGAACTAGTCCCCTATTTGTCTAGGATTTATAGGAATAAATAACGCAGAACTTGTAAAAGGCTCATTGTACTAATTATTATGAACAACTTTTACTAAGGGACCGCCCGATACATCTAGATATGTATGTATTTTACTCGAAAAAATCGACCTAGTGATCAGCCATGATTTTTATTCGCGATAACAGGCTTCGTCCTATAACAAAAACACGCATGGCTTCACATTGTAGACTCATATTCATAGTATGGTAACTCCACAGGTGATGGGCGTCCACTGTCGCCAAGGCAGAAGTAGATCGGGCGTGATGCTCGCCTGCTACCTCATACACTTCCACCGCTTCGCACCCGACCAGGCTATGAACTATGAAATGAAACGCCAAACAATAAAACAAACGCATAATATTTAACATCAGGTACACATGTAACAGATCACAGTCGTCTAACTGAGCACGCGCTTGGTGCACTCCTTGGCCGCTTGCACGAACTCCTCCATGACGTCACCGCTCACACCGAACCTCACTGGGTTATCCTCTGAGAGGTACTCGAAGTATCTGCCCACAGCTTCTTCGTGCTCTTCGGCGTCTAGGGATCCTGTAACGCAAATATATTCGTTAGGTACATACATGCTACTGTACTACCTAGGTATCAAGATCATAGTATAAACAGGGGTAGTAGTTTATCTTCATACAAACGCACCGCGCGCGGCTTGTATGTGTGCGCCATAGTATCTATGCGTCGACGCACGCACACTTTAACAAGTCTCGACCCGTTTCTCAGTGCGCCAGTCGGGGCTAACACTGCACGAGGTTCGCGCGTCACCGCTAAATAAATAAAAAATGTCTGACAGTCGCAGGAGAACGTATTGCTGTGTGTTTGGGTGTCTCAATAATTCATCGATTCCAGAATTATCTCTGTTCAGATTACCTAATGAACGAACAGGAAAGGTAAGCTAGTCACTTATTCTAGCATATAATTTTTACTTGATGATGAGATACCTACTTACTTATTTTTATTAGTTTTCTATCACACAGAGAAAGTAGGTAGGTAGGCCTAATTTCCTACTAGAATATATTAGGTAGGTACTTTTGATCTATCAATTGATTTGCCGCTATTGCTTTGTTTACGTTTAGTTATGCCGATTTCTCAGTATTGTAGGTATAGTAACTAAGTAGGTAAGTACTTACAGTTGTAAAATCAAACCATTGTTGAACTTTATTGACTAATGATCACTGAATTAGTTATACAGAGATGTATTAAAGTGACAACCCTAAGACAGTAGGCAATTATATCGCGAATTAGGCCGGAGATAACCTACTTCCCCTGTTTATACTATGTCAAGATCGTCGCGGGCCTGCGGATGGCGAGCTATGGGTGGCTCGCCGTCCGATAGCAACCAGGCCCGGGTCAACGACGGCGCGTAGTGTTCCACGCGCGCCTCAAAGAGCCGTCAGCAATGAAGACGGCGCCCCATAGGGTCAATGCCTGCTAGGGTTGCGGAATTTGTTCGAAAGAGTCACCGCGGCCCTGGAACGCAAAGGGTATAAGAAGGATCACGGGTGGGTTTTAGTCAGTAAAAGTCTGACACTCCCTTCAGCTCCGCCCAGAGCGGGAGAAGTCATTTGATGATTTCCCATCCAGAAAAAAAAGGTAAGTATCAAGATCGTAAGCAGGAAGGCATTTTTTTAAGGATGGGAATTCGTCAATTGACTTCTTCCGTTCTGGGCATAGCGCGAGGGAGTATCAGACTCGCACTGACAAAAACCCATCCGTATTCCCCCTAATGCCCTTTGCATTCAAGGGTCGTGGTGATTTTTTGAACGAATTCCGTAAGCCTGGCAGGATTTTGTACAGACTAAGGGGACTTTCTCAACAAAAACAGGCTTTTCAGCTTTTTGGTATTATAGCTGGCCATTAAGATTGCATAAAACACTGACTATTCATTCTACTCTGAGTTATAAATATTGATGCGTTTATAAAGCGCGGCAATAATTGCAAGTTTCCCTCAACACCGTTTATTCCAGCGCTTTCGTCATAGTTCGGCTGTAAATACTACAAAGACGTCAGCGGTACACCGGAAGTCAATCCTATTGAACTTGAATTGAAATAGTTTTCAATGATAATTCTCAGCGTTTATGATCAATGTTTTACAAAACAATTTTATGATGATTTAAGCGGCTGATGAGGAGATCAGCTGCCCTACCATCATGATTCCTGTGTCAGAGAGAGACGGAGTTACACAAGACGAATAGCACTATCCCTTTCCCTCACACTGAATCATGATAGCATTGGCACTTTGTAGTACGGCTACTGAACTGTGGTAAAAAACTAGTCAATTACTACTCCTTCTCACTTCATCATTAGGCCGTGCATATTTTGTCCTCGGAACACGAACTACAGTGACCAATCTGGAAATCTTTTAACCGAATGCAGGCCTAGGGTGGCTGCTGTAAAAAAAAACAGAACAAATGGAGTATCATAGACCCAAACCAATTACAGTACCAGTGCGCAGTGTGGAGTCCTGTCGCAACTTTTTTTTTTCGTTTTTTTTTTTTTAATTTGCAGGAATTCAACTCAACGTGGCTAACTACAGAGTGTTCCAAGAGGCCATATTGGTACTGGTTGGACGGAGAAGTTAACTCAATCGACACGAAATGAAGAAGAGCAAAAAACTTTTTATTATCTATGGTAGGTAGGTACCTATGTGTATCTTCTCTGTGAATTTCAGAACGTTTTTGCAACAGTTTTTAACCAATCTTTCTGCGTTGTTTTTTCCGGCATTAACATTATCGAACGTATTTTGGTAGTTGACGGGAAAATTATGTAGGTACCAACCATACAAGTGTGTGATTCTTGGTCAAGGTTCCAAGAAAATAGGTATAGTACAAGGTTACATCTACCCACGCCTGTTTTGTTTTAAAGAGACACGTTAAAACCCTCGTTATTGCCGGAAGCCATTCAAATAGGCAGAAATAGACATCGTTAACCACTGGCCAGGTTGTATCCAAAGCATTGAAATATCATATAAAAAAAACCGGCTAAAGGCGAGTCGAAAACCGAAGTAAACACGTTTTTTAATGAAAGCCCCTTTAATCACTACATAGTATAAAACAAAGTCGCTATCCGCCGTCTGTCCCTATGTATGCTTAGATCTTTAAAACTACGCAACGGATTTTGATGCGGTTTTTTTTAATAGATAGACTGATTCTTAAGGAAGGTTTATATGTATAATACATACATATTACAGTAGAGGAAACATTAGTATGTACATTGCACCCGTGCGAAGCCGGGGCGGGTCGCTAGTTTTTTATATTTCACTAGCGATCCACCCCGGCTTCGCACGGATCATCAGTCTATCTATTAAAAAAAACCGCATCAAAATCCGTTGCGTAGTTTTAAAGATCTAAGCATACATAGGGACAGACGGCCGATAGCGACTTTGTTTTATAATATGTAGTGATTTGATCTGTGGGCTTAGTGCGTCTTTTTTAACGTACTCGATTACGTTAGCGTAAACATCAATTTGTATTGAAGTGATAAGCGCTGCCTGGTGGCAATAACGGAAAACCTTTTTTTATACGTCCAATTTCACATTTATGCCGACGTTTACGTTTAGGTACGCGTAACGCGTCTGGTATGTTCCCATTAGCCAATTTAACTTTAGTTTGTCATGTAAAGAGCTAGAAAAGCATAAATTGAAACTCTATTCCTATGAAAAATCCAAGACAAATAATAGACAACGATAGTTTTGATATCTGAACAGATGGCAACCCCAGATTTGCGGATTTTGTTCGAAAGTGTCACCGCGGCCCTGGAACGCAAAGGGCATTTGGAGAAACACGGATGGGTTTTAGTCAGTAAGAGTCTGACACTCCCTTCCGCTCCGCCCAGAGCGGGAGAAGTCATTTAATGATTTCCCATCTATTGAAAAAACACACACCTGCATGAAACTAGGGTACATAAATAAAATTTATTGCAAATCGGCCTGCCAATCCATCAACTATGATAGATTGATGTATATCCACTCCCGATGCTCGAGTGCCAAGAGAACTGATAATGGCATAATTGAATGCCTTTCATTGCGATCATAGTAGAATCTGCTCTCAAAACGGAAAACATCGTGAGGAAACCGGCATGTCCTAGAACCAAAAAATTCAAAGACATGTGTAATTCACCAACCCGCACTGGGCCCCCGTGGTGGATTACGGCCCATTCCCTCTCCTAGAGAGGAGGCCTGTGTCCCAGCAGTGGGAACGTTGAAAGGCTGATTATGTTATGTTTTATAGTAGAATCAGGAGTCATAAACTTCAGATTCACGTTTTAGAAGAAGGCGAGATATGGTATTTTGGGTCGTCCATCTACATGGCCCTGTGGAAACGCGACGACACGACGAGTTCAAAGTTCTCAAATATAGTCAGGCACTTTACTATGTGTACTTAAATCTTCTCAAGACCACTGCTCATGTATGTCCTACACTAAAGGTGCTAGAGCTAACATTTCAAAGACATCTGATATCCATAAACCCGCACTGATCCAGTGTGGTGGAATTAAAGCCTTGCTTCCTGCACTCTCAGTGAGCAGGCCTGTCCCTTTTTCGGAAGGGAGTGTCAGACTCTTACTAACTAAAACCCACCCGTGATCCATCTTGTTCCCTTTGCGTTCCAGGACCGCGGTGACTCTTTCGAACAAATTCCGCAACAGGCCTGCCCCAGCTGTGAGAATTTTACAGCCTAATAATGCTATGCTATTAAAAATCCAGACTTATTTTGATTTATATTTCTTTTCAACCTCATATTTATGGCGTTTTTAATCATCACTTTTTTCTAAGGAATAAATGTTATAGTGCCTCGCTATACACCCCTAGTTTTTAGTTAGTACAAAAATTAACAGGGCTCTGTCCGTACCCGTTACTGATCATATTTGTGTAGTCAAAAGGCAAAAAATAAAAACCTAAAATTGTCCACGGATTTTTTTAATAATTGGTAAATTCATAATAGAATCAACATTCATAACAATTGCTACTAGAAAATACTACGCACAGTGTTTTTCCATTTTAATCGTCATTTATTCATTCATAAATCAATAGCCTGTACAATATTTTAATAAGTTGAGTGGCATTTTAGGATATAAAAAACGCTAATAACTTTGCTGTTTATGAACATAATTTTATGAGACTTTTCTTAAATAATAACAAGACCTTTTCTAATAAGCCCTTAAAGTATTTGTACTAATTAAAAACTAGGGGTGTATATTTATCCCTCCACGTAAAACACTGGTATTCAGCTGAACCCGGTTTGACTGGGAGCCGACCCCAATATAGTTGGGAAAAGGCTAAGCAGATGATGTGATTGTGCCTCGACTTGGTAAAACACCCTGTCCAAAACATGGTCTACTTGTTGGAGTTCTCTAAGTGCCCTTACAATTACACCAACAATGATTTTTAATGAACTACATGAACAAGAATTACATAAACAACATAAACGTGACCTGGCTACCTTCCTGCCACAACATCTTTTCAGGGTCACCATTGAATCGAAATGAAGAAATGGAGGGTTTTGTTTATACCTATGTATGTATAGAAAATACACATATAATACCTACAGAATAACTACATATTGAAAAATCTGCACTAAAATAAATATATCTCGTCTTACCTGGCCTGATCATCCTGATAGAGTTCATAGCCTGGTCGGGGGCGAAGCGGTGGAAGTGTATGAGGTAGCAGGCGAGCATCACGCCCGATCTACTTCTGCCTTGGCGACAGTGGACGCCCATCACCTGTGGAGTTACCATACTATGAATATGAGTCTACAATGTGAAGCTATGCGTGTTGTTTTTGTTTTTTACTATGGGACGAATCCTGTTATCGTGAATAAAAATAATGGCTGGACACTAGGTCGATTTTTTCGAGTTAAATACACACATACATAGATGTATCGGGCGGTCCCTTAGTAAAAGTTGTTCATAATGCTGAGTACTATGAGCCTTTTCACAGTAACCAATTTTAACGTAGATCATTATCCAAGTACGCTGGAGATAATGGGTATATACCTAGTGCCCAAGGTTGCAGAATTTGTTAAAAAAAAGTCACCGCGGCCTTGGGACGCAAGGCGCTTTAGGAAAAACGCGAATGGGTTTTAGGCAGTAAGAGTCTGACGTTCCCTACGCTCCGCCCAGAATGGAAACCAGGAAATCAATGGAACGAGACTATCAGATATCAAGTCGGAGAATCACATACATATGTAGGTACACTTAGTCCTATGTGGTTCATTAATTACTGCCTTTTTTTTTGACAAAAGAATTTGATTTGCGGCCGTTGACTTTTGCCAACCTAGCCGTCCGTTTATCCATTGGGTAGAGCGTTCTAACATAAGAGACGAGCGAGCGATCTCTTGCGTAAAAAAGCGAATGGAGCAACCCCACTTTTAAACGATCGAGCGAAGCGAGCTCACCTATCCTTAGAGTGAGCTGACACGAAAAGAGCGGGTGAAGGGGGCCACCTCCAACTACCAGAGAAGAAAATAATGAATAGACCCATTTAACATGTTGGAGAAGCTAATACTTATGCCAATTTTGTGTGACCGTAACTATATCTAATTTATGTTTACAAGCTGTTTAAAATACAGATGACGGTTGTCAGCGTTACACATTTACCAAAATGGAATAGTACTTGTGTGTGGCCAGTCCAGTATTATAATTATGGCATTTAGCCACAATTTTAATAAATCTCGTTATTTATTTGGCACATGCGAGACTCAATTCGTTCGTGCTGAGGTAAATACCTATACCTAGGTATCCTGAAATAGATTTTGTTTATTTATATCAGGTGAGACGTGATTGCGGATAAATTATGAAGAGTTTTAGACGTTTTGTAGCTCTGTCAATATGTTCATAAAATAAAACGAATTTTATAATGAGGTCAAGTCATTTGTTTGTATGCAGCAATTAAAATCTGGATGTTCACAAAATTCATTGTTAGAAACTTACGCTTCCGCCGAGTGTCATAGGATTATTATTGATCAGTTCAGTAGTTTCGAAGCCAATTCAATGCAAACAAACAATCAAATCTTTCCTCATTATAATATTACACTAGCAGCTCCCCGCGGTTTCACCCGCGTTGTTCCCGTTTCCGTGGCAATACGGGGATAAAATATAGCCTATGTTACTCAGGGTGAATCTAGCTTTCTAATGGTGAAATTTTTGAAATGGTGCAGTAGTTTTTGAGTTTATTCATTACAAACATACACGCACACATAAAAATACAAAAAATCTTTCTTCTATATAACATTAGTGTAGATTATAGTATAGAATAGATGACTGTTAAAGCTTCAAAACATGATCCTGTAAGATGGGCCACGACATCCCTCCCGCCGTGGGAAAATGATCGTTCTGAATATAATCCTGTACAGTGATACGTAGGAAAACTTAAACACCAAACTTGGACAATGAATTGGTGATGAATGAGAAAGTTGCTTTTTTAGCTGACCGGAAGAAAAGAAAAAAAAATGGTCTGTTGTGTACCCCATTCTCTGTTTTCTAATAGCCTATTAAAATTTATTCTATGATAAAATCCTGTTATTGTCGTGCAGTGAAAAGTTGGAACTAAGAACACGTCTCTTCAAGCCTAACTCTACCTGCTTCAGAAAAAACTCTGACCTGATATGTTGACATGACATTTTCTCCATTTAAAATTAGAATCTCAACGCATGCTGATGAGGTCACTGTCCCGTCTTTTTTTAGGAAACTGAGCACCTGTCTTTTGATCCTGGTCGAAATTTATTATAAAAACCTACTGTTGTAGGCTAAAACTAGACTAGATATTGATTATTCTCTCTATGTGGTGCCTTATTTAATACACGAATGGAAACGGATAGATTTCAACACTTACCTCACCATTTTTGTCGGCTTTCTTACATACGTCGATGAACTGCTTAACTTGGTCTATGCTAGGGGCTTCAAATTCTTCTACGGGTATTTCTACCCATCTTAGTCTGGGCATATCGTCCACTGGAGGTTTCTTACCAGCTGTTAATGTAACCAGAACCGTGATACCTTGATCTATTAAAAATTTCAAATTCTCTTTATTTCTAGGAAAGGCCATAGCTGCTATTTTTTTCGGAATCACCCAAGAGAATTTTAAGGGTGGATACGCATCGACCTCGATGTCGGGGAAAGGATTTTCTGGTATAATAACTGTTAATTCGTTCCTTATTTCCTTTGTGGCTCCCGCCAAATTTTTATCATCCTGCTCCGTGATATTTTCTATCCTTGATATTATTTCTCTGGCTTCGTACTCATCACCCATGGCTGTATAATTTGTTGTCACTGCACGAAGAAAAACAAAATTATTATTTACCGCGCGAATGTATGTCAAATTATTATTTTTTAAATTTAATTTTTTGAGCACAACTATGTTAGCACCGTTTATTTTCCGGTTGACCATCTAGCGCGGTTTTTGCGTGTTAACTGACTAGAAAGGGCGGGAAAAGTTGGCACTGGCTTCGCTGGAGATGTAACATTTATTTCTGGAGTCTCTTATGTTTATAAAGATCAATTTCTAGCGTAAAAGATTTATTTTTCACGTGTCTCAGCCTCGTTTCAACACAATAGAAGGTAAGAATAGAGTGATTGTTGTTTTTTGAGGTTAGGTTTTCGTTGAGATCGATCGGGAAATTGTTTGCGTGTGAGATCGTGTTTTATCAATGACGTAGGTACATTATATGAGTTATTGTTGTTGATGACGTTCCTAAAGCTGCTGTAAACACAGATCTGCTAATTCCGGCTGGATTTGCTTTTGTAAATGTGCAATAAGAAAATTATGGGGTATGGAATCGTTTGAAGCGTTTTAATTGTTTGAAAATTTGGCTCGGATTTAATGTTTTTGACAAAATATCATAGATATTTTGAGTCAGGCAAACTTTGCCAATTCTGTTAAGTTTAAATATGCCTAAGAACGAAACGCAGATTTTTTATTCTTTCCATTCGGTACGATAGGTTTGCGAATTTTCTCAAATTTAATTAGAACCCATGGAATAATCCCACAAACTTCTTATCTTTCAAAAATACATTGTGTCTACTACCTACATATACTCATTCTAAAGGACTTACTAGAAGAACTTTTTTTTTCTTTTATGGTAACTGACCTGGATCCGACTATTCTGCCAGTATAACGTCGTGACAGCAGCTAATAAGCCCCCTAAGATTTTCTGACAGACTTGGCTAGCTAGGATCAGCACAGATCTGCCTCTCAAATATGGTCTGATTTTGAAAGACCTTTTCATCAGGCGGTAGAAAGCGTCAGCGCTTTAATTAACAAATCAATTACTTACATAATAAGAGCCCGAGTTATTATCACGCTATCAAAACCAAGACTGATGCACGCCAAATACAATGAAACCGAATAAGGAGACAGCTATGCAACTGTCAATATTATGTCAAACATAGGAATAAAATACCCTACATAATGCAAAATGAACTTTAAACTGTAATATTAAGTTTGAAAATCCCCTGAAGTTTTGCTGCGAAAATCTGATCTGACTTTTCAAGGGATTTTAGTCTTAAATAACCAGTTTTAGAGGCGATAATGGCTTGATCTAAATAAACAATAGGCCTGTATGACCAAAACCCTTAGGCAGTTCAAGGAGTGTCTTTGCGATTAGCCAGACATTTTGACGTTTGGCTACTTCTGCCAAAAGTGTTAATAAATGTAATGAATTACTTTTTATTTATTGCTACTCTGTTCTGTGATGAAATGGAGAACGATAATAAGTCTTTTTATAGGTGTTGGTAATGATATAATATCTTAGAATGGCTTGGCAAGTAATTTCAAAATATAAATATGTATGTAATTGTATTATGACAGCGTCATTCATGAAAATAAACTGGAGGGTTCATAGATATAATTAAGAAGTGTTTGATTGTCTGTGTAGGGAACGTGCAGGAACTAAGGTGGCAGCTCAGACGCGTCAATGTCAAGTATATTTTACTTATAAGTTTCAAATTTGCAACGTTAGATGGCACAGTCTACTTCATGCACGTTCCTCTAAACGGACGGTGCAGGAAGCATACGTGGAAGCACGGGTCAAATATTTACAACGTAAAAGTTTCAGATTTGCAACACTAGGTGACATAGTCTACGCCGTTCCCTATTCTGTCTTTATTTTATATTTCTATGGAAGGGTTTCTGACACTCACAGTGTGCAGAGATCACCCAGGACTGACGGGGTACTATAGGTAACTTTGAATAAAAGCTACCAAAAAAAACTATTTATTTGTATGAAACATGTAAAATAATAAGTATAGGGAATAGTAATGTTTTCTCTTTATAAAGCTGCTCTTCGTTCTCTATCTCTTCAATGATTTTCCGTTTTATCGTTGGCCGTGTTCCATTTTCAAGGATTAAAAAAAAAAACGAATTTACTCTCCCGGTCATAAATCCACTGAAATTAAACTAGTACCACTTCCTAGTGAGTATATGTGCTTTCTATATTCTTCAAGGCTATAGGAGAAATTTATAAGATGTCAAAACGACATAGGAAGCAGATGGACTAAATTCATTATTCATGTCCCAAACTTACGGTTCTCAACCTTGTCTAGTAAATATAAGGTACATATTCAATTAACACGAACTTGGCCTAATGTTCTTTTACCTGACGCAACAGAAGACAGATTTAGACTACGGTTATAGATCGCGGCGAACTTGAAACACATTTGATAAAATATGGGATACAGTGTAGGCATGTAGGTAAGTAGGTCTCCGGGAATAGACCCATCTCATTTTCTTCTTCAGGGTTGCGGATTTTGTTCGAAAGTCACATCGGCCCTGGAACGCAAAGGGCATTTGGAGGAACACGGGTGGGTTTTAGTCAGTAAGAGTCTGACACTCCCTTCCGCTCCGCCCAGAGCGGGAGAAGTCATTTGTTGATTTCCCTTCCATCAAAAAGGTATTCAGGAATAGACCCATCACTTTCTTAAGACAAGACGCACGTAATTCAGCAACAAGAACCTGTGAGTCTTTAAGTCAAGAGTCCCAGGGCAGATCATTTCATGATTTCCCAGCCAAAAGAAAGAAAGTAGGTCTTCAGGAATGGTTGCGGATTTTTTTCGAAAGAGTCACCGCGGCCTTGGAACACAAAGGGCACAAGAAGGATCACGGGTGGGTTTTAGTCAGTAAGAGTCTGACACTCCCTTCCGCTCCGCCCAGAACGGGAGAAGTCATTTGAAGATTAGGTATCCACCCAAAAAAAAACGTCTTCAGGAATAGACCCATCACTTTCCTAAGACAAGACGCATGTAATTCAGCAACTAGAACCTGAGTCTGTGAGTCTTTAAGTCAAGGGTGAATATGTTACTTCTAGACAAGCGTGCTCCATCGTCGAGCACATCATCGCTTACCATCAGGTGAGATAGTAGTCAAACGCGTTCCTATAAATAGAAAAAAAAATCTTTTGTCTGCGGTTTCTTGATTTTCGCAAAACTCGCACTGGCCGTTTTTGTATAATCCCCAGTTGTGGTTAGATGATTGTGCTTGCATGTTTATTCATCATTTGCATAGCATTTTGCCAAAAAAAGAAACCTATACCTAGCCTTGATAATGGCAAGACCAATTTCCTGAATAGTCGGGCTTTTGACCTCCTGTAGCGGCCGACATCCTAGAACAAGAGCTTGTCGAATTAGATCCATAAATTACGTCACACGAATTTCATGATTTTTTACCCCTCCCCCCGTCCTTGTCACATCTGGTCACATTGTGACACCCCCTCCCTAGTGTGATGTCACATATTTTACAATTTTATTCGTGTATTTGTTTGTGTTTTACTTACTTAACACTTAGATTAAAATAGATTTTGAAATGTGACGTCATGAAATTTACGACCCCTTCCACCCCCTTGTCACACAATGTCACACTTCGCCCTCCCCCTTAACGTGTGACGTAATTTCTGGATGGCCCCTTAGCATACTTTCCGAAGTACGAAGGAAACTCGGTAATATGGTGACCGACCTAGCTCGGCGAGCGTTGCTTATCCTTAAAGTCCGACCCTTGCGGCTGTTACCTCCTTCATTAGGCGAAAACAATAGGGATGTTTTGGATGGAAAAATATTGGACACGTATTTTTACTTTATGAAGTCTATAAAAATTGCCGAAGATAAAAAGCTTCAAAGCTGCCGAAGAAAAAAAAAATCGTAGCATGAAGTGACGTCACACGAGTTGTCAACGCACTGTATCGTCAAGTTGGAAATTCTGACCTGCAACTACGGAACCCCACACTACGCGTGGCCCAACACGCATTCGGTCGGTTGTTTTCAAAATATCGCCGTCCATAAAAATATCGCTCCATTGGTAAAGGAGAAGGCGTAAATAGCGGCAAATATTGTGAATGCCTGGAGCGAGCTCTACACACGGGGACTTAGCACTCAACAGAATGAAATTATACTGTTACGAGCTTCGGGTTCGTTACAATTAAAATCAGCCGATTAAATAAACAAAGATGACACTTTAATTAACACCACACTAATTACACTATAACTCACTAATCACAAAACACAATCGCACTATTAATCACTTGAGTTCGCAGTCGAAGATCGCTCTCGAAGTTATCACTTGTATCGCAATTTCAATACTGACTCGGTCGGCACATGTGCCGGCCTTATATAGTGCGCCGAGTAGAACTCCAGAAAGTACGCGTACATATCGGTCGCGACCGACTAAGGTCCGAGTATTCTAGCATAGAAAAAATCTCGAAAGTCCTTGACTTCAATAGTTCTGCTACTCGATACTAGATGGCGCTAGTGGTACCGAATGCCTCTGCTACTCGATACTAGATAGCGCTAGTGGTACCGAATGCCGCTATCATCCTAACTTAATTCTGGCGCGCAACACTGCCCCCTCCTAAGACATGCTCGTCCCGAGCATTATCAGCGCCATAATAACGCGCCAGTCGATCAACATGAACGATCTTAGGAGCGCTTCTTGTACCTTTCTGTATACGGTAGGTCACGTCATTGATCTTCGTCACAATCCGGTACGGTCCGTCCCATTTAGCTTGAAGCTTAGGAGATTTCCCTTTGCTGCGAACTGGATTATGCAACCACACTAGTGAACCTTCCTCGAACCCTTTATTGTTCATTTTGCGGTCATAGCGGGTTTTCATCTTTTCAGACATTTGCTGGCCCGATTTTCTGACGTGCTCATGAATGTCGTTCATTTTGTTCCGCAGGTCATTCGCATAATCGGTTATACTACGTGGGGCATCAGGTGGTATTCCGGTGATCAGGTCTGCAGGTAGCCGCAATTCTCTTCCAAAGTTTGCGAAAGCTGGTGTCACTGACGTGCTTTCATGAACAGCACTTCGGTATGACAGCAAAAACGGTTGTATGTGCTTGTCCCAATCTCGTTGCCGGTTTTCCACAACTTTGGCCAGATATCTCTCCAATGTCTGATTAAATCGTTCTACCATCCCATCCGATTGTGGGTGGTAAGAAGTTGTCCTCGTTTTATGAGTACCCATAACTCGGCAAGTTTCCTGGAATATTTGGGACTCAAAATTCCTTCCTTGATCGCTGTGAATCTGTAAGGGTACTCCAAAACGACAGAAGACTTCATGAACTAGTTTATCCGCAACTGTTGAAGCTTCTTGGTTTGGAATGGCGAAGACTTCCGGCCACTTAGTGAAATAATCCATAACCACCATGAAATACTTGTTACCACTTTCACTTTCCGGAAACGGTCCCGCAACGTCTAGCGCTATCCTTTCCCATGGTGCACCAACATTGTACAATTTCAATGCACCTCTGCTACGAGTCTGAGGTCCTTTTACAGCCGCACAACTTGTACACTTGCGACACCAGTCCTCGACATCGTCACGACAGTGGACCCAGTAAAACCGTTCCCGTATCTTCAGTAGAGTTCGTTTAACTCCCATATGGCCTCCTGAACAACCATTATGGTACAGCTGTAGAACATCCGGTACTTTAGCTTTAGGGACAACCATTTGCAAATGACAGTTGTCTCCCCGAGCATTTTCCCATTTACGGCACAGGACTCCATCCTGAATCACTAAGCTGTCCCATTGGGCCCAATAGCTTTTTGTGATTGAACTCATCGCTGAGACATCACTCCACGTAGGCTTCGGAGCACTGGCCTTCATCCACTCCAGAATCGGCTTAATGTCCAAATCATCCTGCTGTGCACGTTCTAAGTTTTCCTTCCACTCGTTACTAAGATCTATATTGATCATCCTCACAGGTACGACTTCTTTACCCTCTTGTCGAGTACAATGCTTGCAGTCTTCAGGGCAAGGTCTTCTTGATAATGCATCTGCGTTGTCATGAGATTTGCCGCTGCGATGTTCGACGACAAAGTCGCATTCCTGCAGTAGTTCAATCCATCTCGCAACTTGTCCTTCTGGGTTTTTGAACTGCAATAGCCATTTCAGTGCAGCATGGTCAGTTCGTAAGTGGAATTTCCGCCCCAACAGATATTTGCTGAAATGCTGTAATGACTTGACCACTGCAAGCAATTCCCGTCTCGTGACACAATAGTTCCTTTCCGGTTTTGACAGAGACTTGCTGAAGTACGCTATCACAACCTCTTGATCGCCATTCCGTTGAGATAACACACCGCCAAGTCCTATATCGCTTGCATCTGTGTCAACTATAAATTCCTTGCCTGTATCAGGATACCCCAAAATAGGTGTTTTACACAGACGTTCCTTGAGTTCCTGGAATGCACTGTCGCAACTCTCATCCCAGCAGAAATGTCGCTTCTCCTCAGTTAGCTTGTGCAGGGGTTTGGCTATATCTGCAAAGTTCTTAACAAATCGCCGATAATAGGAGCACAAACCCAAAAATGCTCTGACCTGCGTCTTGTCTTTTGGAATTGGCCAGTCCTTGACTGCGGCGATTTTCTCTGGATCCGTGCGGATACCTCCTTCCGACACTACATATCCCAAAAAGCTAACTTGCCGTTTAAAGAATGAACACTTCTTTGGACTTAACTTGAGGTTTGCACTCTGGATCTTCATGAGCACGCGTTCCAGGTTTTGCAGATGTTCATCAAACGTACGGCCTACGATGATGATGTCATCTAAGTAGACCAGACAAGCATCGCCAATCAACCCGGTTAGTACCAGTTCCATCAACCTTTCAAACGTTGCCGGAGCGTTGCACAAACCAAACGGCATGACCTTAAATTGCCACAGACCCTTTCCCGTCGAGAATGCAGTTTTCTCCTTGTCCTTAGGATCAATTTGAACCTGCCAGTAGCCACTTTTTAGGTCCAGCGTGCTAAACCACTTTACTCCAGTAAGCATGTCCAGCGTGTCATCGATTCTTGGCAACGGATAGCTGTCCTTCTTTGTAACGTCATTCAGACGACGATAGTCAACACAAAACCGCATGGTGCCGTCCTTCTTTCTTACCAGTACAACAGGCGAACACCATGGACTTGATGACGGTTCTATGACACCATCCTTCACCATTCCCTCAATCATGGTTTCCACTTCCTTTTCACGTGCTACTGGCAATCTCCTTGGCCGCTGACGGATAGGCAACTCATCTCCTGTGTTTATTTTGTGTTGAACTAAATCAGTCTTCCCGATGACAGCATCGTTTGAAGAGAAAACATTGGCGTACTTCAGTAACATTCTCTTCGCCTTGATCATTTCATTTTGAGACAGAACGCCGCGACAGTCGTCTAAAAGTGCGGTCACTTTCGTTTGTGCATCCTTGCTAAGGTTCCCAGTCGATACATATTGGCTTCGACGTAACCAATCCACTTCCTCACATGTACCAATCAGGGTGCCCTTATCTATCGTTTGTTCCTTATCACAGAGGTTCAGCACAGGTACTCTTGCGATGTCGGTGGCTCTGACCAAAGTACGTGCCACTTTCCATGGAAGGTCACTTTCTACCCTTTCCACAAGTACACACCGATGAGTCTGCCTAGGATTTCGAGGAAGCCTAACCGGCACAATCGTTTCCGATCTCGGAGGAAGAACAATCTTCTTTAGGCTGTACACATTTCCTGGTAACGCCCCTTCCATGAAAAGTTCCTCTTGACCACATTTCAAAACTCCTTGCTTAACGTCGATCTCACAATAGTTCTTCCTCATAAAGTCAAGGCCCAAGATGCAGTCGTCCATGATATCAGCCACGATGACATTATGAAGATAGATTCTGTTGCCTAGCTTTAACTCCATCTCTTTCTCTCCGCGGACGGGTATGCGCTGACCGGTGGCTGTTACCAAATTTATGCGGTCTCGGTTATATGCGGAGTCCCCAAGGAACCGACTTACTAGTTGGGAACTGACAACCGAGCGTGAGGCTCCAGTGTCTATTGTCAGCTTACATGGCGTTCCGTTGACCTCGCCCTTGATGATTAGGCTGTTCCCGTCATGGGTTTGTGAGATCGAAATCCTTGGGGCTCTCTGAACATCAGCCAGCACCCGCCCCGCAGTCCTGGCTTTTACTCGTTTCCCTGCAGTTGCTGGGCGGTGCTGTTAACCGCCCTACCCTCTGGAGATCGACTATCTTCCCTATCTACAGTTCGCTTAGGGCAACTGGACCGTAGGTGGCCCCTTTCCCCACAGCCATAGCATCTAGGGCTGTATCCTTTAAACCGGTCGCGAACAGTAGCCGCTGCAACCTCCCTGAGGCGATGGGAACGATTATCCTGCCGCACAGCTTCAACCTCCAGTGCATGTGCCAAGGCGTCTTTAAGCTTCTCGTGGTGCCCGAGCCTCACGGCAGCTCTAACTTCGTCGCGCGTGTTCTTCGGTCGCGGATGCCGTCAATGAACGCCTGCACCAGGTTCCCTTGAATGAGCGCAGGTACAGACTGGTATGCTTTTCTAACAAGCTTCTCCACCTCAAGGGCCCACTGCTGCAGGTTTTCACCGCTGCGTTGCACGCGATCCTTTAGCTGCGCCCGAAACTCGTGTTCCAGATGAGCGTCGCCATACCTAGCTTCCAGTGCCTCAACCAGCTGCTCGTAAGTCACTTCCTTGCCGAGAGCTTCCAGAACAGTTAAGGCCTGATCGCGGAGGCCTAGGGTGAGAGCAGTCATGGCCTGGTCCTTACTCCACCCGTTCGCCTTCATAACAGCCTCAAATTGCATTTTGTAGGCCGACCAGGAAGATGTTCCATCGAACGGCGGCACTTTGAATCCCCGTGGCGAAGGAGTAGTTGCTACGGAGGTTGCTATTCCCTCTCCTACTTTTAGGTTATCCATTGCCTTTTTCATTTCAGCAATCTGGGTTTCAGCTTCTATCAGGCGGTTTTCATGTTGAATCACCTTATCTTTCACAACCTTCATTTCCTTGCCGAAAGTGGCGTGCAGATCCTTGATAAGGAACATCTGTTCTTCCTGGCGACGCGCCTGTTCCTCCTGTCGGCGGGCCTGTTCCTCCTTGTCATACTGCAGCTGTTCTTCCAACCGACGGGCTTGTTCTTCCTGACGGCGAGCCTGTTCCTCCTTGTCACGTTGCAGCCGTTCTTCCAATCGAAGAGCCTGTTCCTCCTGACGACGGGCCTGTTCCTCTTGTCGGCGGGCCTGTTCCTCCTGGCGGCGGGCCTGCTCCTGCAGCATCAGCATCAGAGCAGCAAAGTCTGGTGCTGATGATGATGCTGGAGCGGCGGTGGACGGGCCGGCCTCTAAGGTCGCCAGCTGTCTCTCCGTAGCCTGCGGCGTTGCACTTCCAAAACGCCTCTGGTCCGTCTCTTGCTGGCGTTGACTACGGGTACGGATACCCTCCGTGTCATCCTTTGGTAGAATCGGCATCTTTTAAATCCACTCTTCTGACACCAATTGTTACGAGCTTCGGGTTCGTTACAATTAAAATCAGCCGATTAAATAAACAAAGATGACACTTTAATTAACACCACACTAATTACACTATAACTCACTAATCACAAAACACAATCGCACTATTAATCACTTGAGTTCGCAGTCGAATATCACTTGTATCGCAATTTCAATACTGACTCGGTCGGCACATGTGCCGGCCTTATATAGTGCGCCGAGTAGAACTCCAGAAAGTACGCGTACATATCGGTCGCGACCGACTAAGGTCCGAGTATTCTAGCATAGAAAAAATCTCGAAGGTCCTTGACTTCAATAGTTCTGCTACTCGATACTAGATGGCGCTAGTGGTACCGAATGCCTCTGCTACTCGATACTAGATAGCGCTAGTGGTACCGAATGCCGCTATCATCCTAACTTAATTCTGGCGCGCAACAATACGTTGAAATCTATCGCTCATCACTTCTGTATAAAGTTTTACGACTTTGAGTTGATGTACGTACTTACAATATATTGTGGGCGTCGACAACGAACGACTGTCATGTAAACGTGAAAATGGTGAACGTGACCAAATCTTTTGGATGATTTGCAGACACTTTTATGGATGGGAAATCATCAAATGACTCCTCCAAGTCTTGGTGGGATGAGAGTACCTACTTCGTGTGTAGGTAAAAAATACTTTAGAACTCTGACAGCTGGGACAGAATTTTATTATTTACTAGCTTCTATCCTCGACTTCGCCCCCGTGGAATCACTGATTTTAAAACATTTTTTATCGCTGCTCAGCTCCTATTGGCTTAAGCGTGATGATATATAGCCTAAAGCCTTTCTCGATAAATGGTCTATTCAACCCAAAAAGAATTTTTCAATTCGAACCAGTAGTTCCTGAGATTAGCGCGTTCAAACAAACAAACAAACAAACTCTTCAGCTTTATAATATTAGTATAGATTTTATTTTGTGTATTTTATTTTTGACTTGTTATGTGCACACTTTTAACTCTGAAAAGGTTACCTTGTAAAATCATTGCAATAACATTATTTTCAACGCTAATAATTTACAATGACAGCGTAAGACGCATTATTACGTTCATGCCCAATTTATTTACGATGTCAAAACTTTTGCTTGATTTATTAGGTTTAAAGATAAATTATTCTCAAAAAAAAGATTATAAAATAGACTGGTGTTTATTAAAATCATATTGAAAGCTCTTATTTTTCTAAAAAAGAGAAGATTTTTATCGAAAAAACACGGAACTTTTCAGAAACAGCTGGTCTATTATATGAACATGTCACCGTGTAAACAGAGGTGAAGTACCCTTATCTTATCTGTATGCATTGACAACTCACTTTACCTAGCCTTTTATTTTTTCCCGGATGGGAAATCATCAAATGACTTCTCCCGCGTAGTCTCTGGGCGTAGCGGTAGGGAGTGTCAGACTCTTACTGACTAAAACCGTGTCCCAGGTTCCTCCTAGTGCCCTTTGCGTTCCCCTCCTAGTACCCCAGCAGGCACTGACCCTATGGGGCCCCGTCTTCTTTGCTAACAGCTATTTGAGGCGCGCGTGGAACTGGTTGCTATCGGACGGTGAGCCACAGGCGCAGACGCGACCTTATGGTGGCCGGGAATCGCCCTGACTCTCCCGACGCCCGCCCTGGGCATCTTCTTCTGTTGGGGCAGCTGGAGCGAGAGGTTTCCCTCTCCCGTACGCGGTCCACCTCCTCCGTCGCTAGTATTACTGCTTCGCAGGAGGTGGCCGCTTCCCATGCCTCCTCGCTCCGAACTATGGATTGAACCAAGGCCGGAAGCGAGAGAACTTCACCTAGCCTTACATGGTGAAATGTTTACAGAATCGCACTGCAGATTTGTGTTATATTTGTTTTTGATGGTGGTTCGGCAACATTGTAAATAAAAATAACAAAGTTTAAATTAAATATAATATATTTTATAATAACACAAGTATACTAGCTTACATGTGTAAATATCAACTATGTATAATCGTTTGACTATAACAATATTTTGGACATAGTTTTGAGCCAATCAGCAAAATTATTGAAAAAAAAAAAAGGTTTTTGTTAATATCTCATTTTTATAAAAATTAGGGTTTGATATTTCACAGATACAGGCTTATTTTAAGTACATTTGATTCGCTGATCACAGTATGCACAAAATGTCAATATGTAAAAGAATACTGTTCATGAATACATGTTTTCAAATACTTTTATGGAATGCTGAAAATGCTTTGCTTTTTATAAAAAAAAAACTAAATGCCTAAAGGGATACTTTTTCAGCCTTCATAAATAAAAATCGTTGTTAAACGGAATATAATTTAAAAATAATTTCGAATATAAAGTATCTCAAAAAGGAATGTTTAAGTACATTGTAGGCGAATGTTTCAAAGTAAAAATCGATGAACCTATTTTTTATATAAAATCGATACTGAAATGATAGTGACAAAACATTAAATAAACATTAAAAGGCTTTACAAATTATGAAAAGAAAACTTAATAATAAAAATCTATTTCTAAATAATACATTAAATATTGGTTATAACCTAAGATTATTTCATATAACCTGTATACTAAATTAGATACAGAGTTCATATAAACATTGATAGATAAATTACAATAGTCTTCGCAGCTTAATATAAATTTTTGATCATAGCGTCATAAACTGACAGACCAATAACTTTGCTCGACATAATTTCATATAAACGTCATTTTCATATAACGCATATTTCATATAAAAAACTATTAATTAAATTTTGAATATTTCAAATTGTATCTAAAACATTTTTAAAGTAAACTTAATAAGCTCATTTAGTTTGTATTTTAACACAAAACATTTTTTTTATATTTCAACTGTTTTTTATTTCAGTTATAAGAAAATTCAAAACAGATTTTAATAACTATTAACTGTAACTCGAATGAGCTTGGCGGGTGCACTGCTATGCACCAAAGGCACGATTTTAGGCCTTGACAAATGACAAATAAAAAAGTATTCAAAACGTAATAAAATAGGCCACATAATAAGGCCCCAAGCGCCCTAACTTTTTAATTTAGAATCTTGTCGATATTTTTTTTTTCCAAAAAGGCAACGGTTGTTTGCAAAGCCAGCCATGCGAAAAGTTTTCATTTAAAATATTGTGGATTTATTTAATATTGTTTTAAAAGCCGATGTTAGTTTACAAGGCGAGCGATGCAGTACTATCAGAACTAAAAAAAAAAAAAATGAAAAAAAAATGTATATATTTCCGGCCAGTCACAAATGAACTGTTAAATATAAAGATGTGGTTTATGATTTATTTATATCTACATTGGCCTTTTTTTAATAGTTTACCATCCTATGCCTGGTTTAGCACTGAGCTTAGATCAACAAATTATGCCTCGCGAATGATTGCCAGTACATTGCGCGCATAAAGCGCGGGGATTGGTCGATTTCCGAGCCATTTTTTTTTACCATTGAAAATATTATGGAATAGTCTATACGGCATTATAAAAATTAGACTCGACCATTTTAAATTAAACTACAAGAGATTCAAGGCACATTGTCTTTTACCAAAATGGAATGTTTTTTCTTGATAAATGTTTATAAAAGTTGGAAAATCGTGAAATGCATGCTTTAAGCGTGTAACTATTAAATATATTGTTAAGTAACATGATTTTAAGATTAAGTACATAATATCATGATTTTCGTATAGCGATTGGTCTCGACTTTTAAGCCTAATGAGCCTAATGTAAAAGTTTAATAGTTTTTTTTTTATGCTAAAAATATCTAAAATGCTTCAAATATATCATAAGCATACGCCAAGATTAGTTAGTATGATTATTACTCCAAAATATTAATTTTCGCCATCGTTAGGAATTGGGACTGAACGTTCCACTACCGCCATTGTCGAACCAGTGGTGGTTTTAGAAACTACATGATACAATTAAATAAATTGCTATTTCCGGCTCCACTTTACTATTCTAAAATAAGTCATAGAAAATTGACGAATTCATTTTTAACTCTAAGTTTTAGATTAACTACGTAAAACATGAATTTTGAAAATTATTTTCACTATAGCACCTTCCATAGGAAGTGAGAATAAAACTATCTAAGTGTTTAAAGATCTTTATACTACGGCTCTGTTAGAGACGACATACATCAGAATTTGACCAAATTATTATCATTATTTCTTTAATATTAAATATATATGATATAAAAAAAAATGTATCGTGGGTGTATTTACAAAAATATACATTCGCATACACAAACAACAAGACCCGGAACAAATATCTGTAGGCCATACAAATATTTTTTCCATGCGGGAATCGAACCTACGACACGCAGTGCAGCAGCCAATCGCTCAACCACTGCGCACACCGTGCCGTCAAATTGTTATGATCGACTTTTACTTGCAACCATATTCCTTCGAAAATAGACGACGTAAGATTTGTTACCGTGCTTACAAAATGAAGTAATACATTTGAATACTTTGACTTTATACTATAGTGTCTTTCATTTAAGTTTTTGTGTAGGAAAAACTAGGAGAGTAAAAATATATATGATTCTATTTAGTCCGTCAGTTAGATTATCGAAAAATATTGGATACATATTTTTCGCTTTCCCAAATCTATAAAAATTGACAAAGATAAAAAGTACCAAAGAGCAGGAGTGGGGTCTTGTGACGTCACGCCGTGGTATAAATTGTAGCACGTAGTGACGTCACACGAGTTTTCAAACGTACTGTATCGTCTGCGTTTTTTATTTACGTGAAAAAAGAAAAAATACGTGGCCAATTTTTTTGGAAATCTATCTGACTTATTAATTATATTGTTTTAGTTAACTATCCTATTGTAGTCCTATTTGGTCCTATTGTAGACTACAATTCTGCCGACAAATGAAAAAAGGCCGTAACAACACAAAACGAAGTAGCCAATTTCCGACATTAAGAAAGTAACTTAAGGTATGAAATTAGTTACTTCGTTTTGTGTAGATACGTCCTTTTTACTTACGACGGCAGAATTATGGTTGCCGGAAAACCTGCAGCGTAATTCTTGCATAAATCATGATCAATGGAAATGCTTGTCGTTTTGACACCACAATATTTATTAATGACATTGAAGAGTATACGACTTAGTACATCTTTCGGAATGCGATAGAAAATATGTCGCAATATGTCGCGTTTTGGAGTACTGGTTGTGCTGATGTGTGTCGTCTTTAACAAATTCAAACAAAAATGGATGGAATTTGACACTTACTCAGTATTTTACAACTAATGTTATTGTCAATAAAGTAACAATTTTACAACTGATAATAATGCCTATATTTATCTTTGAAAGATTTAACTGTTCTTAAAGCAATAAAAGTATTTCTTTTGAAAAACAATGTGATGATTATAATTTAACTACAAAATACTTGATTGAGAATGATGAGTGAACGAAAACGAAGACTGAATGAGATACATTGAACGAATGGTTCTAATCGAAGCCTGATTGGATGATATTAGAATTTGATATGTTATGAAAAATTGAGCTAAAATCGTATAAATTGGAGTTTTAATGTTCCTGTTTAAAGTACATTTACCTACCTCCTAAATGGAATGATTGACATTTTTATTTATAAGATATGAAATACGTAAAAAATACTATACAAATACATATTTAGGCACAATAATTAAGTATTTACTACTAGTTATAATGTTCATATGCAAAACATATGCTTTTCATATAATGCCTTATTTTCTTACAGGTATAGGCAGATTTATACACTATTTTAAATACCATGGAAGAGGCAGACTCCGGTCATGCAACTGGGAAATTATTGATGGAAAAAGGAAACAATACTTTCCCAACCTCAGTACCAAACTTGCTATGTATGAGTGCATATATGGGGTCCACTAGGGTCAGTGCCTGCTAGGGTTGCGGAATTTGTTCGAAAGAGTCACCGCGGCCCTGGAACCCAAAGGGCACAAGAAGGATCACGGGTGGGTTTTAGTCAGTAAGAGTCTGACACTCCCTTCCGCTCCGCCCAGAGCGGGAGAAGTCATTTGATGATTGCCCATCCAGAAAAAAGAGTGTATATATCGTTATATTAAAAGCATACTTTTTGCATATATCATTTAAATACTTGAGAATTATAAAATATTCGCGATATGTAATAATACTTCACTATGTCGTCTGTACCTAAGTATTGCTTCCTATTCTATTGTGACGCCTATTTTAGCTATTTTGACACTTATTGCTGTATTTATAAGGCATATAATGGAATGTTTCTTACGTAAGTAGTAACGTTCGAGTCTTACCAGGGTTGGGGTGATGAAGAGTTATATTTTATTTATTTTTTAAACACTAAAATTCATGTGGTATGAAATACTAATGATTCAACAGTATTCCTAGTGTTTTTTTTTAAATGTAACTGCGCAATTCATGATCTCATCGACATTTTTTTACTTCGGTCATTGAAAAGTTTATAATATTTCGTGTAGAAGGCAAATTCTGTTTTCGAACCCTTAAAAAACCGTGTTTTTTTTTCTCTGAGCATTTTGTCGGTTTCTGGGCACATAATATCTCTACTGGTGATAACGTTCGATACGACCATAGCTGATGAGACGCAACTCGAGATCTGACAATACCGTGTTTAACTTGCCAACTTTTTAACATCTATCCAAAGTAATTGCTTGATACGTAATACTCACGATATTATCTTCAGGGCGTAGACTATGCCATCTAGTGTTGCAAATCTGAAACTTTTACGTTGTAAACATTTGACCTGTGCTGCCACCTATACTTCCGGCGCCCTCCGATTAGGGGAACGAGCACGAAGTAGACTGTGCCATCTAGCGTTGCAAATTTGAAACTTATACGTAAAATATACGTATATAATATACTTGACATTGACGCGTCTGCGCTGCCACCTATAGTTTCTGCACGTTCTCTATAGAAACAGACGAATCTAACGAGAACTGGGCTTAACCCCGTTTAAACCTATGCTTTTTTCCTGTATCCACTCGGCAACATTTGACGTGCAACACGTGGCGCTCCACATGAATAGCAACGTTGCCAGCAGGCACGCAACATTGACAATGATACTAAATAAAAGTTCCTTGTTGCCGTTCAAGATGCATCATGTCGTGCGTCAATTGTTACAAGAGTTGATACGAGGCGACATTTTGATGGAGAATTTCTACGTAAAAAGAATTACAGCGCCATCTATCGACCGTATATGGTTCGTGGTTGTTAGAAGGCGTTGAAATTTTGCTTTTGTAATATTTGACCGGCCCCTGTATCTATATCTTTATCCCCTTCTCAAAAGGCCGTTACTCCTTCCACTCAAAACACAAGCAACGTTCGTGGCTGCAGGCCCGGCGGTGGGCGCGCAGCATGTACTAGAGGTGCAGCACGTGGCCGTCGTCCTGCGCCGACAGGAAGGGCGCGGGCTGCAGGCCCGGCGGTGGGCGCGCAGCATGTACTAGAGGTGCAGCACGTGGCCGTCGTCCTGCGCCGACAGGAAGGGCGCGGGCTGCAGGCCCGGCGGTGGGCGCGCAGCATGTACTAGAGGTGCAGCACGTGGCCGTCGTCCTGCGCCGACAGGAAGGGCGCGGGCTGCAGGCCCGGCGGTGGGCGCGCAGCATGTACTAGAGGTGCAGCACGTGGCCGTCGTCCTGCGCCGACAGGAAGGGCGCGGGCTGCAGGCCCGGCGGTGGGCGCGCAGCATGTACTAGAGGTGCAGCACGTGGCCGTCGTCCTGCGCCGACAGGAAGGGCGCGGGCTGCAGGCCCGGCGGTGGGCGCGCAGCATGTACTAGAGGTGCAGCACGTGGCCGTCGTCCTGCGCCGACAGGAAGGGCGCGGGCTGCAGGCCCGGCGGTGGGCGCGCAGCATGTACTAGAGGTGCAGCACGTGGCCGTCGTCCTGCGCCGACAGGAAGGGCGCGGGCTGCAGGCCCGGCGGTGGGCGCGCAGCATGTACTAGAGGTGCAGCACGTGGCCGTCGTCCTGCGCCGACAGGAAGGGCGCGGGCTGCAGGCCCGGCGGTGGGCGCGCAGCATGTACTAGAGGTGCAGCACGTGGCCGTCGTCCTGCGCCGACAGGAAGGGCGCGGGCTGCAGGCCCGGCGGTGGGCGCGCAGCATGTACTAGAGGTGCAGCACGTGGCCGTCGTCCTGCGCCGACAGGAAGGGCGCGGGCTGCAGGCCCGGCGGTGGGCGCGCAGCATGTACTAGAGGTGCAGCACGTGGCCGTCGTCCTGCGCCGACAGGAAGGGCGCGGGCTGCAGGCCCGGCGGTGGGCGCGCAGCATGTACTAGAGGTGCAGCACGTGGCCGTCGTCCTGCGCCGACAGGAAGGGCGCGGGCTGCAGGCCCGGCGGTGGGCGCGCAGCATGTACTAGAGGTGCAGCACGTGGCCGTCGTCCTGCGCCGACAGGAAGGGCGCGGGCTGCAGGCCCGGCGGTGGGCGCGCAGCATGTACTAGAGGTGCAGCACGTGGCCGTCGTCCTGCGCCGACAGGAAGGGCGCGGGCTGCAGGCCCGGCGGTGGGCGCGCAGCATGTACTAGAGGTGCAGCACGTGGCCGTCGTCCTGCGCCGACAGGAAGGGCGCGGGCTCCGCCTCCTCCAGCGTCACGGCCGTCAGGTCCACGATCTCGTCGTGGTCGTCTTGGTCGAATCTGTTTACAGTACAAAATAAAGGTTATTATGGTGTAATTGCTCGCAGAACAGATGGTAGATGGGGCTGAAAAGTTCTGGAGTGGGCGGTCTTCACCGCTCTGTACTCCTCGTGCAGCCCCGCCTCGCTGGCCCACGCGGGAGCCTGCGATGCCTGTTGTACGGGCGGCGCGCAGCAACGCACGCGTCTTTGCCGCGCTTTCTGCTCGTTTACTCTCATATTAGATGGAACACTTTTTCTACCTGAGAATTTCTCTACTTCTGAAGCGGTTTCGGCTATCGCACACGCTGTATATCTTGTGTTTCACCAAACCCCGAGGTAAGAAGAGAAGGACAGTGGCGGACTAATGGGGAGGAATGGGCGCCTCGGAATTGGCGGCCCGCCACTCCTGGGGGGCCTCAAGTCTCTCCATGATCCCTTGACCAAATCCTTAAAATATGCTTTTTCTAGATGGAAAATCATCAAACGACTTCTTCTGGTCTGGGGAGCCGACCGAGCGGAAGGGAGCATCTCTTACGGAGTATGCGGACTAAATAAAACCCAACCGTGTTCCTTTGCTTTCCAGGACCGCGGTGATTCTTTCGAACAAATTCGAGCACTTTGGCAGGTAATACCCGACTACTATGTTGACATCTCTTTGGGAGTGCCTGGTTGTTATCGGACGGTGAGCCACCCATAGCTCGCCGTCCACAGGCCGCGCAGTAGGTGGCCGGGAATCGCCTTGCGACTGCCGACGGTCGAGGCGTCTTCTACAGTTGCGGCGACTGGGGCGTGAGGGTCTCACGCAGCTCGCCTCCTCCTTATACTGACACCTAATCTAGGAGCTGACTCATTTTCGCCCTGGGAGACGTATAAAAGATGTTTAAGAGATCGATAGTCAGACCCTGACCTGTCCTCATCAGGTTCACTGCTGGGCTGCGAGTTCCGCGACAGGGTCTCGGCGGGCGGCGGCGGGCCGGCGCGCTGGTTGGCGGGCCGCACCGTGATGATCAGGTTCGACGAGTTCGCTACCATCATGTCTGTCACCTGAAAATTAATTGAAAACCAAACTTTTAATAAAATGCCATGATTGGCTGTTCCCAGTCTTCTGCGATTTTGAGGCCGTTGTAAGCCGCGTTGTTCATCCTAGCGTCTGGGTTCCACTGTGTCGTAATAATATAATAATAATAATAAAGTTTATTGTTCTTCTCTCACATAGAAATATACAACAATATAAAAAAGAAAACAAACAAAACATTAACTATAATTGTTGTGATCTATGTGAGAGACTGGTTTCCGTACTAGGAGACCTGTATGACAGATAACCAGCCTCTCCAGACTCCGGACAATAGGTGACAGCTGTATTAACATCAGTGAGAAGTGATAATTAAGAGGGATTACGCTAGGTGCAGTGAAATTGTTGCTGTTGTGGGGGTACAAAGTGGGTGAGAGAAACTAAATTGAATGAGTGAGTAATTGAGTATGTGTGCGTGAGCACGTGTGCGCAAGTGTGAGTGCGAGTGTGTGTGTGCGTGTTCGTGTCTGTGTGAGTGTGTGAGGGAGAGAGTGAGTGTCTGTGTGAGTGTGTGCGTGCGGGGTGAAGGAGGTGACAGCATATGCAGTTGGTTATGATGGTACAATAAGCAGATTTTCAGTGTCATCGTAGTTGAGGGACTTAAGCCAGGTAGTAATAACTTTCTTACAGTTAGCTCTTGTGAGAGAGTAAACTGTTAGCTTCTTATTTATCTTATTATATAGATGTCCACCAAGAAATTCAAAGAATTTGCGTGAGAAGGCAGTGCTACGATTAGTAAGTGTTGGGCAAACCCTGTGTTTGACCCTCTTGTTTACATTAAGTAAAGGATCATACCCTATTAGTGAATGCTGTTTTAGAGCTGAGCACAGAATATAAAGTTGTCTTACTGTCAGCACATCAGAGAGTAAGTACAGATCTTTAGTAGGAAAGAAGAAAGGTAACGACAGGCTTACTTTTAATACCGCTCTTTGAGCTCTTTCGAGTTTTATTAAGTTGGTTTTACAAGTGCCACCCCATACAGTAATACAATAGGTTAGAATGGATTGGCACAGGGCCATGTAAACCGTTTTAATGACATTTTTATCTGCAATACGGCGTAGATTTTTAAAAATAAAAATTAGTTTTCGAGTTCTGGAAGATAGAAGGTCCAGGTGGTGTTTGAAGCTGAGAGTCCTGTCAATCATGACACCCAGATACTTTATACTAAAAGCTACTTCTAATCGACTGCAGGAACAGGAGTGGGCAGATGAACAGTAATGGGCTTTGATGTAATAATTATCGTGAACTGCGGATGAGTTGTTTTTGATAGAGAATGGTACAAATTTAGTTTTGCTGACATTGAGAGTAAGGCCGTTGTTTTTGAGCCAAGTAGTTACAGTATTGAACCCAGATTGAGCGAGGCTGTAAACCTCATCCCAACTGTCGCCATGGAAGATCAACGCAGTGTCATCCGCAAATGTGACAATTTTGCCGTTTTGTAGTAGCAGATCACACAGGTCATTGATGAAGGTGAGGAAAAGCGTGGGCCCAACTACACTACTAATCTTTGCCTCTTATTCCTCCTACATGCGGCAGATATGACAAGGCAGATATTTTGTAGTAAAATTAAAGCTCTATTCAAATAACTACACTAAGCAATAGTCTTGTTAATGACGCATATCATGTTTTATCATAACTTCGAATTCTGCTGACGCCCAGTAGTCCGGTGGACTCCGCGAGCCCTCCGGGGACTAGTCGCGATGTGAAGTGTGACGTCACATACTTGGTCCAAGGTCTTGTTGGACACGTAAATGATTTTTTTATTTTTTGTAATTAGGTTGTAAAAACACTTTTACACGTCAATCTTTTTTTGGCCGTTATAAAACTAGATGAGGCCGGTGTTTCCTAGCTGACTACCCTGAGAAGAAACACCGAAACAAACTCAGAGGTCAAAGTCTCTTTTGAAGTCCATACAATTGTACTGGTACAATCATATGAGAACCATATAGGTTGGTGTCTGAAGTGGTCTTTTGAGGAAAGTACCACACAGATCTGAGTGGACCTGTCCAAACAGTGCAAGCATTTGTCAGTTATCGTGTGGCTTAAACTTAGAACTTTAAGGAGCTCAACGATTTGACGAACAATACCAAAGTAAGGACATTTGGGTAGGCCACCTAAAGAACTCAAACCGCCAGACTAACATGAATGAACCCCTGACGTAGCGATCTAACTGGTCCCCATATTCACAATACGTTATATGAGGACCATGTAGATCAGTGTCTGAAATGGTCTTTTTAAGAAGGAACCACACAGTTTTGAGTGGACCTGTCCAGTCAGTACAAGCCTTGGTAAGAGTCGAGTAGCTCAACTTAGAATCAATAAGGAGCTCAACAACTCGACGAACAATGCCAATGAAAGGACATTTGGGTAGGCCACAAAACGTCGTTGCCGTTGACCTCGAGCACCTCGTCGTTGACGCCCAGCAGTCCGGTGGACTCCGCGAGCCCTCCGGGGACTAGTCGCGATGTGAAGTGTGACGTCACATACCTGGTCCAAGGTCTTGTTGGACACGTCGTTGCCGTTGACCTCGAGCACCTCGTCGTTGACGCCCAGCAGTCCGGTGGACTCCGCGAGCCCTCCGGGGACTAGTCGCGATGTGAAGTGTGACGTCACATACCTGGTCCAAGGTCTTGTTGGACACGTCGATGCCGTTGACCTCGAGCACCTCGTCGTTGACGCCCAGCAGTCCGGTGGACTCCGCGAGCCCTCCGGGGACTAAACGCGATATGAAGATGCCGGGGGAACGTTCGACGCCGTTAGGTGTCACCCGGACTGAGGTACCGTCTCTGGAATGCATAGAGGATTTTATAATGTCTTAAGTTTTAGAGAAGAACAACATCATCTGCCTAGCTTTTTCCCAACTATATTGGTGTCAGCTCACAGTTACACCAGATTCAGTTGAATTTTACATGGAGCGGCTGCCTACCAGACCTCCGCACCCATCAACCGGGTAACACGGTACTTCTTCGCAAGACTGGTTTCAGGTTTTCTGGCTTCTGACAATCCGTAACGACTGCCAAAGATCTACTAATGAAAGCCGGGACCAACAGCTTTAGCAGCAGCAGTGTCCCAAAAGTGTATGGTCAGTTAAGAAATAAACACTTTTGAAACAGATAGTTACAATTGGTGGCATATACTTTTGTTCAATCACAGATTTGATAAGACCAACTTTTTCAAGAACTTTTTAGTCTGAATTTGCGGTCGGATTAAAAATTGTTTTGCTATTGTTTCCTTAACCAATACCAGTTACCCAATATGACCTCACAATTATAGAGCACGCTGTATTTTTAACATTCTTTGACCTTTTGGAAGGTACATCATACACTTTTTGTTCAAACCGGAGCACGCTGGTATTTTGGTATTAATGAGTTTTATAATCTTTTTACTCAAAGTTGCTGTACTGACCTAATAAAGAACCCCAGAGGTCGATCTGAGCCGTGCTTCAGTAGTTTGACCCGCCTGCACGTTTCAGGAACTATGTCTACGTCTATGATCGCCGATACCTGGAATTATTTAATGAGGAAATATATTTAGATTATTAATAGAACTTGGGTTCGATCCCCGAGTTGTCACAATACGATTTTTGTGTTTTTTTTTTCGACCAAAATAATAAGGCGTAATGTGAAAAAGATTCTGTTATTTATTTATGTACACACATGATACTTAAAAAAAGACAATTTTTTACAAAATCGAGAGCACAAAGGTACGGCCCACTTCATTCTCAGACCATATTTCTTATAAAAATTAAAGAGCCCTTGGTAGCCCAATTACAGACGCACTGTTGATATTAATCTGCAACTATGTCATTAAATTTTCGTTGATGTTTGAAGGCTACTGTTAAATGTAAAATAAATGTGGAAGAGCTATTAGTTTACCGCGTTTCCACCTGCAAGTAACTCGCATGCAAGTTTAATTACATTGTAGGGCACGATTGAGCGCTTGATCACATTATACCTTAGTAGCCCGCAATGTAATGAAACTTGCATGCGAGCTGGTTGCAGGTGGAAACGTCGCCAGGGTTGCGGAATTTGTTCGAAAGAGTCACCGCGGCTCTGGAACGCAAACGGCATTTGGAGGAACAAGGATGGGTCAGTAAGAGCCTGACACTCTCTTCCGCTCCGCCCAGAGCGGAAAGGAGTGATTTGCCGATTTCCAACCCTCAAAAAAAATGTGCAAACGTGGCCTTGAGCTGCTTTTGCTATACTGTTAGTGCAAGCTTTTGATTTGAGTATTTCAATATAAGAACGCGTCAAACCCTACTTAGATGCCAAAATATGACAGGCTAAAGTAGGGTATATAATACTAAACTTCAAATGCAATGTTCGGTGTTTCCAGGCGTGATCGAATCAAGAATGATGGTATCCGCAAGAGTACCCCAAGGTTACGGACATAGCCCGCATGATCATCAAACCGAAGTGGCAGTGGGCAGGGCACATTGCTCGCAGAACATAATATGCTCGATGGAGCCGAAAAGTTCTGGAGTGGCGACCACGTACCGGAAGACGCAGCGTTGGAAGACGACCCACAAGGTGGACCGATGTTGTATTGCAAGACCAGGTGTCGTGACCTATGTCCAGCAGTGGATGTCTTCCGGCTGATATGATGAAGAAACTTCAAATGTTTCGTTCAGAAATCGGAGATGTGCCCTGAAGGGCGATTGGTCTACCACAGACACTGAAAAAAACGTTAAAGACTCACCATCCTAAAATCATGAGGGTTCGATATAGCGAGCCCCTTGTTCTTGGCCGGCGTTCCACTTAGTATTGAGGAGATTATGTTTCTTGGTCGCATCGTTCCATAGCCGTTTAACTCTTCTAAGCTGTCTCCTGGAAATAAAAGAAACAAAAGTTTTAGTACTTTTAATACCAAAAATGCATGATAAAACCAGGTTTTAAAGATGGGGTTTCGTTTTAGAACATGTTCCTTGTATTCAGGTCACTGGCTATCTCTTTTAGTCCTACTACCCCTTTTCTTTTTTTTTTTTTTTGGATGGGAAATCATCGAATGACTTCTCCCGCTCTGGGCGGAGCGGAAGGGAGTGTCAGACTCTTACTGACTAAAACCCACCCGTGTTCCTTCTTGTGTCCTTTGCGTTCCAGGGCCGCGGTGACTCTTGCGTCACAGATAAAGGGAATGAAAAACGCTTTCCCAATTTCGTATATCTTATCTAATGCCTTTGTATTTTCTAGCTGCACTGCAATAAATACATTACAATTTATCAACAACAACGATGACCGTTACTAACTCCTTCGAACACCGGATCGATCAATAAATCCGGCGGGCCGTTTCCCAAATGTCTTGGGAGTAGGCGTCCAGTCTAACTGGAAGGAACTATTTTACATTGAACGACTGCCGGGAGGCTAGATGCCTCCGTGCCAACTGCCAAAGATCTACAAACGCCAGCAACGCCGCAACGGCCTTTTTTCAAGGATTCGAAATCCTCAAATGACTTCTTCCGCTCTGGGCAGAGCAGAAGGTAGTGCCAGACTCTTACTGACTAATATAACCGTGGTCCTCGAAATGCCCTTTGCCTTTCAGGGCAGCGGTGATTCTCTTTCGAAGAAAGTCCGCAATAAACATTCGATTCCACTCAGGCTCGGATGTGAATTCGAGGCTCGTCAATATTTCAGACGAAGTACCTTTTTATTCCACATGGCTATCTTAGCTCTGATGCCGACGGCTTAACGTGGTTTCCGAGGCACGGGGAAGCCTGCGTACATATGTTAGGGACGGAACCTTGAAGATGGAATCTAAGTGGCAACATGACCCTCTAAATATATATACACTACAGGCCAAAAGTTTAAGACCACCTTAATTTAAGTAGGAAAATAAAGTAAAACACCAAAAAAAATATTAAATGTTTAATTAACCAGTTTAATTATCTAATCAGTTAGTGTTTATGGACAAATTGTAATGTAAAGCATAAAGAAATATTAACAATACATGCTAAAAAAGGCTATAGTTAGCTAAACTGATGTTTCATCAAAAAATCCTCCTTTACTTTGTATGAGTTTTTTCACAAGTCTCGGCATACGAGCTATCAATTGTTGATGGTGTCTTGTGATATATTGCTCCAACTTTCGCATAAAGCATTCCACATTTCTTCGTGCGAGGATGGGCCACGATTACGGACGTTCCTGTCAAGCTCTTCCCACAAAAGTTCAATAGGATTGAGATCCGGGCTCTGAGGTGGCCAAACCATGTTTTTTTACACCCCTTGGGCCTCTTTCTCTTCTAAATATCCTATGCATAATTTGGAGCTATGCTTTGGATCATTATCTTGTTGGAAAATGAATCCGTGTCCAATTAATCGCAACCCGGAAGGAACGGCGTTTTGTTCTAAAATGTTTTTGTACTGTTCCTTTTTCATAATTCCTTCAATTTTGATCAAATCGCCAGTTCCTTGGCTAGAGAAGCAACCCCAGACCATAATTGAGCCACCGCCATGCTTGACTGTTGGGACTACACAGTCTGGCATCATCTTTTCTTGAGCATTTCGTCTCACGTAAATTCTTCGTTTTGAACCGAATAGTTCAAACTTGGATTCATCGGTCCAAAGAACTTTTTTAAAATCTTTTTCAGTCCAATCTCGATGGGCAAGAGCCCACTGCATCCGCTTTTTCTTATTTTGTGGCCTTAGCAGAGGTTTTCGAACGGCGACGCGACCATACAACTTTGCATCTCTTAGTCGCCGTTTCACTGTAGTCAATGATAAAGGTTTAACTCGGGTTTTGTTTACTTCAACGCGGATTTCTGTGCTGTTAAGCGTCTATTTCGCTTACTAGTAACAACAATGAAATTATCTTCACTAGACGTGGTAGCTCTCGGCCTTCCCGAGCGTGGACGATCTTGAAAACTGCCTGTCTCCCTGTATCGAGTTATTGTGCTATGAACACCTGTCTTCAATAACTTCAGTTGTGAAGCAATCTCACGTTCGGATTTGCCTTCATTATGTAAAACAACGATGGCAGAACGCACTTCACTACTAATTTCGCGTGCTTTTCCCATTTTAGGACGTCTTTACTGTAGAAACCACAAGTTTAGACTAACTGAGATTGTTTGTGAACAAAACCCAGTAAACTCAGGTAAAAATAAATTGAAACTACGTGTTTTCAGAAGCTAAATAATCCTTAATATTGACCAATGCGAAACAAAAGCAAAGTAATAAGTAATGAGCACACAATAAACACATTATTACGACTCTACCACCTGACCCTAGCGCAGCGTTTGTCGGTGAATGAAAACAATAGATGTTTATTATCCAATAACTGGAAAGTAAACAAAAGAATGAATTCTTTAAATATTCTATATTAACAATAGAATATGCAGGTGTGCATTTCTTTTATATATCTTAAGGGATTTTATTACAATTGATAGATAATTATACTGCTTAAGTGCGGTCTTAAACTTTTGGCCGGCAGTGTATGTAACTCAAAAGTGACTGACTGACTGACATAGTGATCTATCAACGCACAGCCCAAACCACTGAACGGATCGGGCTGAAATTTGGCATGCAGGTAGATGCTATGACGTAGACATCCGCTAAGAAAGGGTTTTGATTAATTCTACCCCCAAGGGGATAAAATAGGGGATGAAAACTTGTATGAAGCTTTGTCAGTTTTAAACCAATCGGGCTGAGAGTTTCAAAATCGGGGGTAAAGTAACTATTCCACGCGGACGAAGTCGCGGGCAGAAGCTAGTTACTAACTACAAACACAGAATCAAATGCCATTTTTATCTCACGCTCGACCAACGTCCACTGGTATGCAACTAAGCGTACAAGTTTCCTAATAAGAAGTACCAGGCAAGCAGACAATGAAACAGTTCACCTCGTAAACGGCATTACTCAATTAGTCATTAACAGATATCGCTATTTTAGGAATAAGTTTTGCAATTAAAGTTGGTCTGTAGGACATTATTTTGTTTGGCTGTCGGTCGATTCTATGAAAGCAAGTCACCCTGATAACTTTGGTGAAGTGAGTATAAAGTGCATTGTCATTACAGTAGGATATTCTACTAAAAAATCTAATGAGTCCGTCAGATAGATTTCCCAAAAATATTGGACACCTATTTTTTCTTTTTTTCAACCGACTTCTAAAAAATGAGGAGGAATTCGGATGTTTGTATGTTTTTTTCACATAAACAAAAAACGAAGACGATACAGTGAGTTGAAAACTCGTGTGACGTCACTACGTGCTACAATTTTTACCACGCCGTGACGTCACAAACCCCCACTTCGATGCTTTATATCTCCGTCAATTTCATAGATTTGAAAAAGACGTCAAAAACTTTTATAGATTTGAAAAAGCAAAAAATACGTTTCCAATATTTTTCGATAATCTAACTGACGGACTAAATAGAATCATATTTTTTTCTCTCTCTTTTATCATTTCAAGTTCTCACGTTGAGATTATTACAGAATACAACTACTGAACCTACAGGGGAATTGAAGGTGTATTGCCATCTAAGAGACACTATCCGAATACCTACCCTATAGCTAATGCTTGCACTGACTGGACAGGTCCACTCAAATACGTGTGGCGTGTGGAAGTTCTCATATCGTAACTTTGGAAGTACAAGGGCAATAATATTACTATAGGTAACATTAGTTTTATCGAAGGAGCGATATGATTTCATCAATACATTTATCCTATAAACCTTAAGCTTTGACCTCTGTGTTTCTTTTGGATGTTCTTTCTCAGAGTAATCAGCTAGGAAACATCTGCTTCATCGCTACATATTATAAAACAAGTAGCTTTGCGCGTTCTGTCTGTCCCTATGCATGCTTAGATCTTTTAAAGTATGTAACGGATTTTGATGCGTTTTTTTTTAAAGATAGAGTGATTCAAGAGGAAAGTTTAGTATCAACATTGCACCCGTACGAAGCCGGGACGGGTCACTAGTATAGTATAAACTGAAAAAGATGTGCAGTGCACGTGTTTCTTCTATTTTTCGTGTTAATTTTATAACCTACTAGCAGCGCCCCGCGGTTTCACCAGGTTGTTCCCGATCCCGTGGCAATACGGGGATAAAATAGCCTATAACACTCCACAATAACGTAGCTTTCTATTCATAAAATAATTTTGAAAATCGGTTCAGTAGCTCCAGAGATTACCCCTTACAACATCACAAACTAACAACCTCACAAACGTAACCTCTTTATAATATTAGTATCGATTTACACAATAAATACTATTTATCATCAAGGTACTAATAGAATTAAACAATATGGCGGTAGTTTCAATACACAACAAACACGTGAATGCACAAAGCAGCCAATCATTGAGGCCCTTTAATATCCGCTAAGTATTCTAACGAGATCACGGCAAATGCGTACTGCAATGCATCAGCGCGCCCGTGACAATGTCTGCTTCTACTTGAGAGGAGCGGGGATTTGGCATAAAATACAAGTGTCAACACACGTATTCCATCATCTGCCTAGCCTTTTCCCAACTATATTGGGGTCGGCTCCCAGTCAAGCCAGATTCAGCTGAATACCAGTATTTTACGTGGAGCGGCCGCCCACCAGACCTCCACAATCCATTAACTGGGGAACACGGTACTTCTTGGCAAGATTAGTGTCAGATTTTCTGGCTTCTGACAATCCGTAACGACTGCCGAAGATCTCCAAATGACAGCCGGGACCAACGGCTTAACGTGCTTTCCGAGGCACGGAGAAGTCTCATTATGTTAAGATGGTCACCCATCCATAGACCAACCTTGGCAAGCGTTGCTTAACCTAGAAAATCGACCCGAGCGGCTGTTATAATTTAGCCACGAGCTCCTAAACACACGTATTATGTCTTGATATTATTCTTGGTCAAAGACTAAAATTTTTATAAAGAAAATCGCATGGACAACTTTCATTCAAAATAAATCTGCCTAGCTTTTTTGCCATCTATGTTGGCGTTTAATGGACTTCTTTTATGTCAATTTTTGACGTTAAAAAATGCAAGGTCTCAGCTTAATTTGAATCTATGAGTTTGATGTGGTTATATTGGTTGACGGCTGGCTGATAGCAGTGGACAGAGAAATAACAAAAGCGAAAAGATGTGTGGCGCCGTCTTTCAATCGTCATCTGCCCAGCCAAATATATTAGGGTCGGCTTTCATTCTAAACTGATGAAGCTGAATACCAGTATTTTACTTGGAGCCTATCCAACTTCCACAATCCAGTTACTGAATTACACGATACTCCTTGGCAAGATCGGTTTCAGATTGTCTGTCTTCTGACAATCCGCACACAACTTTCACCTGGGAAATTTTATTTCGAATAAATGCTTTGAATCTTGAATCTTGAATCTTGAATCTCGAAGAATTTGGGAAGTCTTAAGTCCTCTTAAGTAATCCAAATCGGACCTGGGAGAGAATAAGGAAGAGGCAGAAAACTGAAATGACAGTTGTAGCCCCACAGTAAAGTTCAAAGCGAATCCATGGGAAGCAACGTCACTATGCCACGCATAAGTCATTAAAAAAAAAACTTTGACAATGTCTTTCTATTTTGTGAGAAACACGTCAATCTAATCTAACTCCCGACCCTCCAAATGTCATATCTTACAAGGAAAAATATTCACCAAAACATGACAATTCATGCGAAAAACGTCATTCAGCCCCAACCCTCCAGAACCGTCTTCCTCAACAATGAAGAAGGCCCGACCTTTGACCACTCCTAAAGTAAATCGCTGCTCTATTGAGAATTAAACCGGTTCTTCTCTATGTATTTACGTCGTTTCGTGTAATGGTCATGGGTGTTACACATATGGGTACAATTAGGGTGAGGAGCGTACGCGGAAATGTTATTCTACACCCCTAGTTTTTAATTAGTACGAAAAAAAAAACAGGGCTCTGTCCGTACCAGTTACTGATCATATTTGTGTAGTCAAAAGTAAAAAAATAAAAACCTAAAATAGGGATGTTTCCCGAGTAAAAAATATATGATTATGGTTAGTCCGTCAGTTAGATTATAGAAAAATATTGGACACGTATTTTTTGCTTTATCAAATCTATAAAAACTGACGAAGATACAAAGCATCAAAGATCAGGAGTGGGGGCTTGTGACGTCACGGCTCGTAGCGAGTAGTGACGTCACACGAGTTTTCAACGCACTGTATCGTCTTCATTTATCGTCTTCATTTTTAGTTTTTGGAAATCTATCTGACGGACTAATTAGATTTTTTTAGTCAACTACCCCATTGTCCATGGAATTATTTAATAATTGGTAAATTCATAATAGAATCAACATTCATAACAATTACTACTAGAAAATACTACGCACAGTGTTTTTCCATTTTAATCGTCATTTATTCATTCATAAATCAATAACCTGTACAATATTTTTATAAGTTGAGTGGCATTTTAGGATATAAAAAACGCTAATAACTTTGCTATTTATGAACATAATTGTTTGAGACTTTTCTTAAACAATAACAAGACCTTTTCTAATAAGCCCTTAAAGTATTTGTACTAATTAAAAACTAGGGGTGTATAAAACGGACAGAACATTGCCGAGATACAAAAATGTATTGAAACAAATAATAAACCAATAATTTTAGGCATTAACTAGACCCAGCCTGTCCCTTGCTGCCTCCCTCAGTGACCCCGTTAAGCCGAGGCCCGTATCCCACAGGGGATGCCCTTAAAGATGCGATCATTTAGCTTTTTAGTAATTTTTTTTTTTTTTTTTTTATATTGCTTTTCCCCGTTCATGAGAACAACGGGACCTTGTTGTTCTAATTGTCTCATTTATTCATGTTCTTGCATTGTTCTCCTTCGCACTTTCAAGCTTCACTCTGTCATTCTTCATTCTTTCATTCTTAACATTCTTAGCCGGGTGGGACTCCCGCTACTGTATCTGTGTTACTATTCATTTACTTTTCTACATTTAGCGTATTTAGAGACACTAATTTATTTTATTAAATAACCCTAAGTGTAGACATTTCCTTTGATTGCTGTATATTTGTACATATTTATATATTGTATTTTATGACACAAATTTATTTTACTAGCCTTTTGTTTAAACTATTTTTCTAATTTTATTTGTATATGTTCTCTCGTTTAATATGAATATTATATATTGCATTTACACATAATTATGCTTCCTTATTCTTATGCATATATTATTTTCTAGTTACACGCTAATTTATTTTTCTAACTTAACTTTATATTCTTACCTTATATATTTGTTATTTTCTATCTTACATGTCTAATCTTTTTCTTACATTATTTGTTCTACATTTCTATTTCCTTATTCTATCATTTTTTTGTTAGAAAGGGCTTATGCTAGTATTCTAATTGTATTTATATTTCAACACATTGTTTAGGTTTAGGTTTTACACTGTGGTGGGGTTTTACTGTTTTACTCGCAATTCTTATTTTTTAAAGGATCAAGTTTAGACTTTCTTAATTAATTTGTGGACTTGTACTATAGTTATAGGGAAAGGGGGGAAGAGGGTAGGAGAGAAGGTAGACTGGGGGGGGTGAGGTAGGGTGGATTCCTCTCATTTGCTTTTATATATCTATCTGGACTTTGTGGCAATACTATATATATATACTTAGATATTTAATATGTATTGACATTTCTTAGGCTACAATTTTTAACTTTCTGAATTTAAAGGGGACTTTTTGGGATGCTTGCTTTATATTATCATATATGTTTACTATATATTCAATATATCTAGCAAGGGGGGGGGGGGGGGGTGGTTCATGCATACGCCGTTGTCGTCCGGGCCAGATAGTCCCATTTCTTGCGGACCGGGCACTCCACGCTGAACGCATTGTGCTCGGTCCTCTGGAGCTTCGAGTGCAAGCAGTTGCAGCACTGCGGTTCGTTGCCTGCGACAAATTCCGCGCATTGGTCGCGCATATGCGGTCCTCCGCAGTGGCTGCACCTGTCTGCACTCTCAGTACAGAATTTTCGGCCATGCCCGAATGCCAAGCATTTGGTGCATTGGATGAGCGGCGACTGGTCCTCTACCCTGACCCTTTGCAGGTCAAGGTAGAGGTTCCCAGCCTCCGTCATCCTCTGCCACACCTTGGGCCTGACCTGGACGACAACGTGCGCTGTTTTTGGGTTTCTTGTCCTTTTTTTATATTTTACAGCAATTTCTTTTTCTTCCGGGTCTAGGTCTCTAAAAATGTCTTCATTCTGGGAGTGGAGCGCCTTCACCATCTCGTCGTCCCCACTGTCCAAAAAGACATCCTTTAGGACGACGAGCGGGTTTTTATTTTTCATAGGCGCCACTATGAGCCCTTCGCCTCGGCTTTCGATCCTCTCTCGTACTCTGGTCAGTTCCGCTTCCGAGTCACACCCCAAGATGACAGTCTGGTTTTTTGCCTTCCGGACCTTGTTTATTTTAAGGCCGGTTCCCCTGGCATCGACCGCCTTCTTCACCCTGGCGAGCACCTCGTCGGCAGTCTCCTGACTGCCTTCAAGGGTGACCGCCATCGAGTGAAGTGCCGGTCGATGCCCGGGTTTGGCTGCCGTGACGTGAGCGTAAGTCCGCGAGTCTATTTTTGGGTCGCAAGCCACTTCCCTTAGGACCTCCTTTATCCCGTCGGTTCTGGTGGCGACTTCACCGGCAACGTCGTCGATCTTACCCTCGAGGACAGCCGCGGCATGACCAACACTCTTCACCCCTTCTGTAGTGTGGTCAATGCTCTCCATGACTATGTCAATCTTGTCGCTGACCTCGACGATCTTATCGACGACCTTGTCGATGATGTCGGAACCGCTGTCGGTGTAGTGGTCGGTCATCTCCTGGAAGTGTCTTGCGACTTTCGTTTCGAGGTCATTGAGCCGCGTCTTTATATTCGTCTCCACGTTTACCAGCTTTTCTATGATGGTCTCCGGTGGTTCGAGAGACGTAAGCGTGGTGTGGGTTTTTGACAAAAACACCCTTGAGGGGAGGTCAATTTTTACGTGACTGTAGGTCAGCGGTCGCCTAGTTAGGACGATCGGGATCGAAAACCGCTTCAAAAACGCACTACAGGAGTCAAAGATATCACGACTTGTGTTTTAGCAATGCTCCCTAAGGTGGATTCTGTTATATGTACCTATGTATGGAATTTAATAAAATTTTGATTTTTTCCAGAGTCTACGAGCCAGCGGGTCGTGCGAGGTGTCGGGAGACGCGTCTCGACGCGGGCGAGCTCGCAGCGAGGTTTTCAGCACTACTTTTAGAACAAAAAATTTTGATTATGGTCGAAAAACCTCAAAAAACCACGATTTTTAACGAAAAACCCGAGTTTTCAGCGACCTGGTGGGTTTTAAAATCGCGCACAGCGCAGTAAAACCTAGGTAATCTTGGCGAGAACTGGATTCCGCAAACAGAAAAGAAATCTATCGTTAGGTTCAGGAGATATAAAATTTTGAAGATTGAAAAATTTTGAAAATAGGGGTAAGTGTTAAATCAAAAACACCCTTGAGGGGAGGTCAATTTTTACGTGACTGTAGGTCAGCGGTCGCCTAGTTAGGACGATCGGGATCGAAAACCGCTTCAAAAACGCACTACAGGAGTCAAAGATATCACAGCTTTTTAGTAGTTTTTAGCCCTGGCTGGCGGCCTTAAATTCATTTGAGGCCACCACAGGATTGCCCGGTTGAGAAGTAACCAACCTTAGTGTGCTGAACTGTGAGTGGTACATTAAAAAAAAAAAAGAACTATTTACTAGTGCACACGAAGAAGTGACCGTGTCGGCGACACTTTACTCTGCATGGTGTCGCGTCACTTCCCACGAAAACTTAGATAAGCCAGACAGACATCTTCCTCCGTGAAAAGATCTAGGTTCTGAGTTGGAACCTGCACCGCAAACAATTTGAAGTTAACGTTATGTCGCGACTCTAATTTTTTTTATCATCAGGGTCAATGTTTCGGGATTCTTGGAAAGAGTTACCGCGGCCCTGGAACGCAAAGGGCATTCTGAAGGAAAACGGGTGTGTTTTAGTCAGTAAGAGTCTGACACTTCTTCCCGCTTCCCCCGGAGCGGGAGAAGTAATTTCACGATTTCTTACTAAAAAAAACTTTTTACAAAAAAATACAACCGACTTTTCCACAAAAAATCAAAAAAGTACAAAATAACTTTAATTTCGGAACTCGGTGTTTGTGGTTCCTTTTTCATTTTTTGAACACCGACTCCCGAAATTAAAGTTATTTTGTACTTTTTTGATTTTTTGTGGAAAAGTCGGTTGTATTTTTTTGTAAAAAGTTTTTTATTTTTCACTTTTTAGTGGTACCTAAACCCCCTCCCCTCCCCCACCTAAACGAACCAATCACATTGGTGTAAAAAAAACGTACTGCTCCTTTGCAGAGTAAACTAAGAGGTCGTCAATGTAGGTAAATTAGATATTTTTTTTAGATTTTTCGAAAACCGCTTGGTCGATTTCGATAAAATTTTCATGGGACCATTTGGGAAGTATACCCTTTCGAACAAAAAAAGAATTTTTCAAATCGGTTGAAAAGCGACGGAGTTATGCGCGAACAAACATAAAAAAAAAAATATACAAACATCCGAATTGAGAACCTCCTCCTTTTTTAGAAGTCGGTTAAAAAAGGGCCTGAGCCTTGACGCAGATGTACTCTATGAAGCACATCTAGCCAATACTGCTCGCTGCAACCAATAGTGATGCAATGTGGCCAACTAATCGCGCTCGCTATCGCTACCGCGCCCGCACCCACCCTAGTCACTACCATTCACTATGGACACAATGCCATGCGACAATGTTACCGTCCTCTTTTGTGTGAGACCGGAAGTATCAGAACACAACAGGTTAGGTTGAACGGAACTGCGTGAAACATTCCGTGGCGTTAGATGAGTCAGTTTTATGCGAAAACACTGAAGAATGATTCATTTTTTGTAGTTATTTGTGTCGAATTTGCTATTAGTTACTTTTAGGGTCATCTAAATTTTTACATCGAGTCCAAAGACCGCAGGTATTATCGAAAAGATGCGTCAATCCTTGGTTTCAATTATTTTACAAAATAATCAAATGTCGGGTTTTTAGGCGATTGAAAAATTGTTACTGAAACCCTATAGGATTGGCTTCAAAAGCAGGATGGAAAGAAGAAAGTGCGAATCTGGGGATATATTTTGTAGTGGGATAGCACATGGTCATAATAAAAAACCAGTCAAGTGCGAGTCGGACCCGCACACGAAGGGTTCCGTATCATTATTATCTATAAAAAACAGCAAACAAATCACGTTCGTTGTACGGGAACCCCCTTAAATATTTATTTTATTCTGTTTTTTTAGTATTTGTTGTTATAGCGGCAACAGAAATACACCTTCAGAAAATTTCAGCTGTCTAACATCACGGTTCATGAAAGACAGGCTGGTCACAGACGGTCTGACAGACAGACGTTTTATACTATGGTACGGAACCCTAAAAACAGAAAATAACAATTGTATGTGTTCAAACTTGACATATGGTGATGTTACTACTTAGATCCAGCAGAATACCAGCGACAGGTATGTTTGCCTGGCATGCTGACCTGGTCATTTGGTGCAAAATAAAGACACATACACACCGCATATTCTACAAAGTATTGCGGAAGCGCAAAGGCTTCCTTCCGTAAATAAATAATTCTATGCAAGCCAAGCCAAGCAACTACATAATTCTATAAAAGGTCAATGAGAAGACCGCATGGTTACCGCAGTGGCCGTTCGCTGTCTCGAAGACTCGCGATTCCCATCGGAAAGGACGGAAAAAATAAAATTCATTAAGATCCCTTTACGAAGGGAAAATCTTCAAATGACTTCTCCCGCTCTGCCCAGAGCGGAAGGGAATGTCAGTCTGTTACTGACTAAAACCCATTCGTGTTCCTCCTGATGCCTTTTGCGTTTCAGGGCCGCGGTGATTTTTTCGAACAAAATCCGCACTCTACATGAAACACGCACACTAAAAATTAAGCGTTTCACGGCTGCTTGAAAAAGGTCAATTTCAGCGATATGTCATACAACTATTATTAGAATGGCCTAAATATTGTTAACCCATGTTTGCACGATGGGTTGTACAAGTGTGCTAGATTGGAGGGTTGAAATGCGACAAGATACTGTCACTGTGAAGAAGGTCCACTATCGATGGTAGCGAGTACTGTCCCTGCTGAGCCAAGTCCTCTGACTCGTAGCAGATAAGTCAGAACTGTAAGACGGAACTCGGACCAACCGTAAGAAGGAACTCTAATTGGGAACTGTAAATCGGAACTACAAGATGGAAAACGGCATCTGTTCCATAAAAATAATACGTGCCTATACCCCATTCACGATAAGATTAGACATTGGAATACATCTCTTAAGACTTCTATTGCGTTGGCGGCATGACACATGGTAGCTGCAGTAAACAGTTGGTACTATAATTTGGAAAAAAAATTGAGAAAGGTTTTTGCTTTTAATGCCATCTTTATGCCTACGGAATAGAAGTAAAAATCGGTTGAACGAACTGTAAACAATTTTGCTCCAATGTCTAATCTTATTGTGAATGGAGTATAAGTATTTACGATAAACCTAAGAGTGTGTGCGGCTGTCCTGCACACCATATAATAATATTATGTAGTTACTAACACTACGCTTTAGCGTGATGCGTCAATCTGCCTAGTCTTTTCTCAACTGTATTAGGGTCGGGATCTAAACCGGATACAGCGGAACCCCAGAAACAGAAGAATATCACTATGCAATGAAATGAAAGAAAACATGTTCAAATGAACACACCAACAAATAGTACACACAGTGTAGGTTCCTACAAAATATACATATGGAGACTTAATTTTAAAACAATAACATAGTGCGCCATACAGGTCCAGTTCAAAACCAGCAAACTAGTACTTAGGTTATTTCAACACAATTTTACGTCGAGTTTCATTAATGGATAACCCCGTAACCTGTACAAATCAAATCAAGTAATTTATTCAAACTAGGCTGAGAGCCAGCACTTTTTGAACGTCAAATTTTAAATAAAGACAGTCCCCCAAAACCCCGCGCCATTACCTAGTGTTTTATATGGGAAGAAGTGGCGCAACAAACTCCCCAGCAACACATCTCTGTCTGTAGCGTTTTAAGAACTTGAATTTATACAATAGTATGCAAAGTCATTAATACATGACACAGAGGGAAAAAAATCGTCAGATCGCACTCAAATTTAAATGGGACTACATGACAAGCACCAACATTCGAATAGGTATAAAAAGAATCATCAGAATCGGTACACACAGTAAAAAGTTATGAGGTAACACAAAAAAAAAACGACTTGAGAACCTCCTCCTTTTTTGGAAGTCGGTTAAACAAACACCAAAAACAAATGACAGCGAGTGACCCTCTAAAAATGCTATCCCTAAGCAAGCTGCAACTTTCATACAAGATGGTGGACAAATAGTGTGAAATATAACGAGATAATGCGGTTCACAATTAGCGTTTAATCAGTGGAGCGTCACGCGACGCTGGCCATCTTATAATAAACAGAATGCATTGCACCGTGACTCGAGTCTACTAATTTACAGAAATTATGTTCAAATTATACTAGTCTATACTAATATTATAAAGAGGTAACGTTTGTGAGGTTGTGAGTTTGTGACGTTGTAAGGGGACATCTCTCTCTCTCTCTCTGGATCTACTGAACCGATTTTCAAAATTATTTCACCAATAGAAAGCTACGTTATTGCGGAGTGTCATAGACTATATTTTATCCCCGTATTGCCACGGTAACGGGAACAACGCGAGTGAAACCGCGGGGCGCTGCTAGTTGTGGATAAAACTGCATGCTGCTGTTTGTTCCAGAAGTCTTATTTAAGGTAGCTGATATACTTGACAGAAAAAGTAACTTATAACAATATCTAGTACAACAAAAAAAGAATTACTTAAATCGGACTTGTAGTTCCGGAGATATGCGAATACAAACATAAAAACATACATGCATACATACACTTTTGAAATTTGGCACATTTGTTCAGACGCATAACACGCGACAAACATAATAATATACGAAAACTGGGCAGTTCTGGAAATATTACATACATACGGTTCGAATTGATAACCTCCTTTTTTGAAGTCGGTTAAAAATCGACTAAAAAGTTCAAAACAAATTATTTTTCTAGTAGTTTGATGCAGGTGACATCAAATATATGATTGAACTAAAAGTAAGTGCCATCAAACTGTTACGAGTACAAACTGCTTGAAAAGTCATTCGTTCCGAACTTATTAGTCGTTTTATGTGGTCGAATTTAATGAAAAATTCAAATGTTATTTTATCCTTGTCTGCCCGTCCGTCTGTCAGTGGGCTCTTTCTCATGAACCGTAAGTACTAAGTAGATAGTTGAAATTTTTGTCATGGCTGTTGTGGGTATTAACACTAAAATATTTATGACGAATGGCGAGCGCCAGTGGTTAGATTTTGTCGATAGTTAAAACTCTTGAATAGCATAAAAGGTAACATGTTGCAACGAATTGCAATGTATTAAAGGTATAATATATGGTATAATATAATAAAGGTATAAAGGCCTTTTAAAGCAGTTAATGTGGAAGCCATAATGGGAAAGCTCATTGAAAAGGCTCCTACACAGAAATACTACCGATAGCCACTAAGGCTTAAATATTTTAAAGCCCTACTTAGTTAAGAGCAGTGGCGGCCGAGTGGTAACGGCCCCGACCTACGAATTAAGTCGCGGGTTCAAACCCAGCCAGGCGCATTACTATGTGTAATTAATTTCATCACTACTGCTCCCAAAACAGTGAAGGAAAACATCGGGAGAAAACCGGCATGTCCATGTCCATGAACCAAAAATTCGAAGACATGTGTCATTCACGAACCCGCACTGGGCCCACGTGGTAATCTATACTTATAATAAATCTGTAGAGAGGTCAATTCTGTACAAGGAATATATTTTCAAAATAACTATCAGGGGGTGATTAGTGATCGATACTGGTGCCAAAAATGCAATCAGTAAAATTTTTGTCTGTCTGTCTGTCTGTCTGTCTGTATGTTCTTTATAGAAACAAAAACTACTCGACCGATTTTAACGAAACTTGGTGCAATTATTCTTCATACTCCTGGGCAGGTTATAGTATACTTTTCATCACGCTACAATCAATAGGAGCAGAGCAGTGAAGGAAAATTTTGGGAAAACGGAAGAAGTCATCTACATAAAATTATCTAAAAAAACATCCCGAAACAGCATGTCTATCTTTTGTCAATTTTAAACCGATCGGGCTGAGAGTTTCAAAATCCGGGGTAAAGTAACTATTCCACGCGGACGAAGTCGCTGGCAGAAGCTAGTACTAATTAAAAGGCATGTGTCCGAAGGGATTTTCTATCGGCAAAACGAGCATCAACTTTCAACCCCCATTTAAAATTATGAATTTCAAAAATCTTCAAGTGGCCTCTTGTAACGACACATGGAATGATTTTTGTAAAAGAATATATTTTTTTGCAATTATTTGTGCTTCTAGACCCAGCGATATAGGCCGTGAAAATGCACTATCACTGAATTCTTTTGCTTATGTGTTCTCTGAAATCAAACTACAGTGCGTTAGAGATATATACAAATTAGTAATCGATTGGCTGTTGCGCTACGTCTCGTGGGTTCGATTCTCGCACGGAACAAATATTCGTATGGCCTACAGATAGTTGTTCCGGGTCTGGCTGTTTGTGTATGTGAGATTGTATGTTTGTAAACGCACCCACGACACAGGAGAAATTCCTAGTGTGGGGCAACTTTTTTTTTAACAAAAAAATAAGTAGGAGATATCTTGTTTCGAAGGCTATGCAAATGCAAAAAATACTGTTCAAAATCAATCAACCACCATCTAGTGACTTCTTCGGCTCTGGGCGGAGCGGAGGGGAGTGTCAGAATCTTACTGACTAAACCCATCCATGTTCATCCAAATGCCCTTTGCGTTCCAGGTAGGGGCGCGGTAACTCTTTCGAAGAAATTCCCCAACTGCATGCGATAATAGTGAGCAATTGCATGCAGTGCGGCAATTTAATGTAGTTAATTTTCAGAGATATGCAGAGTTGTACAAGGCTAGGTCAATTGCTATTTATCATATCCATATCTATGACTAAATCCTTGGGCGATTACTGTCTACATTTGAATGTAATATTTAGAATTAAATCTCTTTGGCCGGTTTCGCTGATGTGGCCGTAAAACCGTGTATTTGTTCCAGATACATCGTTTATGGCACTAAGCAGTAGTTTAGCTTTGTATGAATGTAAGCATTTTCGAAATCGAATTAGTACTTTTAGAGATTACCTCAACAAACAATCAATTTTATATCTTACTAATATTATAAACGCGAAAGTTTGTAAGCATGGATGTTTGTTACTCTTTCACGCACTCTTCTGAATGGATCTTGATGGAATTTGGCACAGATATATAGATCATAGCCTAGAATAACACAAAGGATACTTTTAATCGCGGGATTATGTTCCCTTGGGATAATTTCCGACATGTATTCACGCGGGCGATATTAAACAGCTATGATTTAGCTATTGACAATTCATTCGAACTTACCAATTTTTTCGTCCTTGACGATTTGTAACGTTAATTTTGCGATCAGTTTCCTGAAGGGGTTAGGCGTTTTGGACGAATAACATAGAATATCATCGTAAATCTACATCTTAAACTTCTTAGCGTGTTGATGGCAAGGCAAATATACAAAGATCTTAAATAAAATCTTATATTTGGCGTAGTTTTCAGCTACGGTACGATGAAACCATAAGGTCCTCATATAGATCTGACATGGCATGCGGCGAAAGGCGAAAAGTTGGACCATATACTGCAGACAGACGCCGCACAAACACTGAAAATCGGAGCCATCGAGAATCCCACCATATTTTTTATTCTTGATAGTTATATGTTCAAATGACTTCTCCCACTCTGGGTGGAGCGGAAGAGAGTGTCAGACTCTTACTGACTAAAACCTATCCTGTGTTACTCCTAGTGCCCTTTGCGTTCCAGGGGCGCGGTGACTCTCTATCAAATTCCGGAACTAAAGTGGTAATCTTTACTGCGGCCGACCGGAGTGCGAATTCTCATCTGCCTAGCCTATTCTCAACTGTAATGATTGAGATAACGCTAAGCAGCTTAGCTTCCATTGAAACCGGATTCAGCTGAATACCAGTATTTGGTTTCTCGACCCAGTAACAATGACAGGCGGCACCCCAGCGGCTTTCCGTGTGCAGAGTCTATTATAAACAGATAACTGATAACAGCATAATGTATGGCCGATTTATTGACATAAACGTCACATCAAATTTGGCTTGAGTATAATCAAACACACTCAACCAACTAATTCAGGCACAGCACTTAACAAGAGTCAATAAGTACACAAGTGACGATACCAAGCCCTAAAAGTAGATAGTATCTGCCAATGTTCGGGCAATTATGAACCTTAAGACCTTGAGATAAATACTATATTGTGTTGACGATGGGAATGCACGGCCAAAATAAGTACACAAGCATTGTTACCAAACCCTAAAAGTTGTATCTACCAAACAATGTTCAGACTATTATGAACCTTACGACCTTGGAATAAATGCTGTATTGTGACGATGGTGGAAGTGCATGGCCATAGTGTCACATTCTATGCTAATTCGGTGTCTTTATCAGCACAATGGGTACTTGTCTGTCTTTCTATAGAGGTCATGGTTTTTTAATTATTAACGTTTTGATTGTGGATGAGGCATAATGGCGCCCGTGAGGATTTTTTAGACTGTGATGTACCTGTAGTTTCATTTAAATGTTTGTGTTGTGATGAATGATTTGGCACATACAGGCATCCTGTAAAAAGGTTGACAGATAGAAATAGACTGGTCATGTCTGAATAAAGACCAACACTTGCCATTGCCCAATTATTGATTAAATTTTCTTTTATGAAAACTGATTATTTATACCAATTTCAAAGCAAAAGAGTGACAATTCTACTCATTTTTAAAAACGTTCACATTTGCATGTTAGCCACAAAGTATCAAAAATTTATGAAAATTGAGCTCTTTTAAAAATTTGCAACTGAGGTGTGATTGAGAATTTTGCTTAAATATTAGTGGAATATTCCCACAGCTATGATACTATCAAAATTATCAATAACAATTGCTTTTTCAAAATATCCAATTAAAATGACAGGCAAAAACAAACTAATGATTCTAACAACATATACTAATTTATATAAAAAAAAATTAGCCAGGTGTGAGTAGGTTCCGACGTTCCGTACCATTATCTATAAAAATTAGCAAAAAAAAACACGTTTATTGTATGGAAGCCCCCTTAAATATTTATTTCATTCTGTTTTTTAGTATTAGTTGTTATAGCGGCAACAGAAATACATCATCTGTGAAAATTTCAACTGTCTTTAACTAACACGGTTCATGAGATACAGCTTGATGACAGACAGACAGACAGGCAGTCGGACGGACAGCGGAGGTCCCGTTTTACCCTTTGGGTATGGTACTCTCAAAAGCTGTTTGTTGGCATTAGTACGAGTATTGTCCTAATGCTCATCAGGCCGACTATTTCAGCACAAATATGTTTCAAAGGACACATTGCTTTTAAATATCTTCTAAACACTTACCTTTCCTCTGTATAATAACCCTGAGCAGTGGCCGGGCGGTGAGCAGGGCTCTAGCGAGGTTATCATCATTGTTGATCGGCAACAGGTCCCCGTCCCTCGGGTCCGTATAAGATATAAGGAAGGCCACATCGTGAAGTCTATGTAGTTTCTCTATCAAGGCCTTGAAGTCTTCATACTTGAGCTTTTCTGTACGACTTAGTGAAAATCTACGGAATTCTGCATCGAACTGTGAAGAGAGAAAAAATTATCAATTACTTGCCTCTGCATGTGGATTCACTACACAGTGTTTTATTGTCTTGTCTCATGGGAACATACAACCAGGATATAAAGTCCTAATCCAGGTCAAAGTTTAACTGTGAGCCAAGTTTAATCAAAATCCATTAGGGGCCATCACACGAATTTCATCATTTTTTACCCCCCCCCCCCCTCTCCTTGTCACAGCTGGTCACATTTGTGAGACCTCCCCTCCCTGTTGTGAGGTCACATATTTTACAATTTTGTTTGTGTCACTTAGATTACAATAGATTTCGAAATGTGACGTCTCACAACATTTAGGACCCCTCTCACCCCCTTGTCACACCATGTTGTTGGCTTGCTATATGCTTTGGTGCAAACTGTTAGTATAGTAACCATTTGATAAAAATAAATTAATGTCACACTTCGTCGACCCCCTCCCTCCCTCTTACCGTGAGAAGTAATTTATGGATGGCCCCTTATGCAGTTTAAATGTTAAAATGTAACAGACAGAGACACTTTAGCTTTTATAATATTAATATGAATTATAAATTACACATTCTTATTAAATCATACTATGCTGAATAGGAATAAGATACATAATAATATTAAAATCTAACGGGAGGTTTTGCGGGAATGTGTTCGCAATAATAGAGATAATGTTGAGATATAAACAAATAACAGGATGAACTTAAGCTGATGCTGGTAGCTCTTTGACCAATTAATTATTGCAAGTTTCACTTCAAAACAAATATTCTCATCTACATAAAGTCGAAAACTTTTAAATCCACCAACTATGCACTTTTATTGACAAAAAGGTTGTTTTGCAATAATAGAGATAATGTTGAGATATAAACAAATAACAGGATGAACTTAAGCTGATGCTGGTAGCTCTTTGACCAATTAATTATTGCAAGTTTCACTTCAAAACAAATATTCTCATCTACATAAAGTCGAAAACTTTTAAATCCACCAATTATGCACTTTTATTGACAAAAAGGTTGTTTTTATGAAAATATGTAGGTTAGTTAAGGTATTTATTTTCATGTTCTTGTCATGTTAGCTAGTTAAGACATTTTATTGTTTTATGTTTTATTGTAAGCTTTCAGTAATGAGAGATAAGAGAGGGGGCAGGCTGTAAATCAGTGTTGACCAGTGTTGTGTCTATGCTGCTGCCAGCCCACTCTTTTACCACAATAAAAACTGTTATATTTACAAAGTTTTTTTTTCTTTTTCGTAATGTTATAACTATAGAGTTGGCAATAAATCTTTCTTTTGTATTGTTATATTTTTTAAGTCTATGGCTGACTGATTTCAAGTAGTTTTACTAGTCTTTAATGTTCAACCAATAACTTGTATGTGTGGTGTAAGTTGGTTATAAAAATAAAAATATCTCTATCAGGTTTTCATATTATGTTGCGGAATTTGTTCGAAAGAGTCACCGCGGCCCTGGAACGCAAAGGGCACAAGAAGGATCACGGGTGAGTTTTAGTCAGTAAGAGTCTGACAATCCCTCCCGCTCCGCCCAGAGCGGGAGAAGTCATTTGATGATTTCCCATCCAAAAATAAAAAAGGCTTCCATATTATTCCAGCTAACATGACTTTACTACTATTATATATTTTTATTACTTTTGTACTTTTTATCAATTACTCAATCAGAACATTTAAGTACCTAGATAATATATATGCAATGCCCCAAATGCTGCTCCTAACTTAGCCACCTACTGGGCCCAATCAACTTGAACAGTTAACCATCAACTCAAAAAGAGGATGAGTAGATTAGGAGTGAATATTAACCTATCCTAAATGTTATATTAATCAACTGATTAGGAATATTGTTGATCTCAGTATTTTATCTTCAACAGATCTAATTCCCGAGCTATAATACACTACAATGTATTAATTGCTCAAAACATCTCTTTCATCAATGCAATGAATAAAGTTTAACATTTAAAGCAAGTTAACCACAATTATTTAGTGTTTTGATTGCTTGATTACAGAAGAAACACATTGTTTGTAAGGAATTCTAAGAATTTCTAAGCCCATGCTTCCTTTTCGATAGTAATTCTCAGTCGAGTATTTTTTTTTTTACATAGACGTCATGGCTATGAATACCTGTCCCTATCAAAATCCCCTGACAAATTTCACCAGATTTTAACGTTTAAATAGTCTGCATTATTCTGTCATTTCGTAATAGTTCCGAAAGTTCGCGTGACTCTTCAAGTTTGGTCAAGAAATTAGAAATTCCTTCCCACTTACCTTAGTTTTGACTTCTACAGTTTGACTGTCAACACGAGCCGCTATTTTGTTCTTCGACATATCTAAAGCATTTAATATAAAGCACTAACACTATAAAACTATTCTCAAAACATTTAGGCACTTAATTTCAAACACAACATTGTAAAATATCAAAAGTTTTATTAAATTATTGATATGACGGTGTCCATTCCACTCGCGTCGTAATTTCAGTAAGTTTATTCTCAGTTACGACTACGAAATTTTTCATATATTAGTAATACATAACAGAATTCTCACCAATGACAGAAAGGTTTAAAAATATTTTTTCTAAAATCGTGCATTGTGATTGGCCAGATATATGATGTTAAATAAAACGAATAACGACAGTTGTTTCCATCATTCATTACACGCAGTATTTCTAAAAGTTTCTCTCCTAAAGAAAATTGACCATTTCTTAACCGCCAAGACAGCAAACACTATAAATGATTACAAAATCTACTCTATCCATATCTATCTCCTTTTTTGTATTTTGAAATTAAAAATCAATTTTGACTTTTTGCACTTGTGTGGAACTTGCGTCAAATGGAACGTTTCCAGAATGACATTTTCGCTGATGTTACCATACTGGAAACATTTCTGAAATCTGAGGTTTGAAACCGGCTATGCTGAAAAGATAGTAATAGCTTTAGCTGTAAGTAATAACTGTTTATTGTTTTTGGTTTACTGAAGTTTTTTGCATAATCAATCACAGAAATCGTGCCTAATATGATTGATGTAGTTATCAAGCCAAGTGAAATACAAATAAATTATTTAAATGCGAATAAATTGATTGTGATTAGGATTATGAATGCACAATTCACACGCTTTTGTGATGGTTTCTCCAGTTTTGGAACCTCTTTGTATACGAGGTTGTGTGAAAATAATTGTGATGTGACTTGCAGTGGTCTCGAACCTACCGATTTTTGGGTAGAACAGAGCCTATATCGATTATCGGAAGAAATACTAAAATCGGTAGGTTCGAGACCGCTGTGACTTGATAAATTAGGCATGGGCAAAAAATATTGATATATCTAAATATTGATATTTTTCCATACAATTATCTATTATGTATCGTCAACATTTTTAATCGCGATATATCGATATTCGATTTTTATTTAAGAGTATCGAAGTTGTATCAATTTCGATATTTTTTTTCTGCATTTTTTGAAAATACTTATACTATTAAACCATCCGTGTGAGACGAATATGACCCTGAAGTAAACCGACAATTAACAATTTTCGGATTTTTTTTTTCAATAAATCAATCACGAATCCTAAAAATATTATTTAGGCCCGAGCATTAATAAAAAAATACTATTTTCTTCTATTATTTTTACGAAGTTTGAATGCTTTGGGAATATATATGAATAATCATGGGAAAAGTGACGATATATTGACTTACTCGATACTGTTTAAAATATCAATATATCTTTTTCACTTGTCCATCCCTATGATAAATGTCATAATAACATACTCATTTTGATTCTGGCGGGAACTTCGAAAAAGCGCGGTTTGAAATTTTCTTTCAAAATTCCTTTTAATTGTTTTCGGAGGATTTTTGGGTTTAAAGTGACTAAAAAGCTGTTAAATTATATACGGTAGCTCGCCGAAATGGTGGGTAATGAGGGGGGCGGGGATAACCCGCCCGCCCCTCACAAACGTCCTCGGGCTGAGGAAACAAACGAAATAAAGGAAACGGACTGTGGCGAAGGCGGCGGCGGTGAGCGTATGAACCCTTTTATGCCTTACCTCAAGCCAAATTATAAAAGACTTTATCCCGAAAACTGTAATAACACAGAGTTTAAGGTATTTATTGAAGCAAACGGCAAGGATAGAATCGGCAACAAGAGCCCAATTTATTTGAATCATATTTTTTCCAATGAAATAAAAGGTGTGACGGCAATTCAAAGAGTAAACGCTAATAAAATAGCTATTATATTTAAACAGTACAATACAGCTAATAATTTTAAATAATACTAATTTCTTAACAAAGCACAACATGAGAGCATTTATACCAGCTGCACAGATTGAAAAAACTGGCATCATACGATTTGTTCCTTCAAACATCTCAAATAAAGAATTATATACAAAATTATCATCAATTTATGAAATTATCGCAGTAAGAAGATTCACTAAAAAAGTTGGCCAAGAACGTGTCCCACTGCAAACAGTAAGCATCACTTTTCTTTCCAATATACTGCCAGACAGTATACAATATGACTTATTTTCTTATAGGGTTTTCGAATATGTTCCCCCTTTACAACAATGTTTTAGATGTTTTAAATTTAACCACTCAGCAAGAATTTGTAATAGCAAGCAAAGATGTTCTATTTGTGGAGGTGAGCACTTATATAAGGAATGTGACAAACCAAATGAGGTCTGTTGTGTAAACTGCAGTGGGCCCCATCTAGCAATTTCAAAATTATGTCCGATTAAAATGAAGAAAATAATTGAAAAGAAAACGAAAATTACTTATGCAAGTGCTACCCTGACCAAGAAAATAAATGACACTACAGAATTCCCTCCGCTAGCGCCGCCAAGAATGCAGCCTGTACATAATATTGTAAATAAATCTGTAAATAAGCCTGTACATACCTCTGTAAATAAGAATACTACATATGTAAATAAATCTGTGAATGATGTAAATAAATCAAATGATGTCTTACCTAGTGAAGACATCAAAAATAAAATTATTGACAACAACGATGTACTTATGGCCCTAGTACAGACTTTGGTAGAATTGGGTAATAAGGGAGATAATACACCTACTACTTTAAAAAGTATTAAAGCTACACTAATTAAAAATCTTAAGTAATAGATCCAAATTCTTCTCTATCTAAACTACGTATTGCTCAGTATAATATTCAGAGTGCTAATAGTAAAAAACCCTTATTGTTACAATTCTTAAATAAACAAAATATTGATATTTGCTTACTTAACGAAACATGGTTTAAAGATAACAATTTTAGGATACCTGGATACAATATTTATAACAAAAATTCGAGTAACGCTCATAACGGAGTAGCAATACTAATCAGACCATATCTTAAATATAATATAATAACAACGCAATTTTATGAAAATATTCAAACAGTAGCTTTATCCGTATGCACGGTACGCGGCAGTTTAACTGTGCTCTGTGTATACTGCCCACCAACTAGTGCGCACATACGAATTCATAGATTGCACGACATAATTAAAGATCTTCCTAAACCTATATTTATTAGTGGTGATTTTAACGCCCACCACATTGCATTTGGATGTCTATCAACTAAGAGTCGAGGTCAGGATTTGTATAATATAATCGATGACTTAGACCTATGTATTTTAAATGACGGCAGTTATACAACTGTCAATCGGCCAGGACAAAATCCTTCTGCCATTGATGTTAGCTTCATTAGTTCTAGTCTTGCATCATTGTGTGAGTGGTCTGTGCATGATGATACCATGGGAAGTTATCACTACCCAACTATAACAGAAATTTCATTACTCATAGATAGATATGACATTAGTCCTCCAGTTGATAAGTTTTTGTATAAAAAAGCGGATTGGGAGACATTCAAAAAAGTTTCTAAAACAATATTTAATGATTTGACTCTTAAACTACATGATCCTATTCTAACTTATAATGATTTCTGTTTTCGATTAGATACTCTAAAAGAATTAACAATCCCAAAGCTAACTAAATTGAACAACTTTAAAAGCAGACCCCCAGCTCCTTGGTGGAATGAAATTTGTGAAAAAAGCGTTGTTGCTTCCTATGATGCATTGAAACTATATAGAAGTGAGCCTAGTTTCGAAACCTATTTAAATTACAAGAGAAAAGATGCACAGAAAAAAAGAACCATCTCAGAACAGAGAAAAGTTGGATGGAACAACTTATGTAATAGTTTTAATAGAACTACTCCAATAAGTAAGATCTGGAATCTTATAAAGATGTTCAAAGGTATAAGACCTGGCAATAAATCATATAGAGATGAGTTCATTATTCCATTTTTAGATAAATTATCTGATAACACAAATTTAACTGATTCTGATAATATAAAAAACCTTTTTGATTTAAACAATGATAATCGAAATTCAAAATTTTTATTAGATTCCTTCTCATGGCGCGAATTTACAATGGCTCTGCAAGGTAGACGAAATACAACTCCTGGTTTGGATGACTACCCTTATTTATTGATTAAAAATTTAGACGAATCGGCCCAAAAGATATTTCTTAACGTTCTTAATCTGCTTTGGTATACTAAATCTATCCCGCAATCTTGGAAAACACAATGTGTTGTTCCAATACTCAAGCCAGAGAAACCTCCGCAACTTCCTAGTTCCTATCGACCAATTTCATTATCATCTTGTCTAGGTAAAATTTTTGAAAACATGATTAAATTTCGTCTTGATTGGTATGTTGAATCCAATGGTATCATTCCACATGTTCAGTATGGTTTTCGTCGTGGCCGCAGCTGTGCAGATAGTTTTACTTCTCTCATCTCTGACCTGAAAAATGCAAAGAATAAAAAATTACACACAGTTTGTACTTTCTTAGATGTTCAAGGTGCTTTCGATAGTGTAGATCCTGCTATACTTGTCCAAATTATGTCAAGATTAGGTATTCCTGGTCAGTTATGTAAATGGATTTTTAACTTTTTGAATAACAGGACACTATATGTAAGACATAACAATAAACTATTTGGACCAAAATCTGCTTCAAGAGGTACAATGCAGGGTGCTACACTGTCTCCTTTGCTGTACAATATTTACACATGTGAAATTTGTAAATTTGTAAATAATACTGATGTAAATATTCTGCAATTTGCTGATGATATTGTTTTATACAGCAGCAGCTATAATTTAGAAGTGGCAATTGACAATGTGAACATAGCTTTAAATCAATTATTTATATATTATAATGATTTACTACACCTAAAAATCAACCCATCTAAAAGCAGTGTAATGATTTTTGGCAATGATAGCTCCACAACTAATGTTACTTACAACAGTGAAATTATTCCTAGAGTAAATAGTAAGAAATTTTTGGGCATAATAATAGATCAAAAATTGACTTTTGAAACACATATTCGGCACATTTCCAAAAGCGCCCTAAAAGGTTTAAATTTAATGAAATGTCTTGCTGGTGTATCATGGGGGGCAGACCCCAAAACATTATCATTATTGTACAAAGCAATTGTTAGAAGCCATTTTGATTATAGCTCACTAGCTTATATGTACAGTACACATGTAAATAAATTAGATATAATGCAGAATAGGGCTTTGAGAATAATATCTGGCGCAATGTGCTCCACTCCCATAAGGGCCATGGAAGTGGAGACTAAAATCATGCCCTTAAGTTTGAGAAGGCTATTACTTGCACAAAGATATTCTCTCAAATTAATATCATCAAATAACAGAGAGATAATAAATAAAATATTACCTTCTACTCACAGAAATTTTCAGACACAGACAAAAGTTGATATGTTGAATGGTATTTCCCCAATGTTGTCCAACATCTTACTTGAAATAGACAATAGCTGTTCCAATATTAGAAAACAATTTCCATGGCCATGTTACTCCTTCACATATCAATGTATTTCACATCCTGTAAAAGTGTTTGAAAATACAATTAATAACAATTTAGATATGCTACAATTTTTAGAACAAAACAATAGTTATTATACTTTATACACTGATGGTAGCAAGAGTAGTGATTATGTTCATGCAGCATTGTATGATCCACACAGAAAATTCTCTCAAAGCTTTGTTCTGCATAAATCTTGTTCTATATTTACAGCGGAGGCATATGCGGTGTATCAGGCATTACTATGTATACGTGAAATAAGTAACTGTAAATACTTTTTAATTGTTTCTGATTCTTTAAGCATGATAAAGGCCTTAAGTAGCCTTACAGTAACATTTAAGTCTAACTTTATTCTTTATTTCATTAAACAAATAATTTACCAATATCATCTTGAACATATACAAATTGCCTTCCTGTGGGTACCCTCTCACAGTGGTATCACTGGCAATGAAATGGCTGATAAAGCCGCATATGAGGGTTATAATTCTGTTGATGTTAAAAATACAATGGACATCCCTATGACTGATTTCTTACAAAGCATTAATCAAAACATTTATGAGTTGTGGTATGAAATATGGAAAAAAGATCAAGATACGAAAGGAAAGTGGTATGGAAGCATTCAAGAAAGATTACCTATTAAACCTTGGTATGATAAACTGAAGGAGGATGCAAGCCGAGATTTTATCACCACGATAAACAGGCTGCGCTTTGGCCATAATACTGCACCGTCACACCTTGCAAGATTGAATATTATTTCAAACAATATATGTCCGTTTTGTGAAAATACTGAAGGAACTGTAGAACATCTCATTTTCTCATGTCAGAATTTCTTACTTGACAGACTAGTGTTAGCTATTGAATTAAGTGAAGTGAAAGTTAAATGTGATTTTGAATCCCGCCCGCCGCCACTTGAACAGTTATTAAAAGACAAAAACAGCTACAAACCCATATACAAATATATCAAAAATACTATAAAATCCATTTAAAATAAAGTGCAAATTCCAACCAAAGTACTGCAAAGCTGCAAGTGAAGAAGTGCAAATCAGTGCAACAAATAAAGACTTGACCTAAAGGTCTTTGTTACCAGGTCATTAAATTAAAAAAAAAAAAAAAAAAAAAACATACTCATTTCATATGTCAATGTCATTTAAACAACAAAAACAACCAATATACGTACGTTGACGAAAATTATAAAAAATAACTAAAACTCAAGTAATTTAAGAAATAAAAAAGATGACCAAACTGATTAACAAAGATGCAGAGCGGTTAAATCCATGTCTAAAGGTTTTTTTTTAATGTAATAGGTAACTATTCCATCGAAAAAGTTTAACATTATATAACGAATTTATTTATATTTTTAGGAGCAAGAAATGTCCTACCAATGTTTGAGCAAGAATGGATATGATCATGCTAAATGTGAGGACTATTTTGATAACTATAACACATGTAAAAAGTTTTGGGTAAGACAAAATAAAGTTTTGTTTTGAGGTTACATTTCTTCAAGCTAAGACTAGTCTTTGCCATCGGCTTCCGTCCCTGTGAATGTGGATTATTACATCTATGGAACATACAATCTAAAATACCATTTTTAGTGTTTATCAATCAATAACATAAGATATGTATTATAAGACTAGTCTGCGGCCGTGCCTTCGCCGCAGCCCGAAGTCAGCCGAAGGTAGTCGGGGACGCCCGAACAGTAGTAGGATTAGTAGTACTAGCTTGCTTGTCTCTCGTCTAGTTCTTGTTTATCTCTCTGCTTGCTTACATTTTTTCTTGTTGTATATAATGCACCTGTTATGTTATCTCTTCACTATATGTATCGAAATCAATGAATAAATATTCAAATCTCTCTCAAAAGTCAAGTGGCATCAAAAAATTTATTGTACATACAAGCACACTCAGAATGAAAGTGGCCTAACTCAAAAACCTAAGTTTAGTGTTGAGTAAATTTTGTCCCGTGAATGTTGTATAGGCTGTCCCCTTCTTACTCATAGTTCTTTTCTCATTCTAACCAAGGGATTTTACAGGATGCTTTTTCAGATCAATTAATAGCAAAATCAGTGTTATGGAAATTTTGATTTATGCCGCTTTAGTTCTAAGGGTAATTTTTTATATTAAACAAGCAGCACCCCACATTTTTAGCCACATAGTTACTGTTCCCTTGGGAATACGGGGATAATATAAAGCCTCTGTTGTTTAGTAACAAGAAATGCTGATAATGTAGCTTTCCATTGGTGAAAAAAATGGTTTAAATTGGTCCAGACGTTTCAGAGCTTATCCTGTACAAACAAACAAAAAACTTTTCTCATTATAATATCAGTATAGATTATTTATCTTTACAGAATTATTAATTAAATTTCTTTTATTTTTCAGGGGAAAGTTTGCAAAGACAGGAAAGCTAAAGGACAATACCCATACTTACCTGAAGTAGAAGATAGAGCAAAAATTAAGGAACAATACTTCAAAACTGTTAAAGATAGTTTTAATTGATGTATTTTTTTACTTTAGGCTAAAAAGTTAAGAAGTATAGTACACACTGTTTAAAAGATAAACCATGTAATTTTCAGCAAATATTGGTTTTATATATATCAATGAATTTAGTTTATAGAAAACAAATAAAATACCTCAATTTTATATTTACTAATCTAATGGCATTGTGGCCTGCATTTATGAATTCCATGAATCTACTTGCCAAGTTGTAAAAAGTTTTTAATTAAGCCGATTTATTGTGAAAAAGAAAATCTTCTCTATGGTAACAACTGTCAGCTGTCACTTTTTACCCCAAGTATCTCAGAAAGGGTGTAATGTTTAAAGATAAACTATAGGTCAAAAATTTTGTAATATGGCTATCACCCATGCGACTATATTGATCGAAGTTGTTTTTATGGCTTTGTATTTGACCTGCATTTCAGTAAACATTCTGCCTGGTGGCAAAAAGGAATTCTGCTTTTATGTGTTGCTAGTGGTAATATATAATTTGAATGAGATGTGATTCAACTGATGTTCAACCTATAAATACAACTATTACTTTAATATATTTTACAAATACTGTATGTTTGTATTATTTACATAAATCAATATTGGGACAACTCACAGTTAGAATCGTCATAGTGACGTTGCGCTCACTTTTTAAGATGGCAATACAATATAGAACTTAAAATTCTTGGTGTGGTGTTATGTGTAACCAAGTGGTAATGGTGGAATTTTATGAAGTCACATTGAATTCCTACATTTATAACAATATAATATTAGAGAATCGTGAAAATCTCGTATCAAGAAGAATGTTTTTTCAACAAGATGGCGAAGATCCACACCACAACACTTCTTAACTTACGGTCGTCTAAAGTTGCAGTCGATTGCTGGGACCTCTTCTTCGTACACAAAAATCACTGTCGATACTCAGAGTCGTTGGAAAATCACAAGTCCTCATCAAAAAATAATTTTATGCTGAATGAAATAAAGTTTAAATTTCTATAACAATTGAATGAACTACGCATTCTGCCCCTTGTTAAGAATTACTCAGGTGCCTTACTTTAGATTACTTACCTATGTGCTACAAAAAATAAAACCACAAACAATCATCTAAATATTTTATTGTGACACATACAACAGTGGATAAGCGATGACTGTGTGTCTTATACTGGCACCACACGTCAAATATTCGCCTTACATATTAGTTAAAAAATGAACTTTATCACGATAACATTATGGTATATTTTCAAGTAACGCAAATATTTTGACGTGAAGTGACACTTTTAGTGTAAAAAGCCACTAGCTAGCTACAAATATAGACCATCACCGTTACAAGGCAGTTTGGGAAGAACATGTTTCTCGATCATATATTGGTTGGTCTTATCTTTGTGGTCGAGTTGAGATAATCATGACGTCACGGGGTACTAGCCGAACGAGATATCAGACTGTTGAATTGGTCACTGTTCAAATCAGACGGATATATTAACGGTTAGCTGCTATCGCCAATCACCACAGGGTCAACGTGTCCAGCTTAAGGCACCTCGCGCACTAGACGGCCACGACCACGACCAAAGAAACCATATAAACGTCGCGCACTTAGCCGCAACGGCTTCTTTAGTAAATCTGATCGTTGCGGCCACTGGTCGTGGTCGTGGCCGTCTAGTGAGCGGGGTGCCTAACATGACCCTTGCATTTTTATGACATGCCCGCTCAAGTATTTGGTTGGGCGATGTCTCAGAAGGATCCCTCATGAATTGGAAAGGTGGTATATGCCCCACCCTGAACATTTTTCGTACCGCCATGTATTTCAGCAGGTACTGATCTTGCGACTGCAAAGTCTCCTAAAAGCGCGCATAGAAAACTAAGCGGCCTCATTCGTGTAGCATCTTTTTTTTTATAGATACTCTCGCGCTGGGCGAAGTGGGAGGGAGTGTCAGACTCTTACTGACTAAAACCCACCCGTGTTCCTTCAATTGCCCTTTGCGTTCAAGGGTCGCGGTGACTCTTTCGAACAATTGTACAATCCTGGCAGGCACTGGCCCTGCTAACGAACTGCTGGCTTAGAGGGGGGGGGGGGGGGGGGCGGGGGTTCTGCCCTGATTCACGAAAGCTAGTTGACCAATTATCTTGTTCAGCTAGTACTTACAAAAATGCTTAGCCAATGACCGATAAGGCAGTCAGACAGAATACTGGCTAAACTCTAGCCAAAATTAGACGTACTGCTATGAATATAATCTGTCGAACTGCGTGCATCTGTGCAAAACTAATACAAATACAATACACAACCATTCTTAACTTACTATACTTATATATATATATATCATTTATACAACTGGGACCTTTTAGAAAACTGCCAAATCCATTAACATTTTGACAGTGCGAAAAAGAGGTAGCACCATACGTGTCCATCTCCTTTTTTCTTTAAAATTCAAAGACAACGCAACGGGGCGACATAATCTGAAATGTTATATTTACCGTTGTTTTAGTGCTAGACTGAGATGGAGCTATACAGAAACGAATAGCGACATCTCCTTTTCGCAACAGTACAATCTACTTCAACGTTTCGTGAACGCTGCGGAATTTTGCATGCGTTAATTCCTAATGCCCGATATGGGACATAGGATTTAGTAACAATACGATATTGACAACGTCTTTATGTCGTGGCATTAAAGGTGATTTTCCAATTGCAAATAGAGCCCAGTTGACCGTATGATGGAACCGTACTACGCCTGCTTCTTCTTTTTCGGTCAGAATACGACCTCTAGTAATCATTTTGTCAATGTAATTATATCACCGGAATATTTCAAACACTGTAAGATTGTTACAAATCTTGATATCGATTCGAAATCATATCCAAATTCGATAGTTTACAAAATAATATATTATCAAGAAAAAAAGGAGGTTACGATGTTACGCGGTTTATTATAAACTTGCGTTGTTTACACGATGACAGCTTTATTGTAAAATATGTTCCCAAAACACGATATAACTTACAGATCAACGATATGCTTCACAATAACAGCATCATTTTACAATCTCTCTCAGGAACCTTAACTACATTTTCTTATACCTACATTGTACAATATATTTGACGCTCAATTTCTTATTACTTTGCTCAGATGTACGCAGTTTTAGTTTCCATAGCTCTTTGGGTTACCCTGATTTTCATATCAGTCCGAATTTTGAATAACGGAGGTTTCCACCGAAAGTGGTTTTATCGTCGTAAAGCATTAGGATCGTATGACTTAGGCTGCGTTTACACCTGTAGCCCTACCATGACGTCTTAAATCCATCATGCTGCCTGTGTCAGAGAGAGACGGAGTTATACAAGACGAATAGCACTATCCCTTTTTCACACAGATATCATGATAGCATTGGCGCTTCATGGTACGGCCCCTGCAAGCAACTCGTATGCAAGTTAGTTAGGTACATTACGGGGCCCGATTGAGGGATTGATCATTTTATACCTCTGTAGCCCCCAATCTAATGCGACTTGCATGCGAGCTCGTTGCAGGTGGAAACATGGCCTTACATCAAATTTCTTGAAAGTACAAACCGCGGTTTCAAGTCAAGTTCGCAGCTATTTGTCAATCGCGCAAGTACCATGATTGGTTGAATGAGTCGTAAACAGCCAATCACAGCAATTCACACATGCTCGATGATTATTCACACTAGTTTTGCGTTCCACAATCTGACGGTTAATTATATAAGGACAGGATGCGACTGAGGTGCCAATGTTGCTTAAAATAAGTAGAATTCGTGATGTGGTTAATTTTACCCTACTGCTTTACTTATAAAATATCAATAACTGAATAAAAATAAATTGGTTTTTATAGGTTAGGTTTCAGAAAGCTTTTATTAAATCAGAGTAACCTACTTATTTCAAAGAAAACATACAATTAGATACATTATTAAACGTTATAGCGATTTATAAGGTCTATTTCACGCATATAAATGTTTGGTTTTAGGCAATAGGTACTTTTTTATTTCAGTAGTGAAATCAAGCAGAAATGTAGCGTGATTTTCATGAATCTTATAAAAATAATCTCTTTCAAAATCTTTCTTATGTAAATGAAATTTGCGGGCTTACCTTGAATTGTAATAAATATTTAAGCTAGTTTCACAACTGTGTGATAATAATGAATTTCTTATAGAAGAGTTACTTAATGCACACTGTTTTTCAAATGGGTCTTGAATAAGGTTCAAAAGTCCATTAAAATCTATGAGACCTCGCCCTTAAAGTGACTGTCAGGTTCAATGCCTTTGTTTAATTATAAGGTCCTTTAAATGGTCAATGATGGTTGAGTAACTTTATGTTTTGGTCTGTATACCTCTATAGCCTTTTTTATCTAGATAGGAAATCATCACACAAATGACTTCTCCCGCCGGCTCTGGAACGCAAAGGGCACTAGAAGGATCACGGGTGAGTTTTAGTCAGTAAGAGTCTGACACTCCCTACCGCTCCGCCCAGAGCGGGAGAATTCAATTGATGATTTCCCATAAAATTAAAAGGGTCGCGGTGATGTAGGACCACAACGTAGATGTCAGGGTCATTTTTGTTTTAAATTGCAACCATCTTAAATTGTCCGTATATTCAAATCAGAGCTATCATTCTGTGACAGATTATGAAATGGCTATAACACGACCAATTTTGTGTGTCAGTCTGTTAAAATAGTGTTTCCTTGAACGGTTTAAAGCTCATCTTATAACTAGCGAAAAGCGATCTATGGTAAACAATTTTTTTTTACTATAATGTCATGAGGCACTTTTATTTTGTAATGAATATTAGTTACATAATCTCGCAAAATTTCGCCGGTTACTACTCATATTGAGAAAACAATTAGTCTTAAACATTTAAACAAATTATAGTACATGTGTTTTTGGAAAAAATACTTTGAAACTCGAAACATAAAGTTCAGTTTGTTATATAGCTTAAAAATAACTTGTGACTTATCAAAAATATAATACATACATTCTGAAATAAACTAAATTAACACGGACATAAAATTGATATTTGTTTAAATTGAAATAGTACAAATTATAAACAAGAAAATGGGAAATCGAGGGTAACATTCAATGCTTCTGAATTCACTTACTCTTGTAACTTTTCCGAGTAATTTAATTAAATAATGAGTAGTATTCGATCTTTTATTGCGAATAACAAATGCATAGGATTTTGAAAATATATTCCAATAGATGCACTATGTTGCAAAAAAAACTCAACCACTTATGTTTTTCTGTAAAGACTATCCAATTTTATTGCAACATAGTGTATTAAAAAAAGTCGAATACAGTATATTTCCAAAAATATTTTCAAAGGTAAATAATAGGGTTAATAGAGATAATTATGGTGGGTTCAAACAAATAATACTGAGGAGTTATATTCAGCATTACTTTTTTCTTGTTGTTTGTAACTATGATCCGTAAAATTAAAATGTTAGTAGCTTGTTATGTTAGTTTAATGTTTTTCAATTAAGCTGAATTAAAACATAGGTACATAAAAAATAGTTTTAAAAAATCCAGACGATTTTTTAAAACTATTTGTATCTCATACTTAAATCTAAATAAAACCGAATGTTAGAATATTATGATTAAAATTCAAGACATTTTTTTTCGTTGGATATTAATATAATGCAGTTTTTGTTTGACATTGTTTTGTTTTTTAACGAAATAAGCAAAAAGCTTTTCACAATACAACATGATCGTTTTTAAACAAAAGTAGATATGAAAAACTGGTATAATTGATTAAAGTGTTACAATTTTGGTTAAGAAATACTGAAAAAAGTTAATAAACACAATATATACAAATAGTCAAATAGTACAATTGTTAAATAAGGCAGTGCTTAACAGATAATTTGGAATAATTCGCGTTATTCTGATTAAATCTCATTTTAGCTTAAAACTATAATATTTGTAATTTTTGTTTCAATTATTATATTTTGCTAAAATACAATAATTGCAACAAATATTTCACTAAAATAACATCAAGAAAGACTTCTTGGTCTAATAATAAAAATAATACAAATTGATGAATGAACCTTACAAAATCCTCATCAACTGGGAAAGTACTAAAAGATATTTTAGAATACCCCTTTTTCTATTACTTATTAATTAATAAAAAACAACCTTTCAGTATTTTTCTGGCCAAAAGTGTATTCAATATAAATAAATAAAAAAGTTATTTTTACATCGTTTGACGATTTATTAAAGTATTTTTTTCCCTTTACTCTTTAAAATAAGTTACAGCTTAAATAAAACTACAGATCTTAAAGAGATTGTCCTAAATTAAAAAAAAAACAAACCTAAACAAAAAAAAAAGACTTAAATAATATCTGCTCATCAATACTGTTCAAATAATGATTCATTCCTCAATTTGTACATTGATAAAATCGGTCAAAGTAAGGTGCGTATTATCAAAAATAACCGGCTAAAATATATAATAGTATATTATTTTTTGGCAGTACACCACTACGCCGTTATTATCGGGGTTACTCCGATGGGTAACCGACGGAACCCTATTACTGTGCCTCCGATATACGTCAGTCTGTCAGCGGACTGTATCTGAAGAACCGCAATAGGAATATGAAATTTTCACAGACTGTTTTACAAGAAACGTGTTTTCTTGGTTTATGGTATGGAACCCTTTGTGTCAGATTCCGAGGCGCCCTTTACCGGAGCGTGAACTGTGAATACGTTGTTTTTCCATTGCTATGCCTAAATATATAATCAAAGTTATTTTTTCACTTACTGTTCAAGACGCTAGGTTTGGTTACTGCTTAAAAATCCCATGTGGGGTACGGAACTCGGCTTAGTGGCATCCTTTCAGGAGGTCGGCAAGGGACAGGCAGGGACATATTATTAATTAGGGGATTTAAAGCTAGTGGCTTAAAGTCAGACAGGGTTTTGTTTGACGTCGCGATGGGACGAATACTGAACGCGGTCTGTTTTGTTCTTTCTAAGCGTGCTTGTTTCCCTACCGCTTTTCTGGATCTGGGTTTATTGGGCCATCGAGCTCGACGAGAGTATGGTGTGATCTCTGAATTTTGGTTTACAATAAAGCATTATATACTATATATTTGTATTCACCGGCTAATCTTGACGATATTGTAAACACTTTGACCGAAAATATGTACACTTTTAAAATTAAATCAAATGTACCTTATAATAATGGTACTATATAGATTAAAATCAAGAGACAATGCGCGTTATGAATTCTTAAAAATAAAGACGTACACTGAAGGGAGAAAAAGTACAAAAAAAAATCAAAACGAAAAAGGTAAAGTTATAAAAATGATGATACAAATAAGAAAATACGATTAAAAAAGAACATTAGGTATCCTTATTTTTTAAATTGAAAATGGCATATATCATAAAAATATAGCTTCTGCTGTGTGTGTACAATCCTTATAAAAATAACATAACATTTAGAAATCATAACAACAAAATGTACTTCTGTATTTAAAACTAGTTTTTTTTTTCTCTATGTAAGGAACAGTGTTTTTTTTTTCTATTAAGCAGTATTATTATTTGGCTGTTCATTTTCAATTAATTTATACTCTCGGTATATTACCAATTCCTATTCTTTTTTTAAAAGAAGTTTTGATTTATTTATTGAAATAAACAGCCTGTACCTCGCCTGTACGAGTAAAAGTGATTAAATATAATACTAGACTATTTTAAATTTCGAACATCATGTCAGTCAACTTATAATATTCGTGCCCGCGCAATGTGAACTGAAAAAAAAAAAAGTTTCCTCAGCCACAGTGATAATGCGGCCGGCCACATAAATACAGGTTGCCTGATTAGGTTTTCGATAAGGAATTCAAATTTGGAATTCCGTGAGATGTTCAATTTTCTCTACTTCTGTTATGACCGTCAGATTTTATTCCCATTCGGAAAATAAACAAACCTGTTCGTCTATTCGAACATTTTGTATACGTCACCAGAAAATTGCAGACTGCGTAGGAAATGACGAACTGAAAATGGCCCCTGGATTTGGATCAAACGTTCCGTCCGTCTCAGTTTTTTATATCGGTCTCGTTACTCTGTGGTTCATATACTAGAGACATAGCCAATTTTTTTTTAATTCCTTATGATCTTTCCTTGACCTCGATCTCACTTTATGGTAACCGATAGATAAGGTCTGCGAACGACGGAGCTCAAAAGATCGTAAACTCTTTGTTTGCTCAACTTTAACATCAGCAATGTATTTATCATGATTGATGGATGATATTTAAACAATCTAGCATCATATTACTATGGATATGTAAAGTGTGTTTGTAAAACCGCGTGTACATGATGTTGTTAATATAAACCTGTGTGCTCACAGTATGTTATGTTACTAACACGCATTGTCGTCTAAGAGTCAATCAGACCTCTGCTTTATATAGAAACAGCTTATTCGGAAGTGGTCGCACATTTGACGTACCTGTTGGGAAAGAAAACGCAGTTGGTTAAAATATACATGAGTACTTAGTATTAAAAAAAAAAAAAACGTTAACACTAGCTGCGCCCCGCGGTTTCATCCGCGTGTATAAAATAAAGTATATTCTATCTGTCACAGCTATAAAGGTCGGAGTGTGAATTTTTAACGTTGATGTGAACGATCGCTTATGTCAAATTTTAAGAAGAAAAAAAAAAAGGTTTTCCGTTATTGCCACCAGACGGCGCTTATTCAGTTTCAAAACAAATTAACGTTTACGCTAAAGCGAAGACTGTTAAAAAATTGGCACTCGGGCCACATATCAATAAAATAACTAACTATAGTAACCTATATGGTGTACATTTATTATGTACACCATATAAGTTAAAGAGACAGAGAAACAAAAGAGTATTCTATTATATTCTAATAGAATACTCTTCATTATGTACACTATTTAAATTACAGAGAATATAGATGAAAACAAGCGGTGCGTTTTACACGCCAGGTAGTAGCGGCAGCGGCCGAGGACGTATTTTGGTAGTCAGAACGTGCTTCAAATTATGGTGTTATCAAAATTATCCCTTTATAATTATGGTAGTTTCGTTTGTAAGTACCTATACTCCATTCACGATAAGATTAGACATTGGAACAAAATTGTTTACAGTCCGTTCAACCGTTTTTTACTTCTATTCCGTGGGCATAAGGATGGCATCAAAAGCAAAAACGTGATTATAATACCAACTGTTTACTGCAGCTACCATGTGTCATGCCACCAACGCAATAGAAGTAAAAATCGGTTGAACGGACTGTAAAAAAGATGTATTTCAATGTCTAATCTTATCGTGAATGGGGTGTAGGTACTACGTTTTTATGTTATCAATTTAAATTAAACCATCATATTCCGGAAAACATTGATTTATTTCTTCCCACAACCTTTTTATAACGTTTTTGATTTGTGTTGGGGATGTTTTGACATCCATATAGGGGGTCGATTTAAAATTTCAGTTATAAACGCCTCGGTATCCATTACCGCCACAAAATCGTCTAAATTTTTTTTCGGCGGCGAACTTGTAAACAATTTTTTTTGTTTATAAGTTCGCCGCCGAGTCCGCCACCCCTACACCGCTATCCGCGCCGCTCTGTTTCGTGGCGTCGCACTCATTCGCTTGTACTGTTGATCTCGCCGCTCCCCGCACCGCGCGCCACTGCAGCGATTCGCTCCGACAAAACCGCGCGCGTTTTTGCTATAAGCGGCGACTCGTGGCGAACTTTTCATACTTTTTTTCTTACCACTCGCCGCTACCACTCACCGCGGCAAGGTCGTGAATGGGCCGTACCTCTAGATGGATTTTAAAGAGAAGACAGTACTGTAGATAGTCGATCTATACTTACAACACAAGCACCGTAGTGTACATGCGCCAGCACGGTCAGCAGGGTGACGGCGTAGAAGGCCGTCACTTCGTAGTGCGGCAGCAGCAGAGAGACGGCCGCCGCGCCAGTCAGCGGCCACAGCAGCCAGTTGACCGCGTCGCAGCGCTGGTTGCTCATCTGACTGACGATTAGACGGCACTGCAAAATAGGTTTTTATTTATTTATTTTATTATTTATGTACACACATACAATAAGTAAGAGATAACATTACAATTTTTGTACAAAGGAACTGCTTATTTCAAACGAAATTTCTTCCAGCAGACCTGCGAAAGGATAAACGAAAAAGAAATGTAGACAATAGTGTGTAAGAACAAGAGAAGAAGAGAATATGAAGCCTTAAAGAAAAGTAACAAATCAAAATATAATAATAAACCTATAAATATATATATATATATATATTTATTTATATATATATATATATACAGTAAATAGTACTATAATTATATACATATAATAAATATAACTATCACAGTTGGGAGGAAAGGTAGTGCTCTTTAATTCGAATCTTAAACAAAGAAATAGATTTTAATTATAATATTAGTAAAAATAGTTATTACTATGTTATTAGTAAAAATAATTCTGTTTGTAAGATATAGGGTAACTGACAATTTGAAGTACAAGTTCGAGCACCAAATCAAGCAAAAGGTTGTCTAAGCCCACGTTGGGCGCCAAATTAGACATGGGATATTTTTTTATCTCAAGTGAAGCGCTTAATGAAACAAAGGATATTTGGATATCCCAAGTGAGGCGCTAAATTAAACAAAGGCTTATGATATCCCAAGTTGGGCGCCAAATAAAAAAAAAGATATTTTGATATTCCAAGTTGGGCGCCAAACCAAACGATATTTTGATATCCCAAGTTGGTTATGAAATTAAACAAAGGATATTTAGATTGATGTAAACGCTATTATCCTCATTAACTTCATAAAAATAGGGTTAATTTTCTTATGAAATCACAGGTCATACATAGTCAACCTGCTAGATTCGTTGATCCATACAGGAGATGAAATTTTAATGAAGTACCAAGCACACAGAACATAGAAGTTTTACTCATAGCTATATTACTGAACAACGTTTCGATAAGCAGGAACAGCGCTCTTAGGTCATAATCGGGGAGCCGGCTAGACTAGTGGACCCACCCATATAGAACATAACTAGTAAGTACCAGGCACACAGAAAACAGGAAAAGTTATGCTCACAGTTCCAATACTGAACAATGTCCCGATAAGCAGGAACAGTACTCTCAGACTATAGTCGGGGAGCCGGCTAGACTTGTGGACCCACCCATTTAGAACATACTAGTAAGTACCAGGCACACAGAAAACAGGAGAAGTTATACTCACAGTTCCATTACTGAACAATGACCCGATAAGCAGGAACAGTACTCTCAGGCTATAGTCGGGGAGCCGGCTAGACTTGTGGCCTCTACATGATTCGATACCAAGTACCAGGCACACAGAAAACAGAAGAAGTTATACTTACAGCCACATTACTGAACAACGTCCCAATAAGCAGGAACAGTGCTCTCAGGTCATAGTCGGGGAGCCGGCTAGACTTGTGGACCCATACAGAACAGACTAGGAACACCGTTAGGAATGACCATAGAGGTCTTAGCGCTTCTGTGAGGGACCGCATCTTGCCTGTGCGGAGTTTGTAGGATCTAGAAAAAAAATAACATGGTTAATGAATTTAAGAGGGGACTGTGCCCAGCTGTAGATCATTTGTAATAATTATGAATAATAAGCTAGATAGTTACATATATTAATATTAATTAATATATGTAACTATCTAGCTTATTTTGTTCCACTTCTAGGCAAAGACCAGCAGTGGACGCACCCTTTTTCTTTTACATACAACTCTTTCCTTACGTACGGCGGTCTTTTCAGTTGGAATCCGGTACCTTTGCCGCAATGTTTTCCGCCATTTAATTCTGTGGTTTCTTCTGCCCACTTCTCGTTTGATATGCGGAAGAAATATGCGGCCCAATCCCACTTAGTGGTTATTTTGGTAACGTACATGTCTTTGGGTTTAGCGCGCGATTTCGGTTTTATACTAAAGTGTCTGGAATATATCGGTTTAAGAATTTGATGCTTTTCAGATCTAATACAACCAGTTTGCATTGTGACACAAAACGTTAGTCCCCCTATGTACTACTATTTTAAATAAATGAGTGAAAGAGGGCATTTAACGACTATTTTTAAGTCTAAAAACACATACTCACTGATATATATTATAAAGTGCGACGGGCAGATTGGTGACGACGCCCGTAGCATAAATGAGAACTTCGAACATATTTGCTAAAGTGTACCCCGCGAATATGTACTTTTTGAAGAAACTTGTGCCCTTCACACCCGTCCAAAGGAAAAAGCCTGTGGAAGCCTGTGAGACAAACATATTATTGTTTAAAAGACATTGTAATATTAAGGTCAGCTCAGCGCTATTTGAGATAGCGATTCATTATATAAGTTTATAACTTACACCAACCCCTTACTACACACACATCGGCACACTACACCTGACACTCAACACTACACAATGACATCACATAAACACTAACATCATACACTCTTAAACACACACATTCACACAGATAAAGGCGATCAAATTTTTGTTTACAACCTTTTTTTTTTTTTATTTCTGCCCTCATAATTTTATTTTCTTAAGTTTTTAGTCTTGAATCTCCTTAAATAACAACAAAACAACTTAATAATTTGATAAAAATGATCTGTTCTTCCGTGGGGTGGGGACCTGGTGATTTGTGACACAGGCATTTTATGCCTAACTCAGACACCAGCTCCTCACATTGCTAATTAGACGAATAATTATTTAAGAAAGTATACCTACTTAGAATAAGCTTGTATTGTGAGGAGAAAATAAAGAATTTATTATTATTATTATTATTATAGAACTTGCAGCGCCCCGCGGTTTCACACGTATAGTTCCAGTTCTCGTAGGAATACGGAGATATTATACACCCCTAGTTTTTAATTAGTACAAATACTTTAAGGGCTTATTAGAAAAGGTCTTGTTATTATTTAAGAAAAGTCTCAAAAAATTATGTTCATAAACAGCAAAGTTATAAGCGTTTTTTTATATCCTAAAATGCCACTCAACTTATAAAAATATTGTACAGGCTTTTGATTTATGAATGAATAAATGACGATTAAAATGAAAAAACACTGTGCGTAGTATTTTCTAGTAGCAATTGTTATGAATGTTGATTCTATTATGAATTTACCAATTATTAGAAAACTCCGTGGACAATTTTTCAGTAACGGGTACGGACAGAGCCCTGTTTTTTTTTGTACTAATTAAAAACTAGGGGTGTATAGCCTGTTACTCGCTGATAATGCAGCTTTCCATTGGTGAAAAAAAATAATGGTTAAAAGCGGTCCAGTAGTTATGGAAATTATTCGGTACTAACAGAAAAAATCCTCTTTAATGTCTCTCTTTGTGTGAATAGTAAAGTACTAAATTGAATCGCTATTAGTAGTGTACTTGCAGCTTCAAGTTTCGGTGTCAGCTGTAAATAGGGTTTCTTTATATCAGTGGAAAAAAAAACATAATCAGTGGCCTTGGTGCGAGTTTTCTAATGTTCTCAATCGCGTACGTCAAATTGTATTGAAACGGAATAAGCGCCGTCTGGTGACAATAAAGGGAAAACAAAAACCACGGAACTGACTTACCCACATGCTGAAGTCATAACCCCACGGCAGGAACAAGACGCCAGTGTTGTACTTCTCCCAATGGCTTATATAGAAGTTGAGAAGGAGATTCCACATCACGTAGTAAATTCTGAAACAAATTTCACTAATTTGTCATGCAATTATAGACCTTAGGGATATTGGAGATCCTGCAAGGGATCGCTGTTACGCGTTCACCAAATAAGAAACGCAGCATTTTTGATATCTCGCGTTCGCTGCTTCCGACGATTGCCGAACGCGTCACGAGTTTGCTTCGGCATAGACGGGCCAATTATGGGCTAATTTGTGGCGTCAGAAACGTTGGACAGAGTGGTAATGGTGCTAAATAAAGAAAAGTTTATATCAGTCTATTTTTATCAGTTGGGGTTGCGGAATTGTTCGATAGAGTTTACGCGGCCCTGGAACGCGAAGGGTATTTGGAGGAACAAAAACAAAATAATTATTAATCGATCTGGTATTCTTATCTAGATTTTTCGCAGTCTCAGAATGAACTGATAACTCAAAGTTCCTGTAACTTATAATTTTTGCTATAAACTTAACATAAAAAACATGCTATAAAACCCAGTGATGAAGAATATTCCGAAATATAATTGGGAAAGGCAAACAGCTTATACATAGGTCTCGGGAGATATTTTTGTTTATTTTTTTACACAACACTTTTTAAAGATTTTAATTCTTACTCATTTGCCCTTTCCTTGACACCCTTTCATTCTAACGTTTAAAAAATGTTTTGAGGATTGGATTATTCGTTGGAGTAAGTGTGTGTTTCTGAAGGTGCATACTTTAAAGGTGAAAGTATTCTCCTTCAGAAACGATACACTTCCGATGGTTTTATTGAGAACAATAAGCATAAAAAATGGGCTATTGAATTGAACCTTCTTTCTTAAACTAAATTTTTGCCATGCCGTTTTTTTTAACCGACTTCTAAAAAAGGAGGAGGTTCTCAATTCGGATGTTTGTATGTTTTTTTTATTGTTTGTTCGCGCATAACTCCGTCGCTTGCCAACCGATTTGAAAAAATCTTTTTTTGTTCGAAAGGGTATACTTCCCAAATGGTCCCATGAAAATTTTATCGAAATCGAACAAGCGGTTTTTGAAAAATCAACAAAAATCTAAAAAAAATATCTACATTGACGACCTTTTAGTTTACTCTGCATTGGAGCAGTGCGTTTTTTTACACTAATGTAATTGGTTCGTTTAGGTGGGGGGAGGGGAGGGGGTTTAGGTACCACTAAAAAGTGAAAAATAAAAAACTTTTTACAAAAAAATACAACCGACTTTTCCACACAAAAAACAAAAAAGTTCAAAAAATGAAAAAGGAACCACAAACACCGACTTCCGAAATTAAAGTTATTTTGTACTTTTTTGTTTTTTTTTGTGGAAAAGTCGGTTGTATTTTTTTTTTAAGTTTTTTATTTTTCACTTTTTATATTTTATTTTATTTTATTTGATAGGAATAACAAACAGCAGTATATTACATAGTAGTCACACAATATAGAAACTTATGATAAAAGTAACAAATACACTACTCAAGACGTTATCCACAGATTACTATACAGAATAGTTGGCTGTTAGCAGAAAAAAAAAATAGCAAATTTAAAAAAGCACTTAAATAAAAAAGAACAATTTAAAAAAAACACTTATTAACTAATTACCAGGGTTATGATCTCTTAAAATAGTCGTAATTTCACTCTTAAATTTAGCTTTGTTGAGAAACATAATGTCAGTAGAGCCAAACTGTTTATTATAGGTGTCTACCAGGCGATGTAACGGCGAGCGAGCGCCTGACTTAGTTCGACAAAATGAAGTAGCAAATAGGCATCTCGAACGAACTTCTCGACCGATTACAGTATACAGTATATTATATCTATTTACCATGCATGTCTTAAATAAATTGTATTCTTTCTTCGGGAAATACTGTAAGGCACGCGGGCGAAACCGCGAGCACGAACGAGTTAACTGTACAAGCTAACACTTATAATTTTGCATGATCCACATATTTTTGCATAACAATATGTTGTTGAGCACAATATTGTGAAACGTTTTGCATGCACGCAAGTACCATTTTAAATCGTGACAAGAAATTCTTGAAAAGAGGTTTTATACATCAGGTTGTAGTATATTATAATGTAATACCGTTTCTTAGTTCTTTTTTCGTCAAGGGCCGGTGTCTATTGGCCCTTTAATAGTCTTATTATAGAGACGAGTCAAGGGATAATACACGGAAGGATAAGTGACTTAGGTCTCCTTAAGGCTGATTCTTCAATAGCGGCAGCTTTTTTTTTTAAAGAAATTATAAATGGCGCTTTAGCAGCTTTTTACGTAGAAAATATGACTAGCAGCCAGTATTTATCCTTTTTATACAAGTTATTCGATCGTTGAAAAATCGGTCCTAAAGGCGACCGGTGTCACTGAATCTGGGGGAACGGTAGTGCCCAGTGGCGTGCAGTGGTTCGAGTTAGGGTAGGCCAGAGAAAATGTCGAAAAAAAACGCACCACATTATTTAGGGTTGAAATGTGGTGTTATTTTTTTTGTTTTTTTTTTTTTTTAATAGGCTATTTAAAAAAACAAAAAAAAACTCATTTCATTAAAAATCAGCCTTGAATAATAGGGTTATTTTTTAAAAATATTTGGACATTTTCTCTGGCCTACCCTAACTCGAACCACTGCACGCCACTGGTAGTGCCCCCGCCAAGTCTAGTAAAACAGCGGCACGGCCATGCCATCCTTTTCTCGAAACAGTTCAGTTCATTTTCGACCTATAACTTCGTTGTGGATAAAACTAGAAGCCTGAATTTTATGTTTTAAATTAATATATTAACTTGGCAATCGCACTAAAAAAAAAAATCTTATTACCTCTGAGATACATTGTGTTTTCATGCGATGGCCAAGTCAATATATTGATATGGTCACTATTAAGATGTTAAGTTAGTTAATTCACATACCCCAACAAAACCACACTCCACACACATACCAAAATACATCCCAAAACACATCTCCCGCACTGTTTACTTTTATTCTTTTTCTATTTTTGTTTTTAATATACATGTACGAAATCTAAATGAATTACCTATTAAGCACTTTTTCCGTGGAACATCATTCCATACTGTATCTGGAGAAGGGCGTTGTTAGCTGCACTACAGTTTATACTTTACTTTTTTACTTTTGCACCTATTCATCGTTTTACTTTTGTACTCAGCCTTGTGTTACTGTTCCAAAATAAACTATATATATATTTGTTTTTTATTGTAATTATGTAATAATTTAAGACAGAAGTTCCCTTAAGCAGGGACTGAATAGATTAACCGACTTGGTATTACATACACATTACATCTCACAACTTTTTACTGCGGGCGTACCATGAGGTGTTAAAAAGTGAGTCTTCCGAGCGAGAAAGAGGGATAGAGTTATACACCCTATATAGCTCCATCCCTTTTTCTCGCTCGGAAGACTCACGTTTTAAGACGTCATGGTACGCCCGCTGTACAAGAACTACCTAAGTTGCGAGACTTGGTTTTTTTTTACAAGTAAAGTTTTTGATGCAGTCTATTAACCCCTCATCCATTTTTGTCCTATGTAAGCTTACCTTATAGGCGATATGGAGTAATCCAGCCGACCAAAGATAGAGTAGAGGCAAGCGGGAATGTAGAATACTGTATAAGAGTCCAGTCCATGGTCGAATAGTTCCCCCAGCGGACCGGAGGTCTGTGTGCGGCGAGCTTGCTTGCCGTCGATACCATCTTAAACAAAAATATCTTAGTATGACGCGTGTTATTCCAATGAGGTTCATTACTGAACTTCTCTACCGAGGGAAGCAAATGGTATAAGGTCAGTGCTCTCATTGCTAAGGGTCCATTCAAGTATTACGTAAGTGCTAAAGGGGGGGCGGGGGTCTTTGATTTGCTTATTTTTTATGACATGGGGGATGGGGAGATCCGAGATGCGATTACGTGAGCAATATTGATTCAATTACAAATTCAGATTTTGTAACACATGGGAATCCGCCCTAATAAGCATATAGCATAATCAGCCTTTTAACGTTACCCACTGCTTGGACACAGGCCTCCTCTCTAGGAGAGGGAATGGGCCGTAATCCACCACGCGGGCCCAGTGCGGGTTGGTGGTGAAATCAACGCTCTAATAGCGAACCACTACAATGTATAAATAATTTAATTTCACACAACAAATTCCTTATTTCTAGACTTATTAACTGCTGCTTCATGAACCAATAAGGAAACCAGAACAGATCTAATAATACTTATAAATATGTTTACGTAAGTATGGGGGGGGGGGGGGGTTAGCGGTCAAAAATGTAAAAACATGTGCTTATGTAATACTTGAATGGCCCCTAAGTGGAGTTTGCTTTGCGGCGGCATTTTTACTAGAGAAATAGGGCCCCTGTGGTTTTTTTAATATCCTCTATACAAACTGCGACTTAGCAATGAGCGCACTTCTTAAGGATTGTGGCAGGGGGTGTTTTGTCTGCTAGGGTTGCGTATTTTTTTCGAAAGAGTCACCGCACAACTCGAATGGGTTTTAGTCCAGTCTAGTAAGTAGTCTGACACTCCCTTCCGCTTCGGCCAGAGCGGGAGAAGTCGTTTGATGACTTCCTATTTTCTTCCACCTTTTTTATTCATAAAAAAGGTGGTTTTACCCTGAAGTTTCTCTGTCTGCATACAGTGTAAAAACGACCGAGTTTGTACATTAAATGTTCTCTGATAAAGGCGATTAAATATGGAGGAATAATTATGAACGTATGTCCACATATCGGTGATACTACCACGTACCATCTAGGAGAACAGTCAAACTCACCATTGTACCTTGCGGTAAAATTTCTAGCTGTCACTTAAGGTGTAATAAAGAAACATAATGACTTTTTAAGAAAAGAAAATTTTCATATTAGGCGTAATTTGGGAATTCAGCGTTTATAAATAGGTAGTCTTTCCACCAGAGATGTGCAAAGTAGCTTGGCAACAAAACAATGATATTATATTCGCCAGAGAAAAGTGGCGTAGCGGAACTGGTTTGGCAAGCTATGAAGATGCCTTTAAAGCGACTTATATTTTTAGACAGTGAATAGAATAGAATAACATTTATTTGCACAAAAACACGGTATAAAAGATGGTACAGAGATTGAATATATAGCATACAAGTTTCTGCTTAACACTATAAGCATGCAAATTTTTGTGCATACAATTCATCAATGTTTTTTGTCAAAAAACTCTCTATGACTTTAAAAACTATTAGTGGACAGCCAATCATACAATTTACTTTTAAATAATCTGGTATTGAGAATTTTCAGATAACTCAGTGCTAAACCAGTTATGCTAAAAAATCATACGAACCTCGATCATATTGTTTGATGTTCATACACAATAATAGCAGCTTAAAACATCACTGGTGGGAAAAACAAAACACGCGGTGACAAACATCGAAGGGAAGTGAAAAATATGTCATATTAAGCGGACGTCATAAAAAGCGTCATCTTAGGAATTAAACAAAATCTTTGTTAGTTATATCGTGTAATAATGAGAAACACAAAAAGAAAATGTTGGTAGACATAGATCAATCAAAACAAAATGAGTCAGAAACAAATTAGAAGTCATGTCCCTCACTATAACCAAACATAATTTCTGAAAAATAGGTCATAATAAGCGACATGTCAATAAACGAATTCATTATATACGTACTTTTTTTAAAGAACTTACATAATATGAAAACCAAAATTAGCTCCGTTTTAGTTCATACTAAGCGGTTGGTCAATATAAGCGGCGTCATAATAAACGAATTTCTTTCTGTATATTTATTTTAAAAAGTATAGAATAGAATACTTTTTATTCTTTTGTTAATTAATATTAACGACTTACCTAAAGTATAAGCCAGGAACAAGAACACGCCGATGAAGTACCACAAGGACTGTGGGATCACCTCTATATGCCCATTCAAAGGCACCTCGGCAACGGTCTCATTGTAAAGCGGCGTACTGGCGGCGTAGTAATCGTAGTCGTAGTACGATAGGAGCAGGAAATTCAGTACGATCAGTAGAAATCCACCGAAGGTTAAAACGTTTGGTGCCACCCATTTTGGTACGAACTGGAAAAGTTTATAGAGATATACGAGTATGTAAGTTGATAGACAGGAGCTAAACGAAATACAGGCACTTTTGAGTTCAAAAGTGCCTGTATTTTTTTAAGTTCCTCTCCGTCTGTATTTTGTTCTGTATTTGTATGCGTGTGTTCTGTATTTTTTTTTTTTAATTCGTCTCCTAGGCAGTTTCCTAGGAGACGAATTGGACGAGGCGACAGAGGGAGTTTTTGTATTACTTATTTTACTATAGCTAATTTAACTTCAATAATTTATAAATATATTTTTATGGGATGGACACATAGGAGCCGCCCATTATGCTGGGATATTCTGTAAGACAGGGTAAGGCACAGAATAAGGCGCGAAATTTGAAAGAAGGAATCATCATCTGCCTAGCCTTTTCCCAACTATATTGGAGTCGGCTCCCAGTCATGCCAGATTCAGCTGAATACCAGTATTTTACGTAAATAAACCCTTCGTATTTTTGATCTAACGAAAAATGGCAGCAAAGACCTTTTTTGGACACAAAATTTGGCGAGCAAGATGTCCTCCATATTTGGCTCATTTTTATGACAAATCCGTTCTCCGAATGTGGTCCTCACATATTACATAGTCAGGAAGATGAAATTAATTACAGTTAGTGTACGCGTAAGCTTCTTTTCTTTCACGTGTTAGTTCCTTCAACTAAGGAATTTGTTAGAAAGAGTCATCTATTGTATTTGTACATTTCATGTGAGTAGGTAAGTGTTCCGTAAGTGTATCCGTGGCATCACAGGCCCTATCCGAACACCAGCGCTGTGGTATTTATTAAAATTTTATTTTTTTAAATATCGCAGCATATGCTGAGATGGGGACCTTTTTTGGCCTCGCACAGTTTAAAATTAATAATTCTTTTATTTTATTTTTCTTAGTTTAATGTGCGAGTCCTAAATAAATATTTTTCTTTCTTTCTTTATCTATGTTGAAAAAAGCTATCTACGTTGAATAAAGCATAGATGCGATCTCGATGGAGAGTGAAATGTAGGTATGTATGAAAGGAATATGTGTGTATGAAAGGAAACAATAGTCTTTGAGAAACTAATCATTACAGAAATAATGCTGTGCCTTTAATATGCCACATTCAAGGCCATTGTCTAGCATATTTCTTGAGTTCATGACACAAATTCTGACAGTAGATAATTATTATAACAAGAGTTACCCTATGACAGATAAAATAAACAACAAGGTGGTTGATGACAATATTTTGTCTAATAGATAACAAAACAAACAACTTCAAACCTTAATGCCATAACACAAAGTTGAAATTAAATAAAGAGTCTATTATGTCTAAGGGACCACTAAATAAACAATTTTGAACCTTATCTCAACATTGTGAGGTTGACATTAAGTAAACAGTACAGTTGTTTAATATTTTGTAGAACAGACTACAAAACAAACAACTTTGTACCTTATCTCAACAAGATGAGGTTGAAATTAAATAAACATTAAAGTTTTTTGAGAACCTCAGATAGTGATAAGAAATCATACGATATTCGTCATTGTTGTGTTAGTAAGTAATGTTATCAAAGTAGGTAAGTATTTCCTTGCTTTATGAATAGAAAGTAGGTACTTTTATTGCTTATAATGAATTATTAGTGTTTTAATCATAATGCTGTAAACATTAGATTGTTGTGTTTATGTCTATCACAAAACATATTGATATATCTACTGTTATTAGTTGATTAGAATACGCGATTGTAGGTGTCATGTTGATTTGTTCGCAAAAACTGAAAGGCGACGCGATCGGGGATTGCATACAAATCGCAGTTGAATGGTAATTTTGTATTAATTGTCTGTGATCAAGAATTTCTTTGTATTCTTTTTCAAAGTTTGTATGACCTTGAGTTTGTACATAAACAATGCTATATGTTTTACTCGAAATATGCCCTTGGATATTGGGACAGTGGGCATTTCCACTTAGCAATCTAAACTCAGTTTTAGCCTTTCTAGAACTCCACAAATTCCCATACATTTTGACAAGTTTTGTAGGGTATATAATATGTAGTAATAAATATTTAAGATACACTCAAGTATTACTCACCTCAACAACTTTATTCCAAAACGGGTGCATAACATAAACACTCAAAGGGCTGGTGTCTATGGCCATATACTGAAAAGAAAAAATAATGTTTATGAAAAGAATGTGTTGGTTTATTATTTCTGTTGCTTTTTCCATATAATACGTTTTTAAATGGTCTTGTTTTTTTTTATTTATGGATGCTGTAGCAAATGGTAAATATTGTTTGGATAGATGAAAAAAAAACATTTGAGTAATCCTGTATTGTTTTCTGATGAAGATTACTATCATAATAAAGATTCTTGTTAGTACCAACTTTGGTGAATTGTTGACTCGGACAACGTTTTATTGAATTATTGACTCAGCCTTTAATGTGAGCTTACAAAATATAATTATTATTGTGGTTCTATGATGTTTAAGTTAGCTACATAAGAAGTATGAAGAATGCTTACATTATAAAACTTATAATATAATAAAATGTACATATATATAAAAAAAAACTCAGATAACCCAATTACCTAGTGCTGATAATGAGTTCTAACAAAAATAGTATCTTTTATTATGCACTATTAAGTATATATTATTGAATGCTCAAACAATGTTTTTTATTATGCACTATTAAGTATATATTATTGAATGCTCAAACAATGTTTATTACTATGCTTACACCTGCATAGTCTGTGAACAGTCTGCTGCATTTAAATCAATCTTATTGCATATTAATAAGGCTGTTTTTTTTTAATGACCGATTCATCAAACAAGCGAATTCTTTACGTACACAAAACTTGATGTGCGTTCCATTTTTTTTTAACTGCTGATGCGCTTCAATAATAATAAGTTTCGTACATAAATAGCATACTAATGAATCATATGAATAGAATTAATTAATAAACCACAAATAACCACGACTTAAATTAAACGTATCATCATAATGCGGCAATTACATCGAACTACTTCCTGGTAACGCGATGCGTAAAAAATCAATATCTTTTAAGGTTATATCACTATGATACTGCATTAAAAGCATAAAATGTGCCTCAAATTACTGGTCTACAACGTATATCCGTACTATTTACAGCGGAAAGCACTAATTTAATAAAGAGAAGAACCCATACCTTGTAATTGTCGAACCCTTCAAGGTGTTCTCGGCTCAGATACTTGTAACTGAACATTTTCACTGTTTACACTTACTCTACAGTATTGAAAAAATAAATAAACACTAACTAGTTACTATAGATCAAATTTTTGCACTTCACGTAATACATTTTCGGTCTATTTATAATTAAAAATTAAAGTTCTACGACACTGTCGCGGTGTGGTTGACGTTTGATTTTTGACAGTGACACAGACAGACCAAGGCAGGCGTGCCCGTCTGCCCGTTGACAATTGTAAAATTGCTAACATAAAAAATAGTTGAAATCTTTCCTTGTTTTCAAATAATTATCTGAAATCACGATTTTTACTACGTCACCCACTTTGTATTACTAGTTTGAAAATCTCATTGGTGTCTCGTGCGCTTGACAAATACTTCCGTTAAGGTCCCATAAATAATAATTTTGATAATGTGATTTTTGGCGTTCTTGACCTGCGGCCTTGGTCGTGGTTTTTGTATCAACACATATTAATAATCTTGACGCATTTTGTTTTGTTCTGGCAGGAGCTCGTGGCTAAAGTAGTTATACTTTAGCAACGAGCTGTTAAGCCTCACAGGTCGATCTTCAAAGTTAAGCAACACCTGCCGACGTTGGTCTGTGGATGGGGTGACCATCTTAACATAACGAGACTCCTCCGAGCCTCGGCAAGCAAGTTAAGCCGTTGGTCCCGGCTGTCATTTGGAGTTCTTTGGCAGTCGTTACGAATTGTCCGAACCAGAAGCCAGAAAAACTGACAACAGTCTTGCCAATAAGTACCGTGTTCCCCAGTTAATGGGCTGTAGAGGTAGCCGCTTCTCGTAAAATACTGGTATTCAGCTGAATCCGGTTTGACTGGGAGCTGACCATAATATAGTTGGGAAAAGGCTAGGCAGATGATGAGGCATTTTATATTTTATTTTAAACAAACAAATACCACTGTATACATTACATTATATATACAAAAACACTTGACATGTCCTGAAAATCAAGCTATACCTACTTAAATACAAGTGAGTTTTATTTTTGCCAGCCACATCCGAATGGTAATGGCTATATATCCAAGTCTGGGATTTAGTATCTATCATACACGTCAAGCATACCTATCAGTCCACGGCTTCGCGAGAATGGCCGTTTTCACTGACTTTAGGCACGACTTATAAATGATTTTATGGTGGACTCTCGGGGCTGAGCCGAGAGTTGGAAGGCCAACTGCATGCTTTAACTTAGGCAGTTACTTAGGTGTTGATGTTTGTTTGTGAAAATGAACATAAATGTTCTTTCAGAGCGACTCGGTTCTTTTGTAAAACTCGCAATGATGAATGCGTGAGGGCCATGTTATGGGACGTTGGTGATTCGCAATGAAAAAATCCGTGATACACGATTATGTACCTCTTTATTTGGTTTTACAACTCACGCTTACTTTCTAACGCTAAATCTAACTTAACTAAATTTAATTTCTTAATCTAATCCTATGTCTAAAATAGTAGGGCGCCAGGAGGGTTTAGTAACACTAGATGGCGAGCGCAAGGAACCCTACCAATCCTGAGTGGCCAGCCGGCTAGGGTGGTTCTTATCCAGGCCTGATGAGTTTCCGAATTAAAAGTAGTAATAAAGGTTACATACGGTCTGCACACGAACCCTTGAGAGAACTTCTCCAATAATAAAAGGGCGTGACGGTAGGCTGGAACAATCATAACGGAAAATGAAGGATGCTTCCACAACGTGGATTATTTGTAAACTTTTACATTTGGATTATAAATAACTCACCCCTTTATTGTTGAAATCGCTCACTTAAAATATTGTTTGATCACGTTGATTCGATATTATGTTCAGTTGAATAAACGAAATGGCGGTAGGTATGTCGAGATAATTCGCACACAAGTGACTGACGTCTGTCTCTGAGCAGAGATTGCGTAGCAATGTGCTCCAAGCTAGCGGTTATTTAATATTCTGAGTTAATTACCCCAATCAAGATAAGTTTTGGTATTTGAAATTACAAAGAATTTGTTTTTCGGTCTGGATCATGAAGATTCTTATTGTTTCAGCGTTTAAGCGTCACTCTGAACAGCTGTTAGTGATTTTCAAAAGTTAAGTGTCTTAGTGTAATATTGATCTTCTAGTCATTTTACCCGAGAAGAGGGGAGATTTTAGAAGTGCTCCGTCTAGTTCCGGTTGGCCTTGGACTGCCTTGTTATAGAAGGGCGTTGGTGTTAATTGGCGTCCATTTACCCTTGAACCCGCTTAAGAGAAACTACAAATCTCATCCCATGTTTTAAAAAGGTAAGGATTTGTTCGTAATAGTGCGTGGAAGTGGTCTGTAGGCCCTCCCCTGGTTGTTAAAAGGATATTGTCGTGATCCCTGGATATTTATTACAGGATTCCTAGTTGCGCAAGCTCAGACAGCTTTCCAGCCAGCCGAGGATCTCGCAGTCAAGTGCTCTCTTCCCAAGCCAACCGTGAGTATTTCCCCGCTGACTATTAATCAGAGATGTGCCATAGGAAATTCACCGTGTTTTTCACAGTATTAAATTATTGCTTAGGGAACGCAACGAACACCTGTTGTGGAGTTTATGGATGCCACGTGGGTAATCCATATTCCTATTCTCACCACTCAGGCCAATGTTTGGCCTTCTAGTTGTCCCAGCTCCATCACCTCATGGTGGTAAATTAGTTTTCCCTTTTATATTATTAGGCCTCCGTATTGTCGATTCCAGGAGAGGCACCTCGGGAGATTCGTCTCGCCGCCAGGATCTAGACGAGCACCTGGGGCCTGGACGCGAGACCCGTTCCTCGAGTCCACCGGAAGCCTCTCACGGAGACGACTGTGCGGCTGGCGGACCCGTCAAGCGATAGCGCAGGCGGGACGGTTTTTTTTTATTTTCTTTTATTCCTACTTCTACTTTTGATATTTATTTTCATACGGTTCCTGTAAGAACCAATTGGTTACCTTAGTCCGGTTTTCAAAAGTGGAAACCGGCCCTTATCAGATTTAAATTGAGGATCTTGGATTCGACGTTCCGCATTCATCTGGAAGTATATTGAACACCTCCGTCGGCTCCGGGATCCGGGACTCTTCAAGTCCCTGGCGCCCATTTATCTTTACTTAGTATCTAGTACAATAACTGGAAGGAAGGTTCTTATTCTAACTTAATACTGAACTTGTAGAATAATAAATATAACAGTGGCCGCTGTTACAATTTAAGAAATTATCCTCTAGTGGTTTGGTGGTGAAAATGAAATTACACAACTGTGGTAAACAATGTATATTGTTAATCAATAAAAAATTAATTTTACTTTAATACACTCAAACCTACTATTGCCAGCCAGCTAAAACTTCAGTAGGAGGAGCTATGGTCGTGGGGAGCTAGAGATAAGCACAGGTACTGTTCCGTTTGAGGGTGATAATTAAATTCTACAAGTTCAATATTCAGTTAGAATAAGAACCTTCCTTCCAGTTATTGTACTAGATACTAAGTAAAGATAAATGGGCGCCAGGGACTTGAAGAGTCCCAGATCCCGGAGCCGACGGAGGTGTCCAATATACTTCCAGATGAATGCGGACCGTCGAATCCAAGATCCTCAATTTAAATCTGATAAGGGCCGGTTTCCACTTTTGAAAACCGGACTAAGGTAACCAATTGGTTCTTACAGGAACCGTATGAAAATAAATATCAAAAGTAGAAGTAGGAATAAAAGAAAATAAAAAAAAACCGTCCCGCCTGCGCTATCGCTTGACGGGTCTGCCAGCCGCACAGTCGTCTCCGTGAGAGGCTTCAAGTGGACTCGAGGAACGGGTCTCGCGTCCAGGCCCCAGATGCTCCTCTAGATTCTGGCAGCGAGACGAATCTCCCGAGGTGCCTCTCCTGGAATCGACAATACGGAGGCCTAATAATATAAAAGGGAAAACTAATTTATCACCATGAGGTGATGGAGCTTGGACAACTAGAAGGCCAAACATTGGCCTGAGCGGTGAGAATAGGAATATGGATTACCCACGTGGCATCCATAAACTCCACAACAGGTGCTCTTTGAGTTCCCTAAGCAATAATTTAATACTGTGAATAACACGGTGAATTTCCTATGGCACATCTCTGATAAATAGTCAGCGAGGAAATACTCACGGTTGGCTTGGGAAGAGAGCACTTGACTGCGAGATCCTCGGCTGGCTGGAAAGCTGTCTGTGCTTGCGCAACTAGGAATCCTGTAATAAATATCCAGGGATCACGACAATATCCTTTTAACAACCAAGGGAGGGCCTACAGACCACTTCCTCGCACTATTACGAACAAATCCTTACCTTTTTAAAACATGAGATGAGATTTGTAGTTTCTCTTAAGCGGGTTCAAGGGTAAATGGACGCCAATTAACACCAACGCCCTTCTATAACAAGGCAGTCCAAGGCCAACCGGAACTAGACGGAGCACTTCTAAAATCTCCCCTCTTCTCGGGTAAAATGACTAGAAGATCAATATTACATTAAGACACTTAACTTTGGAAAATCACTCACAGCTGTTCAAAGTGACGTTTAAACGCTGAAACAATAAGAATCTTCCTGATCCAGACCGAAAAACAAATTCTTTGTAATTTCAAATACCAAAACTATCAAGATCAAGATAATGATTGGGGTAATTTTTGTATTAAGGAATTCCTCACAGCTAAAATATGATTGCGCAATAATTTCACTGTGTGATTTGATATCCAGGTGATCTTGTACCTAATCAATAACATTAGTAGCGAAATATGTAACTGCACAATATAACATTGTGAAATTGTATATTTTTATACAATTGTGAGGTTTTGGTAAAGATGTTGGTACCATTGTTACACAGCCTCTCTACTGCCACTGTGCAGCTTTGAATTCCGACTTATAATCAAAGACGCTTTCAGCTAGAGACCATTGTCTTACCTTTAGGAGGGTGATATCGCGACGGATCAAAACGAAAATGGAGGGATAAGCATGACTGCTACCGAAAATACTGGCAGTATCGTCATGGCAGAGGACAGACATGGAAAAGAGAGAGGCAGTCTCTTGACTAGCGCGGTGGAATATAAGGAAATAATCTGACAACTAAACGCACATAAGACGTTGCCTACAATTTAACATCAGGCGTTTCAGATCAAAGATGAACAATTATAAAAATTATCAGGAAAATAATCGTTTAATTTTTTATAGTTTTTTTTTCATACAAGCATAATTGGTTCTGATTTATTACGCAAGAAAATGTTTATTAATACAAGAAGATAATTATGCTGTATGATGTCACTGTTCCGATGTCGATGGCTGCATTATCGGTTTGATAAGATTATGATAGAACAGAGAAGATAGTATCACCGATATCGAAGCACAAATTGTCAAATACATTGAATTGATAGGTTGTGTTCGTGAAACAGGTGAAAATATCGAAGTCGTTATTGTGATTGTGAATTATTAAATAACACATTGTGGAATTTAAACAGCTAACAGTTGAATCCAACAAACTGAAAAAATGGAAAACGAGAACACCGAGTATTATCCAAATTACTCCGGATTTGAGTTTTTGTTAAAAAAAAGTCGAGGCAAGAAGAAAAGAAGGGGTAAAAAAACAAAAAGCCAAAATAGCAGTGGCGATACGAAAAGCGACGCGGGTACTTTAGAATCAGTAGATGATGCCACATTAACGGATGACAATAGCGGAGATGCAGAGGAAGGTTCTAGACATCCTGCTACTCCACGAACGAATGAAGATGATGCAGTTTTTATCGAAGAAAACCGAGTGTCACTAGACGCTATGATGTCAGTTGCACCAGAATACGAATTCGAAGAGAGTTCTGTTGACAAATTAAAACTTGAAGATGAAGCATTAGATATAATTGAAAATATTGATACAAAAAGACCTTTGAATACCAGAGCTTTACCGAAAGAGGCGACGACCTATGAACTAGAGAACTTTGACAAACATGCGATGGTTATTTTTAATCAGAAAGAAATTGATGGTCACCAACCCAGGCTTGGTACAGAGAAAGACGTGGACGCTTTGACAAAGACGTTCAAGAATTTTGGTTTTGAAATTACAACACACAATAATTTGACCAAAGATGGTCTTTTTGATGAGCTTAAAACGTGTAAGTTTTATGTTGCATTTGCAATTCCATTACTAAATACGGTCATGGTCAGCCAAATATTGACAATGCAAGGGTCCTAAGAAAATGTTTTTAAATTTAAAAGATTAGGTAGGTAATTGTAATTAAATTATTTAATCACTGCAGTGGTACATTTATCCACCAAGAGCCTTCTTTGTCGATATTAGGGGCAAAGAAAAATGTAACAGGATTGTACATTTTTACTGTTACTTTATACTGTCTAGGTTCAAGGTGTCAACTGTCTGCCAAGAGTGGGGTCTTGATTCTCAAGTAGGGATAAGTGCTGCAGGGTTTCTGTGCAACAAAACTCTGAGTGGCAGCTTGGAGTTTGATGAGGGAATCGGAATTGAATCTGTATTTGCGCACAAGGAGCAGTGGTGACCGAGTGGTAACGACCCCGACTTACGATTTGTAGGTCGCGGGTTCAAACCCAGCCGGGCATTACTTCGTGTAATTAATTTCATCACCACTGCTCTCAAAAAGGTGATGGAAAACATCGTGTGGAAACCGGCATGTCCTATACCACAAATTCGAAGACTTGTGACATTCACCAATCCGCATAGGGCCCGCGTGGTGGATTACGGACCATTCCCTTTCCTAGAGACGAGGCCTGAATCCCAGCAGTGGGGACATTAAAAGGCTGATTATGTAAGAGGGATGTAACACAGAGAGTAAAGTTACTGGTCGTCGGGGAAGCCCCACTGGTAGTCACAAGAGTTTTCAACGCACTGTATCGTCTTCACTTTTTGCTTTTGTGAAAAAAGAAAAAACACGTCTCAATATTTTTTGGAAATCTATCTGACGGACTAATCAGATTTTTTTAGTTAACTACCCTATTGCAAGTGGAATAGGCGCTCGAGTCTGAGAAGAGGCCTATAAGAAGCCTGAGACACTGCAATAAAAGTGATAACGAACAATTTTGTAAAAACGTCATTTTATGGACATTTTTCCCAAACTTACTTGAAAAAAAAAGAAATAACATATCACACACGTAATATTTAATAACTAACAAATTATCGTCAGAAAGGTTACGTGGATTTTGCCGTGCGCCGCGATCGCATTTGCAGGGGAAGCCCGGCGACCATTGGGGCTTCGCCGACGACCAGTGAAGGCTCCCCGGCAACCAATGGGTGCTCCCCGACGGCCAGTGGGGGCTCCCCAGTGTTTTTCTTGGGGCCTGCCCGGGGACCACCCTGCCCCCCTGGCCAAGTTACAAACGTTTCGTGTCGATTTCTGTTCTGTAATCGATAACGCTTCGGTGTCAGCAACTGTAAAAAACGATAAGTTGGTAGCGATGTTGACGCGCCTGAGTCGGCCGCTCGTTCTACATTGTCTTTAGCAAATAAATTTAAACTCTATATAAATGCTTTAACCATTAAGTTTAAATATTTTAACAAAGGATGTAGCGTTAAATATTATAGAAACGATAACAATTCATTCTATCATTTTTAACGATATGAACTTGGCTACGAATTTTGCTATTCGTTTGTTCTAACAAAATGTGACTTAACGTTGAGATGATTTCATTCTCATACATTTGATTCGTTTTCGACTAGCGTTAACGATTGCAGATTATCAACTTCGTTAGGGGGGCTGGTATCTAAACGTAAATAATAATTATAAGTACCTACCTATCTATAGTCTAGTGTAGAATCAGTAGGGGGAGCTGACATATAAATAAATCTCAAATAAAAAAAAGAAAGAAAAAAAAATAGTAGCGGTAAGCTGGCCACTGCCTGCCAGGATTGTAGAATTGTTGTGTGTATAACGCAAAGGGATTTTGAAGGAACGTATTTGTGTTTTAGTCAGTAAGAGTCTGACACTTACTGCATGTTGAAAAGCTGTCTTCAAATTTTCGATTAAGTGTGTTGAAAAATCCTTTAAATATTAACTAAAGTATTGGGCGTTTGTTTCCAGTCAGCGAAAGAGACTTCACGGACTACGGCTGTGTGGCCGTCACGATACTAACGCACGGCTCTAACAATGGCATGCTGAGAGCCAAGGACCAGCTGTACAGCGAGATTGAGGTCATCAACCATTTCAAGGACTACTCCAAACCTACGCTAGTGACAAAACCCAAGATTTTTATCATTCAGGTGAGCTTTTCAACTAAATAAAACCAACATGTCATGAGGAAAGTGTTCTTATATTGATAGAGGTAAAGAGGGATGTGGTTATGTGGATGTGGCAACGGCAGCGACTTACGAATTGTATCCATAACATAATATACCATCACCAATGCTCTCAAAACGGTGAAGGAAAGCATCGTGAGGAAACCGGCATGACCTTTTTTTTTTTTTTTTTTTTTCTGGATGGGAAATCATCAAATGACCCCTCCCGCCCTGGGTGGAGCGGTAGGGAGTGTCAGACTTTTACTGACTAAAACCCACCCGTGATCCTTCTTGTGCCCTATGCGTTCCAGGGCCGCGGTAACTCTTTCGAACAAATCCCGCAACCCTAGCAGGCACCGACCCTATGGGGTCCCGTCGTTGGTGCTGACGGCTCCTTCGGCGCGCGTGGAACACAACGCGTCGTCGACTCAACCTGGTATCGGACGGCGAGCCACCCACGCTCACCGTCCCCAGGCATCAGCCACTGCGCAATAGCACAGCGGCCGACTTGTCTCTGGAGGGGGCCGAAATGGGACCATTACTGGCACTCCATCTCAGCACCCTCCCGAGTGTTGGGAGTCGCAGCACCCGCAGCAGAAGCAGCAGTGGCGGCGACAGAAGCCGCGGCGGCGGCAGAGGCGGCGGCGGCGGCGGACCTCTTGCCCTTGGTCGGGGCGGATGGCGCGCAGGCCCTTCCCCCAGCCCAGTGCCCGGCCGGCTTGCCAGCAGCCGCACATGCACTGCAGTGCGGCGTGGCCTCACACGAGCCGGCCCGATGACCGGGCTGACCACAGCGGAAACAAAGTCCGCTGCGGTCCACCTCCGAGGGGCACATAGCTCCCGTGTGGTTGCCCACATGGCAGCGGTAGCACCTCAGAGGCCTGGGTTCCAGCAGTTTTACCCGCGCAGACACCCATCCCACCAAGAGCCTTCGGCCCTCCGACACAGTTCTGGCCGCCGTCACGGGGCAGCTCACCACAAGGGTTTGCATGCCCGTGTTGTCAGGCCGGAGGGCGCCCGCCTTGACGAGCTCGGCAGAGCACCCCCCAGTCCTGGCGACGGCGGCCACAACTTCCTCCTCCGTCACGGAGTCATCCAGGCCCACTATGCGCATGTCAATGCGCTTAGTCGGCCCGGACACCCGGACCTCGTCCGCGGGTAAGACCGCCCTCAGCCTTTCGGCCAGGGCGTCCGCGAACGGGCCACTCTCCGCTCCGGCGAGCTCAAGCTTCCGGGCACCGGTCAAGGTCCTCCTGACCCCGATGCCCCCGCTGATGCCCAGCTCCTGGAGGCTCACCGCCTCCTTCGCCCGCTTCAATACGGCGAGATAAGTCACGCCCCTCTGTTCCGCTTCCGGCTGCAGTGTTAAAACTACAGCCGCGGATTTCGGGGCGCGAAGCCTCGCCGCAATGGCGTTGGCCTTCCGCCGCTGCCTCCTCGCCTTCTTCCTGGCCGCCTCTTTGGCCCTCCGCTTCTGGACAGCAACCTGCCACTCGGCCCCGGCCGCAGGAGGGTCCGAGGGTGGGGGTGGGGGTGGGGGCGGCTGCGGCACCACTGGCGCCGCAGCCTTAGCCGCTCCTCCCCGAGCCTTCCTCCCACCCCTAAACCGGCATGACCTAGAACCAAAAATTCGAAGACATGTGACATTCACCAACCCGCACTGGGCCAGCGTGGTGGATTACGGCCCATTCCCTCTCGATCGCCGGGCTGCCCCCCCAAATGCGATCGCGGCGAACGAAAGTAATCCGCAAGCCACTTCCCTCAATAATTTGTTCCTAAAATGTTCGCGTGTCGTTTTCTGCCCTGGCTGCAATGACAAATTTGCCTATTTGAAAATGAAAACAATATATCTAGTTTTGCAAGGATTTATTAGAATTATTAGATTTATTTATTAGATTAGAATTTATTAAATAAAGATTAGGATTTATTAGATTAGAATGCAAGGATTTTAAGCACATGCAGGAAGGCATTGCCTTCCTGCATGTGCTTAAAATCCTTGCATTTGCCCAGTAATCTTGCATGTGCATAATATAGCGGGCGGGAGGGAGGTGCATACCTGCAACCCACTAATATTCGCGGAAATTAAAACTAGATATAATGTTTTCATTTTCAAATTTAAAATGGATTTCCGCAAAGTGACGCCTGACTCAATCAATTTTAAATTTGCCTATATCTAAATGCATCAATCCATTGTCCTTTTTTTTTTGGATGGGAATTCATCAAATGACCCCCCGTTTGACTATAACCCACCCGTGTTCCTCCAAATGCCTTTTGCGTTACAGAGCTGCGGTAACAAACAATTCCGAAAAAGATTTGATAGTGTCGTCTCTAGCAATTTTCGCCGATGCGTGTCGGTACAAAGGGGTACTAAAGATCCGTCTACGTATCAGAACCACGAGCGAGGTGTCAGCCACTTGAGATTTGCTTCCGGTCTTGTGACGCTTGTGACTCCTCTCCAACCAAAGACAATATCTCCAACGAAGGCCACATTCGCAAATATATGATTTAGATAAGAATTCCAGAACGATTCATCATCAGTTTGTTTTTATCGAAGTTTGAAACGATAAAAGACCAAATGTGGCAATGTCATTTAATGAGTCATTGGTGTTTATATTTTTGATTTACCTAAATTAAAGTGGAACTTTGTATACTATGTCATGTTATTATTTTGATAGTAAAACATACGATAAAGCGCAACTTTACATCGGTTTTATTTATTACTAGCTTCTGCCAGCGACTTCGTCCGCGTGGAATAGTTACTTTACCCCCGATTTTGAAACTCTCAGCCCGATCGGTTTAAAATTGACAAAAGATAGACATATGCTGTTCCGGGATATTTTTTAGATAATTTTATGTAGAACATTTCCGTAATACATGATTTCTATGTAACTTTAACCATTAAGGCTACATACGCGACGGAAGCTTAAAAAATGGAGTAACTTCTCCCGTTTTCCCAACATTTTCCTTCACTGCTCTGCTCCTATTGATTGTAGCGTGATGAAAAGTATACTATAACCTGCCCAGGAGTATGAAGAATAATTGCACCAAGTTTCGTTAAAATCGGTCGAGTAGTTTTTGTTTCTATAAAGAACATACAGACAGACAGACAGACAGACAGACAGACAGACAAAAAATTTACTGATTGCATTTTTGGCACCAGTATCGATCACTAATCACCCCCTGATAGTTATTTTGAAAATATATTCCTTGTACAGAATTGACCTCTCTACAGATTTATTATAAGTATAGATATACTTTTTGTTCACCTTGTAATAATAACAGGGAAACAGGGTTTTGTTGTGTAATTTCTGATATCGTGTCGATGACTCATTTATTTGAAAAAATGTCCACTGCAGGCATAGTTCTTCCCCCATGTGTTTCAGATTCAGATTTATTTATTTGCAAAAACATGTGTAGATAATATACATGGTATGATGCTTATTATAGGTGTTACAAAATATTCTTTGGTTCAACATGTTTGACCATGCCTGGTGTACAAATTCATGTGGTTGAAAAACAGTTATGATTTCAAAAAGTGTAAAAAACATAAAAAATACAGGGAACAGTTATAACAATACAATCAATAATTAACATACATATTAAATTTATAAATGAGGTAAAGTAATCATGCAACAAAAAATTTAAAGCGTTTTATCATTCAGAAATTCATTCACATTATAGTACCTAAGCTTTTTCTGTCAGTACTTTTTTAAAGTCGGCAAACGTAGTGTAGGACGTCCTCAGGCACGGTGGAGAGACGATTTGCGCAGGACGGCTGGCAGAAACTGGATGCGAGAAGCCGAAAATAGATCTAAGTGGCGTGCAATTGGAGAGGCCTATGTCCAGCAGTGGACTGTAACAGGCTGTTGATGATGACGAATTTATCATTTATCATTTTCATGTCCTTGACTCGTGCCACGTGGGGTCGACGCAACAAGTTTCCTTCTTCCATTATCTCCCGTCAACGTTCACGCTATCACCCATTTTTCTTTCATATCATTCCTAACATATAATCCACATACATTTTCGTTCACCTACTTACCTATACTTCATTCGCAATAAGATTAGACATTGGAAAAAAATTGTTTACAGTCCGTTCAACCGATTTTTACTTCTATTCCGAAGGCATAAGGGTGGCATTAAAAGGAAAAATCTGATTATAATACCAACTGTTTACTGCAGCTACCATGTGTTATGCCGCCAACGCAATAGAAGTCAAAATCGGTTGAACGGACTGTAAAAAAGATGTATTTCAATGTCTAATCTTATGGTGAATGGGGTATAGTAAGTCTGAGTCTGATATTAATTCTAACGACTTCAATATGCTTGTTGAAACAGTTTTGCACCATCCGTAATGGTTCATTGGAAAACGGGCGTCCGGCGACACCTGTCTAGCATTACTGCTGAAATGAGCGCAGCTGTGAAGCATACACCTAAATATTGTGTCTTTACTATTTAACTAGCTTCTGCCAACGACTTCGCCCGCAAGCTTGGAAATTCACAAAATTGGAAAATTGAACCAAGGAAACATTTCCAGAACAGATATATCCTATGTTCTATATCAGGACGTGGTATACATCATACTTTGCCACCACTTTTCTCTCTTTAAGTGGTTGAATTTTATGAAACGTTGAAATAGGCATTTAGATCAGGTTGCGGAATTTGTTTGAAAAGCGGAAGAGAGTGTCAGACTTGCCGCGGTGACTACCGCGGCAAGTCTGACACTCTCTTCCGCTCCACCCAGAGCGGGAGAAGTCATTTGATGATTTCCCATCCAGGTAAAAAAGGATTTAGATCAAGTTTTTAATAAATATAAACATAAATGTTTATGCAAACTTTTCAATTCAATTTCTTCAATTTCTCATCCAGGAAAAAGAAAGTCGTATCAAACACATCCATTCCATTAAAACTTAATGTATTCATTTCCAGGCGTGCCGAGGTACAAAAATCATGACGGGCATGCCAGTCTTTCACTCAGGGAAGATTCGCAAAGACATTGATGAAGAGGACTTGGAACCATACATCCTGCCCGTGGAATCCGACTTGCTGATACTCCATAGTTCATATCCAGGCCGCGCTTCACACAGGTAATTTCTATTCTTACTTGAAAGTCCCGCAATGAAAATGCACGGCGCCGAAGAGGCTGGTCCAGAGAGAGGAGTCGAGAACTAGACGTTTACCATGGGCGCTGGCTCGGGGTAACCTAGGGGAAAATTGTTGAAAAAACTTAACGATAAAAACTTGGAACATCAACGAGTTCTAGCAAAAGTTCTGATTTGTGGAGCGCCAAATCGCCACTCTTAATTGTGTGAGACTCTCATTCATGTCGCAGCTTGTCAAATATCAAGAGATGTAGTAACACGAATTTCATTACCATAGTTTAATCAGTTGGAAAAATAGCTTCATTGTTAATTCTGCCATGGACCATTATTTGGTAAACAAATGCAAAAAATGGAAATACATAATGATGTGTAATTTGTTTCTCCACATTCTGTTGTCACCAATTTTTGTCGCGGAAAATGGGTAGATCTCGTCAGTTACTTGAAGTCTGTAATACTTCTCTCTACCATTTCCCCCACTTATATTGCCACTATTGTTTAAGACAAAATTGTCATGATATATTCTAATTAAGTACTACAACACTTAGGCAATTTCAAATTCAAACCAGCACTGTCGATAAAATTCTCAAACAATCCTGAAATTCTTCCAGAAACGAACTCTACGGCTCCTGGTTCATCCAGACGCTCTGCAAGAAGATCGACACACTATCTGCAACACAGGACCTCGAATCCATTATCACAGAGGTCAAGAGGGATGTAGCCATCGACAAGCAACACGAGGAGTACAATAAGAGGACGTTTGAGATGAACATCAACAAACAAATGCCTGTCATGACATCTACTTTAATAAGAAAACTGTTCCTGAAGAAGTTTGGGGAGAATCCGTCGGTGGAGACTTATGCGGAAAACTCGAGGCGGTCGAGTGAATCAAGGCATCAGGTCTTGGATACTGTTAGTACTGCCCCTGTAACGCCGCTTCTGGTACAATTTGGACCGTGTTCGTGCTTTTTGGAGCATTTCACTTATATGAGGAATTGTTTGAGGTGAGTTCTGATTTTCGTCATCTTTATAATGGTTGTCTATCACGAAGGCTGCCGTTGGTTCTGATTTCGATTCCTAAGATGAGCAAAGGAATATAGTTTTATTCCATCAGGCGACTTGCAGATGTTCCGAACTTGCATTAGCTTTGATTCTATCTATACTCGTATCCTACCAATACTACGTTACTTCAACGGCATGGCGAAACTTGGTACATGGGTGATAATGCGGTGGATGATGACAAATAACATTATTATCCAGATGTTGATGGAATAATTTTTGACTTTCACAATACAAGCACCTGTCTTGAACTAGTCGCTTTTTGAAACCACAGAACAAATAAAAGAGGACCTCTTTTATTTGTTCTGTGGTTAAAGCTGTGGGTTTTGTTTTACTAATAGTCTTTTTTTACTGTGTCTGCCTTCGTGTTACACAGTTACTGGAGGTTAGATAGGCAGTACGTCGCTTTTTTGTAAAATATTGGTATCAAGCAGCATTCGGCTGGAGTGGATCCCGATCCCAATATACATGGTTGGGAAAAGCCTAAGCAGAATGAACCGTCTGGCTGCCTCATTCCCTCTTAATATGATAGTTGACTAAAAAATCTGATCAGTCCGTCAGATAGATTTCCAAAAAATATTGGACACGTATTTTTTCTTTTTTCAAGTAAACAAATAACGAGGAAGATACAGTACGTTGAAAACTTGTGAGACGTCACTTCGTGCTACGATTTTTACCACGCCGTGATGTCACAAGTCCCCACTCATGATCCTTGAAGCTTTTTATCTTCGTCAATTTTTATAGATTTGATAAAGCAAAAAAACAAGTAGGCATACATTATTTTTCGACAATGTAACTGACGGACTAAATAGAATCATATTTTTATTCCTCAGGAAACATCCCTATTATCCAAATATCATGAGATTAACAAGCTATTACTTTAATTTTCAGGTACTTTGTTGAAGAGAACCCTAGCGATGAAACAGCACAGAATATCTTGGACATCGCCGAAACTTTCGAAGACAGCGTTGAATTCAACACACCTAAAGACAAAATGTGTAAAGCTATCAGCAAACACCTAATGGAAAAAGCTAGATATTGTCAGTTTTACAAGTATCTGTATTTTTATAACTCATCAGCGTAATCGCCGTCACAAACAGATTTTTGGAAATAAAAATTAGGTTAATCAAGTGAGCTTGTTTGTTTTTGTGCTTAGTTGGGTAGAAGTACAAAAAAGTACTTCGGATGCTCCATTTTTTTATGAGTGGCTTCTCTCCGTTGAACCTAGGGTTGTCGACTGCTTAACCGGGCTTGTAAATATTAAAGCCTCCAGCCAGAGCTTATAAAAAAAATAAACTTACAAACTAATAAAAAACAAATGAAACAACAGAAAAATTGTATAGATTTTCTGTTGTTTCATTTGTTTTTCTATCTCCAGTATGTGATAGATCGGTTATTGGGTTCGGCCGTAAGCGACTATGCGCTAAGGGGTACCCTAAGTACCCCCTGTGGGGTACGGACCTCGGCTTAGCAGCTAGGGACGGGCTGGATCGAACAAGGCTTCGGGTGCTCTAGCAAGTACCCCTATATACATATACACTATGACGTGTTATTGCAATAATGCGCACAAACTTTTAATTCCATCTCTCTCTCACACAAGAGAGAGACGGAATTAAGTTTGTCAAGGTTGAATTTTGGAGTGTTTTCAAAGAAATACATAATAAGGACTCTGGTTCTACTCCGGTCCGGACTAATCCGGTTCTATTCGCCAGCTCCCCAATTGTATTTGACTTGTTTTTTACCAGAACCTATTTTCTTTATAATTAGATCCTATAGAGGTATCCGGAAAAGTGTGTACCTACCTAAAGTCTAGACGGGTATTGTATCTGGTGGGCAACAGTTGCCCAATGGTCTAAATCAAAGCTTCCGATCGCTTGAAGAAATTGAATATCACTATTTGGTATTGGCAGGTCATATTTTGGGCACGCCACCATTGTGGCAAGAAGTTCCTTTGAGGAGTAGTTGGAGAGACGCCACGTCCTCTCCTTCCGCCTGACGCAGGTGCTCAACGGACACGGCTGTTTCGGGAGGTACCGGTTACCGCGGCCTCGAACTAAAAGGACATTAGGAAGAACACGGGTGGTTGTAGTTAGTAAGAGTCTGGAACTCATTTGATGACTTCCCATCCAGAATAAAAAAGGTCATATTTTGTTTTTCGTATGTGGCAATCCTGAATTTATAGGTACGTTTTCCAATCAAGTCGCATGAAATCACTTTCATGCAGCATGATTGTGAGAAAATTTAATGTCCAACTATTGTATTGTAGCAACTAAACGCCAGATTATGATTAACTGACAGATGGTTATAATAAACGCTCATAAATAATAAAGAAAACAGCTCTATTTGCCATCTGCCCCTTCCTCACCAATGCGAAACTAGTAACTACCATTCGTATAGCACCAAGACGTCAATAAAATAAAATAATAAAATCTGTAGATGTAAAAACGCTGTTTCACGATGAAAACATCCATAATAATGCCAAGGTTACCCATAAAATAACTATTGCTGTCCCGTTTACCTACTAAATTATTTATTGTTTCGAATCGAGTTCAAATAATAACCGTTGACAGATGGAAACAAGATGGCGGCCCTTTCTGAGTGTAAAGTATTTCAACTGTTTATATTTATTTAGGTTAACAATGCGTCAGCTGTTGTAACAGAAGTATATAATACGTATAAAAAGTATTTTATTATACCAAGGGCACATACTCCTGGGATAAATTACCCTTTCGTCTTTATTTTGTTCATTTAAGGAACAGTCGGGTGAAAACAAACAGTACCACAATAAGATTTAGTTATAATATCTTACATAGGTACTTATTACATTTTAAAGTACGTATTACAATTAATATACAAAACCTGGCAATCCTACGTACATGAACTGTTCTTGGAGCCAGATAGGTACCATAGACTCGGGCAATCAAAATGATTGCGGCACACATCGAATAGAGTCATGACTTCCATAAGTATCAGGCGACCAAATGAATGAATTTAATGAATGAGTGACCAGACAGAGAGTTAAATATTTGAGCGTAGCTAGAAACACTAAAGTTTACAATAAAGACAGACATAGGTACATATGTAGGTAAACAAATGACGATGTTCTGCTACTGCCCACAGAACAGCTCCTCTCAAACAATGCAGTCTTACTCATGTTTAATTTTCATGTAAAATAAAGGTGAGTGCAAACAAGAGCTTTACTTGTAATTTATTGAGGGACACACTTCTACTCGTCGAATCGAAGACATGTGACATTCACCAACCCGCAATGGGCCCGCGTGGTTGATTACGGCCCATTCCCTCTCCTAGAGAGGAGGCCTGTGTCCCAGCAGTGGGAACGTTAAAAGGCTGATTTAAATGCTATTATGCTATACATTCTAAGCTACTTGGTTTGTCAAAAAATCAAACTGCCTGGACTTTTCCCCAGTGTATACGTAGGCTTTCAGTCTCATTCATCACTGTGTGGATCGCCCGGAGGACACGGTGGAGCATACGGTGGAGGTCTGCCCTGCTTGGGCGGAGCACCGCCGTGTCCTCGTCGAGGCGATCGGCGGCGGCGACCTCTCGCGTCCGGCCCTGGTTCAAGCCATGGTCCGGAGCGAGGAGGCATGGGAAGCGGTCACCTCCTTCTGCGAAGCAGTAATGCTAACGAAGGAGGAGGCGGAACTCGTGCGTGAGAGGGAAACCTCACGCCAAAGTCGCCGCAACAGAAGAAGACGCCCCGGGCGTCGGGAAACGCAGGGCGATTCCCGGCCACCGTAGGCGCGGGCCTGCGGATGGCGAGCTATGGGTGGCTCGCCGTCCGATAGCAACCAGGCCCGAGTCGACGGCGCGTCGTGTTCCACGCGCGCCTCAAAGAGCCGTCAGCAAAGAAGACGGGGCCCCATAGGGTCGATGCCTGCTAGTGTTGCGGAATTTGTTCGAAAGAGTCACCGCGGCCCTGGAACGCAAAGGGCACAAGAAGGATTTATTATTTAACTAGCTTCTGCCAACGACTTCGCCCGCGAAAAATTGAACCAAGGAAACATTTCCAGGACAGAAATATCCTATGTTCTATACCAGGACGTGGTATACATCATACTTTGCCACCACTGTTCTCTCTTTAAGGGGTTGAATTTCATGAAATGTTGAAATAGGTACTTAGATCAGGTTGCCGAATTTGTTCGAAAGAGTCACCGCGGCCCTGGAACGCAAAGAGCACTAGAAGGATCACGGGTGGGTTTTAGTCAGTAAGAGTCTGACACTCCCATCCGCTCCGCCCAGAGCGGGAGAAGTCATTTGATGATTTCCCAACCAGAAAAAAAGGCTTTCAGTCTCATCGAATCGATTGCAATATATATCAGGATGTTACATGAATCCTGCGGCTTGCGGAAGTGCTCGAAAGAGTTACCGCGGGTCTGGAACGTAAATTTTATAGCATTTTGAAGAAACGTGATTTCCCATACAGAAAAAAAAGGTTACAGTATGAATAGTGATTATAAATATGAGTAAATTTTAAATAAAAAAAAAAAATAATATTCGCAAAACATTCGCAGTAATTTCGCGAATGCGAATATGCAAAATTATGCGAATATCCGCGAATGCGAATATTCGTTACATCCATAGAAATATAAAATACATCTATGGTTACATAGAACCCCAATAACCAAAATAACATTTTTCACAATTTTTCATCACTGTGCCGTCACATCGGGCGCCTCCCACCACTTCTCCCACCAACGAATCAATATCACAGAATCGTGGGGTTAGTAACTATTCCACGCGAACGAAGTCGCGGGCAGAAGCTAGTATGAAATATGTGGTATTTATATGCATTCTGTAAGTGGAAATTGACCCTTATATCATTACAAAAGACTAGACAGCTACAATACTATACGTATTTATTTGGATTCTGCCTCCATCCAAGGAAAGCGACCGTTTAGACTTGCCTTTATGTAAACAGGAGCGTTTATACAGCTGCTCCCGTCACCTTTTCTTAAGTAAATCAGCCTGACCAGGATATGTTTCTCAATTAGAAATTCTTTTGTTTTGTTTCTTTGTTCAGGAAAGACGGACGAGTCGTGAGGAAAGTTTTGAGTAGGTTTTAATGTAATAGCTAAGCGGTTTTGCAGTAAGCAACCGTACATATGTTTTTTTTTTATTTTGGAGAAAAAAAAATGAAATCCATTCTAATATTCATCATCCTTATTCAAAATAACATTTTTAAATATTTCTTAAAACAACATAAAAAAAAAAACATTTAAAAATATAAAAAATAGTCGTCCGCCGGTATAGGGAGCAGGGTCCACGGTTATTATTATTATAACATGAATTAAAGATGAAATCATACATGTTTTGCTTAAGACTAACTATGTTTATTCAAAATAGACTGAGAATCAGCAATTTTTGAATGTCAAAAATGTACAGTACATCATATTCACAGTTCACCAAAACGCATTTCGCTCTCTCAGAATTAAAGGGGCTTAACTCAAAATTCCTGTTACTTATAATTTATTTAAACTTTATGTACAATAGTGGTACATGGGCGGACTTAATGCAACAAGGCATTCTTTACCAGTCAACCTTTTGGTTAAAAAGACAACACTGTGGTAGGTGTACAACAAATAAATAAAATACAAAATATATTTTTTGGGAAGGAAATTACAAATAATATATGTATACTTCTATAATATTGATAAAATACATATATGCTAAAATAATAAACTAATAAATATAATGAACGTAAAAAACATACCAATCTCTGAATATCTCAGAATCTAAAAGCCAGTGATGAAAAAGATTCCGCAATATGACTGGGGAAGGAGCAGTGGTGGCCGAGTGGTAACGGCCCCGACTTACGAATTGTAGGTCGCGGGTTCAAACCCAGCCAGGTGCAATTACTTTGTGTAATTAATTTCATCACCACTGCTCTCAAAACGGTGAAGGAAAACATCGTGAGGAAACCGGCATGTCCTAGAGAAAAATTCGAAGACATGTGACATTCACCAACCCGCACTGGGCCCGCGTGGTGGATTACGGCCCATTCCCTCTCCTAGAGAGGAGGCCTGTGTCCCAGCAGTGGGAACGTTAAACGGCTGATTATGCTTATGCTAAGGGGCAGTTTATACATAGGTCTCGGGGGATTGTTGTTGTTGTACACTTTTTAAAGCATTTAAAGATTTTAATTCTTGCTCATTTGCCAAAAGTTTAAATTTTCCAGTTAGGTCCCTATAATTTTAAAGGTGCGATTTCCTAGTTTTCTAACTAGAAAGAAGAAGGGTCGCAACATTAAGCTAGAAATGACTTGACTAGACTGAAAAAAATACTCAGGATACTTTTTATTTCAGATTTCCGTTCCCTTGGGCTCTAATTTCGGAAGTTTACGTGGGCCAACAACTGTTAACAAATAAAGTAGAGTAAACCAGATAATTTCCTGTCTGGGAAACCCATTAACACCTTGTATGAGGCAATGAAGATATACATACAATAGGAATTTCAATCAGAACAGTGGAATTAACGTGATTAGTATTAAAACGTTAATAAATTCGTCTGATGAGATCTTAGCACAGAACACGGAGTTATAACACGTTGGTCACTGCTAAAAAAGGCTTTGATAAAAACTATCTATACGGACCAAGGTGAGAGCAGTGGTGGCCAAGTGGTAACGGCTCCGACTTTCGAATTGTAGGTCGCGGGTTCAACCCACCCAGGCGCATTACTTTGAGTCATTAATTTCATCACCACTGCTCTCAAAACGGTGAAGGAAAACATCGTGAGGAAACAGGCATGTCCTAGAACCAAAAATTCGGAGACATGTGACATTCACCAACCCGTACTGGGCCCGCGTGGTGAATTCCGGCCCATTCCTTCTCCTCGCCTGTGTCCCAGCAGTGGGAACGTACAAAGGGTGATTATGTATACGGACCAAGTATGTTAGTGAGTGTTACTGTTAACTAAGGCTGGTTGTTTTTTTCAATGTCAATTGTTATTTGCAACCTATAAATGTCATCAACTAATCATACAGGTGTTAAATATTAATAAAAAGAAACAATGATACTATAAAGATTGTCGGCCAAAGCAAAATTATAGAAAAGACAAGTAAAAATATGTATATCTATACAGTATACTAGTATATAAAGCTGAAGAGTTTGCTTGTTAGTTTGTTTGCTTGAACGCGCTAATCTCAGGAACAACTGGTCCGATTTTAAAAAATCATTCATTGTTAGATGACCCATTTATCGAAGAACATTATAGGCTATACATATATCTTCATACTAAGACCAACAGGAGTGGAGCACCAATGAAGAATGTTTCAAAATCGAGAGGTATCTCTAACTATTCCACGCGGACGAAGTCGCGGGCATGAGCTAGTATAGGTATATATACGCCTTCGGCACGCTACCGCTATCAGAACGAAAATTGTCTAGATCCTCAAAATATCTTCCGGATTAATCTGTTTAGTTACTTAAATAGTTTTTGAAAACCTAATAACATAAAAACACACACAAAACTAAAAGAAGCCTGCATGACCACAATCGAGGAGCAACCTGATTTGCGGACACGTTCTATAAATATTTGGCTTATTTAGGATTATTGTGGTTTATAGGCAGACAAACGATTCGGTATGTCGTAGAGGATAAGATTACCTATATACTTCTTTAGTTGTATTTTGTAAATATGAAGATTATGTTTTTAAGCAAATAGGGTGACCACGAATGTTATAGATAAACTGCTAATGTATAAACTGACATACCTTAAAGGTTTTCTGAATACATACTTTGTCGCATTATCGGTATAAGTTATTGGGCTACCCATTTCTGGGCGTAGGCCTTTTTTTACGGGGGGGAAATCCTCATGGATGTCTGTCAGACTCTTACTGACTAAAACCACCCCGGTGTTCCATCTCTCACCTACGCCGGGGATCGCGGGAAAGTATACGACATCCGTAATCCCCGGCTGGTGCCAGCCCGCCGCTGCGGGCCACCTCGTGTCTGCGGAGGGAGTGAGGTGTTTGACACCCTCCGCGACGTCAGAGAGGTGCGCACGGGAACACCACGCGCCGCCACCTCGGGTCCGGATGACTGGGGGGCGACAGACGTCCCCAAGTCCGCCGCCCCTGGACCCAGTTAGGGGGGCCGGAAGGGCAGCGTATGCCCTCCGACGCCCGCCGGTGCGCCTGCTGCGGATGGGGAGAAAGATCGAGATCTCCCTTTCCCTTTCCGCAGCCTCCTTCTGCGAGATAACTGTTTCGCAGAAGGAGACCACCACGTCCCAGAACTCCTCGCCGCCGACCATAGATTGGACTACGGCCGGTAGCGAGAGGTCACTGCCTACCACAGAGATGAGGTCACGGCGCGGCTCCTCCCAAGCGGCACACTTTGCCAGCGTATGCCGCGCCGTGTCCTCCCGACAGTCGACGCAGTGGTGACACCGAGCGTCCGGCTCCCTGCCAATGCGACACAGAAACTTCCCGAAGCAGCCATTCCCCGAAAGGACCTGCGTCGCATGAAACGACAGGGAGCCGTGCCTTCTCCCGAGCCAAAGGTCGAGCACTGGCCGGATGGCCTCGACAGTGACGAGGCCGGCGGAAGGGCGTGATAGCCTGTCCCACCATTCCGCCACTAGGACCTCGCGCAGCTGCGACCGATGCAGCTCCGTGTGTCGCTGCATCAGTCGCTCACCGCGCGCCCGCGCGTCCTCACGCCACCGATACAGTGACGCGAGGACTTTTGCCTCTAGGTCCCATTGCGGAGATCCGGCCAGTGCGCAAGCCGCCTCGTAGGAGATCGTGCGATAACCCCTGATGACTCTGATGGCCATCACCCTCTGCGGCCTCCGCAGAACTGTGATGGTGCTGGCCGTCAGGTCAGCCGCCCAGATCGGGGCCCCGTAAAGGGCCATCGACCGCACGATCCCCACGTACAACCGCCTGCAGGCGGTGCTCGGGTCCCCCAGATTGGGAAGCAGCGTTGACAGCGCCCCAGCCGCGCTTGAGGGCAGGGGGCAAGTTTTAGCAAAGTACACACAAAAACGAATATAACATTTTATTTTGCTTTACGCAGAGCAACCCTCTTGCATTCTACTACATAATTATATCTGATTCTATCGACACGATACTAATAGCTCCGATTTTAGAGGATCTTCAAATTTTGCTGAATAGAGTACAGTCTGTTAGCGCCACGTTTGATCTCAACATTAACATCAAGAAGACCAAGTACATGATTGTATCCAAAATACAGTCACCTACTTATGATTTATATTGTGGTGGTCAGAAGTTGGAAAGAGTCCAGAGATACAAGTACTCGTGTTGTTTTGTTGACGATCGACCACAGTTTGGAGGTTCGATGTAGGATCGAACAAGCCCGCGGGACCTTCACCAACATGAAGAGACTTCTATGTGATAGGAGTCTGAATATCAAAATTCGTACCCGTCTTACACGCTGCTACATTTTCTCCATTCTTCTGTATGGCGTCGAAGCTTGGTCTTTAATAATAATAATAATAACGTTTATTGGACAAAATCAGAACTTAGCCTACAACAGTTTCAGTTTTAGTAATATAACATATAAGAGGCTAGAACCTAAATGAACTCCTGATTTCCAAACTAGGTAAAAACCTGTATCTCGGAAATCAGTGCTCTTCCATTGAATATAACACAACTCTTACATATATAAGGAGTAACTAATATAAATCAGTAGTAAAAATAATTTAAAAATAAAGAAATTAGACCACAATAATTAAGTTATGCGAAAAACAAAAGAAAATATATATATATATATATATATTATTTTACTGCTTGACTTGAGAAATATGATGTGTTGAGTTGATTACGATGTAGTAGTGTTGTGAAGTGTACCTAGTGTAGTGTATATTGTGTAACATAGCCAATTAGTTATTTCTGGACAAGTAGTAACTTTTCGGTATTAGCATAGTCCAAGCCAATGAGCCAATTTGTAACAGTTGTTTTACATTTGTGTTTGGTAAGGGGATACATGTTGACGATTAGATTAATCTTATTGTAAAGATGGGCACCAAGAAAAGGGAAGAATCTCTGAGCAAATTTAGTGCGGCACGCTCTAGACACACCAACTGTATATTTTCTGCGCTTCTGTAGAAATTCTAATGGGTTATATTTTAAGGAACTATGCATTCTGAGGACTGTTTGTAGTATAAAAAGCTGTCTGACCGTCAATACCTCACAGATTTGATAAAGGTTGGTTGTGGGATGAAAGAATGGTAAGAACAGACTAACTTTAAGAAGTGTTCTTTGAGCACGCTCGAGTTTAATTAAGACTGTCTTACACGCACCACCCCAACTTGTTATACAATAAACCAACAGTGACTGGCATAGAGCAGAATAAACCGTCTTTAAAACCTTCGGGGTAGCAGTGTGTCTGAGATTTTTAAATATGTATATTAATTTACGAACTCTAGAAGATACAAGGTCTACGTGAGGAGAAAAACTAAGTCTCTCGTCGATCACTACTCCAAGGTACTTTATTAATTTAGTTTGCTCAAGCGAAGGACAGTTGCAACTTATAGTTTTATAGCATATCCGAGAGTGTGCGATTATTTTATGCAAATTTAGAGACAGATAGGGTGTATAACGGAGCGAGAACATTACAAACTTAGTTTTTTCGACATTTAACGTTAAAAAATTACATCTAAGCCAGTCATTAACAACATCAAAGCCGCATTGAGCACGTTGAAAAGTTTTAGTCCACGACGTGTCCCTAAAAACAAGGGCAGTGTCATCCGCGAAGGTTATAATTTTCCCATTTTGGAGTTCAAGTTCACAGAGGTCATTGATATAGATCAGAAATAAGGTTGGTCCAAGGACACTACCTTGCGGCACTCCGTAAGTTACGGGAAGCTTATCACTTACCCAGTCGGCCACCTTAACACACTGAAAACGATTACTGAGGTAATCCTTGAATAATTTATGTGGTAGACCTCTGATCCCCATGCTCTCAATTTTATCCAACAGTCTAGGGACAGAGACTGTGTCAAATGCCTTCGCTAAATCGAGAAATATAGCTAGAACTGTATTTTTTTATCAATATTATCTGCTACATAATCAATAACTTCATGAACTGCATCACTAGTAGCTTTGTTCGATCTGAAACCAAATTGATTATTAGATAGAAGCTTGTTTTTTTCTAAGTAATTAATTAATCTCTTATTAATAATTTTCTCGAGTATTTTAGACACAGTAGGCAATATTGAGATGGGTCTATAATTATTGACACAGTCCCTGTCACCAGACTTGAATATAGGTATTATTTGTGCAGTTTTAAAAGCTTGTGGGAACGATCCAGATGAAAGCGCTAAATTACAAATATAGGTCAATGGGGAAACCAATAGGGATCGATAACGTGAAAGGAAATTTGAAGTTATATTATCGCTTCCAGCAGTGGAGCTAGGTTTTAGATTAAGAATGATGTTATTAATCTCACTTTCGTCAGTTGGGAGTAAAGCAAAAGAGGTATTGCAGGTAGAATGATTGGATGATAAAGGGTCAGACCTTGGTCCTTGGGATAATTGATTTTCTGCCAGTGACTTTCCTACATTTGCAAAGAATTCATTTATGTTATTAACTGAGAGTTGGGGATTGTTAGGACATATTAATTCAGAAGCAATCTCATTCTGCCGTTTAGCATTAGTTACAGTTTTAACAACGTCCCATATTTTTTTAGAATTGTTACCCGCCTTAGCAAATTCATTCTTTTCATATTCTCGTCTTACCCTGTGCAGCAATTCATTACAAAAATTCCTGTACCTTGTGTATGTTAATTTAAGAGTTGCATTATCAGGAGACTTTTTTGATTTAAGATGAAGGGTATCTTTATTCTTTACGCATCTCAAGAGTCCTGGAGTGATCCATGGCTTTAGTATACGTTTGCGTCTTGATATGGTAATTGATTTTGTACACGATTCAATAGCAGCATTAAGAGAGCCCGTGAAATTTCCAACAGCTTCATTAACGTCAGTAATTGAATAGAGGGGTATAAAATCTATTTTGGGTATAGCTGAGTCAAGGGCAGTATAGTCTACTCGCTTGATAGATTTGTGGAACTGTTTAGCTGGGATAGATACATTGACGGAAATAATTACACTGTAATGATCAGTGAGAGAGGTTTCTGCGATCAAACATGATGCTGGGAATTCGGATTTGAGTATGACATGGTCAATGCAGGAATTTGCACGCGTGGGAGTATGGTAGGCTGGTAGCATACCATGTGATGCCACAAGATTTAAATAAGGTTGTTTGCGGGTGTCCGTTGTGTTGTTGGCAATATCAATATTTACATCACCAGTCAAAATAAAGTTTTTATGTTTAGGAGCAACCTCAACGAGCAAAGTATTCAAGCTCTCTAAAAACATGTCAACATTCCTGACACTGGGTGATCGGTATAGAGCGAGAACTGCAGTGTTCTTATCAAGGGTTATTAGTAGACTATTACAATCCATAATGACCGGTTCCTGTACATATAAATGTATACCTTTTTTAATAAAGATAGCTACACCTTCATTTTGTGTATGGTTTCTAGCTGTACAGTAATAATCGAAACCATCTAGTACAGGAGGATTGGAAACACTTAGCAGCCAGCACTCCGTCAATATTATCATGTCCCAGTCAACATTGGATTGAGCCAAGAGGGCCAGCATTCCGTCCATATTACAATTTAAGCTCCTGATATTCTGAACAATTACCCTGAAAGATTTTCCAGTTGTTGGTATAAGTGTTGAGCATTGGTCTATAGTACATGTAGAAGTATTAGCCACGGATATCGAATCGATATCAGTTGAGATATTTTCTTTATTTATATTATCGAAAATTGGGTAACAATATCCATAAGCCTAATGGTGTTTACGAGAGAAAAATCGGTTAAGACAATAAAAACATACCAGACAAGGTATATGCTAATAATTATTAAGGTGAGGGTATGTAAGAGTAGTGGTAATATGTGTAGTGTAGTCGTCAAAGCTTTATAATTATGGCAAAAAATAAAGTTACTCGTGGTATAATTAACTAAGTATGGAAAACATTCTTGGGAAAGATGCTTAAAACAAAATAAAAATATTATTATGGTTTGCAGACTTAACGCAAGTAGTCTTTAACAGAGGCCATGTGCCAAAAAGTGGAAGCTTTCGAAATGTGGATTTACAGACGAATGATAAGGATATCCTGGAGAGACAAAGTACGACATGAAACAGTGTTGCAAGCGGAAAAGGTGGAGGTTATTAACGCTGTCAAGAGGCGAAAACTTGAATATCTTGGCCACACTATGCGCAGCTTGAAATATGACCTGTTGCAACTTATAATTCAGGGGAAGATACAGGAGAAGAACATCTTGGCTTAAAAATCTGCGCCAATGGTACAACAAAAGCACACGTTCCCTATTTAGTGCTCCTGTGTCGAGGGTCTAAATTGCCATGATGGTCGCCAACCTTCGATAGAAGATGGCACTCAAAGAAGAAGAAATATATCTGGGTATTATTGGCTTAAGACCCTTAGCCCCTGGATGTCCAGTGTATCAGCCCTAGTTGGTAATTTGCCCAAAATCCTCACGGTACTCAGAACCCTGCAACGTTTACCCTTTTATTTATTTTTTTGGATGGGAAATCATCAAATGACTTCTCCCGCTCTGGGCGGAGCGGAAGCGAGTGTCAGACTCAGTGACTGACTAAAACTCACCCATGTTCCTTTTTGTGCCCTTTGCGTTCCAGGGCCGCGGTGACTCTTTGGAACAAATTTCGCAACCCTAGCAGGCACTGACCCTATGGGGCCCCGTCTTCTTTGCTGACGGCTCCTTGAGGCGCGCGTGGAACACGACGCGCCGTCGACTCGGGCCTGGTTGCTATCGGACAGTGAGCCACTGTAACGTTTACCCTAGATATAGTCATAAATCACAACACACGTCACCTGTTCCGTGGCGCACATATCTCAAGATCTAAGTAGCCGTGCTAATAAAGTAAGTCAAGGTGGCGGCAAGGTCCGCAGATATGACATCAACTGACAAAAATGTGGGCGTTGTTATGTGTTCCTGGTGTTGTTTCTTTTCATGCACTAGATTTACTCGCAAATTCTAGTGGGCGATTTTCGAAATGTAACTTATCTATACTAATATTATAAAGCTGAAGAGTTTGTTTGTTTGAACGCGCTAATCTCAGGAACTACTGGTCCGATTTGAAAAAATCTTTCAGTGTTAGATAGCCCATTTATCGAGGAAGGCTATATGCTTATGCTATATATTATCACGCTAAGACCAATAGGAGCGGAGCAGTTATGAAAAATGTGACACAAACGAAGTTGTGCGGACAGCTAGTTTGATATATTATGTTCTACTAGCTTCTGCCCGCGACTTCGTCCCCGTGGAATCCCCGATTTAAAAAATTATTTATCGCTGCTCCGCTCCTATTGGCTTAAGCGTGATGATATATAGCCTAAAGCCTTCCTCGATAAATGGTCTATTCAAGTCAAAAAGAATTTTTCAATTCGAACCAGTAGTTCCTGAGATTAGCGCATTCAAACAAACAAACAAACAAACTCTTCAGCTTTATAATATTAGTATAGATTAGTCCGTCCGATAGAATGATGATGAGATGTGAATTTATCTGTTTGTAAACACATCCACGATACAGGAGACACACCCACGTCATCCACGATACAGATTCCTAGTGCGACGCAAGGTTTTTTTTTTTTAAAAAAAGAAAGAAGAAAAGAAGATAAATTATATTTCCAAAAAAACATTGGACACGTATTTTTTCTTCTTTCACCTAAGCAAAAAATGAAGACGATACCTACAACGCGTTGAAAACTCGTTTGACGTCACTACGCGCTACAACTTTAATCACGACGTGACGTCAGAAGCCCCCACTTCTGATCTTTGATACTTTTTATCTTCTATATTTTTTATTGATTTGATAAAAGCAAACAATACGTGTCCAATATTTTTCGATAGTCTAACTGACGGGCTAAATATAATCATATTATTTTTTTTAACTCAGAAAACATCTCCTTTTTTTATTGTCAGATGGATTTGCTCTTGACTCTAGTCTAGGTCGCAGGTGACAGAGACAAAGTCGACGATGGAATGAGCTAAGTCTGTTCACTCTAACTTAGAACAGATCAGGGTTGAATGCGTTCGGAAACACAGACGCAGGCAGAGAGTTCCATTCTTTTGCTGTGCGTATTATAGAAGACGATTGGAAACGCTCGGTGCGAATTGATGGAATAGCAACAAGGTATCCCTATTCTAAACGAGACCCTTACTATAGGTATCATAGCAAATGAAAGGACAGTAATAAGGGCAGCACAGCATGTTATTTTTTCTAAATTTTACCGTTTCTTTAAAAATCATCAAACGACTCTTTCCGCTCTGGGCGGAGCGTTAGGGAGTGTCAGACTCTTACTGACTACATTCCATCTATGCTGCACCTCCTAATGCCCTTTGCATTCCAGGGCCGCGGTGACTCTTTCGAACAAACCTACGGTATATCCCCCATCCACATAGCTTTTTACTTAGCGACTAATAGGTCCTTCTCTTATTGAACTAAATTAAATATGTATTACTATATACTCATCATCTGCCTAGCCTTTTCCCAACTATATCGGGGTCGGCTTCCAGTCATACCAGATTCAGCTGAATACCAGTATTTAACGTGGAGCGGCTGCCTACCAGACCTCCACAACCCAATAACTGGGGAACACGGTACTTCTTGGCAAGACTCTTGTCAGATTTTTCTGGCTTCTGACAATCCGTAACGACTGCCAAAGATCTACAAATGACAGCCGGGACCAACGGCTTAACGTGCTTTCCGAGGCACGGAGGAATCTCGGTATGTTAAGATGGTCACCCATCCACAGACCAACCTTGGCAAGCGTTGCTTAACCTTGAAGATCGATCTGCGCGGCTGTTATTCTTTAGCCAGGAGCTAAATTAATGATTACTGATAGCTGTAATGTGACCATAAATCCATAAGAAATGTTTATGGATGGATACGTAAGCTCTTAACAATTTCCACAGTCAAGTAAACACGATGTGCGCGCAGTAAATATGTCGTCAAAATGCTTTAAATTCCAAGATTAGCATACGACAGTGAATACATTGTAAACAGATTATGAAAGTCCCGAAATCTTGATGCATCACACCTTACTCACTTTGTATGCCCTGACTCACGCTCTTGAAAATAACTACAATGATAACACTCCTTTCTCTTTGCAATAGAGTTTTAAGTCGCTCCACAAAATGTGTCGAGTTACGACGTTTTCAGTTTGAAGCTCAATGCACTTCGGATCAAAATATCTTTGATGCAGCCGGTGAATTTAGGTTATGTTCGAAAAATTTTGCACATCGTTCTGAAGTAGCTGTAAAAGAAAAATTGTTTAGGATGAGGCTAAAATACCCACCATGAGTGTTTTAAATGCAGAACGGAAATATATTGGGCAATTTCAATCAAAGTAAATAAAAATATATTGCACTAGCAGCGCCCCGCGGTTCCACCCGCGTAGTTCCCGTTCCCGTGGGAATACGGGGATAAAATATAGCCGATGTTACTCAGGGTGAATGTAGCTTTCTAATGGTGAAAGAATTTTTGAAATCGATCCAGTAGTTTTTGAGTTTATTCGATACATAAAAAAAAAATATAAATCTTTCCTCTTTATAATATTAGTATAGATGAATAAAAGATCTTTACAATCGTTGTGTTCGTAATTGTCAGGGCAAGGTTTATATCAATGTATTTTTTTTTTCTGGAAAATCTATCGAAAATTGAATTGCATCAGTTCGAAGCCGGGGCAGGTCGCTAGTTCCTCATCATTATAAAACATGACCAAGCTTCAGAAGGTCAAAGAGTGATCAAGTTCTTCATATGAGGAGCTCGTGGGTAAATTATAACAGGCTCATGGGTCGATCTCTGAGGTTAAGCAACGCCTGCCGAGTTTGGTCTGTGTATCTTAACATAAGGAGACTCTTCCGTGTCTCGGAAAGCACGTTAAGTCGTTGGTCCCGGCTGTCATTTGGCAGTCGGTACGGATTGTCAGACGCCAGAAAATCTGACTCCAGTTCTTGCTAAGAAGTACCGTGTTCCCCTTTTAATGGGTTGTGGAGGTCTAGTAGGCAGCCGCTTCACGTAAGATACTGGTATTCAGCTGAATCCGGTTTGACTGGGAGCCGACCCCAATGTAGTTGGGAAAAGGCTAGGCAGATGATGATCAAGTTCTTCATATAAAATATGACTTAGCCTCAGAAGGTCAAAGTATTTTTTCAAAGGGTGACCAAGCGTAGCGCTTACTTAAAAAAAAAACCCCAAAAAAAACAATAAAAAAACTCGGTGTTTTTGGAAACACCGAGTTTTTTTATTGTTTTTTTTTTTGCTTCTTCGTATTTTGAACACCCACTTCCGAAATTAAGGTTACTTTATCCTTTTGACCGTCTTCTAAACAAAAATGTTTAGAAGACGGTCGTTTTTTTATAACGTTATTTTTTTATTTTTCACTTTTTAGTGGTACACCCCCCACCTGAACGTACCAATCGCATTGGTGTAAACAATAAACAAATGCGATTTCAGCAATCCCGACAGCTTTGCTACCATTTATTGAAGAGTTCCGTTTCCTATCTCTGTTCTTCATATTACCTGTCCCTGTCAGTTATCGTGTAGCTCAAACTTAGCACTTTAAGGAGCTCGACGATTTGACTTTTGGATTTGCCGCGCTAATAACTCTAACTGCCACTATCTGAAATGAGACCGGAGACCCTAAAATGGTAAGCGTTAAAATAAGCATGGTTATAATACCTTGTGATCCAGACAGGAAGGAAAACAAACCTACCACTCAAGATTCATAGAACTACGTAATGATCTAAATTATACCTACACACATTCGTGGTTATTAATATTAGAAACAATCAAACAACCATTATTCATAGTTTCAGGAATTTCATTCAAAACAATATTAAAAGCGGGATTGTGATGTTAATCATCTTGTTACCGTTTGAACTTCGAACGGATGCAATTGATGACGTCATGTTGGTACAGTCGCCACAACAGTCACGTCAGTGAACATGACGAATACCAACTCGCAAGTCATTCTCCTAGGGTTGCGGAATTTGTTGGAAAGAGTCAACACGGCTTTGGAACGCAAAGGGCACAAGAAGGATCACGGGTGGGTTTTAGTCAGTAAGAGTCTGACACTCCCTTCCGCTCCGCCCAGGGCGGGAGAAGTCATTTGATGATTTCCCATCAAAAAAAAAAAGTCCTCATTCTCATTGAAACGCAAAATAGAAGAGCTAGATTTAAAAAAATAAAATAAAAATAAGGTAGATAATAAAATCTTTTCATAGCAGTGGGGGGACCTGTAAAGAACTATTCAAAGGAACCGTTCCACGACTGCAATGAAAAGATTATTATCTACCTTGTTTTTTATTTTTTAGTTCACTCTTTGACATGACAGGCGTGTTTTTTAATTATTTGTTTTTAAATTGCATACCTTTTTTTGCTATTTAATAAGCAAGCTTGACAAGATGATGATAGTAGACTTAGTCGTAATTTTCATGAAAACAATATATTTTCGTTTGTATTTATTTATGCTCCCTATTTCTAAATTATAATATATTATAATACCACATTTATGTACATTGATATCAGTTAAGCCGTTTAGAAGTTATGGTGGAACAAAGCAACTCACAAACATACAGACTTACATACAGACATGAAACCTAAAAACACTCCTTTTTTGTGTAAAAAAAGTTAGAGATGATATTAACATTTAACTTGATTACGGCAAAGCACAAAGGAGTTTATGCTTTTGATTGGTAAGTCTGCGTTTAGAATAAGAGTTTTGAGAGACTGTTAGTTAGTGATTTTTACGACGTAAGTCTTTCTCTTGTTAGAATATTTTTTTCGAAAAAGTTTTTCACACATAGAAGCTTCCATTTATTGTAAATTTAATGTACCTACATTTAATGTAAGTTTGTAATAAATTAAAAAAAAAAGATATATTTCTAGCCTGTGAATGATGTGCATGCCTGCCTGTAATTGGTTTGTTCACACAGGATGTTTTGTTTGTGATACATCTTTGTGGTCCCCTATGTAATGTTTTCTTCGTCTATATTTTCCTTATATGGTGTACATAATAAAGAGTATTCTATTCTGTTCTATTCATATTTGTGAACAAGTCGTTAATGTGCCTATACAAATAAATAAGTACTCACATTTTTTTTTCGTGATAATAGGTACTTCTAAGGGACGAATTTCGGTCATTTTTTCTTATCTTGTTCTGCCTGACACCGCTCCTTGCTTTTCATGATTGTAGTCTACCCCTAAAGGTTTATATTTATTTGACAGTATTTAAATATTTTGCTTAAATGGACGGTGTTTTTATTCAGACTAAGGAGATTAATTTTTCAGGCCCAAGGCATACATGTATGGGTTGCGGAATTTGTTCGAAAGAGTTACCGCGGCCCTGGAACGCAAAGGGCACATGGAGGAGCACAGGTGGGTTTTAGTCAGTAAAAGTCTGACACTCCCTACCGCTCCGCCCAGGGCGCGCGGGCGGGAGGGGTCATTTGATGATTTCCCATCCAAAAAAAAAGGCATGCATGTATACCTAAATAAGTTTGAACCTGATAATTGTTACCTTCAGGTGCAGGCGTTGCGGCATCCTAAATAAATAATTCGACTTTGGTTCAGTATACTTACCAACTAATTAGTCCGTCAGATAGATTTCCAAAAAATATTGGACAAGTATTTTATCTTTTTTCACGTAAACAAAAAATGAAGACGATACAGTGCCTTGAAAACTCGGGTGACGTCACTACCCGCTACAATTTTTACGTAGCCGTGACGTCACACCTGATATTTGATCCTTTTTACTTTCGTCAGTTTTTAAAGATTTGATAAAGGAAAAAATACGTGTCCAATTTTTTTCTATAATCTAACTGACGATTAAACATAATCATATATTTTTTACTCAGGCAACATCCCTATTATAGATACACGTGCTTGTACAAAGTTCTTAATTTAACTGACAAATATTAACCAATACATTATTAAAATAAGTAGACCAAATAGTAGGTAACAAGAAAAACACGATAACATTAATGAATATTAATTAATTCTAAGAGTCGCATTTAATTGAGAATAACACCGAGACCGCATGACGCCATTTTCATCTAATTAATCATAGTCGGCACGAAGAATACTGAAAAGGACAATCATATAAATAAATCGCCTTATTAAGAGCAATAAATGTGGTTAGTAACAAATTATATTAGGACTAACTTAGTACCTAATATCAAGGCTGAAACAATTAATACAAATTTATTTATTCCACTAATACACACTATTTTTACAGGCTGACCTCAATACAATAGTGGTTTCAAAAACTTAATACTAATACTTAATAATAATCTTAACTTTAAAAATAGAAAACAACATTAAAAACTTAATCTAAAGACGGAATCTAAATCTATATCTAATAACTTTAAAATTAAAAATCAGGCTTTACATAACTAACAAAATTCAACAAAAAATCAAATGAAAGAATTAGGTCCCGCCGTATTAGCAGCGGTATCACCAGTGGTGAAGGAGTGCCTAGAGAGATGGCATGGCGTCCTCACGTCTGGCTAGTTACCGATACACTTTCTTATTCCATCCAACCTGATGTACCTTTCCACTAGCACTAACCCCAGATTTCTGAATTAAGATGAATTGAGTAGATATCTGTAAGATTCAATATAGCATGAAATGTGTCAAATTTAGTCAATCACAAGTTCTCAACTCCAGACATAAGCCAACTGGAATTTTACAGAAGGAAAATCTCAATATGTTGAGCGCAAGATATGAGATAGTATAAGTAACAATATTATTCGCAGAACGTTTATGTCAGGATCATAAAAGCGTCAGATAAATCTGATATTAATAGCGAGAGTAGAAAGGAACAGTTATGCCTGGCGAAATTGAAAACATACGTATCTCTGTTCGGAGCTGGCACGCAGCTTAAATAAGCAGTACCCTAAACTTGTGCGAAGCTGTGTCATCTCGACCGGGTGTCACCACTGTGTGGGTCGTCCTCCGGGCGATCCAGACAGTGGTGACGGGATGTACGGTGGTGGAGCATACGGTGCAAGTTTGCCCTGCTTGGATGGAGTACCGCCGTGAACTTGATCGGCAGCGGCGACCTTTTACGTGTTGCCCTGATCAAACGATGTTCCAGAGCGAGGGGGCATAGGAACGTGGGCCTGCGGACGGCGAGCTATGGGTGGCTCGCCGTCCGATAGCAACCAGGCCCGGGTCGACGGCGCATCGTGTTTCACGCGCGCCTCAAAGAGCTGTCAGCAACGAAGATGGGGCCCCATAGGGTCAGGGTTGTTGGCATAGGCACGGAATTTGTTCGCATAGGCACGCTGCACGCAAAGGGCATAAGAAGGATCACGGGTGGGTTTTAGTCATTAAAAGTCTGACACTCCCTTCTGCTCCGCCCAGAGCGGGAGAAGTCATTTGATGATTTCCCATACAAAAAAAAGGGGACTTAGGAAACAGTCAGCAAAGGGCTTTTGAAGGAACACGGGTGTCAGTAGAACGGTACGTAAGAGTCTGACACTCCCTTCTGTCATGCCAAGAGCGGAAGGAGTCATTTGATGATTAAAAAAAAATCTCCTCAGCTAGATAAAATAGGTGTCCAGACTAATATATAAATAAATATATATTCAGAGGCAACAATAGGTCTGGAGTCGGGACTAAACGTGTTGAAAACACAAGTAATTACTTGCATTTTGCAGTTATCAGACACTAAATTTCTGTATGGTCATAAATTTAAATAACAATGGGAAAAACTTATCAGTTATCACTCAAAAAAAAAGATTAAAGATAGCAGCAACAATTTATTAGTCTATTAGCTGTGCTTAAATTTACTAGGGATTAAAACAACGGCGCCCACCGTTATCTACGTAGCCTTTTGCAGTTTTTTTGGGGTCACCTTCCAGTCCAGAATGATCTCTTTTTAGGAGAAGCAACTGAACAACCCTTCTACTTTTTATACAAACCAAAATTTAACGTCTGCATCTTAGTTATGGTCCGTCGTTGCGGCATCTTGAAACAGCGTGTCGGCACAAAACTTTGTCTCGTATATTCTTAACATAAAGTGAAAGTAGATCGTAGGAGTAGTGCAGCAAATCCTAGCTTAACCTTCAGGTCACCAGCGATTTATGATCAGCTCCGCTGCCATAACCTGACGGTTAGTTTCTATCAAAAGGTCAAGCTAGGTCAACTGCTATTAGGTATCCTTGCTATCAAGATGATTTTGAAACGTTTGTTGTTCGTATTGACATTGTGTTCTTCCTCATAAATATTATAATTCTAGGCAAGCATGTTACATCGTCTACCACAGCATCGCTTACCGCAAGGCTGTCAGTAAACAAAACCTATTTAATAATATCTTAAAATCACGAACACAGCCGAGTCTAGAATCTTGCTAGGGTTACTTACGGATTTTGTTCGAAAGAATCACCGCGCCCCTGAAACGCAAATGGCGTTTGGAGGAACACGGACGGGTTTTAGTCAATAAGTTTGACATTCCCTTCCGCTCCGCCCAGAACCGAAGAAGTCATTTGATGATACATATAAAAGGAATCCGGAATTCACAAGACATCATGGTAAGATTTTGAAAAACCTATCCCCTTACGGCATTTAGCTGGATGAAAGTTTGTATGGAAGTTCTTAAGAAAATCCCACTTTTCACTCGGCTTTTAGAAATAAAATTGGTTTAATGATTTTGATCTCTAGTTATTAGAATAATTTGCTAAACCAGAGATATCGTATATATTTATGTATATAATATGCTGTTGCCATTCTAGAGACAAGCTGCCATCAAATCGGTTCACAATTCCGCTGGGAATCTGTGTATGTATATATTATGACGTGCTGATCCAAACATGATTCCGCTGTGTGAGAGAGAGACGGAGCTATATATGACGAATAGCAGTATCTCTTTTACACAACAGAAATATGATGACTTATTCTCAGGTTGGTTTCCCGTTGAGAAATTGACAAGATTGTATCTTCCTAGTACTGGTCCAATTGAACCTTCTTGCTTACTACCTATGTCGATTCAGTTTCTAACAAATGTCAAATAAGGACTGGCGCCATAAAGTCTGATTGCGTCAACCGCAAAAAATTAAAAAACGGTAACTCGAACCGCACTTGACCGGTTTTAACGAACCGATTAAAATACCGATGCTCCTAACGTTTATCTTCTGTTCTAAATATAAAACCTTAGCTCAGAGATGAGGTATCCGTTTAAAGGTGAAATTTATTTTGATGAATGGTATAATGCAGTTAGCATTTTTGAATGTTCTTTATTTAAAAAGCTTTTGGTCATTGTCCTCTAATGGCGGATCGTTAAACGGTTTTAATGAGCTTTTTAACCGACTTCTAAAAAAGGAGGAGGTTCTCAATTCGGAAGTTTGTATTTTTTTTTAATGTTTGTTCGCGCATAACTCCGTCGCTTGTCAACCGATTTGAAAAATTCTTTTTTTGTTGGAAATGGGATCATTTGGGAAGTATACCCTAGTAAAATTTTATCGAAATCAACCAAGCGGTTTTCGAAAAATCTAAAAAAAATATGTACTTTGTCTACTTTGACGACCTCTTAGTTTACTCTGCAAAGGAGCTGTACGTTTTTTTTTACACCAATGTGATTGGTTCGTTTAGGTGGGGGAGGGGAGGGGGTGTAGGTACCACTCAAAAGTGAAAAAAAAAACTTTTTACAACACACACACAGCAAACTTTATTATACACACTGGAGGAGGCTTGAGTCCGGATGTGGATTGTCGTTAGGTTAATAACAATCTTGCGATCGTCCATAAGACAGAACGAATCTAAATTGAAAGATCAGGAACGCCACCTATCTATCGCCAAAAACAACTGTTTAGCTTTTTGAGAGGGGCACACAAATGACGAACAAAAAATGGTACGCACACCAAATTTCAACTTTCTAGTGCTTAGCATCTCCGAGCTAAACCGCGGAGACAAACGGACAAGGCGAAACTATAAGTAAGGGTTCTTTGTTACTGCTGGAACCCAGACCTCTGAGGTGCTACCGCTGCCATGTGGGCAACCACTCGGGAGCTATGTGCCCCTCGGAGGTCGACCGCAGCGGACTTTGTTTCCGCTGTGGTCAGCCCGGTCATAAGGCCGGCTCTTGCGAGGCCACGCCGCACTGCAGTGCATGTGCGGCTGTTGGCAAGCCGGCCGAGCACTGGGCTGGGGGAAGGGCCTGCGCGCCATCCGCCCCGACCAGGGGCAAGAGGTCCGCCGCCACCGCCGCCGCGGCTTCTGTCGCCGCCACTGCCGCTTCTGCTGCGGGTGCTGCGACTCCCAACACTCGGGAGGGTGCTGAGATGGAGTGCCAGTAATGGTCCCATTTCGGCCCCCTCCAGAGACAAGTCGGCCGCTGTGCTATCGCGCAGTGGATCGCCTGGAACGCATAGGGCACAAGAAGGATCACGGGTGGGTTTTAGTCTGACACTCCCTACCGCTCCACCCAGGGCGGGAGGGGTCATTTGATGATTTCCCATCCAGAAAAAAAAGGGTTCTTTGTTCACTACGGAATCCTAAAAAGTACTAGGCTGGATGAAAGGAAAACGTGTGGCGGTAAAATGGTCAATCCCGGTAAAGAAGGCTGCTCTAAACAGCATAATATATTTAATTCAATTCAATACAAAAAAATTCATCATCATCATCAGCAGCCTGTTGCAGTCCACTGCTGGACATAGGCCTCTCCAATTGCACGCCACTTAGATCTATTTTCGGCTTCTCGCATCCAGTTTCTGCCAGCCGTCCTGCGCAAATCGTCACTCCACCGTGCCTGAGGACGTCCTATACTACGTTTGCCGAGACGCGGTCTCCACTCTAGAACTCGTTTATCCCAACGGTTGTTGGTTCTACGACTAATATGGCCAGCCCACTGCCACTTCAGCTTACTAATCCGGTGGGCTATATCAATTACCTTGCTTCTCTGACGGATCACCTCATTTCTGATGCGATCCCTCAGAGACACACCGAGCATAGCCCTTTCCATAGCCCGCTGAGCGACTTTGAGCTTATGGACCATACGAGCCGTCAGTGTCCACGTTTCGGCTCCGTATGCCATGACGGGTAGGACGCACTGATTGAAGACTTTCGTCTTTAGGCACTGTGGGATCGACGATGTAAAGACTCGACGTAACTTCCCAAATGCTGCCCAACCCAACTGAATTCTTCTGTTCACCTCGCCCTCAAAATTGTTTCTACCTAACTGCAATGACTGCCCGAGGTACACATATTTTTGAACAACTTCGAGAACGGCACCGTGAATCGCAATCGGTTCCGGTAGAACATGTTCGTTGAACATGACCTTGGTTTTATCCAAGTTCATCCGTAGGCCGATGCGTACAGAAGAGTTAGCCAGGTCATTCAGCATCTGTTGTAGGTCCTGCAGCGTTTCTGCCATAATGACGATGTCGTCTGCAAATCGCAAGTGAGAGATGTACTCGCCATTGATGTTAATGCCACGTTCTTTCCAGTTCAGCGTCTTGAACATATCCTCCATTGCATTAGTGAACAATTTCGGGGAAATAACATCCCCTTGTCTCACTCCTCGATGCAACGGTATGGGACTTGTTTGCTGATTCTGTACTTGAACGGACATGGTGGCGGCCTCGTAGAGACATCTCATCACTTGGATGTATCGCCAGTCTACTTGGCAGCGCTGCAGGGACTCCAGAACAGACCAGATTTCAACCGAGTCAAAGGCCTTTTCATAGTCCACAAATGCTAGACACAGGGGCTGATTATACTCTTCGGTCTTCTGTATAATCTGCCGCACTGTGTGGATGTGGTCTATGGTGCCGTATCCGCTCCGAAATCCAGCCTGCTCCGGTGGTTGGAATTCGTCTAGTCTTCGCGCAAGACGGTTCGTGATCACTCTTGAGAACAGCTTATAGACGTGGCTTAGAAGGGATATGGGTCGATAGTTCTTCAACAGGGTCTTGTCTCCTTTTTTGAAGAACAAGACGACCACACTTCTACTCCACGCCTCTGGAGTTCTCCCTTCAAAAAGGACAGCGTTGAACAGCTTCTGGAGCTCCCTCAGTACGGGGTTAACCCCAGCTTTCAGCAGCTCTGTGGTAACGCCGTCTTCTCCAGGGGCTTTTCCATTTTTAAGCTGCCCAAGAGCGATCTCGATTTCGCCAGTACTGACTTCTGGCAGGTCTTCGGTGAAATGGCGTGTCAATGTGGCTCTAGGACCCTCATTTTCGGGATCAGGACGAGATGCATGCGATGCGTATAACCGGCTATAGAAGTCCTCCACTTCCGAAAGGACTGCTGGCTTCGAAGAGACGACTTCTCCACTTGCTGTGGTCAACTTCGTCAGGTGGCTTCTTCCAAGAGATTGTACGAACACCTTTGACCCCCGGTTCTGCTCGATTGCTCTTTCAACCGAAAGAGCATTGAAGCGCCGGAGGTCGCGTCGTACGTGCTTGTTGATCTCTCGGTTTAGAAACCGCTTTGCCGACGAAGTGACGGGTGGGTTTTCACGTCGTTCCTTCATTAGCCCTAAAGTCCCTTCTGAAAGCTTAGACTTCTTGCCCTTACGCTGCATATCACAGAATCTTGTACCTTCTTCCCTGAGGATCCGAGTCACATTTTCGAGGTTCTGGTTTACGTCTGTTGTGGTTTCCACGGCAGCGAATCGGTTTTCCAGGTTTGCCTGGAACGTTTCAGATCCAGCCATGGTCTGGAGCAGAGTTGGTCGGAGTCTGGACTTCATCAGAAGGACACGTTCGGCCTTGAAGTTAATATTCAGAGAGCCTCGGACAAGTCGGTGATCGCTACCGGTATTGAACCTGTTGATCACGGAGACGTCTCTGAATATATGCCTCTTGTCCGTCATGATGAAGTCAATCTCATTTTTGGTCATAGTGTCGGGGCTTTGCCACGTCCACTTCCTTTGGGGCTGTTTCTTGAAGAAGGAGTTCATCAAGAACAACCCCTCCCGTTCGAGGAAGTTGACGAGCATTTGCCCCCTATGATTTCTGCTTCCAAATCCATGGTGTCCTACTACCGATTCGCAGCAATTCTGTACTCCCACTTTGGCGTTAAAGTCCCCCATGACAACGGTGTACTGTGTCTTTGTAGTGAAGTGGAGGGCTCTCGATATGTCATCGAACATATCCTCCACTTCGTCGTCCGAGTGTGTCGAGGTCGGTGCGTACACTTGCACTACCTTAAGGCTATACCTCTCGGTGAGCTTCACAATAAGGTACGCTACCCTGTTCGACACACTTGACATTTCCACAACGTTGTCAGATAGGGACTTGTTTACCAGAAACCCAACGCCGCCTTGGGATTGTTGGTCTCCCTCTCGGAAGTACATTAGGTGACCCGATTCCAGGGTTATGGTGTCCTCCCCCTTTCTTCGGACTTCACTCAACCCTAGTATGTGCCACCTAATTTTTCCAAGTTCCACCTCGAGTTGCGCCAGATGCGAGTCAAGCCGTAGCGTGCGTCCGTTGTACGTCGCCAGGGTCAATCTGTTATTGTGGTGGCCTCCCGTAGCCCGGAGATTCTTGGCACCCCCCCGCCCCGCCGTTACCATGGTCGCCACCATGACCAGGAATAGCGGGACCACCGGGAACTGGGGGCCGTGGCTTTTTGTTGTACTGCATTTGGAGGAGTTGCCCATAATCGCCACGCTGGGCAGGCGGGTTGGCGATCGCAGGGCGTAGCTTCTCGCACCGGTGACGCTGCTGCCCATCACCGGCCTGTTACATTTAGCTACGCCTATTTGATGGATATACCGCCATCGGTCGGTCGCCAGAGCCTCGTTCGTCATTCAGCAGGATGCACCACGTGCAGGTGAGGTTGGCTTGGGGCGAAGGATGGTAGTTCGCCCCTTACATCCCACAAAAAAATTATTTCGGCCTATAACAATCCATATTTTGTTTGCAGATATAATAACTTACCTATGTTAGTAAGTACACCTTTTTAATTTAAACAAATGAATTAGAATTAAAAATTAAATTTAAATGATTAAATTTAATTAAATTGAGAGGTCCACACTACAGATGATCTTGTTTTTATTGCGAAATGAATTTGCTCTTGACTCTAGTCTATGTCACAGGTGACAGAGACAAAGTCGACGATGGAATGAGCTTATTCAGAAGAAGCCTGTTCACTCTAACTTTGAAGAGATTAGGGTAGAATGCGTTCGGAAACACAGACGCAGGTAGAGAGTTCCACTCTTCCAAAGATGATTGAAAACGCTTGGTGCGAATTGGTGGAATAGCTACAAGGTAGGGATAATAACCTAAAGTGCGTCTAGATGTCCTATGGTAGAAGGGGGCCGGTGAGATGAGGACCTCAAAACATGGGCGCGGTGTGGACTCGGCTACGCGGTGCATGTGGTCGTGATTCTCATTAGTGAAACAACGACGAAGAGGATGCTGTTATAGACTACAATAATGAATATGATGATGCTGTCAAAAGATAATGAACTCTTACTAGTTGTTATTGATTTGATAATTGCTTCTCTTTACCTTCAGCAGTTTTGGTTCGTTCGTTAAACTTTAATGGAGTTTATTTTCGACTTTCAATTGAACAATATACGAACGAAGAGACTTTTAAAAGTCTTACAATGAAACTTTATGATCCCGATTCATGAATTATGGTGGTAGCTTGTGCCAAATTGCTAACACTAGAATTAACTTTTAACAGTATAAAGTAGAATCTGACAAATGTGTGTCAGACCTAGGGATGTGTGTGTTCCGCAGGATTTTTTTGTCTCTGCCCAGGTCCACGCCACGACCCTGGAACGCAAAAGGCACTAGGAGGAACCCGGGTGGGTTTTAGACACTATGGGTCTGATAATACTCTCCGCTCCACCCAGAGCAGAAGAAGTCGTTTGACGATTTCCCATCCATTCAAAATAAGGCATTATTTTCTGTTTACTTTCATTACATGGACAGGGATGGGAACGAAATGATGAATTGTGTTAGGACTGTCACGAATAAAAACAAAATGAATGACTTCGAGAAGTTTAACAAATGCAGGTAAAGGATGATGATGATGGCTTGGGGACGGCGAGCTATGGGTGGCTCGCCGTCCGTTTGTAACGAGGCTTGGGTCACGCGACGGCGCGTCAAGTTGCACGCGGGCTTCAAAGAGCTATCAGCAAAGAAGACGGGGCCCCATAGGGTCAGTGCCTGCTATGGTTGCGGAATTTGTTCGAAAGAGTCACCGCGGCCCTGGAACGCAAAGGGCACTAGAAGGATCACGGGTGGGTTTTAGTCAGTAAGAGTCTGACACTCCCTTCCGCTCCGCCCAGAGCGGGAGAAGTTATTCATGATTTCCCATCCAGAAAAAAAGGGACGATGATGATTAATTAAATATGATTATAACTATAAATTTTCTTTATAATTGATGTCACCAAGTCACTCATTTATGAGCCTGTGTAACTGTGTCAAGCACATTAGTAAAATAATCGATATTTGGTTTATTAAGAAAATAAAGAATTGTTATTCTCACAACACAAAAACATGTTTGACAATTTCGCCGAGGAAGGCTTAAAAAACGCTGGCGTGACTATGCAATCTAAAGTTATCGCATACGTCTGTCATTATGTACGAGATAACCATTCTATGCCATTTCTTTCAATGGTGTGTCAGTGGTTGACCATTGGAAAGTCATAATGACGCTTTTATATTAGTAGATTACCAAACTTGTCAAAATCAACCATTATGTAATCAATGATAGACCATTCTGACGCTATTTTAATAGCAGACTTGAGGCCCAGGTGGTATGGGATTAAAACCTTCATGCATGTAGACTAGTCGGAAATAGATACTTTTAATATGTCATGCGAGTTTGAAATTGGATTAAAAATTGAACAAGATATGAAAATAAACAAAAGAATAAGTAGCGGAAATTCGAAAGAGTCACCGCGGCCTTGGAACGCAAAGGGCATAGGAGGAAACGGGTGGGTTTTAGTCAGTAAGAGTCTGACACACCCTCCACTCCACCTAACGCGGAAGAAGTCACTTGATGATTTCCGATCCACAAAAAAAAAAACTATACGCGATAAAGCATTTTATTTACAAGTACACTCCGTTCACAGTTATTTTACCTCTGACAGCAACCCACTAGCCACCATTTTTATTTGGACAATCCCGCCAAACTATTCCCAACCATTGTAACTCCTGAAAGCCCCTGAATATTAGTAGAGTACCAAACTTGTCAAAATCAACCATTATGAAATCAATGATAGGCCATTCTGACACTATTGTAATAGCAGCTGGTTTTAAGGTGTCATAGTAGGGCCCCATCATATAGGGTATTTTAGTGGCCAGACAGAAGCCGGGTGTTAACCCTTTTCAGGGAACCAAAAGTTCTTATGCGAAACAAAACCTTAAAGGATAACTGCGCCAGTTTATTTGGCTATCTCCGATTCAGTAGCTAACTCGCAATTGGCCGATATTTTATATGATATTCTTGTAAGATAGGTACTTGTCGAACGGGTCATTAAAGGAAAATTGACAATCCACCTGCTAAGAAAAACCACTGGATATCCGGCAGTTTAAACAATCTTAACAACACAGCAACACTAGATCAAAGAATATTTTATTATTCTAATGCATGCATTGAAAAAACCCAAGATGCACAGTTTCGAACAAAAGTAAGATTCGAAACTGGATTTTTTAATATATCAATGAATTCATGTATTGTAATGAATAGCAGGTGATTTACAGCTCACAAATAAATTGTTGTTTTTCCATCTTTAACCATGTGTTTAAAATCAATTGCTATTTTCAGTAGGATGCGTGGGAGGACGCCTTAGTCCATTTAAAAAATTCGAACAATTGCAAGTGTTGTCTGTGGTGTGTCTTTATGATCTAATTTTATCTGTAGTGCCGTTTTATTACCTGTTATTTAGTGTCGACGAATTTATTTGGAAAGTCATTGGGGAAATCTGTATGATGGTTTTTCCGTCTTTATATTTATAAACTGGGTATTTCAGCCTAAAGAAAAAATAGGACAAGGAAAACTACAACCAAATAGTTTTAACCCTAGAATAAATAAAAAAAAGGATCAGCGTTAGAAATATAAACATATATAAGGTAAACATTGAAATATATGTATAAGGTAAACAATATCAGAGCAGTAAAAGTAAAACCATAACATATTTAATAGCCTTGATACCAGAGATTATGTGGCGGAGCATAACAATATTCATTCATGAAGGTGTTATGTGGCCCTGACAGGTGGCAGATCAATGGAAGAATAATGTTTATGGTCTGTGCCTCGAGCATAGAAATGAGGGGGATATGCCAGTCGATAGGGAAGTATGCACTGAGTGTGTTTATATACTTATTAGTGGCCTCAACATGGGCGTACCCAGCTTCTGGCCTAGAGGGAAGCAAGTCAGACTTTTTAAGTTTGATCGTCCGCGGCTGTTTTGTCATACTCACTACAAAAAGACACCCACAGACAGATACTTGAAACATTAGGTATCTATGTAGGTAGTTTGTAGTAAAACCGCCGCAAATGATCCTGCTTTATAGGTAGTTAATAAATAAAAGTAAATTTGAATGTGCATTTTATTTTATTCGTTTTTTATGGCCATTGCACCGTGCATTCCGGGGGGGGGGGGGGGCGTTGCCCACCTCAAAGGGCACTAAGGGGAACGTTGGTGGGTTTAGTCAGTAAGAGTCCGACACTCCCTTTCGCTCCGCCCAAAGCGGAAGACATCATTAATTTGATGATTTCTCACCCTTAAAATAAAGGGTTTGTACATCTAGTAGTGTAAAAATTATATAAAAATAAAAATTAAAGGAAACATTTAATAAGGTACGAATAAATATGGCCAATACGGTATCGCGTCGGTTAATTTATTTTTTAATTTAGTTCATTATTAAATACAACAATTTGGGGTCTTCCAACGTGGTTGCACTTGGGCCATAATATTCGTTGCTATATTAAACGAAAGGGATCAATATATAGTTTTTTGGCGGGTGTCTTTTTTAACTTTTACTTTCATTTTTTATATTTTTGTACCTCTACATAGGCTACAGCCGTTCTGTTATGTAAATTGTAGGACCGGACACTGGACAGTTCGTTTGAGTAAGGCTATGCGACCGCTATTCATCTAATAATACCGGATCCAATACATAGTTCACAAACGTGTCTTTGTTTTATGTCAGGTAAAGTTACGCTGGTAACACTTAGCAATTTTAAAATAACCGTTACTGCTAAGACAAAAAGGCTAGCTGCTAAGAAAAAAACACAATATTAAAATAATAAAGAAATTTGTAAATAGATCGATTATGACTCTGAATTCTTATCTATATCTATCTATTACTTATATTAAATCTGTAGAGAGGTCAATTCTGTACAAGGAATATATTTTCAAAATAACTATCAGGGGGTGATTAGTGATCGATACTGGTGCCAAAAATGCAATCAATAAAATTTTTGTCTGTCTGTCTGTCTGTCTGTCTGTCTGTCTGTCTGTATGTTCTTTATAGAAACAAAAACTACTCGACCGATTTTAACGAAACTTGTTGCAATTATTCTTCATACTCCTGGGCAGGTTATAGTATACTTTTCATCACGCTACAATCAATAGGAGCAGAGCAGCGAAGGAAAATGTTGGGAAAACGGGATCACATAGTGATCTATCAATGCACAGCCCAAACCACTGAACGGATCGAGCTGAAATTTGGCATGCAGGTAGATGTTATGACGTAGACATCCGCTAAGAAAGGATTTTGATTAATTCTACCCCCAAGGGGATAAAATAATGAACGTTTAAGATGAACGTTTGTATGAAACTTTGTCAATTTTAAACCGATCGGGCTGAGAGTTTCAAAATCGGGGGTAAAGTAACTATTCCACGCGGACGAAGTCGCTGGCAGAAGCTAGTAAATAATAAATTCTGTTGACGACGTAACTGTGCACACTAGTCCATTATAAACAGCCTACTGGTATTCTGCACGACCTGACACTCGACCCTGAATATTGAAAGTAATAGAGCTTATTAATAATAGCTTATTAGTAATAGAGCGCTAGATGGGAACCCTGGCGACGCATCATTTTTTTCTGGATGGAACATCATCAAATGACTTCTCCCGCTCTGAGCAGAGCAGAAGGGGGTGTAGGACTCTTACTGACTAAAACCCACCCGTGATCCTTCTAGTGCCCTTTGCGTTCCAGGGCCGCGGTGACTCTTTCACATAAATTCCGCAATCCTAGCAGCAGTAGCATTAATAGCCTATCAGAATCAGAATATTAATTTGTATACAAATTAATATTCTTATGTGTAAGGGCTATATTTTGCTGTGAAAGCGTACAAAAGGAAAATGTAATTTAATTAAAAAAAAAACAAAAATAGAATAAAAAAAAAAAACAAAAATAAATTGAAAAAAGTATTAAAAATATCATTTATTAAATTTGGAACAGTATGATAACATTTTTAGATTTAGGTTTGAAAGCGTAACAAACAATCAAACTCACTTTCGCAAGCTTTGGAAACGGAGTCCATACAAAAGTGGCCGTTATTCTTTCATCCAAATACATTCAGTAGTCATCATCAGCTGAATACCAGTCTTAAACGTAGAGCGGCTGCCTACCAGACCTCCACAACCCAATAACTGGGGAACACGGTACTTGTTGACAAGACTGGTGTCAGATTTTCTGGCTTCTGACAATCCGTAACGACTGCCAAAGATGTACAAGTGACAGCCGGGACCAACGGCTTAACGTGCTTTCCGAAGCACGGAGGAAACTCGCTATGTTAAGATGGTCACCCATCCTCAGACAGCCTTGGCAAGCGTTGCTTAACCTTGAGGATCGACCTGTGTGGCTTTTATTCTTTAGCCCCGACCTTTCGTGCACATTCAGTAGAATTTGCGAGAAACAGTACCAAAATTCCATCCATATATCGTTACAAATCACATCTATACTAATATTATAAAGACGAAAGATTTGTATTTTTGTATGTAACGAATAAACTCAAAAACTACTGGACCTATTTCAAAAATTCTTTCACCATTAGAAAGCTACATTCACCTTGAGTAACATAGGCTATATTTTATCCTCATATTCCCACGGGAACGGGAACTACGCGGTTAAAACTGCGGGGCGCTGCTGGTTTATTATATTGGATTTAATTAGATGCCATATCCTTTTTGCTTCTTAGTGCTCTGAGTTTGATGATCACCAGATATTGTATGCCAAGGATGTTACCATTAACATAACTCAAGTATCCACCTAAAACAAATATCCTTGTATGTTTGTTATATTATTCGTTTCTGATATATGACAGAGAACTTAAAACACAAGTTCACATCTGCTTTTGTGTCTTTGATACAGTATATATTACTGTATACAGTGTGCAGGTATTCCATTGAAGGTATAGTTATTTAATTAATAAAAAAACCACATACAAAATTTATTAAAAAAAAATAATCATTTATTTTTCCACATTGATGTAACACAGTACAGACAGTATATAAATGGAGTGGACTGGAGCCTAAACTAGGGTATTCTCCTGGGGTTGGCCCTGTATTTCAGCACTCCAGGTCTTCCTCCCGCGGCGAGTGAGTTCGTTACAATTCATTGGTGGATGCAATGTATATAATATATGGGTATCATTTAAGCTATCACCAATTTAATTAGTTTTGAGTTTCTTAAATAATAGGGTTTGTCCTCCAAATAGTAGATCTGTCACCAAAATGTAGTCACCAAACAATGCAAAATCAGTTCCACAATAAATCACCTAAAATCCTGAGATATAAAGTCTAGTACCAAATAAATGTTTTTGTATGTATTATAATAGGTGTGTCCTAATAAGTATTTAAGCAAACTAATTTAAAGAGATCACCAATAAATCATATTATGTTACTAGAAAATTGCATTAAGTTCAAATAAAAAATTAGGGTTGTCATCATCGTTTCAACCAAAAGATTCTGCTACTTAACTAGACTCCCAAGGTTATTAAATTTCCACTGGTAGTATAAATTATATTTAAATAAAATTTTTAGCAGAGTAGTAAATAAAACAATTAAAGTCAAAATAATCAATATTTATTGTTTAAAATAATTACCACTGAACAATCAGCGCTGGTTTAAAATAGCTGGCTTATGGCTAGCAGAATAATAGATAAAACACTTAATTAAAGTTAAAATAATCAATATTTATTCTTAAAAAACAATAATCACTGAATAATCAGCGCTACCCTAGTTACCTACAACCCATCGTTGAGGCTGGATTGGTCAATTTTTAAAGCGCGCCAATTTGTCTCCGCCCCTTTGATCATTTTTTCATTAAAATTATAAATTGATGTATTAAATTGGTAACGAATACTATTAATTTAATATCTGAACGAAATAAAATGTTACTACTGTATTGGTGACAAAATATCAAATAAAAAGGAGTCGCAGTCAGGGATCGATAATCGATTTATTTGGTGACAGATATACCATTCTGAGCACAGAGCTATTATTTAAGTAACAAAACTGTTATTATAAGAACGAAGTTTATATTCATGTAATGCAATATAATTTTATTGGTTATCGATCTCTTATTTTACACATATATTAACATTAATTTGATAATTCATGCCTGGGAACAATTTTTGTTTATCTGAGAACGAAAATATTTCGTGGCGATAGATCTATTTATTAGGTGATACAACTTGATGACAAATATAAATTTTGGTGATAGAAAATATAGTTCCAATTAGGTCCCGCCGTATTAGCAGCGGTATCACCAGTGGTGAAGGAGTGCCTAGAGAGATGGCATGGCGTCCTCACGTCTGGCTAGTTACCGATACACTTTCTTATTCCATCCAACCTGATGTACCTTTCCACTAGCACTAACCCCAGATTTCTGAATTAAGATGAATTGAGTAGATATCTGTAAGATTCAATATATCATGAAATGTGTCAAATTTAGTCAATCACAAGTTCTCAACTCCAGACATAAGCCAACTGGAATTTTACAGAAGGAAAATCTCAATATGTTGAGCGCAAGATATGAGATAGTATAAGTAACAATATTATTCGCAGAACGTTTATGTCAGCATCATAAAAGCGACAGATAAATCTGATATTAATAGCGAGAGTAGAAAGGAACAGTTATGCCTGGCGAAATTGAAAACATACGTATCTCTGTTCGGAACTGGCATGCAGCTTAAATAAGCAGTATCCTAAACTTGTGTGTAGAGTGTTACCTCGACCGGGTGTCACCACGTCACGTCACTAAGGTCTGGACCGCCCGGAGGACGGTACGGTGGAGCATACGGTGCAAGTATGCCCTGCTTGGGTGGAGTACCGCCGTGAACTTGATCGGCGGCAGCGACCTCTCACGTGTGGCTCTGATCAATCGATGTTCCGGAGCATAGGAAGGAGTCACCTTCCTCACCCAATCTTTCTGCTGGGCCAGCCTGCCAAGGTTGTTTTGTTGGATTTGTTTGAAAGCGTTACAGTCGATTGGAAAGCAAAGGGCTTTTAAAGGAACACGGGTGTTCCTTCCAAAGCCCTTTGTCACCGGGACAGTAGGTAAGAGCGGAAGGAGTCATTTGATGATTAAAAAAAAACTCTCCTCAGTTAGATAAATTAGGTGTCCAGACTAATATTGAAATAAATATACAGTCAGAGGCAACAACAGGTCTAGCGTCGGGACTAAGCGTGTTGAAAACACAAGTATTTGCATTCTGCAGTTTCAAGACACTAAATTTCCGTATGGTCATAAATTAAAATAACAACGGGAAAAACTTATCACTCTATAAAATGAGACAAGATAGTAGCAACAACAATTATATTATGCTTATCTACTGCTTAGGGATCGAACCAATCAACGGCGCCCAGCGTTATCTACTTAGCCTTTTCCATTTTTTTTGGGGTCACCTTCCAGTACAGATTGATCTCTTTTTGGTAGAAGCAACTTAACATCTGTTCTACTTTTTATACAAACCAAAATTAAACGTCTGCATCTAAGTTATATTATCGTTAGTCGTCGTTTATCTTGAAACAGCGTGTCGGCACAAAACTTTGTCTCGTATATTCTTAACATAAAGTGAAAGTAGATCGTAGGAGTAGTGCAGCAAACCCTTTTTTTTTTTTTTTTTTACGGGGGGAAATCCTCATGGATGTCCTCCACCCTGGGGCGGGCGGAGGGGTCTGTCAGACTCTTACTGACTAAAACCACCCCGGTGTTCCATCTCTCACCTACGCCGGGGATCGCGGGAACGTATACCACATCCGTAATCCCCGGCTGGTGCCGGCCCGCCTCTGCGGGCCACCTCGCGTCTACGGAGGGAGTGAGGTGTTAAACACCCTCCGTGACTTCAGAGAGGGGCGCACGGGAACACCTCGCGCCGCCACCTCGGGTCCGGATGAATGGGGGGCGACAGACGTCCCCAAGTCCGCCGCCCCTGGACCCAGTTAGGGGGGCCGGAAGAGGGCAGCATACGCCCTCCTCCGACGCCCGGTGCGCCTGCTGCGGGCGGGGTCAGAGGTCGAGATCTCTCTTTCCCTTTCCGCAGCCTCCTTCTGCGAGATAACTGTTTCGCAGAAGGAGACCACCGCGTCCCAGGACTCCTCGCCGCCGACCATAGATTGGACTACGGCCGGTAGCGAGAGGTCACTGCCCACCACAGAGATGAGGTCACGGCGCGGCTCCTCCCAAGCGGCACACTCTGCCAGCGTATGCCGCGCCGTGTCCTCCCGACAGTCGACGCAGTGGTGACACCGAGCGTCCGGCTCCCTGCCTATGCGACACAGGAACTTCCCGAAGCAGCCATGCCCCGAAAGGACCTGTGTCGCACGAAACGTCAGGGAGCCGTGCCTTCTCCCGAGCCAAAGGTCGAGCACTGGCCGGATGGCCTCGACAGTGGCGAGGCCGGCGGTAGGGCGTGAAAGCCTGTCCCGCCATTCCGCCACCAGGACCTCGCGCAGCTGCGACCGACGCAGCTCAATGTGTCGCTGCATCAGTCGCTCGCCGCGCGCCCGCGCGTCCTCGCGCCACCGATACAGTGACGCGAGAACCTTCGCCTCCAGGTCCCACGGCGGAGATCCGGCCAGTGCGCAAGCCGCCTCGTAGGAGATCGTGCGATAACCCCTGATGACTCTGACGGCCATCACCCTCTGCGGCCTCCGCAGAACTGTGATGGTGCTGGCCGTCAGGTCAGCCGCCCAGATCGGGGCCCCGTAAAGGGCCATCGATCGCACGATCCCCACGTACAACCGCCTGCAGGCGGTGCCCGGGTCCCCCAGATTGGGAAGCAGCGTTGACAACGCCCCAGCCGCACCCAACAACTTGGGCGCCAGCCGCCGGAAGTGGGGGCCGAAATCCCACCGGCTGTCGAGCACCAATCCCAGATACTTCATGGTCGACTCGACAGCGATACGGACCCCCCCGACCACGATGTGTGATCCCGGCGGCGGTGCCCGCCGGGGGCCATGAAAAGCTATGGCCTCCGACTTGTTGAGGGCCACCTCCAGGCCGAGGCGGCGTATGCGGCTCACCACCTGTGAGACCGCAGCCGTCGCCAGCAACGCTGCCTCCCTGTACGAGCTCCCCCGGGCAGTGACCAGCGTGTCGTCAGCGTAACACGTCAGGTCCACTCCCGGCTGGAGGTCGCCCCTCAGCACCCAGTCGTACCCGATGTTCCACAGGGGCGGGGTGCAGCAAACCCTAGCTTAACCTTCAGGTCACCAGCGATTTATGATCAGCTCCGCTGCCATAGCATGACGGTTAGTTTCTATCAAAAGGTCAAGCTAGGTCAACTTGCTATTAGGTATCCTTGCTATCAAGATGATTTTGAAACGTTTGTTATTCGTATTGACATTGTGTTCTTCCTCATAAATATTATTATTCCAGGCAAGCATGTTACATAGTCTACCACATCATCGCTTACCGCAAGGCTGTCAGTAAAAAAGGTTTTTTTACTGACGGCCTTTTTACTTAATAATATCTTAAAATCACGGACACACACTGAACACAGCCGAGTCTAGAATCTTGCTAGGGTAATGATTTTGTTCGATAAGATCACCGCGCTACTGGAACGCAAATGGCGTTTGGAGGAAAACGCATGGGATTTAGTCATTAAGTTTGAAATTCCCTTCCGGAGTGGAAGGGAATGTCAAACTTAATGCCCAGAGCGGAAGAAGTCATTTGATGATTTCCCATCCATAAAAAAGGAGAGAGATAAGCTGCCATTAAATCGGTTCATAGCTGCGTGAAATATGATTCCGCTGTATGAGAGAGAGACGGAGCTATATATGACGAATAGCAGTATCCCTTTCACACAACAGAAATATGATGACATATTCCCAGGTTGGAATCCTGTTAAGAAGAACATAGCAGCACTGGATAAGCTCACCCACCAAGATTCTATCTTCCAAGTACAAGTCCAATGGAACCTTCTTGCTTACTACTTACGTCAATTCAGTTTCTAACAAATGTCAAATAAGGACTGGCGCCATAAAGTCTGATTGCGTCAACTGCAAAAAATTAAAAAACAACGGTAACTCGCACCGCACTTGACCGGTTTTAACGAACCGATTAAAATACCGATGCTCCTAACGTTTATTTTCTGTTCTAAATATAAATCCTTAGCTCAGAGATGAGGTATCCGTTTAAAGGTGAAATTTATTTTGATGAATGGTATAATGCAGTTAGCATTTTTGAATGTTCTTTATTTAAAAAGCTTTTGGTCATTGTCCTCTAATGGCGTATCGTTAAACGGTTTTTTAATGAGATTTTAAACTTTATTGTACACGCTGGAGAAGGCTTGAGTCCGGATGTGGATTGTCGTTAGGTTAATAACAATCTTTCGATCGTCCATAAGACAGAACGAATCTAAATTGAAAGATCAGGAACGCCACCTATCTATCGCCAAAAACAACTGTTTAGCTTTTTGAGAGGGGCACACAAATGACGAACAAAAAATGGAACGCATACCAAATTTCAACTTTCTAGTGCTTAGCATCTCCGAGCTAAACCGCGGAGACAAACGGACAAGGTGAAACTATAAGGGTTCCTTGTTCACTACGGAACCCTAATAAAACACAAGGCCGGATGAAAGGCGAATGTGTGCCAGTAAAATGGTCAGTCCCGGACTCCCGGTAAAGAAGGCTGCTCGAAACAGCATAATCCATTTTAATACAAAACATTTATTTTGGCCAATAACAATCCAATTTTGTTAGCAGGTACAATAACTTAACCTATGTTAAGTGCACCTTATGTATAAATTCACATTATTAAATACCTATATAATAATTAAATTAAATGACTAAATTTAATCAAATTGTGAGGTCCACACTACAGAAGACCTTTTTTTATTGCGAAATGGATTTGCTCTTGACTCTAGTCTAGGTCACAGGTGACAGAGACAAACTCTACGATGGAATGAGCTTACCCAGAAGAAGTCTGTTCAGTCTAACTTTGAAGAGATTAGGGTTGAATGCGTTCGGAAACAGCCGCAGGCAGAGAGTTCCACTCTTCCAAAGATGATTGAAAACGCTTGGTGCGAATTGGTGGAATAGCTACAAGGTAGGGATAATAACCTACAGTGCGTCTAGATGTCCTATGGTAGAAGGGGGCCGGTGAGATGAGGACCTCAAAACATGGGCGCTGTGTGGAGTCCGCTACGCGGTGCATGTGGTCGTGATCCTCATTAGTGAAACAACGACGAAGAGGATGCTGTTATAGACTACAATAATGAATATGATGATGCTGTCAAAAGATAATGAACTCTTACTAGTTGTTATTGATTTGATAATTGCTTCTCTTTACCTTCAGCAGTTTTGCTTTGTTCGTTAAACTTTAATGGAGTTTATTTTCGACTTTCAATTAAACAATATACGAACAAAGAAACTTTTAGAAGTCTTACAAAGCAACTTTATGATCCCGATTCATGAATTATGGAGGTAGCTTGTGCCAAATTGCTAACACTAGAATTAACTTTTAACAGTCATAAAGTAAAATCTGATAAATGTGTGTTAAACCTAGGGATAAGTGTGTTCCGTAGGATATTTTTGTCTCTGCCCGGGTTGCGGAATTTGTTCGAAAGAGTCACCGCGGCCCTGGGACGCAAAGGGCACTAGAAGGATCACGGGTGGGTTTTAGTCAGTAAGAGTCTGACACTCCTTCCACTCCACCTAACGCGGAAGAAGTCACTTGATGATTTCCGATCCACAAAAAAAACTATACGCGACAAAGCATTTTATTTACAAGTAAACTCCGTTCACAGTTATTTTACCTCTGACAGCAACCCACTAGCAACCATTTTTATTTGGACAATCCCGCCAAACTATTCCCAACCATTGTAACTCCTGAAAGCCCCTGAATATTAGTAGATTACCAAACTTGTCAAAATCAACCATTATGAAATCAATGATAGGCCATTCTGACACTATTGTAATAGCAGCTGGTTTTAAGGTGTCATAGTAGGGCCCCATCATATAGGGTATTTGGATGGCCTGCCAGAAGCCGGGTGTTAACCCTTTTCAGGGAACCAAAAGTTCTTATGTGAAACAAAACCTTAAAGGATAACTGCGCCAGTTTATTTGGCTATCTCCGATTCAGTAGCTGACTCGAACTTGACCGATATTTTATATGATATTCTTGTAAGATAGGTACTTGTCGAACGGGTCATTAAAGGAAAATTGAGAATTCCACCTGCTAAGAAAAACCACTGGATATCCGGCAGTTTGATTAAACAATCTTAACAACACAGCAACACTAGATCAAAGAATATTTAATCTAATGCATGCATTGATATATAAAAAACCCAAGATGCACAGTCTGGAACAAAAGTAAGATTCGAAACTGGGTTTTTTAATATATCAATGAATTAATGTATTGTAATGAATAGCAGGTGATTTACAGCTCATAAATAAATTGTTTTTCCATCTATAACCATGTGTTTGAAATCAATTGCTATTTTCAGTAGGATGCGTGGGAGGATGCCTTAGTCATCATATTTAAAAAATTCGAACAATTTCAAGTGTTGTCTGTGGTGTGTCTTTATGATCTAATTTTATCTGTAGTGCCGTTTTATTACCTGTTATTTAGTGTCGACGAATTTATTTGGAAAGTCATTGGGGAAATCTGTATGATGGTTTTTCCGTCTTTATATTTATAAACTGGGTATTTCAGCCTAAAGAAAAAATAGGACAAGGAAAACTACAACCAAATAGTTTTAACCCTAGAATAAATAAAAAAAGGATCAACGTTAGAAATATAAACATATATAAGGTAAACATTGAAATATATGTATAAGGTAAACAATATCAGAGCAGTAAAAGTAAAACCATAACATATTTAATAGCCTTGATACCAGAGATTATGTGGCGGAGCATAACAATATTCATTCATGAAGGTGCTATGTGGCCCTGACAGGTGGCATATCAATGGAAGAATAATGTTTATGGTCTGTGCCTCGAGCATAGAAATGAGGGGGATAAGCCAGTCGATAGGGAAGTATGCACTGAGTGTGTTTATATACTTATTAGTGGCCTCAATATGCGAATGTTAATCCTCCCATATCATTCGCTTTTAATTCATTTGTGGTCGGTGTTAAACGCGCGAAGATGGTAGCAAGAAGACGGGGCCCCATAGGGTCAGTGACTGCTAGGGTAGCGAATTTTTTTCGAAAGAGTCACCGCGGCTCTTGAACGCAAAGGGTACTAAGAGGAACGTTGGTGAGTTTAGTCAGTAAGAGTTCGGCACTTCCTTTCGCTCCGCCCAGAGTGGAAGAAATCATTCGATGATTTCCCACCCTTAAAATAAAGGGTTGGTACTTCTAGTAGTGTAAAAAGTATAAGTATAAAAAAAAGAAATAAAAATTATAGGAATCATTTAATAAGGTACGAATAATATGGCTAAATATGGCCTAGGTATACGGCATCGTTTCGGGTAATTTATTTTTTAATTTACTTACTTTGTAAATACGAAAATTTGGGGTCTCCCGACGCGGTTGTACTTGGGCCATAATATTGCTATATTAAATGAAAGGGATCAATATATATAGTTTTTTGGCGGGTGACTTTTTTAATTTTTGTACCTCTACATAGTCTACAGCCGTTCTGTTATGTAAATTGTAGGACCGCACACTGGACAGTTCATTTTGAGTAAAGCTATGCGACCCCCATTCATCTAATAATACCGGATCCAATGCCATAGTTCACAAACGTATCTTTGTTTAATGTCAGGATTGTCAGGTAAAGTTACGCTGGTAACACTTAGCAATTTTAAAATAACCGTTACTACTAAGACAAAAAGGCACAATATTAAATTTTTACAATCCAACATTAAATCTATACTAATATTATAAAGCTGAAGAGTTTGTTTGTTTGTTTGAACGCGCTAATCTCAGGAACTACTGGTCCGATTTGAAAAATCTTTCAGTGTTAGATAGCCCATTTATCGAGGAAGGCTATAGGCTATATTTTATCCCCATATTCCCACGGGAACGGGAACTACGCGGGTGAAACCGCGAGGCGCTGCTAGTTTGGAATAAACCGCCAACACAAATGAATCGACTTAAAAAATATCTATTTGTATTAAAAAGTAGTAGTAGTTAAAGCCTCAAAAGTATAAGCTGCAATAGTATTTATGAACTTTGTGACGTATATCATAGAGTTCATTGTTCAAGAAATTTGTAAATAGATCGAATTATGACTATAAATTCAAATACATAATAAATTCTGTTGAAGTAATTGTGCACATTACACATTTATACACATTTTAAATACTGGGCATATTATAGGTCCCGACACTGAAGAGCAGTAGCGCTGGATGGGAACCCTGGCGACGCATTTTTTTTCCTGGATGGAACATCATCAAATGACTTCTCCCGCTCTGGGCGGAGCAGAAGGGAGTGTCAGACTTTTACTGACTAAAACCCCCCCGTGATCCTTCTGCCCTTTGCGTTCCAGGGCCGCGGTGACTCTTTCGAACAAATTCCGCAACCCCAGTAGCATTAACAGCATATCAGAATCAGAATATTAATTTGTACAACATAAAGGTGTAAGGCTATGTTTTGCCATGAAGGCGTACAAATGTAAAATGTAGTTAAAAACTTCGATCAATATCGAAGGTTAAAAAAACTAAAATAGACACTTAAAAAGAAAACAATAAAATAAAAACAAAAATAAACTGAAAAAAATATTAAAAATTATCATTTATAAAATTTGGAATAAAGTATGATAACATTTTAAAGAAAGCCTTGAAAGTAGCCTATACCTAAACGTTTTCAAGGTCCCATCTATACATATTCGGTTCGGCGATTTAGGTTTGAAAGCGTAACAAACAATCAAACTCACTTTCGCATTAAAACATTAAGTTAGGATATGTAAGTTGGAAACGGAGTCTATACAAAAGTGGCCATTGTTCTTTTATCCAAATACATTCAGTAGTCATCATAATCTGATTAGGTACCAGTCTTAAACATAGAGCGGCTGCCTACCTGACCTCCACAACCCATTAACAAGGTAATACGCCACTTCTTGGCAAGACGGGAGTCAGATTTACTGGCTTCTGACAATCCGTAACGACTGCCAAAGATTTACAAATGACAGCCGGGACCAACGGCTTAACATAATTTCCGAAGCACGGAGGAAACTCGGTATGTTAAGATTGTCACCCATCCACTGACCAGCCTTGGCAAGCGTTGCTTAACCTTGAAGATCAATCCGTGCAGCTGTTATTCTTTAGCCCCGACCTTTTGTGCACATTCAGTAGAATTTGCGAGAAACAGTACCAAAATTCCATCCATATATCGTTACAAATTTTCACATCTATACTCTATACTAATATTATAAAGCTGAAGAGTTTGTTTGTTTGAACGCGCTAATCTCAGGAACTACTGGTCCGATTTGAAAAAATCTTTCAGTGTTAGATAGCGCATTTATCGAGGAAGGCTATAGGCTATATATCATCGCGCTAAGACCAATAGGAGCGGAGCAGTCATGAAAAATGTGACACAAACGAAGTTGTGCGGACAGCTAGTATTGGATTTAATTAGATGCCATATCCTTCTTGCTTCTTAGTTCTCTGAGTTTGATGATGACCAGATATTGTATGCCAAGGATGTTACCATTAACATAACTCAAGTACCCACCTAAAACAAATATCCTTGTATGTTTGTTGTATTCGTTTCTGATATATGACAGAGAACTTAAAACGCAAGTTCACATCTGTTTTTGGTGTCTTTGATATAGTATGTATTACAGACTGTAAACAGTGTGCAGGTATTCCATGGAAGGTATAATTATCTATACTTATAATAAATCTGTAGAGAGGTCAATTCTGTACAGGTAATATATTTTCAAAATAACTATCAGGGGGTGATTAGTGATCGATACTGGTGCCAAAAATGCAATCAGTAACATTTTTGTCTGTCTGTCTGTCTGTCTGTACATTCTTTATAGAAACAAAAACTACTCGACGGATTTTAACAAAACTTGGTGCAATTATTCTTCATACTCCTGGGCAGGTTATAGTATACTTTTCATCACGCTATAATCAATAGGAGCAGAGCAGTGAAGGGAAATGTTGGGAAAACGGGAGAAGTTACTCTATTTTTTAAGCGTTCGTCGCATGTGTAGCCTTAATGGTTAAAGTTACATAGAAATCATGTATGACGGAAATGTTTTACATAAAATTATCTAAAAAATATCCAACAACAGCATATGCCTATCTTTTATGGTTGACTCACAATAACACGTGTAACTCCCGATAGCTTAGCAGTTCGGAGCATTCTGATTATATTTGTTTACTCTTACGTTTATAATACTCTCACTCATCCCTAATTAAAAAAAAGTTAACATTATTACCTATTCAATAAAAAAAGAATCATAGAAATCGGTATAGAAACACCAAACTTATACATGAATACAATAATAAGCCATCGCGCCGTCGCGCTTTAATACTGAATCATGCTGTAAGATGTTATTGTGATTATTTTTGTGTAACTTTTGTTGCTATTTTATAAAATAGGTACTTATTAGTTATTTTGGTAATGTTTAAATATTCGTTCAAATTACAAATTATTAATAGTTTCAATTTTATTTATTTTTAGGTGAAGTAGTAGTAGAAGTAGGAGCATAGATTTTTAGATACCGATAGGTTAGTTTTGGCTAATTTATGTTCTGTTTTTTTAGTATTAAGTAGGTAAAAGCGTACATACTTTTATTAATTAGTAGTTATTTTATTAATTAGTTATACGTAGTTATAGGTATTTATTTTTAAGTGAAGTAGGTATAGGTTATTATAATATAATTTTGCACAGGCATTTCAGCTTTACTTTCATTTCTTTTTTTGTTGTAAGTTGTACATATTTCACACACACATAGTGATCTATCAACGCACAGCCCAAACCACTGAACGGATCGGGCTGTTTGGCATGTACGTAGATGTTATGACGTAGGCATCCGCTAAGAAAGGATTTTGATTAATTCTACCCCCAAGGGGATAAAATAGGGGATGAACGTTTGTATGAAACTTTGTCAATTTTAAACCGATCGGGCGAGTTTCAAAATCGGGGGTAAAGTAACTATTCCACGAGGACGAAGTCGCTGGCAGAAGCTAGTTTAATTAATAATAAAAAAAAAAAAACATACAAACATCCGAATTGAGAACCTCCTCCTTTTTTAGAAGTCGGTTAAAAATAAAAATAAAAACATTTTAAAACCACATACAACATTTATTTATAAACACTCTGTCCATGTTTGGGTCACAGAATATATGTTACGAGTACCATTATTTTATTTCAACTGAATCGGTCGAGTAATTACAGAGAAAATTGACTATGATAGACGAACAAATACACGAGTTATCCAATAAGGCTTCTGTTTTTTCATTCGAAGAACGGAACCGTAAAAGTGTTGTTTGTTTGTTTAATCGCTTCTTCTATTCAAAAGTACCAAAAAAAAAAGTTTCTTTTTAATGTCAAAAAAATGCAAAAATATTTTTATTGCAAAAATACAATCGTAAAAAATAATTTGCATTTTTTATACGCTTTACTTTTGAATAGAAGCAGCGCTTTGTTGAAATACTGACATTGTGCGTCTGTCTGGAAGGAATAACCTAGGCTTCTTCCTTTCTTTTCTTCAACATCCTAAAAGTGTAACGAACATTTTTTCCTGGAACGCAAAGGGCACAAGCAGGAACACGGGTGGGGTTTAGAGTCTGACACTCTCTTCCGCTCCGCCCAGAGCGGGAGAAGTCATTTGATGATTTCCCATCAAAAAAAAAAAGGGTCTACGAACATTTTTGTGTTCAATAAGATAGCCTGAAAAATTATCCCGAGTAAGCTTTATTTTACAAACCACTGCAATATAGCACGAGCTCATGAATCTCGACGAGTCCCGGAGATACCATTAAAACTGTCTTGGATCCCAGGATAAAATTAACCAGAACAGAAAAGCAAAGGAGTAGAAAAAAATATAATTTTCCCTTTCATGAGTGAGCTTCACCATTAGTAACTAACGGTAGCAGTAAGTACTACTGAATAACTAGACGTAACGGCTGTTATTAGGTAGGTACGTAACCAGAGAAACCTTATTTTATTATATTTATTTGGCTCACCAACAATTGAATACAAAGAAAACATCCAACTTCTAAACAAAAAAAGTATAAAATTACTTTGATTTCGGAACTCAGTGTTTTGGTTGTCTTCGTTTTTAACACCGACCGCGACGTCCGAAATTAAAGTTTTTTTTTTATTTTTACTTTTTAGTGTTACTCCCTCCCCCCCACATAAACGTACCCATCACAGCGTACACGGTATAAATTGGTGTAAACAATAAACAAACATGCGATTTTAGCAATCCCGAAAGATTTGCTATCATTTATTGAAGAGTTCCGTTTCGGCGTTTCCTATCTCTTTTTTCATCAGATTTTCATCAAACAAGAAAAAAACCACCTTGAAATACTAAGATGCTCTACCAAACCATCGTATACAGTTTTATTTTTTATTTTACATCGACAAGAATGAATGAGAACACCATCAATGTAGTCGAAGCCACGCATTATTATTTATTAGTGTTTACTTAAATACTAGTCGTCAAATTTCAATCAAATGGGACCACACGACAAGCACCAGCTTTCGAATACAAAAATAATTAAGTATCAAAATCGGGACACCCAGTACAAAGTTATGAGGTAACACCCAAAAAAATACAGTTGAATCGAGAAACTTTTTTTAGAAGTCGGTTGAAAATACTGGTACTCAACTGCATCTAGGTAGACTGAAAGCCGATCACAATATATGTACATATTCGTCCCTAAAAGGCCCAGTCGAATCCGCCTAGGCCTTTTCCTAAATATGTTGTTACTACTAACTAACCAAAACATTGGATTATTTTATCGGTTTTCTAGGGAGATCGTGGCGCCACTTCTTCTGCCCAGCTAAAACAATAGGAAGTGGTGACGGGTGGGCATTTTGGGGGACTGTCTTTATGTAAAACTAGCTGCTGCCCGCGACTTCGTCCCCGTGGAATCCCCGATTTTAAAATATTCTTTATCGCTGCTCCGCTCCTATTGGCTTAAGCGTGATGATATGGTCTATTCAACCCAAAAAGAATTGTTCAATTCGAACCTAGTAGTAGTAGTAGTTCCTCATGAGATTAGCGCGTTCAAACAAACAAACAAACAAACAAACTCTTCAGCTTTATAATATTAGTATAGATTTGACGTTCAAAAAGTGCTGTCGCTCAGCCTAGTTTGAAAAATGACTTTTGATTTTATTTCAACCACCAAGTGTTTTAATGTGAACGTATTAGTAAGACATCATTTAGTCAATGTGCGTAAACTGTTTTGGAGTCGCGCCAAGATTTCTCCAGCATATTAAAGTCGCGTTAAGAATTTCAATCGTATTGTCTTGGATTACTTACTCACCTCAAAACCTAAATAACTTAATCCTATAAACCCCGCAGATTGTTGATGTAAAGGCGTTCTTCAGAGCGTATTGTAAGTACATTGCTGTACTCTCGCGTTCAGCTATGCTATTCTCTAAGGATTCAGCCTTGTATACAGCGCTGCCGCAGCGGTGAGACTCGGTTCCTAGGGAGGTTCGCAGAAGCGTGCTCTGACTCAGTTAAAAAGACATTGAGCATATAGTAGATATCAGAGTCAGAAATGTACCACAGTCCAGAGTACCAGATCTGTCAGCATACTAATTTATTTGAGAGACGAATCCCGACAGTGCTCATAATATGAAATCAATTAGTGTGAACCCGATTCATCTGACTGACTCCGATGTCTTAGAATTGAAGATCAAAGCTCTTTTGCATGGTAACCGTTGAATATTTTATTTTTTTAAATGCTTTCACAATGTGCTTTAAATAATGGAAAGGAGGTAGGATACAAAGAGACAGATCGCACTCAAACTCGAATATAATAAAACTAATCATCAAAATCAGGACAAAAAAAATACAGTCGACTTAAGAAACTCGGTTAAATATAACTGGACAACTGACTTTTGATATTTCAGAATGGTACAGTAAATTGTTTGTGGATCTTATGAAACTTCAATAAAAATATTGTTATAACATTTTTAAAACCGTTTTGAACCGGTTCTGTTTCATGTTATATCGATAAATTTAATAAAGATATGCTTTATTATTAAGGTTCTTGAGGGCTTTTATGGTTAGAGGTTTCTCTCTCTGATCCTGTGGTCAGAACCCGTGGGCAGGGTAACTTGGACTGCTAGGGTTGCGGAATTTGTTCGAAAGAGTCACCGCGGCCCTGGAACGCAAACGGCACAAGAAGAATCACGGGTGGGTTTTAGTCTGTAAGAGTTACACTCCCTTCCGCTCCGCCCAGAGCGGGAGAAGTCATTTGATGATTTCCCATACAAAAAAAAAAACAATAAGGGAAGCTTGGACTTTGCACCCGATACCGGTAGAATACTGTGTTACAGAAAAAAATTGAGTAAATTTCAGTAATAACGTATTCCACCCAGGTGTCGGTACTCAAAATACGTTGCATATATGTAAATAGTACAGAAAGCCATCTGCATTCTAGCAGAAAATAACAAACAAAATATAACATCATCTTCAAAGGAATTCGTGAAAACACTAGAATTGTTGCGGAAATTAGGTCTAGACACATTTATCTGTTTCAAAGACATGATCTGTTTCTAAGATCTACGTGAGAAATTGTATGGACTATACCGAAATGCGCGTTGGTCGCCACTTTTATGAGAAAATTGGATCTTATTACGTTATCAGCTTCTGCCCGCGACTTCGTCCGCGGAATAGTTACGAACCTCTCGATTTTGATGCATTCTTCAATGGTGATCCGCTCCTATTGGTCTTAGCGTGACTATATATAGCCTATAGCCTCCCTCGATAAATGGGCTATCTAACACTGAAATATTTTTTCAAATCGGACCATTGGTTCCTGAGATTAGCGTGTTCAAATAAACAGACAGGCTCTTCAGCTTTATATATTAGTACCTATAAAGATTTGACCGTTTAGTCCTGAAGAGGACGTATCTATTGAATTTGGTGAATCATCGATTATTGAACACGATATCTCGATTAGATTCGGGCTGATTCAGATCTTTCCAAGTTGAAAACAGCAAAGTTATTTTAATACTGTTCGATAATCTTTTAAGCTGTGAAATATATGAATATGAACAACACTAGGGAATAAATCAATTTTATTAATTCAAGACAACTAAGGTTCACAATAAGGTGCTAGCAATTTTTTATGAAAATTTAAGCTGTTAATACCATGTCACTAAAGCTCTTATTCGTAAATTTACAATAAAAAAAAAAACAAATAAAAATAATACAAATACACAAAAACAACAAATTACAAATACAACAACACACAACATTACAACAATAAACAACAAACACATTATTACAATTTACAATAAATTATGTCACTAAATTGAAACATTTATAAATTTAAAGTGTCAACTCATTACATCTACATCTACACTAATATTATAAAGAGAAAAGATTTTTATTTTTGTGTGTGCATGGTTTGTAGTGAAAAAATCAAAAACACCCGTGCCGATTTAAAAAATTCTTTCACCATTAGAAAGCTATGTACACCTGAGTAACATAGGCTATATTTATCCCCAAATTCCCACGGGAACGGGAACTACGCGTACGCATAGTGCATACTGTAAGCAGTATCTGCCAGTATTGCAAAAAAAAAACCCTTGCTTTTAGCTTTGCTGTAAACGGGTAAAAAATGTAAACCGATTTTAAAACTGTAATTTATTTAATTAAGTAGGTTAAACAGTAGAACTTTGTCCAAATTTCTTGCGGTTTTTATTCAACCTTAATTTTTTTTTTTATAGTTAATATTCTTTACAGTTTGTGTTTTTGCTATCATACCTACTTATAAATGTTATTTCTTTTGCAATATGAATGTTCATTTGTTCATATGCCTCGGTTTGGAGCGCGGGCCAAATATAGAGGACGTTTTATAAATTTCCCATTTGCAAATGGCAGTATTATATTTTATCAAACATTTATCCCACCAAAAAATATAGGTACAGGAAAACGGTAGTGGTTTTCCTGTATATTTTTTGGTGGGATAAATATTACTTGGTTTTGCCCACAGAACAGATAACCTCTTTTATCTGTTCTGTGGTTTTGCCCCTACTTGTTCTTGTACTTTCCTGGCAGTCAAAATATAAAATATAATTAGAGGTAAATTCCCAGGTCGAAAATATGGCATTCATCTTATTAGCCTGTTTATTGGCCTAATTTCAGTATGCGTCGTATTTTTCAGGGCTGATGTTGAAACATCAGCCCTGAAAATATGACGCATATCATTGAAATGTTTCAGGTATTTTTGACATTCTCTGAGCGTCTCAAGTATATGTTGAAGTATTTTTTTTATGACCTAGTTTAAGTGAAGTGTGTCCCTTTTTTGACATATTTTTTTGTAAACCTAGTTTAGAATAAGTAATCTTTCAGCAAATGTATAAATTAAAACGGTGTTCAGACATAGTGATCAGTAGGTCGTTTTTATGAAACACATTTTACATATGTTTATTTATTCAATTATTTTTCACCGGTGTCTCCAGCCACGTGAAATTATTTCGTCCTCCCTTTTCTAAATTATAGAATACTAGTTGCCGCCCGCGACTCCGCCCGCGCGAATGTCGAAAAATATCCCAAGAGAACATACTCTCGGGAGTGAAAGTATCCTATGTGTTATTCCAGACTATAATCTACCTCTGTGTCAAATTTCATCAAGATCCATTCATTACATTTTGCGTGAAAGAATAACAAACATCCATCCATACCTACAAACTTTGGCGTTCATAATATTAGTAGGATGTGTTATTCCGGAAAGCTAGGTACTGAACAGATTATGATAAAACCTTATAGTAATATAACTTATATGCAGTGTGAAATCTTAATGGTTGTTTTCCCGCGGCAGGACGATTACCCATCAGTAGTACTATCGAAACACAAAGCTAAACTAAAAAAATAAATGTATTTTTTTTTTCAAATCATTAAAAAAGTGTTCATAAACTCGAAAGAGCGAGAATCAATAGTAGTGCACTAGACATAAAGTAGGTATGTAGATACCTACATGAGACGCACGTACCGCCGCGTACCTACATATCGCGCGATGCACTACTGTTGGTTCAAGTCGCTTTCGAGTTTTGTTTATCACAATTGTTAATCTGCCATTTATGGAGTCTAATATTTTTTATATATATAAATCGATTGTATTACCGATACAAACTCATTTCGCTTCGGGAAAACAACCATTAAAATTTCACACTGTATAAGTACTCATACAACGCGGACGGAACCGCGAGGAAAATAATTCAGTTACAAGCCGCAGAAGCAGAGGAAGCCCTAAGATTTTGGGTAAATTGAATAAATGAATTGAATGAATGAATTAAAGTATTCATGTAGGTATGAAGTTGTTTTATTTATAACAAAGACCTCGAATTGTAAATAAGGTTTCTGGAGCAGGACAATTTAAAAACCGTTTCCAGAAAAATAAAGTTATTTTAGTGTGAGACTCGCCGCCTTTGTAAAGTATACGTGTTGCCAAGCGATCACGCTTAACGCTGTTGGACATCTTGAAAATTAAACATTGATATAGAACAGAATCTAAATTCAAAATTGTCTGAAGAGAATTTGAATTTAGAATCTTCGAATGAGTATTTAAACTAATTACATAGGTATTTTTTTTTAATAAAGCCCAATGTAATTGTAATTTTCAAGTAACTGCCTGTCAACTCGTGCTGAATTTTCAGCAGCAGCGTCAGCAGCGCATTTGTTTTTTCTGATCAGCATTACCTTCCTGCCCTTATCCCATGTTATATGTAAAATAACGTTTATTTGCAATCTTTCTGTCCCGTCTACCGTCATGCCATAACTGACTCCATTGTCTGATTCTCATTATCACTCCTCATATAATCCATTCGTCTTTTCTTTGTGTTTCCTCTAGCTTATTCGTTTTTTTATCTGACTCTTATAGTTATTATCTGTAGTTTATTGTACACGAGAAAACGTCCGATAGTGTTCAATAAGTAGTAGGTAGTCAATAAATCTACTGATTAATTTCGTTACTAAACCAAATTGTATCTGAAATTCTACTCCCATAGTGATCCTTTCGAGATTCATAATTACGACGTTCCATGCGTGATTACAAGGTCGAAGTTCGATTGCCTCTTCATTGTTCGCAATACGGGCTTAGTGAGTCCTATCCTTTCTTTTCGATTAAAGTTGATGTCTGGAAGTGTTTACGAGTCTTTAAATTTTAATGACCCCTTTTCTTACGGCGCCAAACTCAATTTGATAAGTCGTAAATTTTACCACTACCAAGACGCGGTCGCGTAAGTCCATGGTTCCAGGAGGTGATTTATTTTTGTTTTGAGTTCAAGACCTTGATTCAGAGATAAAAATTAAGTGGTACGAGGATGTAGGCGACGGATATGACCATTGATTCTTTTATATTGACCATCCAAGTTGGAATCGCTTTTTCAAATGTTGATACTGCCTATGTCTAGATTATAATGTCTGTTGTGGTCAACTATATTTTTACCCGATTGCTCAAGAAGGAGGGTTATGTTTTTCGAGAGTATCGATACCCGATTGCACTTATAGCAGTCAGGACTCAAGACCCATTCTACAAATGGAGTCTTAGTGAATTGATACCACATATGTATGTACTTATAATACATTGCAGATTACTCCAATCTACTGACTAGACGGCTGATTTTCTAGAATATCCCAACTGCTACAATTTTCTTGTATTGATGTGTGTATGTACTTATGTATGTAACTGCAATCGGGTATGACCGTATGACCACTTCCTTGTTTTAGGGACTTTTCATTTCCAAATTACATAGAAACGCAGACGGGTTTTTTAGTTTATTTTAATAGTCTAGTCTTGATGATTCTTGGCGATTACTTCTTAAGACAGCTTTTTAGGGGTTTATCCACAGAAATCTTATTAAGATTTCTGTGGGTTTATCCAAACAGAGCGCGGCATAAAAGTGCGGGTGCCGCGCTTCTCTGGTGCGCACTGATTGAACGGTTTGCGCTGCGTTCATTTCTCAATGCGTCTAGGACATAATGCGGCAGAAATTGTGTCCGGGGAATACCGTGTACTTGTTAAATCTCTTCTCAAGTATTCGCCCTTGACTTCTGTACAACTCATAAGTTACACGTCTCCAGAATAACTGCGCTGTATGAAAACACCTGATGTGCGTCATGTATATTTGGACTATCAAACAAAAGTTAGCGAAGCGCATTCCGTTGGCTGTGTTCATTTATAGTGGCGTCGGTTTGGCAACAAAACTCTGCTCGTTAACCTAGCAGGTGAAACGACATATTTAAGTGCTATTGTAAATGCACTAAATCATTTTTAGCTCCAGACACCGATGATTTACAGTTTCACTCATGAAATAAGTATCCTGTGTACCTAATCTATGTTTTGACGAAACTTTTGTGTTAGTCGACCATATCTCCTAGCATTTAGACCGATTTTTGTTAAGACTTTATGTTATTACTAGCTTCTGCCCGCTCCTTCGTCCGCGTGGAATAGTTACTTTACCCCCGATTTTCAAACTCTCAGCCCGATCGGTATAAATTGACAAAGTTTCATACAAACTTTCATCCCCTATTTTATCCCCTTGGGGTAGAATTAATCAAAATCCTTTCTTAGCGGATGCCTACGTCATAACATCTACCTGCATGCCAAATTTCAGCCCGATCTGTTCAGTGGTTTGGGCTGTGCATTGATAGATCACTATGTCAGTCAGTCAGTCACTTTTGAGTTATATATAATTAAATTGCTTTAAGATTAAGCATAAGCATAATCAGCCTTTTAATGTTCCCACTGCTGGGACACAGGCCTCTTCTTCAGGAGAGGGAATGGGCCGTAATCCCCCACGCGGGCCCAGTGCGAGTTGGTGAAGTCGGGGCCGTTACCACTCGGCCACCACTGCTCTCATTATTGTTTTATTTAATTTAAATCCGTTTGGTAATTCTTGAGATATAGCCGTCTATCTATATGTCAAGTTTTGCGAGGATTTTAGAATTAGGAAGATTATAGGCTGGAACAACACATAGGATACTTTTAAACTGGGAGTATGTACTCTTTCTTCGGATATTTTTCGACATACACGCGGGTGGAGCTGAGGCGGCGTGGCGTGCAGTGGTTCGAGTTAGGGTAGGCCAGAGAAAATGTCCAAATAAATTTTAAAAAATATCCACATTATTCAGGGTTGATTTTTAAAGAAATGAGTTTTTTTTAAATTGCCTATTTAAAAAAAGAAGACCACATTTCAACCCTGAATAATGTGGTGTGTTTTTTATTTGGACATTATTTTCTGGCCTACCCAACTCGAACCACTGCACGCCACTGATTGTCAGGTAGTTCAATATGTAAGCTATGCATACAATATTAATCTATACTTAATATTATAAAGAGAAAACATTTGTATTTTTGTATGTAACGAATAAACTCAAAAACTACTGGACTGATTTCAAAAATTCTTTCACCGCTAGAAAGCTACATTCACCCTGAGTAATAATATAGGCTTTATTTTATCCCCGTATTCCCACGGGAACGGGAACTACGTGAGTGAAACCGCGGGGCGCTGCTAGTATGTGATAAACTAGTAGTCACATAAGAGTAAGAGAGAGAGAGAGAGAGAAACCATATTTGCACAATTTGTCATTGGTCATTGGCCATTTATTACGCTACGACAAATAGGAGCCTATTTGTCGTAGCGTAATAAATGGCCAATCCGAACCTACAATCCGACTGGTAGTTCCAAAGATTAGCGCGTTCAGACAAACAGTTTAATTTTATTATATTAAATAATAATAATTATAAAGGCTCTTCATTTTCCTTAACTTACAGAGATTAGAATAATTTAAACTAACTTTAAAAAAAAAGATAGAATCGCTTATAATTATATTGTTAACAACTCATAAAGTTTTAAGGCCCCTATAGGCCTCCTCCAACATTTTCCAGGTTTTTCTTGACTTTGCTTCCGTATTCCAGTTATTTCCAGTATTTTTTTTTATATTTAGTCTACCTGTATCATCATCATCATCATCAGCAGCCTGTTGCAGTCCACTGCTGGACATAGGCCTCTCCAATTGCACGCCACTTAGATCTATTTTCGGCTTCTCGCATCCAGATTCTGCCTGTATGTATATGTATAATAATAATAGTGTAGATATTCGAATTAATAAAATAAGATATTTGAAATTAGTGCAAATTGATGATTGGAACACATTTGCGCATTAGATTGTGTAAGGTAAATTTATAAGGAAAATAGAGTGTTCTAAATTCTGTTGTTCTAATTAATTCACGATGGCCATCGCATAAGTATATGCTTATCACAGAATACTTATACTTTAAATTTTGTCGGGAATATTTGGATAATGGCGGGTTTTTCCAAATGACGTTAACCAGGTTCTGAACTTCTGACGCACGAATTAATTTAAATTGACATTAATATCGAGTTTACATTTTAAGTTGCGTTTTCAAAGTAGAGGAAATTGATCAAGCGGCGCCATCTGGTGGCTTGAATTGTCCTGAAAACAACGCTTTGTAAACTGCAATAATATCGAATGATCTAATTAAAAGCTCCAAACTCAGAACCCCGAACAATGGACGTAACTGCTATAAATACAGAGTGATCTAAAACAGATCGAGAATGTGGTATATTTTCTAAACAGCGTTGATCAGGTGTTTTATTAATATCTGTGTGTTCATTCAAGTGCATGCCCACGGTCGCCGTCAAATACGTCATAGTTGTGAAGGAGTTTTTATTAGACAAGTTACTGATAGCAGAAAACAATCAGTTAAGGTTAGCGATATTTTTGCGGAATTCGTTCGAAAGAGTCACCGCGGCCCTGGAACGCAGGAGGAACACGGATGGGTTTTAGTCAGTAAGAGTCTGACACTCCCTTCCGCTCCGCCCAGAGCGGGAGAAGTCATTTGATGATTTCCCATCCAGAAAAAAAAGGTGAGGCGAGCATGAAGTGAGCAGTTCCGTCTTTACCATAAGGGCACAAGAGGCACGTGCCCAGGGCCCCTTTCATTGGGGGCCCCCAATTTTATATTATAGGTACTGCTTAGGAAACGACCAATTCGAACCGTAAACTAGCTTCTGACGAAATTCCGTCTAACCTATTCCAGGCAGGATGCCCACTGGGTAGTACGGTTACGTGGTCATACCTACGGAAATCAGATACCTGTGCTCCGACATTTTCTTGGCCGGTTTTCAGGTGTACCCAGGGGCCCTTGCATGGATTAAGATCGCCCTGGAAGTGAGAAGTCATTCCATCATGTTTTCCATACAAACATGATGGAATGACTTCTCACTTCCAGCTGACTTCATGTTCACTTCACCTAAGTTTAACACGATAAGATGTTAACAGAATCGCACTGCAGATTTCACGTTGTATTTAAATTTAAAATTAAGAAAATTTAGGAAAACATCGTGAGGAAACCGGCATGTTCTAGAACCAAAAATTCGAAGACATGTGACTTTCACCAACCCGCACTGGGCCCGCGTGGTAGATTACGGCCCATTCCCTATCCTAGAGAAGAGGCCTGTGTCCCAGCAGTGGGAACATTAAAAGGCTGATATGCTTATGCTTATAAAAAAAACATTATTACTCATTTATTTTATTAACATAGACGAGAAGATATGACATGAGTCATTCATTAGTAAATAATAAATTAATTCCTTGTATGAACAATTAATGATTTTCAGAACGTTACTAAGACTGGTTATTCAGAGTTGAACTTATAATTTATGGTATTATGAGAAAAATAAGTATAATTATAACATTCGTAGTACTTATTTTAAAATGGTCACTAGGTCTATAAATAAAATTGGCATTGTTAATGACTAAACGTACCTAATACAGTCATTTATTATTTACTAGCGATCCGCCCCGGCTTCGCACGGGTGCAATGATATATGCTGATACTAAATCTCTACGACATAAAAACGGTCCTCTGGAATCATTTTATCTATTAAAAAAAATCCGTTGAGTAGTTTTAAAGATCGAAGCACATAGGGACAGACAGACACCGGGAACCGACTTTGTTTACTACTTATATACTTAGTCAAAATGCCTTTGTTTACTACTATGTAATGAAAAAATACATAATTATACTTAATGACAACATCAGTTTTTTTTGCAAAGAAAATTAATATCTAGTAGATTAAACTTATGTTTAACAGTCTTATTTTTTTTTGTAGGTACACCGTTTAAGACTCGACTTAAAGAACACTACCTTTCGTCCCAACTGTGATAGTTATATTTATTACTAGCTTCTGCCAGCGACTTCGTCCGCGTGGAATAGTTACTTTACCCCCGATTTTGAAACTCTCAGCCCGATCGGTTTAAAATTGACAAAGTTTCATACAAATAATCAGAAAGCGCCGAACTGCTAAGCTATCGGGAGTTACACGTGTTATTGTGAGTCAACCATAAAATATAGACATATGCTGTTTAGGACATTTTTTAGATAATTTTATGTAAAACATTTCCGAAATACATGATTTCTATGTAACTTTAACCAATAAGGCTACACACGCGACGGAAACTTAAAAAATGGAGTAAGTTCTCCCGTTTTCCCAACATTTTCCTTCACTGCTCTGCTCCTATTGATTGTAGCGTGATGAAAAGTATACTATAACCTGCCCAGGAGTATGAAGAATAATTGCACCAAGTTTCGTTAAAATCGGTCGAGTAGTTTTTGTTTCTATAAAGAACATACAGACAGACAGACAGACAGACAGACAGACAGACAAAAATTTTACTGATTGCGTTTTTGGCACCAGTATCGATCACTAATCACCCCCTGATAGTTATTTTGAAAATATATTCCTTGTACAGAATTGACCTCTCTACAGATTTATTATAAGTATAGATATGTATATAATTATAGTGCGATTTATTGTATATATATTTTTTTTATAAGTATATTATTATATTTTGATTTGTTACTTTAATTTAAGGCTTCATATTCTCTTGTTCTTACACACTATTGTCTACATTTCTTTTTCGTTTCTCCTTTCGCAGGTCTGCTGGAAAAAAAAACGTTTGAAATAAGCAGTTACATAAATTGTAATATTGTCTATTACTCATTGTATGTGTGTACATAAATAATAAAATAAATAAATATATAAATCACGGCTACGGCATGCGGAAGCATCTTATTTTTTAGCCTGGTAACCCTTGCCACTGGACCAAAAGATACTTAAAAACTTTTTACAAAAAATAAAACCGACTTCTAAACAAAAATACCAGAAAGTATAAAATAACTTTAATTTCGGAACTCGGTGTTTTTGGTTGCTTTTTTGTTGTTGATCACATCGACTTCCGAAATTAAAGTTATTTTATTCTTTTTGGTATTTTTGTTTAGAAGTCGGTTTTATTTTTTGTAAAAAGTTTTTTTATGTTTCACTTTTTAGTGGTTCACTCCCAGCTAAACAAACCCATCACAGCGTACGTGGTATAAATTGGTGTAAACAATAAACAAACATGCGATTTCAGCTATCCCGACAGATTTGCTATCATTTATTGAAATTAACAAAAAAACCGCTTGTTCGATTTCGATAAAATTTTCATGGGACCATTTGGGAAGTACACCCTTTCCAACAAAAAAAGAATTTTTCAAATCGGTTGGCAAGCGACGGAGTTATGCGCGAACAAACATTAAAAAAAAAGCATACAAACATCCGAATTGAGAACCTCCTCCTTTTTTAGAAGTCGGTTAAAAATGGGAAGCTTTGACATTTGAGAATTCTCATCAGAGTAAAATAAGGGTTTAACTAACCACTAATCAAGCCCTATACGTATTTATTATGAAAATGATGATACTTCAGGAAATCTATGCTACTGGGCAAGGTCTATGTGCAAAGCGGTGGGCATTGCACATAGACCTTTCGCAGTAGCATAGATTTCCCAACCCTACTCGTAGGATGTTTGAAGTTGGATGAAAAAGATGGTAGCACGATGAAACTAAGGGATGCTTACTTAGTCATATTTTTAAAATACTCGTCGCGTCGGTCAATAAGACCCGCAAATCCATATTATAAAAAACATACGAAATATATCAACAAGTATTTAAATCAGGTGCCGCCTAGCGCCGACTTGTAGTGTTGTTGCGGCTCTCGAGCGGACCTATCGTGACGAGCGCTCTCATTTTCCCGCGCGAAATCTAACGTCAGAAGTGACGTTTATAAAGTTTTTTTTTTTTTACAAAATTTTAAGCCTGTGTTTTTTGCGTTCAAAACAAAATGGGCAGTTAATATTTTTTTTTAATTTAGTTTATTTTTCGGATTTGTGTTTAAGGACTAAAAAGGATTTTGCATTTTTTTCGTCTATAAGGCTGTGTTAGTGTTAAGGTGCCATGGCTTATTCGTAAGTATATTTTACCATTTTTTTAAATATTGATATTCTAAAGCCATTATGTTTTCAGCAGCATTTAAAACCGTGTAATTAGTTTGCGACATGCAATGAATTTAATGACCGCGACAAGTTGCATTATATGCGCATACATATTATTTTATGTTTTTTATTAATCATAAAAATCGTTAAGAAATTTTCATCGACGCGTAAACTCTATTATAGTTACTTATGTTCAAGTAGTTACTTAAATCAATATATTATATACATATTTAAAAATATTGCGTTACTGAGACAACGCACACCCAAAACTAATTAATGGTTGTAGGAAGCTAAAATTTGGCATGTGGGTTTCTTGGAGAGTGTAGGAGAGCACTACGAGAGGATTTCCTCAAATTCCTACGGGAACGAGAAAAAGCAAAACGGCATAACCGCGTACGAAGTCGCAGTCAAAAACTAGGTAATAAATATGACAAAATCTGGCAATCTGGTTTTTAGCAACACTTTTTTTTGTTTTAAAATGTCATTTAAACAATAAAAATATTTATCTCGTAGCAAATACAATAAATCAAGGTTATCAAAACTTTATACTCATGCCGATAAAATGTTAAAAATGCGCATCTAATCGTATCTGATTATTTTACAATCGCAGAATCATTCGTAACTTTTGCTAACATATTTTTTTTTGTATCCAGGGTACTCATTTTAATACGCGTCAAAGGCCCGGAGTCTAAAATAAAATGACTTAGAAAAAAGTAAAAATGGGTTTTTCGATATCTGATTCCCAAAACAGACTTAAAAACCGGTTTCAGTCCCTGATACTAAAATAACCAATCGTAGGCCAGTCCCCGTAATTTTTGGGATTTTGTTAGGATTATGTAGGTCAGTAGGACTGTACGTGTACCACACATGAAAGCACAGAAATTTTTCGAAAAAAAAAAACACAGTGGCTTATATCGCCTGAACGATGCAAAGTTTTGAAAAAAAAAAACTTACGTTTTCCAACAAATTTCAATGCACAAGTACTTATGAGTTAGGACGTACCTATGTAAGTATTCCTTCCTCTGACTTTGACTTTTGACTTTTGACTGAATACACATTATTCCTTTTGCTCATTCAGCATTACAGGTATCTTCTTGTTGACTATAAGAAATCTGAAACATTACCAAACTTGAAACAGTACCTACAAATAAAATGTCCCACCCCTCGACAAGAGCTGATTTTCAGCTGCGCAAATTTTTCGGCTAATAATAAAACACTCAATTGTAAGTAGAGTAGTTATAGGTACCTACTTAAAAATTACGGAATAAACAATAAACACGATCGCCTTTATGGGAGTCCAATTTTTACGTCCACTAGTTTAGTTTAATGTTCTAAATGACAGGCCTATTAATACATACTAGTAATTATAATTTATAAATGTAAAAATACCTGTGTCTATCTGTTAATTTTTCACGTCTTAAGGGCTGAAGGGATTTGGATGAAGCTTGGCACACGAGTAGATAACGTCCAGAAATAGGACATAAGATGTTATAATAATTACTTTATTTAAATAATATGTTGATTATTCTTTTTTATCTTCACTAATATTATAAAGAGGATAGATTTCATTGTTTTTTGCATTGAATAGGCTCCGAAACTACTTGACCGATTTGAAAAATTCTTTCATTGTTGGGAAGCTAGATTATCTCCAGTGAACATAGGCTATATTATATTCCCACGGGAACGGGAAATACGCGGGTGAAACCGCGGGGCGATGATTGTACCTAATAATTTCGTGATATAGTGTAGATCTTTAAGGTAGATTTTTGAAGAACTAATTTATTTATTATATAGATCTCATGAAAAATGTACCAAAAATCACACTAATAAATTAATTTGAATTTGATGTAATGATATCTCGTGGTATAATTTTAAGTTTCACGCGGGCATAGCTGCTGGCAGGAGCTAGTGGAATATACATAAGTACATATATTTAATTATAAGGTAAACTTATTATTTTTATTATACACTTCAACTAATGAGATATTAATTTAAATTGGTACAGCGGAAATAGTAACCGAAAAGTTACCTAATCCGATTGTTCCTTATCTATAGATAAGCATATCGACTTTTGAAATTAACAACAACAACAATAATAACATACAATGCACTGTTGGATTTTCAACTATCGGCACAGAACGGAGCACTGAAAATCCAAAAGTGAACATTCTGTTTCTTACGACACTTAAACTGTCAATTTTTTTTATTGTAAATTTTCTTCAAGTACACTACCTAAATATATTTGATTAAGTAATATTAATTTTAATAACTTACGTTGTGAGAAAAGGATAGTGCTATTTGTCCCGTATAGCTTCATCTCTCTCTCACATCGGACGGTTTGTGGTTTTAAAACTTTATATTAGGGCTACTACATTTAGGTATTTATATTTCACTCGCAAGTCATGTCCCCGATAGAATATCGCATCGGAAAAAAAGAAAATCTCCCATACAAAGTTTCATCCTTAAAACATCTTATGACGCTCAAGTAGTAGTAGTAGTTTCCGTTCCCTTGGGAATATGGGGATAAAATGTAGCCTATGTCACCCGGGGATAGTGTAGCTTCCCAACAGTGAAAGAGTTATTCAAATCGGTTCAATGGTTTCGGAACCTATTCAATATAAAGAAACAATCAAATCTTTCCTCTTTATAATGTTACGAGTAGTATAGATAATACACGTTAAAAATCAGCAGGAAAAATCAGATTTTTAATACGTTATCAAAATTAGTATGGTAGGTACAATTCTATTTTAGGAACTAAATTAAATTTAGTTGAAGTTAGTGAACAACTGTTATTCATGCCATAAAATATAAAACCTAGTATCTTGTATATAAACTACTAGCTTTTGCCTGCGGCTGCGCTTGGGATCTATCTCTTTACAAAATTTTATCAAAATCCGTTCGGAATACAAACAAACTCACTTTTGGATTTTCAATATTAGTTAGGAAGATTTTCTCGTTTCGTCGTTCGCTATTTTCTTTCTCTGACTCTAAGCAGGCCGAAAACCTAGTTTCAAGGTATTATTAAATTAGCATGACAAAGAAAATGTTAGTATGAAAATTAATTCATAAATACTAATGTTCACCAGGTCAAAATATTTTAAAACAAAACAAGAATACTTAGGCGCCGTCATAAGAAGGTAATAACCTTGTTAATAACCCATTATTATAATGTTTCAGCTGTTTACTGAATTATCATAACAATAGGCGTTTACAACGCATATTATAATATTAAGAAATAAACCGCCTTGACTTTATGCTAAATGCCTAGTTCTCCATTTTAAACTGAAAAAAGAACAAAAAAAATCTATACTTATAATAAATCTGTAGAGAGGTCAATTCTGTACAAGGAATATATTTTCAAAATAACTATCAGGGGGTGATTAGTGATCGATACTGGTGCCAAAAATGCAATCAGTAAAAATTTTGTCTGTCTGTCTGTCTGTCTGTCTTTCTGTCTGTCTGTCTGTCTGTCTGTCTGTCTGTCTGTCTGTCTGTCTGTCTGTATGTTCTTTATAGAAACAAAAACTACTCGACCGATTTTAACGAAACTTGGTGCAATTATTCTTCATACTCCTGGGCAGGTTATAGTATACTTTTCATCACGCTACAATCAATAGGAGCAGAGCAGTGAAGGAAAATGTTGGGAAAACGGAAGAAGTTACTCCATTTTTTAAGCTTCCGTCGCGTGTGTAGCCTTAATGGTTAAAGTTACATAGAAATCATGTATTACGGAAATGTTCTACATAATATTATCTAAAAAATATCCCGAAACAGCATGTCTATCTTTTGTCAATTTTAAACTGATCGGGCTTAGAGTTTCAAAATCGGGGGTAAAGTAACTATTCCACGCGGACGAAGTCGCTGGCAGAAGCTAGTGTTTGAATAAAATCCGGCAATGGATTCACCGCGAGCATTCGCTTTACGAATTTGTTTTGCAAATGTTTGTTGCGCGAGCAATTTTGTTACGTTCATTCGCGAACAGTCGCGCGATAAGGTTGTGGACGTTTTTAATATTTCGCTAATTTGTTTATACATTTCGCTTCAATGATATTTGTCAAAACCACGAATACTTACGTAAAATACGGATCGAATATGATTTCAGCGATAGTCAGAAGGTAGTGAACTAGAGATGTTTTGGACAGTCTGCAACGGCGATGAGAATGTGTACACTCTTTGTTAAAAAAAAAAAAAAAAAACTGAATTTGCTCAGATTATTTGAATAAAATTTGGAATAGGGCTACTGCGAGCCCGGGTTTCCCAAATTTTATTCAATTTCAAAACAATACCCAATAACCTTATGAACCCAGAATTTGAATACTTACTGCGTATTGTACATACTTATTCGAAAAACTACTGCTTACGTTACTAGAAAGGTTGTTGCCGTTTCCCTTCATTGCTTTTAACGGCTAGCCCAGAATGATAAGAGCTCTGATAATCTGTATTTTCTTGTAGACCTCACTGGTTGGAAACACTGACCCATTTTGGATTCGATTGTATCCATCTATTGTGCTATTGTAGGTAAGTGGTCTCTGTAATAAAATCCATAAAACCGTACTTTCGCAGAAACACAAGGCCTATAGGAATTTCTTATTTTAAATAACGGCAAAAAATATAGAAAACTTCACCGCTTATTGAGTATTTAATTTATATGCATTACGTGAAATTTAAAAAATTAACTCACATTTTTTAAAGAAAATGTAAAGACAATAAACATTCTCGTCTAAATCGATTTTAAAACATCGAATAAGACAACTATATGAAAGAATTTACAGGGAACCTTGGCCATAAACATAAACAGCATCCACGTAATGCTGCTCTTGATAGCTAACGATCATTTCGACAGATTTACTATTTAATTTCAGATAAAAAACGAACACATTAGGCGCCAGGATGTATAAAAATTGAGCTCTTTTTTTCTAATCAGCCAGCATTCAGTCCAAACAGATAACGTAAATTAGTCTAGACGAATAAACTACGTGACTTATGTTCGGCTAAATCGATTTGACAGCTAAATAGCATCGATTAAACTGACAAACGGCCTGATTTCAATGTTAAGTGGCTTTATTGTTAACGGGACATTGACATTTGTGAAAACTTAATAATAAAGTCCATTATTGAAGTAGGCACCTACTCTACTTCTATCACGCTGATTAAGTATTAACTCTGACATTGTGGATTAATATTTTGTCATTGTGATTGTGAGTGTACCTAAATAGGCAATCCCGATTGTCATTTCTTTTAACAGAAGTCAATACATGCGCGATTATGCAGTAGGCCAATAATAATGAATTCCATTTACAATTTGCCAACCTAACGCACGCGGAAGCCTGAACGGTGGAATTGATTTATTTGCAAATTATCATAGTACCTATGTTAAATGCGTGATATATCTATTTTGGTTGTCATTGATTGATTTAAATATAGAACACTTATGTTTTCGTTGGCCCTAATTTTACGCGGGAATCTTGACAAGCAGCTCATATAATATTCGTTGTTTTTTGTAGATCAAAACATAGTAGGCTGAAATGAAAACAGTGTTGCCATAACTTGTAAGTTGTTTAGGTACCTACATCGGTAAGAAGCTATTACGGTTATTAGGTCTCGTTCAAAAATCGTAAAACTTATAAAAAAACAATTTTTACACGTGTTTATATTTTTTTAAGAATACTTCGAACTACTAACGTTTGTTTACATTTTCCACGTCAAAACCGATGTTATGCTGATAATATATTTTTACGTTTGAAGATTCCTACCGCGTTTTCATAATAAATTATGGGCGTTTGGTTAGAATTTGTTTGAACGAATTATTTATTGATCCTATATTATATTAGACGTTCAGATGAGAGATATCTTTGAGGGTTTTTTGTTTCAAAATGAGGTCATGGTAAAGGGAGCAGAATAGAAATTTAGAATTATACTAGCTGACCCAGCAAACGTTGTTTTGCCATATAAAAAAAACTTTTTACAAAAAAATACAACCGACTTTTCCACAAAAAATTAAAAAAGTGCAAAATAACTTTAATTTTGGAACTCGGTGTTTGTGGTTGCTTTTTCGTTTTTTGAACACCGACTTCCGAAATTAAAGTTATTTTGCACTTTTTTGATTTTTTTGTGGAAAAGTCGGTTGTATTTTTTTGTAAAAAGTTTTTTATTTTTCACTTTTTAGTGGTACCTACATCCTCTCCCCTCACCCCACCTAAACGAACCAATCACATTGGTGTAAAAAAACGTACTGCTCCTTTGCAGAGTAAACTAAGAGGTCGTCAAGGTATACAATTTAGATATTTTTTTTAGATTTTTCGAAAACCGCTTGGTCGATTCCGATAAAATTTTCATGGGACCATTTGGGAAGTATACCCTTTCTAACGAAAAAAGAATTTTTTAATCGGTTGACAAGCGACGGAGTTATGCGCGATGAAACATTAAAAAAAAAATACAAACATCCGAATTGAGAACCTCCTCCTTTTTTAGAAGTCGGTTAATAAAGAAAATATGTAGGGGTCCCCTTTATCATTTAGGGGTATGAAAAATAGATGTTGGCCGATTCTCAGACCTACTGAATATGCATATAAAATTTCATACGAATCGGTCAAGCCGTTTCGGAGGAGTATGGTAACTAACATTGTGACACGAGAATTTTATATATAAGATTTCGTTATCGAAGTTATTTGGCTTTGTAAATTTACCTTTAAACATAAGGTATTCATTACTTTTTAAAACTTTAATTAATCTTATCGTCATGTACGCCTCCAAGTCTCCAAGTGGAGTCAAAAACATAAGACCTACTAATGAGATAGGATCGAAAAAATGATCATATAACTACGAACTAATCGCAGCATGCAATCAGACCTGTTTTTTTTTTATCAAATTTTCTTAAACGATTATTCACATATAACATTCCCGGGAATACAATATAATGGACTGATAATACTTAGATGGTGTTTTGCTACATCTAAATATTTATAGGATGAGCCTAGAAATATTTTGGTGTGGATTTGAGTTGATAGTTTACAACAATGCGTGCGAAACGAAATACTAAAATGTAATTAATGGCCTAATGACCACATAACATAACTATTATACATTTGCATGGCATAGATTAATCTATTAGATATGACCATAAACAATAATCATAAGTTTTTTTGTCCTTTTCAACAATAAAGCTTACGTTTGTGTGTAATTTCAAAAACAAAAAGTATTTTTATTACAATTTCACGGTTCTCGGTTCGTAGGTACCGTGAATAAATCAGTTATTTATTTTTCTTTTAAGTTTTTGTATTATGGTCTGTCTGATGTCATTATTGTATATTATGTGCAGTGCTTTTGTTATTGCAAATATTGTGTTGTAGTTTACAATTGATAAATAATTTTTAGACTGTTTTGTTAAATAATAGGTAATTAGTCTTATGAAATTCTGTCTTTTTTCTCACGACTACAATTACTGTTTTGGAGCGCGGGGTAGTGTTGCATACTCTGACTAATATTTTAAACAAAGAATACTGCGATCCATTGTAAACAGGGCAAAAAAACCTTAAAAAATATATCAGTAATACAGCTAATAAGGCAATAGAGTTGACCAACATCGTTACTTGTGGCATATTCCGAATTTTCGCATAGGTACATATTTAATTAAGTAGGTGTTTTAATGTTGTAGGTATATGTGATGTGGCAGTACTAAATAAATAAATATAAAAATACATATTTACAATGAAAATCTATTCGCAATTAAAACGCAGTGGTTGTAAATTAAAACCTGAATAGGTACCTACGTAATATTATCTAATAACGCGTACATACGGATTAGTTAACGCATTCCGAACAGATGACTTGACTACATTAAGATTTTATTAGTCATAGTGTCATAGTCAGGGAAACACGTAACCATTAACATTTCCGTTTTCAATTTATGCTATGCTATTACGAAAATAATTAAACAGCTTGTTATAACGATTTTGGGTGTTATAATATTTATTATGTGCTGTATGTGATAAATGATATAGGGATTTATTCCGCAACAGCGACATTTTTTCGTCCCTAGTTTTGAAAATACCTTATGGATTGGGTCGAAAAATGGAGCGAATATGGAATTTGTTCCACATTCGCCCCATTTTACGCTCATTGATTTAAGCTTTCAATCTTGCATATTTATTATGGTTATAATATGATGATGAATGTAAGCTGTCCGATTTTGTCTTAAGGTTCAACGAGAATATTTTAGTAAACTAAGTATATGCGAATTAAAAAAAAACCAAGTGAGAATCGGACTTTCTGTACAATAAACTGAGAAAATCACGTTTCATGTATTTTTAATGAAATTGTTTTTATGACTTTTTGAACGTCATAGTATCATTCGTTGGCATAAAAATGTCAAACGAAAACCTAGTTAAACATTTAGTTACGGAAGACGATTGATTCGACTTTTAAAATTAAAATCATCCGAACATGTTTGAGCTTCTAAGCTCAAACACGGTAAATGCTACACAATCAATTAGTTTTATATTCATAACCTGCCGACTTACTGGGTATACCGATCATGTTCTAGGAAAAGATATGAATACCTATAGGGAAAATTGTATAGAGGATATCTTAGTTGCCTTCCTTTGAGTAAAGATTAAAGTCATACTAAATAAAGTAACGACATTCTCGCATAAGCATAGCATAATCAGCCTTTTAACGTTCCCATTGCTGGGACACAGGCCTCCTCTCTAGGAGAGGGAATGGGCCGTAATCCACCACGCGGGCCCAGTGCGGGTTGGTGAATGTCACATGTCTTCGAATTTTTGGTTCTAGGACATGCCGGTTTCCTGACGATGTTTTCCTTCACCGTTTTGAGAGCATTGGTGATGAAGTTAATAACACAAAATAATGCGCCTGGCTGGATTTGAACTCGCGACATACAATTCGTAAGTCGGGGCCGTTTCTCGCATAATCGAACTTATTTTTGATTCTATCATCGAGAAAATTTGTTAAAAGTGTTAGATAGTTTCTTTGACAACTTTGTTTGAACACACCTTAGTTTTTACCCTGATAACATAGCATAAACACGCTATTTCCAATTGGGTACCTTCAAAATGCTACAAATCTACGATCCTTACTTACTCCTTTAGCTTCGTGTACGTTAATACATCTAACGTAGTTCGTAAGAACATCACATAAGCTCTACTATGTATGTAGGAATGTCTTTCTAGAGCGTCCTCACCCGACGTGACAACTCGCATTAGCCTTGTAAATTTATTGTCCCTTTCTGTATAAACCCTGTTGGTTTTTTTTTAGATTAAAACCATTTCATGTTCCTCTTAATGCCCTTAGCGTTCCAGGGCCGCGGTGAATCTTTCGAACGAATTCCACAACCAGGCCAGTAGTTACCAAGGGTTTTACAGTAAATATGCATGAGGTGTCAAAGTACACAGTAAAGTTTTCAAGTGTCTCAAGCACTTAATGGCTTGGTCGTTCTTAAACCTTTGAAGGGAATCATGCATAAAATATTGTGTTTGTTCAATGAATATAGACATAATTTTGCATAAAACTGTCTGTTATAAGCTCTTGAATCTATTTGCCACGTATAATGTTGACGAAATCAGATTCTAAACGTGATGCTTAATAAATTACACATAATCAGGATATACATTGTGAGGACATACCCATTTTAGCGTTAATTTTATGATTTTCTCGTGGAATTAAATTTTATGAATGTGCGAAATCTGTTGCAGACAGATTACGCACATTATGTTTCAAATTCAATGTATTTCCTAGAAACTATTTACTTAAAATTTAAATTGTTTTTCAACCAACTTCCAAAAATGAGGAGGTTTTCAATTCGATTGGTTTTTTTTTGTGTGCAATCTTTTATCTCAAAGGTTGAATGGTGGAGAATGCCTTGTTGAATTAACTCAGCCTATGTACCACTACGGCACATACATTTTAAAATACCTAATAAAATAAGTTCCGATATGAATTACTGCAAAAGTAAATAAAATTGTAACAGATAATTTCACGTTGGCGAATATTATTTCTTTAATCCCTCTGACATACTTTGACACCAGTCGAATTCACTTTTACTTAACCCAAAAATATTTTTCGCTATATTTAACGTCAAAAAACCGGACTTAAATGATCTGGCGCCATGCGGATTAACGGGTTAGCTCATGCGAGTTTAATATTGGCGCCAAAAGAATGGTGTCGGCCATTTAAAGTGTTGACAGTTAATTAATTATATATTATTGGGTGTACTCGTAATAAGTTTAAATGTACTTGATTTAAAGTAGGATGAACGTGACAATTTAAAAGGCTTTTAAGATTTTTTTAAAAGTTAATTTACAAATGTATGACTTGACAGACTATGGAAGAAAGTAGCTCCAACAATGTTCAAGTTTATTAGCGTTAATGAAAAAAAAAAACTAAGCATAGATATGCTTAAATGAAATGCTGATAAGCAGATTCGATTTTGTTTATAGAGAATAAAAAATCTTTTAGAAAATATTTTATCTAGTCACATATTATGTATCGTCGTTTAAATTTTAAACACGTAAGTCAATCTATTGGCGGTTTGAACTTTAATGCCGATTGTAAGACAAAAGGAAGATACGTTGTTTGAATTTAGTTAAAATTCAGTGAATAAATAGATTTAATTTAAAGTGTACACGAAATGTAAATGTAATCGTAAAAGTATCTATGTTAAATTATTCATTATGTATTTTCACTCTCAGCATTTAAGCAATGGTAGGTATGTGCCTACTTATTCTCTGAGCAGGCACGATATCCAATGTATTTTAGCGACGACAAATTGTGTAACAAATCTGAGACAGTGAAAACATTTACTGGTTTAATCTAGATCACCATAGAAACAAACATACCATGATTTAAGTACATAAATTGACTGTAACTAGACCAATGGAAGATGAAAGAATGCCAAGGTCAATTGCAGTAATTAGCGCGGCTCTCTTACGTTATCTTAGACGAAAAATACCTTCAGTATCAGTCCGACGAAACGTCAACAAACATCCACCTTGTTTTGTTTTTCTAATTTTATGTTTGTTTTTTAACAAATTTGGGTTGGATTATGTTATGGTTTGAATTTTAGATAGTTTATGTTATTTTAGTAATTACGTAGGTAAATCGATTATTAAATAGAGGTATATTATAATGCCGTAACGAAGTATCTAGGTACCATTAATGAATCTAAAACAAATATATTAATTTCTGATGATACTTATTGAAAAATTAAGGAAGTAGTATTTTTCTATCTGTCATTAAATTCGTTCAAATAATCAGAATTATTTATACAAAAAAATACACTTTGTTTCAACATTTACAGGTTCCGTATAAAACTTTTCCATAGAGAATCCGACAATCAGTATTTAAGCTAATCGTACGCTTCGATTTAAATTATGAATAAGTCAATATAAGCCTTAACCTAGCTACAATAACATGTATTTAACATAACAATTCTTAAAACTAAAACCTCTTTACGTAACAACAATGTCCTTTCAAAAGTACAGTGTTGCAACATGAGAAAACGTGCGTGTTAAATGTGACGTGTCAGTGTTTTCGTCAAACTGTCATTCGGTTTTGATTGTTTAGACTACAACTGCCGCTGACAACAATGATTTATTGCAGACTTCTCATGAATGACACCTCTTAATTTGACGAAGTAGAACGATATATTTTGTTTCATTGTACCGACTTAAAACAGGACGTGACGTACCTAATTAAGATTTTGGTAGCTGTTACGAAGATAAGAAGGCCAATTCTTGTTCTTATAAAACCGGCCAAGTGCGTGTCGGGACACTATTTTCTTTTTTTTTTCTTTATTTTACTTTAGCACTTTGCTGGCGTGATTTATACTATATAGTTATACCAAATTCCTACTTTTAGTGCTAAGTGTCTCTGAGATAAACTGCGAAAAGAGAGACAAACGGACATGGTGAAATAATAAGGGTTCCTTGTTGACTACGGAACCCTAATAAGAGTTCCTTTAAATTCAAATGGCATTATAATCTCATAAATCTGGTAAAAAACGGTACCCTATAATAAGTCTCCGCTGTTCGTCCGCGTGTCCGTGGAAACGTGTTTTTTTTCACTTTATGGTTCGGAATCCTTCGGGCAAAGTGAGCATCCGACTCCCGCTTGGCCTTTTTCCGTATTCGCCCCAATGGATAGTTTTTTTTTTAAAGTTGAGCTTAAAATTGGGGCGAATGCAAAATAAACCACGATACAAGACGATAGGTTTGCCCAAACACCTTTACCCTATTTACTATTTACCTTTACTATTTTAATAGACCTAAATATAAAGGCTTGTAAGTTTTTGACCCAATTCCTTGTTTCCTATTGAGTTGAAATTTTGCTTACATTTTTTTAAGAAAACGTTGCCCCACACTAGGAATTTCTCCTGTGTCTTGGGTGCGTTTAAAACATATGAACTCACATACAAAAACAGCTAGACCCGAAAAAACTATCTATAGGCCATACAAATATTAAAATTTGTTCAATTTTTTTTTTTTTTTGTTTTGAACAAATTTTCGAACAAATTAATCGAACCCGCGACACGCAGCGCAGCAACCAATCGCTCAACCACTGCGCCAACCCTGTCGACAAATATGTAAATCGGTTGACGATGCAATATTATCGATAGAAATAAATACCTATGTAGGTATATCGCCAAACTAACAACTCGTCCCACTCAAGATAGCCACTGTTAGTTCCGGCTGCGTTCCGCTGATTAGCAAGTTGCGTGGGGGACATGTTTAACTTAGGCTGAGTTAGGCATATTATTTCAACAGGTTTCATGTCCTGTGTACCAGTTTCCACTGAGTCTAAAACGAATGCTAGTACATAGAGCATATCTCACGATATTTCGTACAAACAGTTCATGAAACAGTTTCATATATTGGCGGATCTGGAAGTCTACAAACTAAGGAACTGACGAATTATTCACGGATTCTACTTTGCTAAAACTCATTGTAAAGACCTCTAAGCAGACTAGGATCACTGACTCGACAACAGCTACACAGCTATACTACGTCCAGACTCGCTCGTCTCTGGTAAAACTGCCAAAGAGCACATGAGCACACGAGACAGTGTATGTATGTGTATCATTATTATCTGACATGCACTACACCCACCCTCAGCTAGGGTTGCTCTTAAAACCGAAAATCCGGACAAACCAAACAATTTGGCCGGACGTTTGGGCAAAAAGGTCAAGGGCAAAAATGGTCTTAGTATAACCGAACAAAGGTTTTTTTTTATCTTTAAAATCTTCTTAAATTCTCATGAAACAACTATAAAATTTAGTGAGCCAGTCTTCATTATTATAAATCATTCAATATTCTTTTCAATCATTGCAATAGTATTTAGTACGCACTACGTAGGAAGCGATCATAATTGTCTTTGGAAGCGATACAAGGTGAGCGTAAAATATGCTCACATTTAAAAAGCCTATCAAATATCCGAACAGGCCGGACGCCGTCTAGTTTGTCCGGACACTCAACCAAAAAGCCTGACTGTGTCCGAATTTATCCGGACGCCTGGCAACGCTACCCTCAGCGGTGTCAAGCGCCTCTCTTTCCCATCAGTTAATCCCGTCTCCGACCCTGGTTTTATACAACATTTCAAGTCCTTAATCTTGGATTTAAGTTCTTCTTAAACGTACTAATTTAAATGAAACTCTCTCATAGGTCGGTCTTTATTTAAGGATGGCAAATCATCAAATGGTTTCTTCCGCCTTTTTTTTTTTGGATGGGAAATCATCAAATGACCCCTCCCGCTCTGGGTGAAGCGGTAGGGAGTGTCAGACTTTTACTGACTAAAACTCACCCGTGATCCTTCTTGTGCCCTTTGCGTTCCAGGGCCGCGGTAACTCTTTCGAACAAATTCCGCAACCCAACAAATTCCGCAACCCGACAAATTCCGCAACCCATGGTTTCTTCCGCCTGGATAGAGCCGATGAAGTATCAGACTCTTAAGGTCGCTGCATACGTGACGGGTTTTTATACGGACGGGACGGGACGGGAAGTTTTGGGAATATCGTTTCATACAAAATGTATACGAAGTCACATATGTCACGAAGACAACGACGGGACGGGAACGTGGCACTCACGGAGCGGGAAAACTATCGTCGTGGACGATGTTTAGCACGTCCCGGCCCGCGCGTACCCCGTCACGTCCGTGTTTCCGCTACGTATGCACAGTCGCTCCGTTCGTTTCAGAGAGAAGTAACGATGCAAGTGTTGAAAATGGACGACGAAAAATTAATCGAATATGTACGATTAAATCCAGCATTGTATAATTTAGGTTACTCAAAGTATTTATACACTAAGTACAAGAATTATCTGTGGCGTAAAATTGCAGCCGAATTATCACTTTCAAGTATTACCTATTGTATGTATGTATGTATGTAAAAGCGGGCTGGTTTCCGCAACTCCACGACTAAGCGCGTATTTTGCGTGCAGGTGGGACAAATGTGTCATTCGATCCACCCCAGCTCCCCTAGGAAGGCCAGCAAGGCCTTGGTGTTGCTAACTATCTCGCAGAGGGTACCTGGGTTTCCGAAGTACAGTCGGTGATAGCAATTAACTGACCCCCCTAAAAATTACTCGATTTTACACCTTATGCTCATAACATTAAACGTTTTTCAATATGTATGAGTTAATCAGACTAACACTACTCGATGAACAGAAACAATAAATAATTTTGATACGCAAACTTGAGCTTTAAGAGGTTGGTATTAGGTCATTTATTTATAACTTTTCACCTTTTTTAATAAGTGGGTAGTTAGACGTCAATATACGTATTCAACAAAAACTGCTATAGATATGACATTAGGAATATAGGGTAGAAGAATAAATTGAACAAGACATTCTATGCACAAATAGCATTGAATACGCGCGAACATTTTTACCTTGCCTTACTAAATTGCGAAAATCCACGCTTTTTTTCCTTTTTATTAATTGTTATCAGTTTTGATAGTTTAATCATCATGTCTCAGTTGGGTGATTATTTAAAATGCAAAATAATCTATTTGCATGAGGAGAATGTTGGTATTAAAGCGATTGCTAGGAAACTTAATATAGCGGTAAGTGTATTCTTTTTTATGCTTAATTTATAATAATTATAGTTATTCCTTAATTCGTTAGTTTGCTTAAAAGCCGGTGAATGTAGAATAATAGACAATTAACTGTGTTTCATCATGAGTCTAATTTGAGATCATTTATAGGTCTAATTTGATTTATATAATCTAATTTGATAAACGTATTTTTTCAAACTTAATCGATAAATTATGTTAATCTATTCGTTACTAAAATTATGCTTATTGTGTTGTTTCAGAGAAATACAGTCAGATTGTAGCTAAGAGGTTTTGAAGAGACAGGGAATATTCAAAAAGATCGTCCTGGACCAAAACCTACTATGTATACTCCTGTGTCAGAACGTCATCAAGCAATTGTTAGAAGGCATACTGAACACCCATTTTTGCCTACTCATTCAACTGCAAGTGGAAGTGATTGTTGTTGGATATGGTGCGCCGTATGCGGGACCGCTTGCAATAAGTAATAGAAAAAATGGTGCTCCACTTCGCTATTAAAAGCATGAATGACTTGAGTAACCAGTGTTCTGAATGAATGACTTGTGTCAGTGTGTGTGTTAAATTAACTATTGTTATCATTTCTAACGAAGTATTTCGAATACCTAGTTTTTTGTCAAAACCTTATTTTATAACTAAAATAACTATTCACAAAACAAATTGATATATAGTAGGTAGAACTTCAACGTATAATGCCGTTTTATTTAGTTAAATTATATTTAATGTGGTGATGTTATTGTTATGAAATAGAAATACATTCCTATATTTCTAAATATTATAACATGCTGATTCACTACATTAAACTCAGTGCAGTTAACAACGTTATTAGTAAGCAGGTAAATATTATCATCTTCGTGTCGTCATCAATACCTATCATTTATGTTATTCTTATAATATTTTTTTTTATAAAATAAAATCGTTTTTACCATCATTTTGGTTTTTTATTTCTGTTTGTTTTTCTTTTTTGTTGTTGCTAAAGTTATAATTTATTATTTATAACTTAAAATAAATATACAAAACAGAAAAAAACGCGTCAATTACGTTGGTTACGAACTCACAACCACGATTTGTCAGCTCACTACAGTCACCACTAGACCACTCGAAACACATTTAACGTTCTCGAAATTACGTATTATATTACAAAATAAAATATTATTCAAGATCATACCTACCTTAACACTGCGTATTAAAGATCAAATTCGAATAACTATTTTATTGATCGTAGACGTTGAACCAGTGGTTCTAGTTCGACAAGCTTACTGCTAATAAGCAAAAGGTTCAAATTCGTTTAATTTTTAGGGGGGTCAGTTAATTGCTATCACCGACTGTACTTAGCCCTGTAATCCGCGACTACCGGGCAGCTCAGAAGCAGATGTGCTGCTGTCTCATCCTCCTCCATGCAGGCTCTGCAGAGCGGGCTGTCAGTGACTCCTAAGACATAGAGGTGTTTGTTAAAAGACCCGTGGCCAGTTGTAACGGCTGTGACTGTACGTAACTGTTGTTTGTTCAGTCTTAGGGCTTGTTTCGTGAAGCGGCCGTTGATAGAGGGAAGTGCCTCTTTGGCCTGCCTGCACTCACCATGGTTCGCCCATAGGTCGTGATGTTTGTCTCTAGTACGCTTCCTTACCAGATTGCGTAGATACCCGAATGGTAGTGGTACGATGGGATCGGGTCCCATCGCTACCATACTCGAGCCCCTTCTAGCGAGTTCGTCCGCAGCGTCGTTACCTCGGGATTCGCTGTGTCCCTTGATCCATTGTATGGTCACCTTGTTGTAACTACCAACCTGGTTCAAACGCTGGTGACACTCGAGGATCAGTCCAGAATTAACCGTGTGGCTGTCCAGAGCTTGCAGGACGGCCATGCTGTCCGAAAGTATGCGTATTGAGTGGTCCTTAACTTCCCTGTTCAGAATGGCTGAAGCGGCCAGGGAAATGCCCATGCATTCAGCTTGAAAAACTGTGTTATGGACCCCCAATGGTGTGGCTATGTGAATGTTGAGATCCTCCGAGAAGACTCCCGCACCCGTGCCAGTACCTGTTTTAGATCCATCGGTGAAGATCCGCAGCTCAGCGGGGCATAACCCCTCGCAGCGGTGGTCCTCATACAATTGGATTTTGTATTTTTTGTCAAAAATAAATTGCTTGGGTACCCGATCATTGATTGCTTTTGTTAAGGGTAGTTCTTTGTTGATCTCCTCGAGTAGAGTGGTGTGTAGTGTTTCTCTCTTACCCCAGAGATTCAATGTTTTAAGGCGGACTGCTGCCATTGTCGCTTCCTGTTGTATGAATAGGTGTAGCGGGGGAAGTCCCAGTATGGCTTCCAGTGCCGCAGTTGGAGTAGTCCTCATGCAGCCCGTAGTCGCCATGCAGGCCAGCCTTTGCATGTGTTGCAGTTTATTTACGGCTGTAACTAGCTTTGTGCGGGTCCACCACACAACGGCCCCATAGGTGATCATGGGCCGAATTACTGCGCTGTATAACCATAGTATAATTTTGGGGGATAGGCCCCACTTCTTACCTATCATTTTCTTGCATTGCCAGAAGGTAATGCATGCCCGGTTTAGTTTATAATCTAGATGATTGCTCCAGTTTAGCTTGCTGTCTAGGATAACTCCTAGGTACTTAACCTCGTTAGACAACTGGAGTTCTGTATTAAAGAGCTTAGGTAGGCGGTAGTGGCCTAGTGCTCGCTTTTGTGTAAACATAACTAGTTCAGTTTTAGTGGGGTTCACTGACAGGTCATATTCTCCACACCATTTCTCCACGATGCGTAGTGCTTGTTGAGTGAGGTTACAGATCGTTCCAGTCACCTTCCCCGGCACGAGGATTGCGAGGTCGTCTGCATACCCTATTGTGTAGAATCGATGTTCATTGAGTTTGGTAATGAGGTCATTAATTACCAGGTTCCACAGAAGGGGGGAGAGCACTCCTCCCTGTGGGCAGCCTCTAGCTATGAAGGCCATCTGCTGCTCCTCCTCAAGACGAACTGATCGTTTGCTTAACATGTTGGTAATCCAGTCATTAAGTACCTGTTCTACACCGTGCTTGGAGAGAGCGGCACTTATACTGGAGAAGTTTGTCTTGTCGAAAGCTCCTTCGATGTCTATGAAAGTGCCCAGGCAGGATCCCTTCTGGTGTATCGCTTCCTCTATCTGGCTAACCACCAGATGAAGAGCAGACTCTGTGGACTTACCCGAGCTATATGCATGTTGGTTACCATGTAGAGGTAATGTTTTTAGAGCGCCATCTCGTAGTTCCCTTTCGCACAGTCTTTCCATTGTTTTCAGAAGAAAGGAGGTCAGACTTATAGGTCGATAGGATTTGGCGTTTGTGTAGTCACTCTTACCTGGTTTCGGAATGAATATAACTTTCACCTCCCTCCATCCTTTAGGAACGTATCTGAAAGCCAGGCACGCTCTCATTAAGGGTACCAGTCTTGTTGCGACGGCATTTCCCCCCCACTGCAGCAGGGCAGGGAACACACCATCAGGACCGGGAGCCTTGAAAGGTTGGAAGCTTCTGATGGCCCATTGGAGTTTTTCCAGCGAAATCATCTTCTCTGCATAACGCCAATCTTCCTCTGATGGTGTTTGAGTATCGTCACGCCATTCTGTTACCTGCGCGAAAACGCTGCCTGGGAAGTGAGTTTCTACTAGGACGCGTCTCGTTTCTTCAGGTGACGTGGTCAGCTTGTTGTCGGGTTTACGGAGAGCGGCAGCTCCAGGTGTGTTCTGCTGCGCCAGTATTTTCCTTACCCTGTTTGCTTGTTGGCAAGATTCAATGTTACCACAGAATTTTCGCCATCCAGTACTCCTTCTGTATCTGATGCATTTCTTGTAGCTGGATTTGGCTGCGTAATACGTGTCCCAGTCCTCATCCCTACATGTATTCATGGCTCTATTCAGAGCTTTCCTTACCTTTCCGCGCTTGCGCTCAAGCTCCGCACCCCACCAGGGCTGTTTTCCCGGTGTGTCGCGTGGAACCGTTTCTGGGCAGGCGGATTGGTAGCTGCTTACTAATGATTCTGTGAGCTGTGTTACTTGAACATCGATCCGAGTCGTGTCCTCAGGAATCATCGTATCTGGTGATGCAAGCCTTGCTTCAAGGCCGCGTCTGTATGCCGCTATGTCCGTGTTACGCGGGTTTCGCCGAGGTTGTTTAGGTGTTATACAGACCTGGATGTCGAAGCGGATCCACCTGTGGTCCGAGCAGGAAGCCTCTCCGGAGACCTGCCACCCTGTGGCGAGATCCGCTGCGCCCTCAGTAGCCAGAGTGAGGTCTATGATTGTACGACTACGTCTGGTTACGAAGGTTGGTTCCGAGCCTGTGTTTAATAGGGACAGGTTAGTGGTAAACAAGAAATCAACTAGTGCCTTACCCCTTGCATTTTGCGTGTCCATCCCCCACAGCGGGTGGTGTGCGTTTGCGTCGGTACCGATGACCACTTCATCTCCCGTGTTTTCGCAGTGCTTGACAAGGCGGACAAGGTTGAGAGGAGGCGGATCCTCTGCCTCTGGCATATAAGCCGAGGCAAAGACAATCGCCATCACTGCGCCGCCTCGCTGCATAAACAGCCTAGCTGCAGAGATATCTCTGCAACAGAATTCATTTAAGAGCTGTGCTTTAAGGTTACCTGTGACATAGATGCACGATCTAGGCTGATCATGATCTGTAGTAACAAGGAGCTTACCGCCAAGATTTGAGAGTCCTTGTATGTGGCCGCCCCTGATCCACGGCTCCTGAATCAGGGCAATGGCAGTATGTTGAACCTCCAGCCACTTTCGTAATTGAGCCGTTGCGGTCTGGCTGTGGTGGAGGTTTGCCTGCACGACTTTACAGGCCGACAAAAGGGACGCCATCGCAGGCGAGACCCTCCTCGTCACCCTCCAGTCGCAGCCCGGCAAACAGGTCGCCCTCCTCGAAACCGTCCTCCACCGGGTCCGAAGCCGGGGACAACATTACGTCGTCCAGCTCCTCCCCCGATGACGGAACGGCGTCCATGGTGGCGACAGGGGCAACTGGCTCGACTGCTGCTGCAGGGTCAGCCGCGGCTGTTTCCGGGTTATTTGGTGGGGGGATGGTCTCCCCTGCGTTCTGCAGCTGTCCTGTGGCCGGGTCCCACCCCCGAGGGACGTCGGTGAACCTACCGTTCGGACCCTGGAACTTCACGTACACCGATCCCAAACCAATTGAGAGTCGGCGTTCGGAGCGCATCAGGATCGGTACTTGGTCCTCAGGGATACCCAACACCACGAACCAGCATGCCTTTTGCTTCTCGGCGTGCAGCACAAGTATTACCTATTACAAATCATTTGTAGCATTCATAACTTTGCAATATTTTATTTACTTTCGTGATATAAATCCTCTAGTTAGTTGAAACAGCAGTTGGCAATAATGCCAACAATAAGCATGCGTCCGCTACTCCGCTAGGTATATCATAACGATTCAAAGTCCGAAAGAGAGTGTGGTATTCTCCTTCTTGTTCTCTATTCTGCCACGATCCTACGTGGCAGAATAGAGAACAAGAAGGAGAATACCTAATAGTACTGAAAATCTCCTTTTCCTCTTCACGGCCGTAGCAACTTCGTCATCTAGAGCAATAGCAATTAAAGCCAATTCTTGAAATGAAAAATCCATCTTTCCTTCTTCACAACACTAGCACGTTAGACCCAAGTCACTGGACACGGCTCGTATGCATTTACACTACGTTCCCGTTTTGAACGAGGCACTCACGTCCCCGTCCCGTTCACGTCCCGTTCGCGCGTTGCTCCTAATGCCCTTTGCGCTCTAGGGCCGCGGTGATTCTTTCGAAGAAATTCCGCAACAGATACCTAGGTCTAAAAAGTTAGTTACGATATTTTTGGAAAAAGAGTTTCGAGGCTAGAAAGTACGAGTATGAACCATTAAAGTTTTTATAGAAGATAAAAAATGACTCAATTTCTCTGTAGACTTGTTTTCAAGCTTCGATTAAAAGAAAACGACTTGCGAGTTTGTGTGCAATACCGTGTGGAGTACTTTTAAACGCTCTTAATGTCTGAAGGCTTAATGCGAGTTTTGTAAAACACTCGATCGCGTTAGCGTAAACGTTCGTTTATGTCGAATTATTATGGAAAAAAAACTTTTTACAAAAAAATACAACCGACTTTACCACAAAAAATCTAAAAAGTACAAAATAACTTTAATTTCGGAACTCGGTGTTTGTGGTTCCTTTTTCATTTTTTGAACACCGACTTCCGAAATTAAAGTTATTTTGTACTTTTTTGATTTTTTGTGGTAAAGTCGGTTGTATTTTTTTGTAAAAAGTTTTTTATTTTTCACTTTTTAGTGGTACCGAAACCCCCTCCCCTCCCCCCACCTAAACGAACCAATTACATTAGTGTAAAAAAAACGCACTGCTCCAATGCAGAGTAAACTAAAAGGTTGTCAATGTAGACAATGTAGATATTTTTTAAAATTTTTGTTGATTTTTCAAAAACCGCTTGTTCGATTTCGATAAAATTTTCATGGGACCATTTGGAAAGTATACCCTTTCCAACAAAAAAAGATTTTTTCAAATCGGTTGGCAAGCGACGGAGTTATGCGCGAACAAACAATAAAAAAAAAAAAAAAAACATACAAACATCCGAATTGAGAACCTCCTCCTTTTTTAGAAGTCGGTTAAAAAAGGTATTCCTTGACTGTCACCAGACGGCGCTTACCTATTCAGTTTCAATACAAAAACTCGCACGAAGGCCACTGTCTGTAAATTCTGATGAATCTCAAAATCTACGTCGGTCGTACATTTTGGCTCAGGGTTTGACATACGTATATTTTAAAAGGAAGGTTAATGTAAACATTTTCAGATACTTTTGGTTACAATGCCCCAAAAATGCGTTTCATTTGGTAGTTCACAACTGTGTCAACAAAAAATTCAACACACATTTATACACAATACGTATGTAGGTACATTATTTTATTATTCATAAGTAGAACAAAGACAATTAAGCAGTAAAATATTATGTTAAGTTATTATGTACAATGAGAATATTAGGTCATTGGAACGCTTAGTTCTGCTATGTCTAATGTAACTGCTTTCTTTAGTTACAAACTTTAAAGTTTTATAACTTTGTCGCTGACGAAAATATTGAAAAAAAACTTTCTCAATGTTTCGTTCCTACTTCTTCTCCCAGGTTTTAGTAGATATTGAAATAGACTTTTCTGTGTTCTGATGGCTACAAAATAAAGATCAATTTTTTTCATTAAAAAGTTGCCCCACACTGGGAATATTTATCCTGTATCCAGGTGTTTTTACAAACATTTATGTACAATCTCATATACACAAACAGCCAGACCCGGAACAACCATCTGCAGGCCATACAAATATATGTTCCGTGCGGGAATCGAACCCGCGAACGCAGCACAGCAGTCAATCACTCAACCACTGCGTCGGTTTATCTAAAATTAAAGAAAGAGTTCATTGAAGATTGTGACTATCACATTCGGAAAGTTGCTTAAAAATTGGTAGAATTGGCACTCTGGGGATCTTTAAGTCAAAAGTGAAAAGTTTATGTCTATGCAAGCGTGATCTATCAACGCTTTCCATAAGGTGAGGTAGTTATCAAAGACAAGCCTATCAAAGACAATGGAAAAGTTTTCTTGTTTAAGGCTCCGAACGGGTTTAACAACAACTCGCCACACCACCACATTGCATCCTCAGTTACAGTTCCTATCAATTTTAATCACCCATATCGATCATGGTGACCCATGCAAATCAATTACAATGCAATACTCACTTTAAATAAATGCAATAAAGTTTAATTTAGACTGTCTGAGTACTCTGAGTGCTCGATATGGGCCCTTAATAATGATGCATTACTTATTATTTGTAATGCTTTTAGTTTGATTTATTGGATTGCTTGTGGCTTTAGTGCAAGTACTGCAACGGTTTTAACTCAATGGTTATGGCGCCGAAATACTGATTAAAACTGTGAGCAAGCAGGGCCCCAAGTCTGCTATTCTTATAAATTTGTCATTCCAACACGATCCCATTGTCATTTTGCTAAAAGTTCGTAATCTGCTAAATTCATAATGGTCGATCATTGGTCGGTCAATGGTCTCGTAATACTTTTTGAAAACCGAGCTATTAAAATCCATGACTGCACAATGACGTTCTAGTGGTAGATCACTGATCAAAGGAACTGTCTGTCATTCATTTGTCATTCATTATGTACGAGATTACCATTCAGCAGACTTGAGGCCCTGGGCCCCAAGTCTGCTATTACAATTGTGTCAGAATGGTCTCTCATTGATTTTGACAAGTTTGGTAATCTACTAATATAAAAGCGTCACTATGACTTTCCAATGGTCAACCACTGACACTTCATTTAAAGAAATGGCATAGAATGATAATGGTAACCCTCTCTTGTGATTTTCACGTCACGTGCGCATCACTTCTCCTTATCACAGACCAACGGCTTCAAAATACAAGAAACATAATTATAATCAAGCAAACATAAACAGAATATCATCCTCTCAATGCAAATGTGTTTCTACATTATACGTACAATCTTAGAGAGGAATGTGAATACAATATACATACGTAGGAAATAGCAGATGAAATTACCTCGGGACCTAATTAGTGATTCCTAGAATCAATCAGTTATTTAGGTCGGATTGATTCCTGGAAAATTCTGATCTTATTTGAAACGGTTTAACATTCTTGATATGTTTGTCCTAAATTCCTATAACTATTAAAAGCCAATTAATTTTGTGATAATCTTAACAGCTTTCCGGGTTTGGTTTTGTGTCTTTTGATGACAAGTTTAGCGTTCTATCCCTGCCGGAATCTGTGTTTCCTGATAGATTTAACCTGGGGGTCTTTGAGTCAAGAATGAATAGGTTAATTTTAGACAAGCGTGTTGAATAGGGTAGTTAACTAAAAAGGAATCTGATAAGTCCGTCAGATAGATTTCCAAAAAATATTGGAGACGTATTTTTTCTTTTTTCACATAAACAAAAAAAGAAGACGATACAGTGCGTTGAAAATTTGTGTGACGTCACTACCCGCTACAATTTTTACCGGGCAGTGACGTCACACGCTCCCACTCCTGATCTTTGATGCTTTGTATCTTCGTCAGTTTTTATAGATTTGATAAAAGAAAAAATACGTGTCCAATATTTTTCTTTAATCTAACTGACGGACTAATTAGAATCATATTTTTTTAATCAGGAAACATCCCTATTGTCGACCACTTCATCGCCTTCCATCAGGTGAGATTGTCGTCAAAGAAAAGTTTATCAGTAGTAAAAAACCTATCTGCTGAAGTCTGGGCGTGCTTATGCCTTATGGGGGTATCAAGGTGTGTTCGTAATCTATATACATTAAAGCGAAATACCACTCACGGATTAATCACGAAATCTCAGAAACTATAACACCTACTAACTTAAAATTTGGCAGGTAGGTTCCTTATAGGGTGTAGACATCCGCTAAGAACCGATTTTACCAAACTCCATCACTTTTTTTTTTATTTTGAAATCGTCAGATGACTTCTCCCGCTCTGGGCGGAGCGGAAGGGAGAGTCAGACTCTTACTGACTAGAACCCACCCGTGATCCTTCCTGTGCCCTTTGCGTTCCAGGGCCGCGGTAACTCCGCAACCCTAGCAGGAAACTCCATACCTAAGGGGGTAAAATCGGGGTGGAAATTGTTTGTACTGAATCTGCGCAGACGAAGTCGCGGGCAAAGTGCTTGTAATAATTATATGGTGCTTGTTAACTGGACTTAGATCGGTAGCAAACGTCTCTCTATTAGGCCCAAAAGTTAAACGACACATTCTAACTCCATCCTGTCTCTTGTGATTGTGATTTTTCTTATTAAAAAAATATAATTTTCCTACTCCTTTTTTCCTAATTTTCGTTGCGAGTTGTAAAGACAGTTGAATCGTATTACCAGAACTAGACGAGGTTCATTGACTCTGCGTTTTTCTCTTGGTCACTAAAATGAATTACAGTTGGATCCGCTTATAATAACATCGAAGGGAAGTGAAAAATACGTCATACTAAGCGGACGTCATAAAAAGCGTAATCTTAGGAACTAAACGAATTCCCATCTTTGTTAGATATTTATTGTAATAAGTAGAGACACAAGAAATTGTATATTGATAGTCGTAGATCAATCAAAACAAAGTCAGAAACAAATTCGGTATCATGTCCCCAATGATGTTTGGTTATAGTAAACACCAAACATAATTTCTGGAAAATAGGTCATAATATGCGATATGTCAATAAACGAAGTCATTATATCCGCAAACGGATTTCACTGTATGTCTATTAATTCTTGCAGTGGCTGGGATCAGAGTGGTGGGTTGTCTCTGTTATCCTTTTACTCTGTTCCGTGATTGCATTTAAATGTTGCAATGGTCTCTATAAGCACCCATTTCAGACGATGTAAGTAGTTTACTATCGTTCTAGAATTAGGAAGATAGTGTTATCAAACAATTTCTAGTCAGGGTCCTCATTTCGACCCAAACACGTGTGAAGATGATTCATCTCATCACACAGATATTCCGCCATTCCTTACGTAGTCAAACACGGACCGTTTTTGCCATTCCAATCGCAAGTGAGATTTAGATAACAAGTGCAGTCGGGTCAAATTGCTATGACCTTTTTTATGGATGGGAGATCATCAAAATTTGATGTTCTATCTATCTATCTATCTATCATTTAATGATAGATAGACAGATAGATAGAATGCTCTTTATTATGTACACCATACAAGTTACAGAAAAGATAGACAAAGAAAACATTACATAATTTGTTTGAAAGAGTTACCGCGGCCCTGGAACGCAAAGGGCAGAAGAAGGAGCATGGGTGGGTTTTAGTCAGTAAAAGTCTGACACTCCCTACCGCTCCGCCCAGGGCGGGAGGGGGGGTCATTTGATGATTAAAGGGTGACACAATGGGCGGCCTCATCGCTAAAAGCGATCTTTTCTAGACAACCTTTGGATGGATTTGAAAGAGAAAAGGAAATACAGTACTGTAGGTAGTCTTAGGTACTAGACTCCCGCTCTGGACGGAGCAGTACGGAGTGTCAGAGTCCTCCAGACTAAAACTTATCCGTGCTCCACCTAATACCTTTTGCGGTTCAAAATTACAATCTGCAGCTCTTATAGCCAGCTCATAAATTCTGATTCTTTGATAAGATCTCTTCATCAACTGCCCCGCAAATGAGTGTGGTAAAGCTACAGTGTATGGCTAAATATTTAGAAGTTTGATCTGGACTAGGATCTCTTAATTGGTACACTTGTTTTCCGACCTTCAAGCTTGTTTAGTCGCTCGCAAAAGCTAGTACATATCTAACTATGGTTGACACCAGATAAATGTGCAATAAAGGTCATTGCCCTTTCGTTGATATCTCTTCGTAGGTACATGGACAAAAAAAAATGAATCGTTTTCCATTACTAGTAAATATAAAGAATCACGATGGATGTCGATTCAATATATGTAGCATTAATTCATTATTTAAGTCATTATTGTTAATTCATTGTTTAAGAATTAAGGTTGTCAATAAATGTAGGTGGGTCAATGACCGTTATTGCACATTTATTTGGTGCCGACTATACCGTTGAGAAACGATATATTGGAACTATCGCGTACACTGGTACCAACTTACCCAAAAATCGACGCTCGAAGAGGCTCTTTAAGACCGCGAACGAATCTAATCTCGGCCGTGAAAGAAAAAAAAATACAACGATGTTCTGTTTTTAAAATATCCTAAAACCGGATAGTTTCTGTACGAAGACGGTGTTTAGTCGAGATATTAACAGCTCTATGGTAAATGGTTAGCAAGTTTGGCTTGCGTCATAGACCATGACCAAAAAGGCTTGACATATCTGTAATATAATTATTTATATTACATGACGGAAGAGTTCGTGGCTAAATAATTACAGTTACATACATCTTCGAGGTTAAGCAATACTTGCTGAGGTCGGTCTATGGATGGGTGACCGTCCATTGCATCCGAGAAAAACACGTTTAGCCGTTGGCCCCGGCTGTCATTTGTAGATCTTTGAGATTCATTATAGATAGCCAAAGGTCTTACCAGTTACTGAGTTATGGAGGGCAGATAAGCAGCTTCATGTAAAATAATGGTACTCAGCTGCGTTATAATATCTTAGGGAAACGGTTAAGCAAACTACTTACGGTAGTTCCCGTTCCCGTGGGAATACGGAGATAAAAGATAGCCTAAAAGTTACTCGCTGATAATGTAGTTTTACTTTGGTGAAAAAAAGTTTATCAGTCCAGTAGTTTTAGAGGTTGTTCAGTTCAAACAATAAAGGCATGTATATACAAATAATAAAATGAGTCTAGTGTCCATTAACAAAGGTGGGATTCTTATGGAGAAGAACAGACGAGAAACTCCAAAGTTTTTTTTTGGGATATGGACTACTCGTAGTTCAGCACACTAAGGCTGGTTACTGCTTAACCGGGCAATCCTGTGGTGGCTTCAAATGAATTTAAGGCCCCAGCCATAGGGCTAAAACTTACTTAAAAGCTAAATGACCGCTCGCTAAGGGCATCCCCTGTGGGACACGGGCCTCGGCTTAGCGGGGTCATTGAGGGAGGGCAGCAAGGGACAGGCTGGGTCAGGTTGGTATTATTTTGGGGATTTAACGCTAATGGCTCAGCGGCGCGGGCTGGCTCGTTAGGCAAAAGTCGGGGAGGGACTCCACAGTTATCAGTAATTTATTTTTTATAACAAAAGTAATTTAACCGGTACAGCCCTGGTGGAACCAAACAAATTATGAGAGGACCTAGATTAAACTAGTTATTATAGGAACAAAGTACCTATTATCAGCAATATGGGTTAACACAGCTGGTTTCTGAACTAGGTACAGTAAGCCCCCTTATGTCACACATCATCATCATCTGCCTAGCCTTATCCCAACTATATTGGGGTCGGCTTCCAGTCATACCGGATTCAGCTGAATACCAGTATTCAAAGTGGAGCGGCTGCCTACCAGACCTCCACACAACCCATTAACTGGGGAACACGGTACTTCTTGGCAAGACTGGTGTCAGATTTTCTGGCTTCTGACAATCCGTAACGACAGCCAAAGATCTACAAATGACAGCCGGGACCAACGGCTTAGCGTGGCTTTCCGAGGCACACATCCATTCTAAAACAGTCAACCGACATTTGAAACAAAAGGCCTTTATCCCTTCACATTATGCAAATATAAACTCGAGATAACCGATCGACAAACTTACATACGCCACCTCATTTTAACACCTTTTCAAACAATTTGTTTGGGTATGGGACTTTTGTAGCCGCACAAATTAAATTGTCAAGGTTCCGTATCGTATCGTAAATTTTGTATAGGAATCGACATTAAGTGGCTAAATGATTTATTTTCTGTTTGTTAAGTCTTTGTTAGGGATTTTGGACAAGGCAGTATACATAACAAAACGTATATCCACAATTATATTGGTAAGCTTTAAAAGAAGTCCCACCGGCACCATAAATCAGTGTTTGTCTCTATGTTGCTCAATCACTACGAAACTGCTTGACAGTTATTGATGGACTTTGGCACGAGATGTTATATTGTTGTTTTAGCTTTTGAAGTTTCAAACGTTGAAATCTTTGTTTTACGTTCATTCTATTCATTTTTAAAGAAACTCAGTGATTTATTTTCTTACTTTTCTAAAATGAAATATCGTGATGATGCTGCAATTATTACCGAACAACTTTTTTTCATAAATTATTACAGCACAAATGTTACATTTCGAAGTTTCCCAGACTGTAAAAACATATAACATCAAACAGACATAAATAAAACATTTATGAGACACGTTTAATTAAAATAAATTTGAACCCAATGTTAAAGTAATAAAAGGTCACATATTATGACATGTGTGACTTATGCCGTCAATTGTACAAAAATAAAAAAAGTAAATTGAACCAATTCACACGGCCATCTTGTATTTTTATAATGTTTTTTTTTTGTTGTTTTAGAAACGTATGGACTGACGCAATTCTTATTGTTGCCAGTTTGAAATATGGGACAGGTTTAATTTAGTTTATGGTTATTAAAGTAACCGAGTTCTGCTAGAATTATAGAAAGCAAAATTAATTCATAATATATCATATAATTTCGATGGCACGAGTAACTCTGTTTTGTTCTCCGTCTGTTTGTTTCGTGTTCACACCTAAACCGCTGAGCCAATTTTGACGATCTTTTGGTATGCTTAGAGATAAATTATACGTTGTAGAACTATATAGGTCAATTTTTACCTCAGGATTAATTCCTGGTTTTGCTGCGTGCGATGACTTTGTGCAAATACTACCAATAGATAATTTTAAAAAGTATTTCAACGGAACTTAATCAAACATAATTCTAGTCGTCATCTGTTTAAATGAGTACGTAACACCCTAGCCCACTCTTTTTTTTTGGAGGGGAAATCATCAAAAGACTTCTCCCGCTCTGGGTGGAGCGGAAGGGAGTGTCCGACTCTTACTGACTAAAACCCACACGTGATCCTTCTTGTCCCGTTCCTGGGCCGCGGTGACATTTTCGAACAAATTCCGGAACCCTAGCAGGCACCTAACCCCCCGTCTTCGTTGATGACAGCTCTTTGAGGTGCGCGTGGAACACAACGCGCCGTCGACCCGGGCCTGGTTGTTATAGGACGGCAAGCCACCCATAGCTCGCCGTCCGCAGGCCCGACCCTAGCCTACCCCAAGTTGAACTTGTGTGATGCAAAACCTTTGTTGAATTATCAGATTAGTCCTAAAACAAAGAATTCAAAGGCATGTGACATTTAAGACATCCCACAGTGGGCCCGTGTGTAAAATTATAGCCCACTCTTTACCTAAGCAGAGGCCTAGGTTCCAGCACTGGGAACATTTTATGCTGATGATGCTTTAATTCATCTATACTTATAATAAATCTGTAGAGAGGTCAATTCTGTACAAGGAATATATTTTCAAAATAACTATCAGGGGGTGATTAGTGATCGATACTGGTGCCAAAAATGCAATCAGTAAAATTTTTGTCTGTCTTTCTGTCTGTCTGTCTGTCTGTCTGTCTGTATGTTCTTTATAGAAACAAAAACTACTCGACCGATTTTAACGAAACTTGGTGCAATTATTCTTCATACTCCTGGGCAGGTTATAGTATACTTTTCATCACGCTACAATCAATAGGAGCAGAGCAGTGAAGGAAAATTTTGGGAAAACGGAAGAAGTCATCTACATAAAATTATCTAAAAAACATCCCGAAACAGCATGTCTATCTTTTGTCAATTTTAAACCGATCGGGCTGAGAGTTTCAAAATCGGGGGTAAAGTAACTATTCCACGCGGACGAAGTCGCTGGCAGAAGCTAGTGAATAATAATAATGCCAATAAGGGTGTGCAGTGGTGGCCGAGTGGTAACGGCTCCGACTTACGAATTGTAGGTCGCGAGTTCAAACCCAACCAGGCGCATTACTTTGTGTAATTAATTTCATCACCACTGCTCTCAAAACGGTGAAGGACACCGAAATGTCCTAGACATGTGACATTCACCAACTTGCACTGGGCCCGCGTGGTGGATTACGGCCCATTCCTCTCCTAGAGAGGAGGCCTGCGTCCCAGCAGTGGGAACATTAAATGGCTGATTATGCTAAGGGCTTGTTAACTCGGGTCGACTTCAAAAGTCAAGTTATAACTGTGATTTAAGAACAAGTTTAATACGGTTAATTGTAATTAAGTTACTACCTATGTAAATATATGTGTTAGACACTCACAATACTTTCTTATTGAATACAAAAACCTTTGATTCTAATACTATCAAGCATACCTAATTCATCTAAGTAGAAGAAAAAATCGTATCCTAACTGAAAATCATAAATATAAAAAATCTGTGAGTGAACTGAACAACAAATTATTACACATACATATTATGTACAGATAACGTGATAAATTATGGTAAGCACTTAAAAATACATTGTGCTCATAGAGTTCCACGTTATAGACCACCTCATTAAAGAATATATTCGGTATTCTTTATTTAAAACTTAAACCCGTAATTTTAAAATATTTACCTTTTCATGGTGTGTCTAAATCTTTGGGTGGTAGCCAGTAACTAACCACACAAACAAATCACGGGTGTTTTTTCAAAAGCAAGAGTGAGCGCATGGAATGGACTCACTCGTTCAATCGTAGACTATCTCTTTCAATCTGGTGAGATCTAAGCAAAGATTCGATATTGATAGTAAAACACTACGTGGTATCGTATCCACACTTGTGCCTACATGATAAATCTACTAGAACTAAGATCTGAAGCGCCATAGGAGATACAACTCATTAATTTACACATATTCATAGCATAAAACCAAAGAAAAGTGGTTACATTCTCTATGCAAAAAACTATTTGCCACCGTGGATGTTCCCTACTACCTATAACCTGCCAGTCTTCAAAGCAAAAGTGACCAGATAACATCTGGGCTAACTTCTTCTAAGCGAGATCGAAAACACAAAGAATGCACGTAAAAAGATGCCCATGAAAATGAATCTATTAAACTTAATAAAGTACTACATTCACTTTGTCAGAAAACATAAACAAATGAAGCTGGTTGTTACTCTAGAGCAGTCATAAACCATCGAAGGAGGTTTAATGGTTTTACTAACAAAAACAAAACGAAAACATTAACTCTACGATAGAAGCAATTTATAAGTCGTAAAGGCTGTAAGCCAAAGAATGAAAATTAAAATAAGCGTAGAAGCGGCAAAACGAAAGTTTTACAATCAAATGCCAAAATGTAGGGAAAATAATGCAGATTTTCACAGTTTGTAATTGTAACGGCGATGCGGAGATGAAAGCGCTTTTAAATGCAATAATTGCTCCTCTAACATAAGGACGGGAAGATTTTTAAGTAAAGTAATAATTGGAGTGTGCTAGCTAACAGGTAATTTTATGATGTCCATGTTGGATTTCTCTTCTTCATATTTTTAATATACTGTTCACACTATTGTATAAAGTCAAGGTCTTAAAATGTAACAGATGGATGTGTTGCTGGAGAGTTTGCTGCGCCACTTCTTCACAGCTTAAACACTGGAAGTGGTGACGGGCGAGTGTTTTTAGAGCTTGCCGTTATACAAAATTTGCGTTCATTTTTGAACGCAAATTTTTTCATTTTTTTTTTGCATTTATTCAAATTCTCTACAAAAGTGCTGACGCACTGCTGCGCTGAGAGTCAGCACTTTTGTCCTGACTCTCAGCTTAATAATTTGAATAAATGATTTTTGATTATAAAAGAGTTAGATATTTAAGATAAGGAACGGAGGATTGATTCTAGAAGATGAACATTTAGGCAGGGGCTGAATTGAAATGATGCCTCAATGCGTGAAAGAATAACTTCGGTTGAGATGATCTCTTGCTGAGGTAAAAATCCACTGAGAGATGAACTGATAGACATGCATGGAAGTCAAATAAAGCAGAAGGGTATAATAGGGATGTTTCCTGAGGAATAAAAATATGATCCTAATTAGTCCGTCAGTTAGATTATCGAAAAATATTGGACACGTATTTTTTGCTTTATAAAATCTATACAAATTGACGAAGATAAAAAGCTTCAAAGATCATGAGTGGGGGGTTGTGACATCACGGCGTGGTAAAAATCGTCGCACGAAGTGGCGTCACACGAGTTTTCAATGCACTATATCGTCTTGGTTTTTTGTATACGTCAAAAAATAAAAAAATCGTGATCAATATTTTTGAGAAGTCATACGGACTAATTAGATTTTTTTAGGCAACTACCTACCCTATTAGTCTTGGGAATACACAGTTCTACAGCTGCAGACAAAATAAAAAGGATTTTTGAGATATTACATACACACACATTCATACAAAACACACTAGTTTAAACACTGTGCCATTAACACGAATTTCATTTTTCTTTTTCTTTTTATTGTTTTTATAATAAATGTGTAACTTATACCTAATTAGCACAACCAATATATTGTTAATTTAATCAAGGAAGAGCGAGGTTTATCCCATCACAAGTATCTTCGGATTACTTTCTGGGAAGCCCCGGCAACTGAACTGTATAGATTTAAGATAATAAACACATTCTTTTTTTTTTTTTTTAGATCTCAATTTTTTAAATAAATATGCGTCTTCTATTTCAGTCTTTCTTCTATTCTAAATCGTTTATTGCCTATCAAACATTTAAATTTATTATTATAGTTTGTTTTACTTTTTACAAAGTGTCGTTTCTGCAAATGCCTAGGAACTCATTGAACTCTATGAGTACGGCGACCCATTTCTTACAAATGTTTCAGATAACGTTGCCAATGGGTTTGGTGTTTCATACTTTATGGTTCTAGAACTTTTTAGTTTTTTTTTTTTAGATTATTGAGTAGTTGAGGTGTTTTTGAAAATTACTGTCTGTAACAGGACATTGACCTCCGTCCTTTTTCTTTTATAGGGAAATTTAGTTTCACATACCCGATAGGAGTCAGCAAGTCCAATTCTTTTTTCAACTTATGCTGTCCCACTGCTAGCTACATGTCTTCTCAAAACCTTCTACTTTTCCCAATTTGTTTCCTTCTGGTTGGTTGGCTCAGACAGTGGGACTGGTTTAGTTATTTGTAAGTTTTTATTTATTTTTAATTTTCTCTCGCGTCAAAAACCAGCATGAATAAACGCTTTTCTTTCTTTCTTCTCTGACCATAGTGAAAGTCTCTAAGTCAACATCCAAGGGCTTCTTTGGCAAGTCGGGGCCCCATAGGCTCAGTGCCTGCTAAGGTTGCGGATGCGGAATTTGTTCGAAAGAGTCACCGCGGCCCAGGAACGCAAAGGGCACTAGAAGGATCACGGGTGGGTTTTAGTCAGTGAGCGTCTGACACTCCCTTCCGCTCCGCCCAGAGCGGGAGAAGTTATTTGATGATTTCCCATCCAGAAAAAAAAGGGCTTTCTTGGCGACTAAGCCCGTCCTCTGGTGCCTACTACGTTACAATTCTGTACCACTTTTCCAGTTGCATTCTATATACACGTCAGTTATATTAATTTTCATTTCTTTTGTTACAGATTTGACCGAATTGTTTTGCTGGTCTGCGGGGCAGTCGGCTTAGTTCTAGCATACTCCGGACCTGACCTACCGCCCGGTCCATACTGTGGCAGTGGCCTTTATAAACAATGCTGCAAGGATAGAGAGGATGGCTGCTCACACAGAATTCTAGGTACGTTCTAAGTTAGATTGTGTACGGGCTGCTATAGAAGACGATCGACTGATGACTGATGAAGGAAGCGGAAATCCGCTAGATGGGAGAAGTATAAAGGTCATAGCTCACTTACACGACTCTGCTCCATCACCGCTCCTACTCAACACCGCCCTAAACTAAAATGACTGCTGCCGGTCCACTCGTTGACAGCTAGCAGACGCCCAGTTGTCACCGCATCGACAGCTAGCAGACGCCCAGCTGTTGAGTATACCGACTGAGCGGCGCCGGCGGCAGTCAGCGCGCGGCCACCGCACCGGCCGCTCGCCTACTACGTGTGGCCACCAAGGCGTCAACTACCGAGCAGTCTGATGGCGGGAAGCTAGCTGACATCGAGCTGTCTGCTAATTTACATTGTCAATATAAACTTTATCTCAAGACCACGACTTAAAGCTCATATTTGAATGATATTTTATAAGTCAGGTGGTAGTAGAGTCGTGTAAGTAGGCTATGACCTCAAGACCGCTCGATGAGGCGATGTTTGGCGGAGACTTATGCTACTAGTGCACGACTACCTTCTGCTTGTGGAAACCAGAGATATAGAGATTGGAAGAGACTTTTTCTGATAAGATAAAATAAGATAAGAAATATATTTAGTAAAACAAGTTCAGTATTTAACTAATGAGAATGAAAATGAGGTCGCTACATGTTTTGTCATTTATGGCGTACAAAATTAGTCGCACTAGACTGTCAAAATCTGGATGGAATTTTAAATACAATGTCGAGATTTAATTCTGTCCCCCCCTCCCCCTCTCCTCCGGGGCAATGCAGTCACGGAAAGGCAGAATCAGACTTTATTCAACGAAAAGTATGACTTACATAATATAACCTACAGTATCTTTCAATATCTCTTTATCAAGTATCTAGTCAGTGACTACACTAGGCTTCTGCTCACTTAAAATCTATTTATTTTTACCGCCAAGCACCGATGTGACCTAGTTCGATGATAGGGGTAAATGAAGACATAACGAGGAAGGCAGCTAGTTTAAGAAACAAAAAACTTGAACACGTGACACCTATCAACACGCACTAGATTCACTTCATAGTTTATGGTCCTGACTTTTAGTACCTAATATCTTTTTTCTCTTGACTCTAGTCTAGGTCACAGGTGACAGAGACAAAGTCTACGATGGAATGAGCTTACCCAGAAAAAGCCTGTTCACTCTAACTTCGAAGAGATTAGGGTTGAATGCGTTCGGAAACACAGACGCAGGCAGAGAGTTCCACTCCTTTGCTGTGCGCATTATAAAATACTAGCTGATCCGCACAACTTCGTTTGTGTCACATTTTTCATGACTGCTCCGCTCCTATTGGTCTTAGCGTAATGATTCCTCGACAAATGGGCTATCTAACACTGAAAGATTTTTTCAAATCGGACCAGTAGTTCCTGAGATTAGCGCGTTCAAACAAACAAACAAACTCTTCAGCTTTATAATATTAGTATAGATGATTGAAATATCTGTGGGGACATTGAAGAACGGCAGGCTATGTAACCTCATTGGACCTTTCGAATGTCTCAACACTATTCTTTTGTTTTTCTGAAGCTCCCCGTGAATAAATCCTTTTTGTTCTTTTTTTTCAGATAGCAAATGTTACTGTGATGAGTTCTGCAACAGGACAGCGGGGCACGACGACTGCTGTCCTGATTACCCTCAGGTTTGCCTGGGGATCCAGCCTGAGCCATCTCCCCTGCCTGCCATTAAACTCTGCAGATATAAAGGCGAGTTCTACCAGATTGGTGAAACGGTTACTCAAGACTGCCATACTTGGTGAGTGGTTTTCTTTTCTACAGAAATATGTTTTCCTTTAGCAAAAACAAAAATACATTTTAAAACTGCTTTTTCCGACAAGCAACATCAAATAAAACCTTTTAAATTGGTTAGTACACAAAAAGTAAAAAAAAAAAGAATTGAAAAATTTTGATTTTGGAATCAGAAGGATTTGTGTACTTATTTTAAATCTATTTATTTTCTTTTATATGTCATTATTTTATCATTAAAAAAAAATAATATTTCACGGTTGTAATAAATGCAAAATCTTTGAAATAAACGAAAGCATTAAGTAATTTGAAATGGTCCAGTTGAAACTACATTTGTTTTGACGCTTCATTACATTTCAGAAATCCCCGACTTCTCTCTAATTCATACCACTAAAATTATCACACAATATAAACAGGAATATCTTGTGTTTACGAAGCAGTGCCACGTAAGAATTCTTCGCGAAATAATGGGGTTTTCAACCCAATTTCCTCTTGAATCGCAGCTCACGGATTAATCATTATCTAAGTTTAAAACCAGCTTTTCTATATGTCGCCCTGGTAATTTTTGACAGTTTTATTCTGTCAACAGGCAATTAATTGTTAAAAAGCAGGTGTTGCCAACCTATATTAATTTTAAAAGAGGTTTTTTATTGTTTTTAAAATGGAATTAGGTTGGTCCGGAACTAGCAGCTTTATACCTGCTTTTCAATTTATTTTCTGGATGGATGATTTTAAAATGCGTCATTTTATATTTCAACAACTTGGATGATAAAATGACGCATTTTAAAATCAGCCTACAATGTATCCACGTTTGGGACACTGGCACCCACTTGGTGAACTCTAGTGGACATTAGATCGTGATTCACCAGACCAGGCCAGTGGGCACAAAATGTCAGCAAAAATAATTCCATATCGTCACTTTTTTATCATTCGTAAACGACGTCATATGACATCTCAATCAGATGTCAAGCAAGATCAAACAGTGAATTGGTAACAATTGTTTGGTAATACAAACGAACTCAGAGTTCAGGGCCATCGCTTTAGTAGAATTCAACTGATTCAAGGTTGAGAGGATTTGCATAAAGAACCTAATCTATTGAGAATAGGCAGTCTATGACACACCTATTTTCCACGAAGTGTTTATCACAACGTATCTTAAAACTTCGTCACTGCGGAAAGTCAGGGAAAGCAATAATTTTCGCAGACTCTACGTAATGACATTAGCAAGCGTAAGCGTAATCAGCCTTTAACGTTCCCACAGCTGGGACACAGGCCTCCTCTCTAGGAGAGGGAATGGGCCGTAATCCACCGCGCGGGCCCAGTGCGGGTTGGTGAATGTCACATTCCTTCGAATTTTTGGTTCTAGGATATGCCGGTTTCCTCACGATGTTTTCCTTCACCGTTTTGAGAGCAGTGGTGATGAAATTAATTACACAAAGTAATGCGCCTGGCTGGGTTTGAACCCGCGACTTACAATTCGTGAGTTGGGGCCATTACCACTCGGCCACCATTGCTCGACATCAGCAAATTGGCTATAAAATAAATTGAACGTAAATTCTATTATATTTGTATTTGTGACAAGCAGAGACTGCTTATAAGTTACATGAAATGGGGGATAATGCTTAAATTGGGCAGAAATCTAGAATCTTGGCAGATGCCAGTTACCTATTTTATGTTGTAAGAAAAACGAAATCGTTCGCTAACATTCACTCTCCAATAAGTTCCATCTCTATTCATAAGGCGCAATCAAGGCGCAATCAAACAGATATCAAGACTTGAACGTACTGTATCAGTATCTAGTTATTTATAAATATCAATATCTAGACACAGATAAAGTTTATTTATTATTTGTGAAAACAATCTGGTAAAGAAAGTAACGGGAGGAAAGTGGTAACATTATACTGGAAGGTGCAATAACATTTTCTATATTATGATTAGAAAAGCAATGTTCGTCGTCTAGACACAATAAAAGCTGACAGTCGTGTAAAAGTAGTTGTTTAGTTAAAATTCCTCCTCTTCAGCTGTTACTTGTTAAGTAGTTAGTCGTGATCAGCATTTGCTCCTTCATTACGCAGATTAAATCCCATTCTGCAGACGGTACTATCTTATCTTTATATCTTTAAAAGAGACTTTGACCTCTGAGTTTGTTTCGGTGTTTCTTCTCAGGGTAGTCGGCTAGGAAACACCGGCTTCATCTAGCTTAAAATGATCAGAAATATTTGACGTGTAAAAGTGTCATGTTTAACCTACTTACAAAATAAATATCATTTATCATTTATCGAACTGTCGCGGTATATCGTAAAATGGTCATTTTATGATGTGGCAGACAATCACCACTGATAATAATCCAGCTTTGAATGGGAAGCCCATTGATGTTAGATTCCTGATAGAAATAGTAGCCCTGCTGCAGTGCTCCGTCGCCGCGTCGCCGAGGTGAGGTTTGAGGTGGCCAATCATGTTGAGGAATTTGTTCGAAAGAGTCACCGCGGTCCTGGAACGCAAAGGGCACTAGGAGGAGGAGCTCCACCCAGAGTGGGAGAAGTCATTTGATTATTTACCCAGAAAGAAAAAGGTGGTCAACCATTTTCATAAAATAGCCAACCACCACTGCTGGCACGTGGACGTCTTCTCGGTGAGAGGATGTAGATAATGCCACCATTTAGGTCTTGTTCAAGATAGTCATGTCTCGAGCCTGTGAAGTAAATGAAGCAAAATTTGATACCATTATTTATTTCAGCACAAATACCTCCATTTCTTCCTTACATTCCTCCCGGTTTTGGGCAAGCGTAGACCAATCCTGTCAATAGGCGCCAAGATCAAATATTTTTTTCGGAAAAAATAAAATTGTCATTCTTTTTTCATCTGCTGGTTTGTTTTCGAGTACTTTAAATCCGCAAAAAATAAAAACGCTAAGAGCAAACGTGATCTTCCAAAGCCTTGTAAACATCTTAATTCACAACCGCTTTGAAGTCGTATCGAACTGGACATAACGCGTGAAACCGCAAGTTATTTTCATAAACCACAATGCAATTATGACAGTTTAGTAACCGTGTAACTGCATTCGTGCTAATGACTATTTATATTTAGACATGACCCAGGTGTTCATCGCTGGCTAGTTGCCATATCCTAGGTATGAGCTGGGACTTGCAAAAGTATCGATACTTTTTTCATTTTTTTTGTTGTTTTAGATGACTGTTCGATTGTGGTACCGTTTGTCATACCAGGGCAGGCATAATGGGGGAGGAAGGAATGAAATGTGTTCTACTAAAAGATTTGTTTTTATGGCGACCACTCGCAGTTCAGCACACTAAGCCTGGTGACTGCTCAACCGGACTAACCTGTGGGGGCCTCAAATTAATTTAAGGACCCCAGCCAGGGCACTAAAAAAAAGAAAAAAAAAGACTGATGAATACAAAAATTGCGGATAGAATCTATCTTCTATCTAATCTATCTAAATATATATAACTCAAAAGTGACTGACTGACATAGTGATCTATCAACGCACAGCCCAAACCACTGAACAGATCGGGCTGAAATTTGGCATGCAGGTAGATGTTATGACGTAGGCATCCGCTAAGAAAGGATTTAGATTAATTCCACCTCCAAGTGGATAAAATAGGGGATGAAAGTTTGTATGAAACTTTGTCAGTTTTAAACCAATCGGGCTGAGAGTTTCAAAATCGGGGGTAAAGTAACTATTCCAGGCGGACGAAGTCGCGGGCAGAAGCTAGTTATCAAATAAAAATGGCGTGATTGTCTGTAGGTGTGTGTTATGCATGAAATGGAAGAAAACGGATGGAACTGACACCAGTCCTGCCGTATACGTACCGTGTTACGTAGTTACAAGGTCGTGAAGGTCAGTTAGGTAGTCGCTCTGTACAAAAAACTGGTAGTCAGCTGTATCCAGTCTGATGTTAGTCAGACTGAAAGCTGACACAGGACGAATGGCCTAGTAACTGTAGATTGATTGGTTTTCTAGTATAAATGTTAAGAAAAGAGTCGATAAATAAAACAGTAATATAATAGCATAATCAGCCTTTTAACGTTCCCACTGCTGGGACACAGGCCTCCTCTCTAGGAGAGGGAATGGACCATAATCCACCACGCGGGCCCAGTGCGGGTTGGTGAATGTCACATGTCTTCGAATTTTAGGTTCTAGGACTTGCCGGTTTCCTCACGATGTTTTCCTTCACCGTTTTGAGAGAGAGAAAACAGTAATATTTTAAGTATATTTTTTATACTGAAGTTGGTCGCGGTAACATTGCGTCAAAGGTGACCTTGACCGTTGTGAAGTATTTAAGGGAATCACCGAGTAATATCGTCTTATCTACTGGTGTGATATCCCTATCTATGTATCTCTATGAATGCTCTGTTGAGTAATCATAAATAAACAAGATTACCTAAATACTTTCGCTTTCACGATAAAATTGTGTCCTGTCACTGTGACTCTTACCATCTAGCGTTGCCAGGCGTCCGGATAAAGCCGGACATAGTCAGGCTTTTTGGTTGAGTGTCCGGCCAAACTAGACCGCGTCCGGCCTGTTCGGATATTTGATAGGCTTTTTAAATTTGAGCATTGTTTCGCTCACCTAATATCGCTTCATAAGTAGTGCGTACTAATAATATTGCATCATCTGCCTAGCCTTTTCCCAACTACATTGGAGTCGGCTCCCAGTCAAGCCGGATTCAGCTGAATACCAGTATTTTACGTGAAGCGGCTGCCTACCAGACCTCCACAACCCATTAACTGGGGAACACGGTACTTCTTGGCAAGACTGGTGTCAGATTTTCTGGCTTCTGACAATCCGTAACGACTGCTAAAGATCTCTAAATGACAGCCGGGACCAACGGCTTAACGTGCTTTCCGAGGCACAGAGAAGTCTCGTTATGTTAAGATGGTCACCCATCCACAGACCAACCTCGGCAAGCGTTGCTTAACCTAGAAGATTGACCCGTGCGGCTGTTATAACTTAGCCACGAGCTCCTCTCTAATAATATTGCAATGATTGAAATAAATATTGACTTATTAATATTAACGAAGACTGGCTCACTAAATTTTATTCTTGTTTCATTAGAATTTAAGAAGATTTTATGGTAAATGATACAAAAAACCTTTGTTCGGTTATACTAAGACTATAAAATCCCAAAAAAAATAAAAAGCCTTTTTGCCCAAATGTCCGGCCAAACTGGCTGGTTTGTCCGGCTTTTCGGTTGTAAGACCTGGCAACCCTAGTCACATCTGTTCAGTTCCGTCCATTTTATTTCACGAGGGGATTTCCAGTGTTTTTTCGACAGGTGATATTATTATCCCAACAACTTTCTGTTTCGATCTGCTTTTGGTTACGTCATCATTAGACTCATGTCTATGAAATTTAAATGAAATCGGACAGAGTTAGTCAGACTCGCATAAAGAATGTTCCGGACCATTAGGAGACCTGACTTCTTCTGAAATTGACCTATGCTTCTAGGTCAACGGAAAGTCCCCTGTAGTTTGGCTAGATTTCGAAAATGCTGCACTGCAAACCCTCCTTGTAAAGCAGTTGGGTATAGAAGACGGGGCCTCATAGCGTCAGTGCCTGTCAGGGTTGCGGAATTTGTTCGAAAGAGTCACCGCGGCCCTGGACCGCAAAGGACATTAGGAGGAAAACGAATGGGTTTCAGTCAGTAAGAGTCTGACACTCCCTTCCGCTTCGCCCAGAGCAGAAGAAGTCATTTGATGAGTTCCTATCCATGAAAAAGAGTTGGGTAAAAATGTGAATGACCCTGAATTGACCTATACCTAGTCTTTTTAACCATGAAATAAAATCAGTCTCCCGAGCCATTTCCTAATTCTGTTGGGATCGACTCTTAGTTTAATCAGACTCAGCTGAGTGCCATTTTTAGGGTTCCGTAGCCAAATGGCAAAAACGGAACCTTTATGGATTCGTCATGTCTCTGAAAAAATAAATTCCAACGAACATAATCGTGTGGGGTATCATTGGATAGCTGTTTCAAAATGAAATAGAGCTTCCTAAAAACGTTTTTTTTAGTTTTTGAGATATGTGCCGCCGTATAATTCGTTAAATATGTGTCCCTTAAGTCCCTTTCCCTCTAACTTTTGAACTATGAAGTTGAAAATTCTAAAAAAAATTGAGCAAATAGAACCTCACAGAGACTTCCAACGAAAATTGGTTTGAACATTACAGCTTATATACTTTTAGAGCTGTGAGATTTTAACAGTGAACTACGGAACTCTTCACTATGCGTGGTCCAACACGCACTTGGCCGGTTTTTTTACAGTCAGCGACTACCTTTTTGATCTCCAAATAATGTGGCATAAAATAACCAAAGAAAAATTCCAAGAGGAAACGCATGCATCATAAACAATTTCATGATGCATGATTATGGCACACTCAAGAAACCATAAAGAAACACATCAGGCAATCCCAATAGAATCACTGCAATAACAAAAGAAAATCAAGCAGGTCTGACGTCAATGGACGTCTGGCCACATACCTCTGACACGGCAACGCCAATAATAAAAACGAACCAGATTGTTAAAAAATTGTGTCAATGTTGTTTCAATTCATCAAATCGGACTGTAATGGATATGAAAACGATAGAGAAAATAGGTCAAATGAATTGAAAGTATCGATGTTTTCCATTATTTTTTTCGTGAAGTGATATTGGGTAAACAGTGCTACGTATCTATTTAGAATTAACATACACGGTGGGCATCGAACATCCTACCTGTATGCACAAAGCTTTATTTGTAGAATACTATACCTATTTGTGTGAGCAGATAAGAAATGAAATTCCCTGCCGGCTTTTTTAAGCTCATAACTTACTGTAAAACAGTCTTCCGAAATGCCCTTGTCACTACATCCTACTGTGTTAGCGAATTATTTAACCTTCCAACTGATTAAAAATGCACCTGCCACGCTATCTCTTTACCAACTTAACTGATAAATGATATTTATTTTGTAAGTAGGTTAAACATAAACGCCTTTTTCGTGCTTTTACACGTCAAATATTTCTGGTCACTGTAAAGCTAGATGAAGCCGGTGTTTCCTAGCCGACTACCCTGAGAAGAAACACCGAAACAAACTCAGAGGTCAAAGTCTCTTTTAAAGTCCATACAATCCGTACCTGTCAAATCATATGAGAACCATGTAGGCTAATTTCTGAGGTGCTCTTTTGAGGAAAGTGCTACACAGATTGAGAGGACCCGTCCAGACAGTGCAAGCATTTGTCAGTTACCGTGTAGTTCAAACTTAGAACTTTAAGGATTTCAACGATTTGACGAGCAATACCTGACTGTTGCTCTAGTAGAGAATGCCTTGTGCATTTAGCTCGACTTTGTCCCTATGTGCATCTAAATAAATAAACATTCATACCGCCTGTTAAATATCTGCTGCATACGCAAAACCTCAAGTTACGTCTATCTCCGATGTCTAATTGTATAACGTCCGTCACTCAGACGCAAACATGAGCACTGAGCAGTCTCATGTGCCAGTAATTTTATACCAGAACACGGTAAAGCTGCTGGTGACTGAAATAGAAAATGATTTTGAACGATCTATGGTACGGGGCTAAAGTTACGTAAAGGTGAAAAGGGTGTGTTCCAAGTTTTTTAAATATCGAATGACTTGGATTTTGTTTTATTTGTCCGTCTAACAGTTTGGAATGATAAATTATACTATCGCTAAAGAATGCGAAAGAATTCCGAAATCAAGGTAGCTGGACAATTTTGAACAAAGAACTCTACGAATATGTCAGAGAAAGTTCAGATTCCATTGCAGACCATACTTTTATATAGGGCCTTTTTATACGCAACTCATAACTTGTCAAAGATTTCTCTGTAAGTCGTTTTGGATTAGTAAGATCTGAAGCCTGAAACTTGAACATCTACGGGAATAGAATTAGCCTGAAGTAACTGGGTTCTGTTGTCGCTGCATGGAAAAGCTGACATTATTTCTGGCAAGCTTTTGGTTAAGACAGAGTAGGCCGGATAGAAAAATATAATTTTTTATATGGACCACTCGCAGTTCAGCACACTAAGAATGGTTGCTCAACCGGACAATCCTGTGGTGGCCTCAAATGAATTTAAGGTCCCCAGTCAGGGCTAAAAACTACTTCACAAGCTAAATGACCGCTTCGCTAAGGTCATCTCCTGTGGGATACGGGGCTCGGATTAACGGGGTCTTTGCGGGAGGGCAGCAAGGGACAGGCTGGGTCTGGTTATTATTATTTGGGGGATGTAACGCTAAATCGGAATATTGACTACTTCATGGATTTACATGATCCGACGAGGTAGAGGCAGTAAGACTTGTTTTGAAACCAAACGTGTTTCCAATTCATTTATGTTTACATTGGCAGGCTCGGGGAATCCTGAGTCAGTGCGAGTATCCATTAGGTATTCATGCATAAATAGAGAGCTTATATCCACATAAATATGTACGTGCAAAATTACGAAACACACAAGTGATATAATACTATCTTTTGTGTATTTTTCGATATGGATAGGCTCGCGTTTTAACACAATCTCACCTGATGGTAAGCGATGATGTGGTCGAAGATGAAGCACGCTTGTCTAGAAGCACAGATAATTCTAGAAGTAACCTATTCACTCTTGACTTAAAGACTCTCAGGTTCTAGCAATCAAGAGACGCTGATTCCGGCAGTGAGAACAGATTTATGAAACACACAGGAGTGGAACTCTCTGCTTGCGTCTGTGTTTCCGAACGCATTCAACCCTGATCTCTTCAAAGTTAGAGTGAACAGGCTTCTTCTGGGTAAGCTCATCCCATCGTAGACTTTGTCTCTGTCGCCTGTGACCTAGACTAGAGTCAAGAGCATATCTATCTGACAATAAAAAAACACACACAAGAATTGTGCACTTTTCAGGAATAAAATTCTAATTGTGCTCTTAGCAAAGTCGCAAAAAAATTAAGGTATTGTCTGAAAGAAAAAAAACTACTTTTGCGCACGTTTTAATCGAAATAGAGAGAAATGATAAGGATGCCATAAGCAGATACTTATCATATACTTATCTCCATTTCCTTTTTATATAATCCAGTAAATGTTGTATCATTGTGAAATTCTTGGAAAATACACGTTGTTACTCGCGAAGTCACTGATGACACATCATTTTGAATTGTGTCTGACTGCCAAGAGTTACACCTTAACAAACATTATGTACACAGGATTGCATCATTATAAAAAGGTGCATATTTTTTGGTATTCGTCATTTTTCAAAGTGGTCTTGGCAAATTACTGTTATTTAGATTTGCCAACACAGTTTGTTCATGTTTTTGGACAATATTGTGGAGACCTGTTTACTTAGGTTTTTTTTATGATAGTCGCGTGTGAGTAGCTCGTGGCTAAAGAATAGTCGATCTTCAAGATCAAGCAACGCTTGTCAAGGTTGGTCTGTGGATGGGGTGACCATCTTAACATACCGAGTTTCCTCCGTGTCTCAGAAAGCACGGTCCCGGCTGACATTTATAGATCTTTGCCAGTCGTTACGGATTGTCAGGAGCCGGTAAATCTGACTCCAGTCATGCCAAGAAGTACCGTGTTACCCAGTTAATGGGTTGTGGAGGTCTAGTAGGCAGCCGCTCCACGTTAAATACTGGTATTCAGCTGAATCCGGTATGACTGGAAGCCGACCCCAATATAGTTGGGAAAAAGGCTAGGCACATGATAATGAGTCTTTTGCTGTATTGAAGAGCTTCTGGCCAAACAATAACAGGCGATCAAATTGATCTTCCACGTTAGGCAACGATCGCCAAGGGTGATTCAGGCTGAAATTTGTGGATCTTAAGCAGTTATTACGGATACTAAAAGACAGGCAATTTTATACAGTCCTGCTAAGGGTAACCGTTTTAGGGACTCGGCTACTGGATTGTTCTGGTTGCTCCATGTAAAACATTGGTATTTAGTTGCATCCCATTACACTGAAAACCAGAGCCTGCCTACTTTTTCAAGGTATTCAGGCTGTTCTTTTGATTATGAGTAATGTATGCATACTATAGATAATAGAAAAACATATTGGCATAAAAATTCTGAGCAAACAAATTGAGACTCTGACTCCTGTGCTAGGTAGAATCAAATCAAAATCAAAAGTCACTTAGCCTGAGAAGACAGTCCCCCAAACCCACCCGACGCTCACCCGTCACCACTTCCTAATGTTTCAGCTAGGAAGAAGCGGCGCAACAAACTCCACAGCAACACATCTGTCTGTTGCGTTTTAAGAACTTGAATATATACAATAGTATGCAAAGTTATTAATACGTGTTCTCCCAAACAATAGGTAATTACTACTAACCTAACTCGCCCTGTGGCTGTACCATGGAGTGCCAATGCTATCATGATTCAGTGTGAGGGAAAGGGATAGTGCTATTCGTCTTGTGTAACTCCGTCTCTCTCTGACACAGGAATCATGATGGATTTAAGACGTCATGGAGGGCTGCAGTTCGGCAAGCGAGATAGTTTTTTAACCGACTTCTGAAAAAGGAGGAGGTTCTCAATTCGGATGTTTGTATTTTTTTTAATGTATGTTCGCGCATAACTCCGGCGCTTGCCAACCGATTTGAAAAATTCTTTTTTGTTGGAAAGGGTATACTTCCCAAATGGTCCCATGAATTTTATCGAAATCGAACAAGCGGTTTTTTGTTAATTTCAATAAATGATAGCAAATCTGTCGGGTTGGCTGAAATCGCATGTTTGTTTATTGTTTATACTTACCAATTTATAGCACGTACTCTATGATGGGTATGTTTAGCTGGGAGTGAACCACTAAAAAGTGAAAAATAAAAAATCTTTTTACAAAAAATATAACCGACTTCTAAACAAAAATTACAAAATAACTTTAATTTCGGATGTCGGTGTGTTCGAAAACAAAACGCAACCAAAAATACCGAGTTCCGAAATTAAAGTTATTTTGTACTTTATGTTTAGAAGTCGGTTGTATTTTTTGTAAAAAGTTTTTTATGTATTGAATTCAAAATTAAACAGTAGTTCTAACTATTAAATGTGGGCTGCAGGCAATGACATTCAACCGAGTGCCAATACAATAATTATTGCACTGGCATTGGTCAAAGTCATTCCTTTATAGTTCTACTTATTTATAGATAAATGCCCAGTTAAAATGGCATTAAAAATAACCTGTTTTCGAGCAAGCAAAATAAACAGGCATGTATTGTTCTGGCAACACGTCAATCATGATCAGCCTTCTTGTTAACACAAATCTAGTCAGTTTACTGTGACACCCTGATATCATCTCCCTCCTTTTTCTGGATAGGAAATTATCAGATGACTTCTCTCGCTCTGGGCGGAGCGGAAGGGAGTGTTAAACTCTTACTGACTAAAACTCACCCGTGATCCTTCTTGTGCCCTTTGCGTTCCAGGACCGGGTATAATTAATTATGCACTGCTTTATATTTTTGGACGGGAAATCATCAAATGACTTCCTCCGCCCTGGGTGGAGCGGAAGGGAGTGTCAGTCTCTTACTGACTATGAAACCCATCCGTGTCCCTCCAACCAAATACCCTTTTAGTACCAGGGCCATGATGACTCTTTCGAACAATTTCGCAACATTGTGCAGTACTGGACATAGACTTCTCCTCAGTATAGTCATCGTCACAGATAATGTACATACTTATTCTTTCACCATTCAGTGAAACGGTCAATTTTTAAACAACCATCAAAGAAGTTCTCCATATTATTTTTCATGAATTTATTACATATTCTATCCAGATTATATCAATATTACGTGCATCACTAAAAGGAGCCAATTGAAAACTAGCATTTGGTATCTGAAACCGAAGAAAATGCTTAGATGGTAACCCTTTCCGTACAGGCACACTCAGTGCAATATTAAATTGTAGGTACCTTTATGATACTTTTATATGATATATTTCTTTTATTTTACCTTGTGTTTGTTGTTTTTATGTCGAATAATCTTTTCTATTATATTCTATACAAGGGTATCTTAACTTCGCTGTGCTATCGCGCAGTGGCTGATGCCTGGGGACGGTGAGCGTGGGTGGCTCGCCGTCCGATACCAGGTTGAGTCGACGACGCGTTGTGTTCCACGCGCGTCACAAGGAGCCGTCAGCACCGAGGACGGGGCCCCATAGGGTCGGTGCCTGCTAGGGTTGCGGAATTTGTTCGAAAGAGTTACCGCGGCCCTGGAACGCATAGGGCACAAGAAGGATCACGGGTGGGTTTTAGTCAGTAAAAGTCTGACACTCCCTACCGCTCCACCCAGGGCGGGAGGGGTCATTTGATGATTTGCCATCCAAAAAAAAAAAAAAAAAAAAAAAAGGGTATCTTAACTTTTTTAGGACTTACGTACAATACCACCACCCATATCCTGACCTGAACCTATACCCACATAGAAAAAAAAAACTCATAATATCCTGAAGGAGAAGGAGCTTTTAATAAAAAAAAATTAAGATGTGTGTACAAATTGTTTTATGTACGTAAAAACATGTTTCCATGTACAAAATAAAGAGGTTATCGACTCTTTTAAGATATTCCATACACGCTTTATATTTCTGTTTGCTTCACATGTGTTTATCTTTATAAACTCACTAGCAGCGCCCCGCGGTTTCAACCGCGTAGTCCACGTTCCCGTGGGAATACGGGGATAAAATATAGCCTATGTTACTCTGGGTGAATGTAGCTTTCTAATGATGAAAGAATTTTTGAAATCGGCACAGTAGTTTTTGAGTTTATTCAGGACAAACATACACACACACAAAAATACAAATCTTTCTTCTTTATAATACTAGTTTAGATATAAAATAAAACCTCTAAAGTGATGTCCGTTTATTCGGTTTATATCGAAGGTGAATGAACTCAGCATTTTTCTAAATTTTATGCTGTGAAAGTTTGTCCCATGTTTTTGTCTAGACGTCTTGACCAATTGTGGTCACTTTAGTAGATCAATAGATTGAATGGAGAAAGACATACCTAATTATTAGGATGCTACCAGATTGCATTTATCGTCAGTTTTACTAGAAAACCCAATCGATCAACGTAGATGACGTTGATGACGACCATAGCGTGTTCCATTATCATTATCATAATCACAATTAAGGAAACAATTCCAAAACAAAAAAGGGACATTTAAAAAAAAAAATAGGCCAAAAAATACAAACGACTTCTAAATAAAAAAACAGTAAAAAGTATAAAATAACTTTAATTTCGGGAGTCAGTGTATTTGGTTGACACCGACTTCCGAAATTAAAGTTATATTATCTTTTTTTTTTTTATTTAGAAGACGGTTGTAATTTTATTTAAGTTTTTTTTTTGTTTTCACTTATTTGTGGCACAGTCAGCATCAAAAGTTGATGACCACATTTGGTGTTTCAAAATCGCTGTACACCGTATTATACCTAACTCGCTTAACATGACAAGCGCCAGAAATGTATAATTATCATAAAAGTCGGTGACCATCACTTTTCAAAAGTCGCTAAACAAAGTTATAGTAAAGCATGCAAGCAAGTCGGTGTTCAAAATACGAAGAAACAACTAAAAACATCGAGGTCCGAAATTAAAGTTATTTTATACTTTTTGCTTAGAAGTCGGTTGTTTTTTTTTGTAAAAAGTTTTTGTACCTAAAGTAATTTTACCTCTAGTTAACAAATATGTATATGAAAGATTTAAAAAAATATCATAGTTATAAAGATTTGAAGTTCAAGTACTGAAATAAAAAAGTATGCAAATCAAACTCGTTCATTTCGATATGATGAGCAGCGAACTTAACAGATTCAATTCACATATAAATCTATTGAAACACAACTAATGTCATCATTCACAAGAAAATAATTGTAATCATTCAACTTCATCATACATAACAAATTAACTATTAATTCCAATGAATATACATATGTATGTAATAATTATCTATTCATTCATTTTAAGATCATTAGGAAACATTATTGTTCATTTCAATTTGATTGGACTGAGAAATAATTAAGCTTAGCCGAGCTGAAGTAGGCTAGCTAAATCCTATTTTTATGACGCTATACATACTATACAACATGTAATGTAACATAATAAACGCTACCTCTACCTCATAACGGGTCATTGTATCCTACTAATATTATCCCTTTCACGCAAAAACTACTGAATGGATTTGGATGAAATTTGGCAAACAGATGGTTTAGAACCAGGATTAACATATAGGATATTTTTTACGCCAATATTCCCACGGGATCGAAACTTATACGGGTGAAACCGCGGGGCGCTGCTAGTGTACTCATCATTATGAACAATTTTTACAATAGGGCCAACACTGAAATCTGTATTTTATACTAGTGTTCCCACTGGAACGGGAACTACGCCAGTGCAACGCGATGCATGTGATTTTATAAAAATAAACTGTCTGTTGCATTCTCGGAACCTATTTATCAGTAACTAGCTGCTGCCCGCGACTTCGTCCCCGTGGAATCCCCAATTTTAAAACATTCTTTATCGCTGCTTCGCTCCTATTGGCTTAAGCGTGATGATATATAGCCTAAAGCCTTCCTCGATAAATGGTCTATTCAAACCAAAAAGAATTTTTCAATTCGAACCAGTAGTTCCTGAGATTAGCGCGTTCAAACAAACAAGCAAACCCTTCAGCCTTATAATATTAGTATAGATTATCAGCAATGTAAATATACTCCTCCCAGTAGCTGAAACATAAACTTAAAAAACCCAATTTCCGTTGACCATGAGACAGAAAGCACACATTGTACATATGTATGTTATTGAATATGAATAAATCCCCAGTGTGGCGTCGCGGGTAAAACCAAGTGTTACAATAGGTATGTTTCATTGTGTGATTGTGCAAGTAAACGTGTGTAGAAAACAAATGTTTTGTGACTTGTTTTTTTTATACTTCATGTGCATTTTTAAAGTTATTACTAATAAAGCTGACTTTTAACGAATGAACTGAAGTGTCGCACTATGAAAACTGGAAAGTAAACTGGGATAACTACTTAGTAGATAAAATATAGATGGAGTCGTTTCTATGGATGGGAAATCATCAAATGACTTCTCCCGCTCTGGGCTGAGCGGAAGGGAGTGTCAGACTCTTACTGACTAAAACACACCCATGTTCCTCCTAGTGCCCTTTGCTTTCCAGGGCCGCGGTGACTCTTTCGAACAAATTGTCCGAAATCTAGTTTCATACAATGTCATAAAACCTATCCACTTCCCAAAGATATGTAATAGTGTGGTGAATTTGTTGAACGAACCAAAAATTCTGCGATTTTGTATATTTTTTACAGCTAGAATTGATCCTGCGACCTTTTTACCACTACTGCACAAAAAATTACGGAGCCAATCATCCGTCCACGTAGCGCCGATCACGCTGTCAAAACAAATGTATTTATTTATTTATGACCAACATATTACGTAGATACGTCATATTCCCATACATATAAATAAATTGTAATCAATTCAAATCAGTGACCGTGAACAAAAAAAAATTGTCAACAAACCTTTAAAGGGTTAGCGCACACTGAGACGTAACGCTTTCGTTTCTTTTAAGATACCCATTGTTATAATAGAGATTTGAAAAAAGGTTCATATGTCAGTAAGAAAATTGCAATAGACCCCGTTACATATATCTAATTTGAAATTCGATTTTTTTCACTGAAATGTCTACCTACTTTTTTAAGGTAGGTATAGTAAGTTGTAAATTTTATCAATCAAGATTGATTAAGCTAAGGTTTTTCTTAACTATGTTGGGGTCGGCTTCTAACATAATTGGATGCAACTGTATACTTGTATTTTACGAGGAACAACTACCTATCTCACTTGCACAAACTGGGTAACCCAATCCCTTTCGGCAAGACTCATGTCTAATTTCCAGGCTTCTGTCTACCGTAAAGTCTCAAGGATCTACAATTTTTTATGATAGCTGGAGCCAACGACTTAACATGATTTCAGAGTTGAGGAGGAGTTTCACTATGTAACGGGTGGTCAATAATTCATGAAATGACCTTAGCAAGCGCAGCTTAATCTTGAAGTTCGGGCCGTGCGTGCAGTATTACATAGCTTACAGCTCCTTCGTTTTATACTATATCGCTATTATAAAGAGTATTCAGAACGCCGCAGTGTGAGTTAACCCTAATGAGACGCGGAAGCCTTTTGGGTGAGCAATAATAACGATTGTACAATTACCGAATAAATAAACAGTTCCGAATAAAAATGACATAATCAAATATGTCAGGGTTAATAAGAATTGATGGTAACATCCATGGTGCCTATAAATAACTGGTGAGAATGTAAACAAACATTAAATAAGAGGTATTAAAGGCCCAATGTAAACAAACCTTTTAAAGAGATAATTGTAGGTATATTGTTTGTTTTAGGAGGTTATAGGTATCTGGCAATTTACGAAAATTCTTTCACTGATGCAATATTATATTACACACTAACCATGAAAAAAAACAAAGAAAAAATGGGGCAACCTTCAAAGATTGCTAATAGGCTGCTAAAACTAACATTTACACAATAAGAAATGATAACATTAGAAGCTGTTTACATTTTACTAAACCACTAGATACACCTCGGTTTCTGGAAAGACATTTAGTGAGGCGTCACGAATAAGTTCAGCTTGACCCGCCGAGAAACCCTAAATCATTATAATTCAACTTTGTACCTTTGTGTTACGTGAAAGTTTAAAAAAATAAATAGAATACAATAGAATACTCTTTATTATGTACACCAAATAAGTTACAGAAAATATAGATGAAAAAAACATTATATACTTACAGAATGAAAATATTACATGTTATCGCTAAAAGCGTAATTTTCAAGACAACCTTTGGATGGATTTTAAAAAGAAAAGGAAATACAGTAGGTACTTTAGTTTAGGTAGTACTAATTAATAAAGATGGTCGTTTGACATAATTAACACAAAAGCCGCCATTTTATTCCTCGGATATTAGTTATGTGAATTAATTTAATTTTGGGCCGATTTTTCAATAGTCACTCGTTCCCATTGAAAAATCGGGCCTCAATAAAATTGATTAAACTAATCACTACTACTAATGCGTATTTGAAAATGCATGCTACTAATTTTCCTTCCATAAACTGAGCCTAAATCCCATTAGTTTTAGCCAAAAGACGTTTTCGCTGAATCAATCAAATCAGCCCTGACCTGAATAAGTGTGCAAACGTTTTTCGCTCGAATCAATCATAGGAGCTATTAATATCACTCGCGACCTGTTTATATCAATCTGTCTACTTTGTTAATTGCAATTGCAATGTATCAATCTTTTGGAAAATGATGATGGATTGGGCAATCTTTGGTCATTAATGTTTCATGGAGAAAATTTCACCTTGGTTGGATACCGGATTATCTGTATAAAAAAGATTTTCATATAGTAGGCTCAAGAAATACGCAAATATGTAGGGTGGCTTAGTGAGTCTGTGTTTCCTGATTGAACTACGACCTACGACCAGTGACCGTATTACGAAGTACCAATGCCATCATGATTCGTGTGCGGGAAAGAGATAGTGCTATTCGTCTTGTGTAACTCCGTCTCTCTCTGACACAGAAATCATGATGGATTTAAGACGTCATAATAGGTCGCCTGGGAGTCTTTAAGTCAAGAGTGAATAGGTTACTTCTAGACAAGCGTGCTTCATCTTCGACCACATCATCGCTTACCATCAGGTGTGATAGTGATCAAAGGCGCGCCTATCAATAGTAAAAACATAAATAATAAAAAAATGAATAATTTGCATTCTTTAAAAATAATCTTTAAGGTACAATCAGTTTTCGGATTTTCCGCTACACTAACTTTTGTCCGCTGCTTCTCTCGCGTTTGGAATCCGTCCGATCAATATATCGATTCACTCCAGTTAATGTTGTGAGAATGTTTTACATAATATTTATAAAATTGTAGTCCATAACCGTTTTGAATGTCAAATATCTCAGTCAAAGTCAAAGATTTATTTGCAGATAAATATGGTTATAAAAGTTCTTACAATGGTATTAGTAGTAGTAGCTTAACATATTCAATCATAACATAATACAACATATCTAAATACTATATTCATCAAAATTTGTTCAGCGATTTAGGCGTAAAAGCGTAGCAAGCAATTAGTTTTTTTTTTGTTTTTCACATTGTAATATTAGTTAGGACTAGCTGCTGCCCGCGACTTCGTCCCCGTGGAATCCCCGATTTTAAAACATTCTTTATCGCTGCTCCGCTCCTATTGGCTTACGCGTGATGATATATAGCCTAACGCCTTCCTCGATAAATGGTCTATTCAACCCAAAAATAATTTTTCAATTCGAACCAGTAGTTCCTGAGATTAGCGCGTTCAAACAAACAAACTCTTCAGCTTTATAATATTAGTATAGATTACAGCACGTGCCTCTTCATTACAGGCACCAAAAGTATGTCACACTTGAACTAAGAGCGTCGACAGTAACTCAAAAGCAAATGAGACAGCTGTTGGCAAGATACACACTCTGTCCAAGCCCAGTAAAAGGGCAGTTACTGGTAAATTGATTCATAAATCTAAACCTATGTTGAAATCCAATAGAATGCTTGTATGGATTGCATCATTATCATCATCATCATCAGCCGAAAGACCTCCACTGTTGGACATAGGCAACCGACCGGTCTTGGGCATGTCGTATCCAGCGGATACCCGCGGCTTATACTAGGTTAGGGATGGCGAACTAACGGCACGCGTGCCAGTGGTGGCACGCTACAAAATAATTCGGGCACGCCAAATAATTTATTGACTGCCTCTCAAGATCAGCTTTAATTATAAATATAAGAAAGAAATATGATAAAAACATGTGGTAAAGCTTTCTCAAACTTTTCCATATACATATCTCAATTTTTGTAATAGGTCTTTGTTAAAGCAAACAAAATTGAGGGAATTATTAAAGTCCCAAGTCGACTTTAATTATTTTTTTAAATTAATTAGTGCAAAAACGAGTAGGTATGTAAAAATCTAGTAAGGCACCGTCGCGTCGTCGCTACCATAAATAATATCCCGTCCTAACAATCAAGTTTTTTTGACACTTAATTAACACTGACATTTAACCAGATTTAATTAAAACCATTTGATTTAACGTCCATGTTAAATAACAAAAAAAAAAAACTCAAGAAACGAAGTATCGATATCGTTTTAACCTTGAGCGTCGCAACACTATTTAAAAGTGACAGTGACATTTAAAGCGAAGTTCGTCACTCAACGGAATTATCGATGTATTGCGCAACACAGACTAGTTGTTGTAAAGTGAAGATGACGTCATTACGGGCTATGACGTCAGTAGTCACGGCTATGACTATGACTAAGTGACGTCAGAGGCTGTAAAGAATTTAAATGAGATTGTAATTGAATTGAGTCATTTTATATAAAAAAAGTTTCTATCAGAAAACACAGGCTCCGGTAAAGAATTACACTCCTTAGTATACGCCCAATGAAAGTTTCCTAAAAATGTTTGTGCGCACGGATGTTATTTCGGGAATTATCATACCAATCTTAGAAATAATTAGTCTTTTTTTCGGCCAAATTAAGTTTGGTTGGTCATATTTCCCAAACGAGCTTCTTAACAAAAAGCACGACGGTCATAACTTGTTTTTTTTTTCTCTCTCCTCAAACTAACGTATTCACCAAAAACGCGCGTCTAGACGATGTTAGCAAGTCGATTATGCAAAATATTTACAAAACAAACAGCTGTCTGTGTGTGGGCAATTATCACTTATTTGAGTTACAGCGTCTTTAACAAGCTTTGCCTTTGAATACTAGAATGCTAATTTTATTAGTAAGGAATGCTACCTACTTGAATTTATAGTAAACTAGCACTTGGCCCGCGACTTCGTCAACGCAGATTTAGTACAAACAATTTCCACCTCCATTTACCCCCTTAGGGGTGGAGTTTCATAAAATTCGTTCTTAGTGGATGTCTGTATACCCTACAAGGAACCTAGCTCCCAAATTTGAAGTTTGTAGGTGTTAAAATTTCTGAGATTAATCAGTGAGTGGTATTTCGCTTTTATACTTATAGATGTATATTAAATTAGATAGGTAGACATAGATATTGCCGCATTTATTCAAAATAAACAAATCACGTTTATATAAGCTAGAAATTAGCTTACGAGTAATAAAGAGAGTTGTAAAAACATGTCACCTAATAAAACCCAAAAAAAAGTTAAGCCTCTCATAATTATTTTATAAATAAAATAAATACACGTAGATGTTAAATAGATGCTTAAATTGCTCGTTAATACTAAGTTTTTATCAGAATTATCCACAAAAAAATCTAATATCGTTTTTTGTAAATACACGAACTAATATTATTACACTCAAAAGTAGAGTACGCCAATAAAATAAATACACACCTGGCCATTGGAACTATTTATGTACACAGTCGCTGTCATCCATCGAAGTGTCAACGCACTTTTATTATACTGACCAGCCTTTATTATTATTACACTGACCAGCAAAATAAATAGGGCAATGTTTATAGCTTTTTAAATAGGCATTTGATATTTTTTATGTTCTTTTATTATAGTTACCGACACGTAAGTTGGCAAAGATTTTCGTAGTGGGGGAAGTTCGCGCACGCACAATTTCATACAATTTTACATGCGCGAACTTCCCCCACTACGAAAATCTTTGCCAACTTACGTGCCGGTAACTATAACTCCATGTACTAGGTATACACAATAATTAGTATAAGTATATAGATAGAATACAATATAAGAGAATACTCTTTATTATGTAGACCATATAAATTTAAGTTTAAACAGGATTATATATTTAAACTTTTTATAAATATAATCACGTTTTTAATAATCATACCTGTTAATAATTCTGCCTTACCCGTTTAGCAGTTATTATTAATTACTTATGGAAATGAACAGAAGCTCAAAGTTTTTTGTTTAGACAGAGCAAAAAACTTAATTGATCACGAATGAAGATCAATGGTATCTTTCATCAATCAATGAACGCTAAAAGATAAAAAAATATCGATATCTCACTTAAATGGAACAGGTACAACCCTATGCGTATATAACTCACGAGTTTTTGTCGTATCTAATAAAATTCAATTCGAACAGTTTTCTTTCGTAATGTATAGCCACTTAAATCTTGCTTTGTGTCTAGGTAAGTTTTATTTATACTTTTAAAATAGAAGCGTGCTAGTTTTTGCTAAAACACTTTTCGCCGAACTTTTTTACTCTATGAAATCACTTAGTTGAGTCACTGTCATGTTCTTTTAAATGCTCTAGTTTTATTTTTATTTTAAAAATGCTGTATTTCACTGAAGCAATAAAAAAAACTGCGGACAGTCTCTGTATTTCCGACATCAAAATCAAATCATAGGCGGGACCAAAGACTTTTTTTTTACTAGATGGTAAATTGTCAGATGCCTTCTCCCACTCTGGGCAGAGTGGAAGGGAGTGTCAGACTCTTACTGACTAAAATCCATCCGTGTTTCTATCTGTGCCATTTGCGTTCCAGGGCCGCGGTGACTCTTTCGAACAAATTCCGCAAGCCGGGAGCAACGGCTTAATGTTCTTTTAGCACTGAGGAAATAGTCCCCGGCAAGGTTGTATACATGCGATTGTTATCATTTATTCACGAGCTCCACGTACGTAGCATAATCAGCCTTTTAATGCTCCTACTGCTGGGACTCAGGCCTCCTCTCTAGGAGAAGGAATGGGCCGTAATCCACCACGCGGGCCCTGTGCGGTTTGGTGAATGTCACATGTCTTCGAATATTTTGTTCTAGGACATGCCAGTTTCCTCACGATGTTTTCCTACACCGTTTTGAGAGCAGGTACTGTAGTATTATATTATCTGTGGCAGTGGTAATGAAATTAATTACACAAAGTAATACGCCTGGCTGGGTTTGAACCCGCGACTTACAATTCGTAAGTCGGGGCCGTTACCACTTGGCTACCACTGCTCTTTCTCCACGTAATTATAATATACTAGCTGACCCAGCAAACGTTGTTTTGCCATATATAAAAACTTTTTTTTTTGCTTTTCTGTTGCAATTTTTCCTGAATTTTCTTTGCTATAAACCTCACGGATCCCGAGACCTTTCCAACGAATGCAAAACCGTGGAAATCGGTTCGTGCGTTCTGGAGTTATAGCGTCAGGAAGGAAAACCCGACTTATTTTTATATAGTAGATAACCATATCTCAGTTTTCCTGACGTTATTTCTTCAAATTGTATTTCAAAGCGTGCTACTTGTTTCTCAGACCTCATGCTGGGGCTAAAACATCTGACTACTGTTATAATGTAAACATTAAACACATTAGCAGGTTTTAAGGTCGCATATTGCATAAACATACGCATCTGACCTTAGGATACGTAAATTAATCAAAAATGCATTGCATTATTGCAAGACAGCCTTACTAAGGGATATCATGTTACTCTGTTACTAGGTCTGTTACAGAGAGGTCTTATTGTGAGTTTTTATAAATAAAAGTCAATTTGTATTGAAGGTAAGTACCTTATTTCTGGGTGGAAAATCATTTAATGGCTCCTTTCACTCTGGGTGGAGCAGAAGGTAGTGTCAGACGTTTACTGACTAAAACCCACCCGTGATCCTCCTAGTGCCCTTTACGTTCCAGGGCCGCGGTGACTCTTTCGAACAAATTTCTGGATTGTAAATCTTCAAATGACTTCTCATTTGATGATTTAAAATTCATAAAAAAGGGCATGCTAGACCGACCTAAGTTTCGAAAACAAATATTTGAATAATGAGGAATTTTTGTACTGGCGTTTTTGTGTGGTTTTTGAACTGGAAACTAAAAGCTGACCCAGACTCGGGTATAACTAAGTCTATTTCCGAAACGATAAGTATACCAGTATCAAAACATGTTATTTCATAAAAAAGTTTATTTGAATTCGTTCAACAGGTATATAAGCGTGACATCATTTATTTTATTGCTGTCTATCTACTGAATAGGATAAAAATATCAGTGACGCATATTTTTTTTAATAAGTCAGTCATGGGAAAATTGCTTACCTACTAGTTAAGTTAGGGATGCGTTGCTGTGGGCACCGCTAGGTAAAATATTTTTTAACACACTTTCTTACAAACTGGCTCCTATTCCACCGCGTTAAGGCAAGAAGTGAAGTGTTTTTCGCACTAGTGCAGAAAAGTGAGAGAGAGAGAGAGAGCAGTGGTGGCCGAGTGGTAACGGCCCCGACTTACGAATTGTAAGTCGCGGGTTCAAACCAGGCGCATTACTTTGTATAATTAACTTCATCACCACTGCTCTCAAAACGATGAAGGAAAACATCGTGAGGAAACCGGCATGTCCTAGAACCAAAAATACGAAGATATCCGCCCGCGTGGTGGATTGCGGCCCATTCCCTCTCCTAGAGAGGAGGCCTGTGTCCCAGCAGGGGGGAACATTAAAAGGTTGATTAATTGATTATGCTTATGTATGCAGAAAAGTGCGCTGCTTAGGCCAGTCTATTCAGTTGATTGTATTGTACTAGACTGGTTGCCGAGCAACCCCAACTACAAGCCCGTCAACCCCCAAGAAAATCGACGTTACCGAACGAAAAAAAAATCGCGATCCTTTTTTCGCAGTTTATTAATTACTTAGGTATCAAATTTTATTTACTTTTCGATTGAGTGTTTTGAAAAATGGCACTAAAAAAAATCGCGACAATTTGTGAAAATCATAACACATCTATAGTTTAATCTACCTTAAAACTGATTCTTATAAAAACGATGACTAACCATCGATCTCACTCGTTATTAAGTCGTCACGGCAATCAAACCTAACATAACTATTGTATCCGAACCACTTTTATTGCTTGCAATGTTTATTTATTCTACCCGCCTACTGGTTACTATCAAAGTCAATGTCAGATGTGATTGACAGACGTGACGTCACGTGTTTGTCCATCAATCATGTGAAATGACAGCGCCAATGCTCCAACATTGGCCTTGTTTTATGGCAAACTTGGTCTGGCAAATATTGGCGTAGCGTCAGCGAAAGATCTTGAAGAAAACACAAGCTTTTTTTTTTTTAAATTACACTCCAGCTTTTTTGGTTGCGCTTCCGTGACCTTTCTTTCGCGAAAAATTGTAGTCTATATTCACTCAGTGATAATGTCAGTGATAAAATTGTTGTAACTATCACCAGAGATTTCTTCCTAAAAAACAATTTTAGCTCTTTATACCATATGTTTTAGTAACATTTCTGTTCCATTCATGAACGACTTAATGATTCTAGATGATTTGAAGTACTTGACCTATTAACAAACCGTCAGTTTCCATGACTTGGTCGCCATGGCGACATCTATACTTATTTATAAAACTGAAGACTTTGTTTGTTTATTTGTTTGAACGCGCTAATCTCAGGAACGTCTCTAGTCCAATTTGAAAAAATATTTCAGTGTTAGATAGCCCATTTATCGAGGAAGGCTATAAGCTACTACTATAGCCTTATTGTAGTTCTACTATAGGTCAATAGGAGAGGAGCACTAATTAAAAATTTGCAAAAACGGGGTTTTCTCTCTCTGTCTCTTATGTGCTAGTAAATAGATAAGAGAAGATGAATGACATAATAATTTGAAACAAAAATGTTTATTTGGGACTCGCACAAGACAAACAAAATAGTAAAAACAAAAAAATAAATAAAAGTAATAGAACTAAAATGAATTAACAAACACTATCTATATCAGTTTAATGTGCGAGGCCAAAAAGGTTCCCATCTCAGCATATGTAATTTTACGTATGTTGACATCTCCAGTATCCAGTATTTTTAAAGAACGTTTGCTTACTAAACTCATTCACAATCTGTCAAAAACAACATTGATTGTCGTAATCGTAACAATGACAATGGGACTTGAATTTATATAAACGAGAACTGCCCTTCATAACTAGGAACACAGGGATTCCGAACTCCGAAATGTCAACTTAAGCCATCTACGAGGAGTGGGCGAAAAACCAATCAATACCTATGTTATTTGAACCTACACAATGTTTTTATACACAAAGTAAATAATACACATTGTACTTATGCTACAATTAAGTAGTCAATTTAGTACAGAATGAGATGACTCTATTAGGTACCGGAAACGATGTGGCAAAACGTGATTGCATGATTAAGTGCATCCTTTAAAGTAAATAGGAAACTAAATTACATAGTTAGTGCTTGTCATCTAGTAGACTAGGTTTAATGAGGATGTCTGTTTTGGTCAAATGCGAATAAATAGTATTTCCATTTTAAGAGCCTGGCAATGAGAAATGCCCACGTGTATCAAACCATGTTCTTGAACACAAAATGAAAGTTGTGCATGCCTGTAAGTGATTTATTTACACAGGACCCCAAATGTTAGAATTTATAATATTAAATCTTTAAATAATTTGATGGCGTGCCTTATAATATAAATAACACAAAAACTTCAACTTAAAAAACATAAATAATTTAGTAACATATCAGTAATAAATTACTGTATTTAACTTGCATCGGTGGGGGCTGGCTGGTGCATTTTTCCGCACGAGTCCTATATTCAGTTCATTGCAAGCAAAATACTTCATAAATAAACAACATCAACCTCGGTAAATTGATGTTGTTGATGAGGTATTTTTTTCTACCTACGATGCAAATGCAGCCAAGGACACGCCACTGTCACCGCCATCGCCTTCCAGAAACCCAGTCTACTTCTCATCTTTCAGCCTCACCTGAAGTGCGGTCGATTATGTAGGTAGCTATTTTCACCACTTTTTGTGTTGCAGACTCATCTTTTAATATTGATCGTTGTTTATTGTTATTTTAGTCATCCACCTGGGGCCTAAGTCTGCTATTTTTATAAATTTGTCATTCCAACACGATTCCATTGTCATTTTGCAAAAAGTTCGTAATCTGCTAAATTCATAATGGTCGATCACTGGTCGGTCAATGGTCTCGTCATACTTTTGATAACCGAGCTATTAAAAGAAATGACTGCACAATGACGTTCTAATGGTAGGTCACTGATTAAAGGAACTGTCAAAATTTTAGCAGACTACCGCATACGTCTATAATTCATTTGTCATTATGTACGAGATTACCATTCTATGCCATTTCTTTCAATGGAGTGTTAGTGGTTGACCATTGGAAAGTCATAGTGACGCTATTTTATTAGTAGATTACCAAACTTGTAAAAATTAACCATTATGAGATCAATGTTAGACCATTCTGACACTATTGTAATAGCAGACTCAGGGCCCTGTTGTGCTACTTTAAATACTAATTTCAAAAGCGGTTCACACCTGCATTTAATTTATGCAAATTATCATTGATTTCTTTTAGTCGGACACATTATGACATGATACAAAATAATAAATTACTTACTACATTATTCTTTTTAACGTTTTTTGTTTCTCTCGGTAACAGAACACCGATGTTATTCAGTTTTTTGCCTATTTTAGTTTATGATAGTCTCGGATGATTGGATTGGTATCGAATGGTATATTAGTCACCAATAAGGTAGTTAACTAAAAAAAACTGATTAGACCGTCAGATAGATTTCCAAAAAATATTGGAGACGTATTTTTTCTTTTTTCACATAAACAAAAAATGAAGACGGTACAGTGCGTTGAAAACTCGTGTAACGTCACTATCCGCTACAATTTTTACCGGGCAGTGACGTCACACGCTCCCACTCCTGATCTTTGATGCTTTTTATCTTCGTCAGTTTTTATAGATTTGATAAAGGAAAAATACGTGTCCAATATTTTTCTATAATCTAACTGACGAACTAAACATAATCGTATATTTTTTACTCAGGAAACATCCCTATTGTTGGAGGAGATCGTGACTGATTAATAATATCTGTACGGTTCGATCTTCTAGGTTAAGCAGCGCTTATAGTAGAGGGTCCCGCTAGGGTCAGAGCCTGCTAGGGTTGCGGAATTTGTTCGAAAGATTCACCGCGGCTCTGGAACGCAAAGGGCATTAGGAGCAACACGGATGGGTTTTATTCAGTAAGAGTCTGACACTCCCTTCCGCTCCGCCCAGAGCCAGAGAAGTCATTTGATGATTTCCCATCCATAAAAGAGGTTAAGCAACGCTGGCAAAGTTTGCTTGCTCTCCAAGGATTGGGTGACTTTTCATGTAAGGAGACTGCTCCGTGCCTGTCTGACTGCCTTATAGATCTTTGATAGTCGTTATGAGGAATTAAAAGCCAGAGAAGAAAGAAGACGGTACCATATTAGCCAGTAACTGGACTGTGGAGGCCAGATATGCATTAGCTCCATTTAAAATACTGGTACTCAGCTGAGTCCGTTAGGGTCGGCTCCCAGTTCAACCGGACTCAGCAACTCATTATGATTAGGAAAAGACTATACAGCGAGAAATATTAGTCACCAATTTAGTTTATGATCTGCTCCGAACAGATTAAAAACTGAAAGGTTCTCCTGTTCGTGGAAAGGATTTGTGTGTATGAGTCGGATAACTGTTCTGTTGACACATCGCCGAAGGTCATGTAACCTGATGATGGTACGGGCGTGGTGGAGTTCGAGTATGGAAATCCTGCTTAGCCTAATAGTGTCACAAGTGTCCATAATGTTTCTGCCTTTCACTGAAACTGAGACGATATTGATTTCTATTGATTTCACCAATTATTTGTGCTAATTGGTCTGCTTGTCATATATAGGTAAAGTTCTAATAAACTTAACGTTATGTGATCTTTATTTTAATTTAATCGATATTTTATTCTTTACTATGGATTGATTATATATCATTTAACACTTTTGAGAGTTGGAAAAGGATATCCATAAATCGATTTTTTTATCGATAGGTACTGAAATTCGCGAAATGTCGATGAGGGGGATATTCACAATTATTATTATTTTTTCATTGATTGGTTGCTGAAAAGTAAGCGTTAAGGGCACCATAATTTATTTTATCAATAGTCAATCTATTGCAAACAACGTTTCAATATGCAGACAAAGGTTTTTGTGACTTGTAGTTTTAACAGCAGCGGGTTGTTTTTATTTATTTTTTCGTTTATTTAGTTGGATTCCCTAAAAATAAATACAGTTTAGCTAGTGATTTATTTCAATCAAATTATCACAAAAAATATATTATAAAATATTACTAAATAGCCACAGCAGGTGTTGCCAAGACATCATATTTCTATCATACAAAAAGAAAAACGGAACACAAAATAAAAAATCTTTCAATCACTTATATTTTTTATTCGCTTCTTTTAATAAAATCTTGACACCGTGACACAAACATAAACACTAAAAATCTAGACTGAACTTGAGACTTCACACATCGGCCAACGACCTAAGTTTTTGTGCACAAACACTTTTAAGAATTCCGTCATTTTTATTTAAAGTTTTTATTTTGTTACTTACAAAAGCAAGTTGACCAGTTTTAAATTACCTAATAGTTTTTGATATTTTTGCGGATATTATCTCAGTGGTGAGACATGTTTCTAAATGGATTTCCTGGCGTTATTTTTGTTTCTTACATAATGACTTAGCTAAGTGGTTAAGTCTCTTGGTAGGTTCACAAATAAATTATTGGTTCACTTACTTTTATCGCCAATAATGCCCAGTAAATTGAAACTTCCTACAGAAAGTTAATGAATAAACCTTTTTTGTATATGGTATGCATATAACATTAATCTTAAAGTGATGATTATCAATTACATACATAAACATAAACATAATCAGCCTTTTAACGTTCCCACTGGTGGGACACAGGCCTCCTCCCTAGGAGAGGGAATGGGCCGTAATCCACCACGCGGGCCCAGTGCGGGTTGGTGAATGTCACATGTAAGTATTCGAATTTCTGGTTCTAGGACATGCCGGTTTTCTAACGATGTTTTCCTTCACCGTTTAGAGAGCAGATTATCAATTAATTTATCAGAATCTCTACATATCCTTTTATAGGTAAATCTTTCATCAAATCCATCCAAAGGTTGTCTTGAAAAGATCGCTTTTAGCGATAAGGCCGCCCATTGTGTCACCTATGTAATGTTTTCTTCATTCATATTTTCTGTAACTTATATGGTGTACATAATAAAGAGTATTCTATTCTATTCTATTCTTTCGTGTCTTCTAACAATTTGGTTTAGTTGGAACTTAGCAGAGAGTATTGTATCACGATAAAACTACCACGTACTGGAATCACTATAAAAAGCAACGTTTTTGTTCAATCTCGTCAAGCATGCCATCCAAAGCGCCCGTTACAAGCCGCTGGCTCTTATTATACAACAATGACATTCAATTAATTTCAAAGACAAACTTGATATCATCTCCCAATTCAGTTGGAAACGTGATCTGTTTCCACTCTGTTTAACCCCTGCATTTATGCCAAGTTATATCCTTTAACTCGACTTCATATTGAATCAGCAAATTGAAAGTTTAGCTTGTTATGTGTTAAAATAAAGACGCGGCAGACGGGAGATGTGCACTCGGGAGGCACAAACTCTCTCCCTCTCCATACTTATCCCCCCGGCAGAACATCTACCCTTTTTGACTTTTTTTTCTTCGTGCGTGGTCCCTCGTAGTTGAACCAGATCTCCAAGTCTGCTATTTTTATAAATTTTTCATTCCAACACGATCCCATCGTCATTTTGCAAAAAGTAAGTATTCTACTAAGTTCATAATTGTCGATCATTGGTCGGTCAATGATCTCGTAATACTTTTTGATAATCGAACTATTATAAGCAATGACTGCACAATGACGTTCCAATGGTAGGTCACTAATCAAAGGAACTGTCAAAATTTTAGCAGATTACCGCATACGTCTGTCATTCAGTTGTCATTATGTACGAGATTTATCAATTATGAAACCAATGATAGACCATTCTGACACTATTGTAATAACAGACTCAGGGCCTTGGGAAGTTGTTGACTGCTAAACCGTAGCTGTCTGTATAAACCTTAGTATAAATATTAAAGCTTCCAGTCAGGGCTACATCTATCCCCTGGACGCTAGCTTCACTGGCTAATTTGGAAATTTCTTAACCGACTGTGGTCCCAGGGACATCATCATCTTAGTCTTTTCCCAACTATATTGGGGTCGGCTTCCGTCAAACCGGATTCAGCTGCATACCAGTATTTTACGTGGAGCGGCTGCCTACCAGACCTCCACAACCCGTTACCTGGGTAATACGGTACTTTTTAGCAAGACTGGAGTCAGATTTACTGACTTCTGATAATCCGTAACGACTGTCAAAGATCTACAAATGACAGCCGGGACCAACGGCTTAACGTGGTGCGGTCCCAGGTTAGCCGCACTAAATATTTTTTTGGTTTTTTATTTTTACATATAAAAAACGTTGCCCCACACTAGGAATTTCTCCTGTATCGTGGGTGCGTTTTATATGTGATTTATATGTTTGTAACATATAAATTCATATACACAAACAGCCAGACCCGGAACAATCTGTAGGCCTTACAAATACTTGTTCCGTGCGGGAATCGAACCCGCGGCACGCAGCGCAGCAGTCAATCGTTCAACCACTGCATCAACCATGTCAAATATAACCTGGCAAAATGAGATATACTTCACCCATCCCAAACTCAGTGCCAGTGCAGAGCCCCTTCACAGGATATGCATCACCTCCTTAATTGCCCATCATACACAACCCAAGTTACCATCCAAGATTTGGACGAGGTCAATGACAAAGCAGTATCAGTTGCTCAATACTGATCGGATAAAAGTTTGTACTAGTCCAGCGAAACGAAAAGAAGAGTTTTTTCCGTTGCCATGGTAACTGAGTAGAGATCCTTCAAACTGACTTGGAGTTGTGGCCTAACAAAGCTCAAGGTTCTGCACATTACACAGTGTGATGTCAGACCCGTTAATAGTTCTGTAAAATACTAAATTAACAATTAGCGTGCGCATTGAATGCGATCACTGCATGACGATAGCATGCGCTTGAAATGGACTGTAGTGATAATTAGATGGCTTTAATTAAGTGTTTTCTCATTGCTTTTTACACGTATACCATCACCGTGGTACCGGTATTATAGTACTAGCATTTCGCCTGCGACGTTTTCTGGTCAAATTTAGTACAATTTTCGCCATTTTCACGGCCCTTTAAGGTTGAATTTCCAACAAATCCTTCTTTGTGCTCACCTTCGTCGTACTAGGAAGCTTTGTGTAAAATTTCATGTTCGTAGTACTGCAGTTAGTCCGTCTCCTTTATAATAACTCCACCGTGGGCACTGTGCTTCAGAAAGCATGTTAAGCTGTTGATTTTTGATAAAAGGACTAATGAGTCTCCCTTGATAGTGAAAACTCATCCTTAATAAGGAGTACATTATACAACTCAATTAACAATACTTTTGAAATTGAAACTGTTATTAGATATCTTTATTTTCAAGATTAAAATCATCAAGACAAAAATCACAAAATACGAATCTACCTATATACAAACAGATAGCTACTCCACAGTTTGTTCTAATCATAAAATCAAAGAATAAAACACTACATCAGTATAGCAATTAAACCACATGAGTAACATTCTCAAGATAAATAATTACTTCCTGAATTCAAGAATGTTACTTTTCTGATAAATTTTAAGTATTTATTTAAGACGCTGACAAGATTCGAACTTCGTTGTGTCGAACTGCTGCTGTATTATTGTAAAACTAGCTGACCTACGCAACTTCTTTAGTGTCACATTTTTTATGACTGCTCCGCTCCTATTGGTTGTAGCGATGATGATGATATATAGCTTTACTCGATCAATTCTTTCACTGTTGGGAAGCTACACTATCCCCGAGTAACATAGGCTATAGTTTATCCCCATATTCCCACGGAGACGGGAACTATGCGGCTAAAACCACGGGGTGCTGCAGGAACGATTATTTTATTTGTTTAGTTGTATCGAATATGCTCCGAAACTACTGGACCTATTTTAATTTTTTTTTCACTAATGGAAAGCTACATTATTAGCGAGTGACATAGGCTATATTTTATCCCCCTATTCCCACGGGAACATGAACTACGCGGGTGAAACCACGTAAATAAATAGGTATGTCCTCTTGTCTTCGCCTTAAGATCTTACCGTTCGATACTGATTGATTGAATATGCCGTGTAAGTGGCACTTATTACCATTTAAGTACTGATTAATACATTATTTATTACTAATAAGTAAGTAAATAGTTGCTACATGCTAATGGATATGTTATCTTAATAACACGTTAGTGGTTTTAAATAACATGAGCATCTGTTTAAATACTCGTGAGTCTATAAATATGTCAAATTGATTATGGGTTGGTTGGGGAGTGATGGTGGCCGAGTGGTAACGACCCCGACTTACGAATTGTAGGTCGTGGCTTCAAACCCAGCCAGGCATTACTTTGTGTAATTAATTTCTTCACCACTGCTCTCAAAACGGTGAAGGAAAACATCGTGAGAAAACCGGCATGTCCTAGAACCAAAAATTCGAAGACATGTGACATTCACCAACCCGCACTGGGCCCGCGTGGTGGATTGCAGCATAATTCAACATATTCTCTCTCCTAGAGAGGAGACCTGTGTCCCAGCAGTGGGAACGTTAAAAGGCTGATTATGATTACGAGTTTATTTTACTGTTTTTATTCACGATATGAGTAAATTATTGGTGACAGACTCCGTAAAATTATAATCAAAGTCATTATTAGATTATTATTTTTCGATATATTATGTAAAAATCGTTTCGTATACAATACATCCCATCCAAATTCAATAGTTTCCAATATATCCGTGTCTTATTAAAAAAATAAAAATAGTTTAAAATTTCACGCGATATTTTGCAATCTTACGGCGGCGTTTGCAATTTTCCGTCGACATGGGCAAAGATATCTATTACACTTCATGATCAATATCTTTTTCTACAAATGTGTCAAAGTGCATAACCATTAATGTTGTGATAGACTTTTGTCATAGGATTTGACTGCCCAAATGTCGAATTGTCGTCTGTCAGACGGACGTACCGGTATAAAGGTTTTTTGTGTATTTATTTATCAGTTATCAGTAGGTTATCTTGCAGAGATAAAGGAGTCCCCATGGCTCGCGGGCCCTGGGCATGTGCCCGGAGTTCCTAATAAAAAAGGGAGCGTGGGGGTAATTGAAATTTGTTTCGCGATTCTTGTAATTGTTCATAGGGATGAATACAGTGACCCTTTTTCAGGATTTTCTGTCACTACAAATTAATTGAAGTCTCAGTTAACCTTGTTCTAACAATAAAGTCATAAATACTGATATAAATAACTCGAGCCCAAACCGTGAATGACCAAGTATCTTTACATTACAAAATTTTAGCATTTCCTTTTGTAAAACAATGTTATATTATGGTAATAAAATTCATTACTTTGACATTTATGCACTGAATAATAAATTATTGCAAACCATGTTAATGGTATGTAGTTTTATTTAGTATGCGGCGAAATTAGAAATAAAGTTAATGAGATTGACGTTTTAATTGATGGATGTCATTGTTAGTGGCGCCAAAATTGACTGGTATGGATCTGCATAGGGCAAATAATACCACCTCGTAGCCTGGGCCCCAATTCTGCTATTACAATAGTGTCAGAATAGTCTATCATTGATCTCATAATGGTCGATTTTGACAAGTTTCGTAATCTACTAATATAAAAGCGTCATTATGACTTTCCAATGGTCAACCACTGAAACTCCATTGAAAGAATGGTAATCTCGTCCATAATGATAAATGAATAACAGACGTATGCGGTGATCTGCTAAAATTTTGAGAGTTCCTTTGATCAGTGACCTACCATTAGAACGTCGTTTTGCAGTCATTTCTTTTAATAGCTCGGTTATCAAAAAGTATTACGAGACCATTGACCGACCAGTGATCGACCATTATGAATTTAGCAGATTACGAACTTTTAACAAAATGACAATGGGATCGTGTTGGAATGACAAATTTATAAAAATAGCAGACTTGGGGCCCTGACATTGGAAAAATCATCGAACGTTCATCGATGGAGCCATAATCTTGAATTGAATTGACAAGGTGACATTCTATCAGTGAAAACGATATAAAAGAACGGGATTGGTATGTGTAAGTAACATTGCCTCAGATATTATACCTGTCTGCCATTTTTGCTAATCACGTTATTTTTATGGTTGGGAAATCATCCAATGACTTCTTCCACTCTGGGCGGAGCAGATGGGAGAGTCAGGCTGATTAAAGCTCATCCGTGTTCCTGCAAATGCACTGCGTGGTCACTCTTTCGAACAAAATCCGCAACTCTGGCATCACGATAATCCTACACTGTGTTTAATTCCATAGGTTACAAACGCCAAATAAGGTATTCTTTGCTTAAAGCGTGGGCAAAGGAAGAACGTATACGCGCTGCTAACGCTGCTTTAACACAAAATAAACCACCAATGTCCACGCAAAGCTAACGCAGCGTCTCCGAGGCGTCAACGTTACATGAAGCTAAAGGCTTTCCTACTACTCAATTCTCAATTCTTTATTGCGTACTACAAGTTACAATAGTTGGTAGGGAAGTAAATAGTAGTCACAGTTATGGACCCTGTCGGGCACAGCAAAGATTAAGTAGGGGAGAGGATGAAGACACTGTTTGTTTTACTTATTTTATTACTTAGTAAAAAAGAAACTTTTATAACAGCAACAGTTATTGTGTACATAAATTAATTTATGAATTTTAACTAAGTATTGTTTTATAAATTATATACATTTAATTTCTTTACTACTGTATGTATGTGGTGCCCTGTAGTTGGCTGGTACGTGTAAGGCAATACAAACATCATCCAAGTGACCAAGATATCATCATAAACAATTAGCATAGCTAACTTTGAAAGTCACATCTCCAAAACAGACCACACAATGCGCTTCTGGCGTCATCACCGTCTTCGGATGCTACCTACCGCGCCTATTTAGTTACCAGAGTTGTCTCAAACCATTAATTCGCCACAAACAAGGGTTGACAGGTCGATAAAATCATACACGGTCGTTTCTCGCTAATTTCAGAATATCATCAATAATATTGCTTTATCTCCACAGTAATATTATTCTATACTTATCTATACTAATATTATAAAGCTGAAGAGTTTGTTTGTTTGTTTGTTTGTTTGTTTGAACGCGCTAATCTCAGGAACTACTGGTTCGAGTTGAAAAATTCTTTTTGGGTTGAATAGACCATTTATCGAGGAAGGCTTTAGGCTATATATCATCACGCTTAAGCCAATAGGAGCGGAGCAGCGATAAAGAATGTTTTAAAATCGGGGATTCCACGGGGACGAAGTCGCGGGCAGCAGCTAGTAATATTATAAAGAGGAAAGATTTTATTTTTTGTTTGTATTGAATAGGCTCCGAAACCACTGAACCGATTTGAAACATTCTTTCACTGTTGAGGAGCTATACTATCCCCGGGAACTATGCGGGTGAAACCGCGGTGTGCTGCTGTACTATTTATCAATACGAAGGTAATTCTGTTCGTCTACCTTTGTTACGTTTTCACGCTTAGACCGCGGAACCAATTTTGATAGATGTTAATTACTATGTCCGTTTGGACCTTGAAGAAGGACATATAATATAATCAAACTGATAGAAAGGTTGATATAATGTGTGTCGCTATTTATCCTGAACTACCGACCCACCCCGGCTTCGAAGGGATGAGAGCACAAACCCTCCGCATTTATTGCTCTTTCTATCAGTGAATACCATTTCAAAATCTCTTGCGTGCTTTAAAAGAAGTAAGCGAAGATGCAGAAAGACAGACAGCTACTTTGTTTATACGAGTTGGTACACTTAAAGACCAGATCATTGATTGGCCGAAAGGTTCTGAAGTGGCGACCGTGTACCGGAAGACGTGTATTGGAAGGCATCCCATAAGATAGACCAATGACCTAGAGCTCCAGAGGAATCTTCTGGATAAGAGACCCACAGGATCGGTCGATGTAATAGCGACTCTTGTGGTAGGGCCAATACCTCCATTGGACGTTTTTTGTTTAAATTGGTGACGATGAGCGAGATAAAAATCATGGATTCTGCGGGAATAGCCATAAGGTGAAGCCGCGTGAAAACCCTACTCATAAATATACTAAGTAAAACAACAATATCAGTGAATACCGTTGAACATCATTCATCATTGCATTCAATTATCGCCATATTGAGGCTCGTGCGATGTATCGATAAACAGACGCCTACGATCGATAAACAATGTCATTATCGAGTGTCGACCTCGATATGTCCCGTCCCTAGATGTTAATGTTAAATAGATGGGTCCAGAAGGTTTATTGATGGCCGAAGGGCTATTGTATAGCTTAGATATTATTGTTGTTAAAATGGCCGATAAGATTTTGCAAGCAAAGTGCATGGACATTGGGAGCAGATAACCATAAGTAGCCTTTTGTACGAAAAGGGAGAGCTTTGCCCAGCAGTGCGACATTTTTTTTTAAGGGTGGGACTTCGTCAAATATTTCTTTCACCCTGTGCGAAGCGGAAGGGAATATCAGACTCTTACTGACTTAAACCCATCTATGTTCTTCCAAACGCCTTTTGCGTTCCAGGGTCGCGGTGATTATTTCGAAAAACAATCGCATCCGCTGCAGGAACAGTGTGACATAACGGGCTAATTTAGATTCAGATCGCAGTAATAGTACTATTATTACTATTATTATAATATACTTTATTGTACACCAACATTAACACAAAAAGTAGACTTAAAACTACAACACATACAATGGGCGGTCTTATCGCATTCCGCGATCTCTTCCAGAAAACCTGGACTGGTACTATCGAGTTTGACGAAATCTGGCTATCGAATAGCAGTTGTGTTGCGATATATCAGAGGAAGTACCTACACGCGCGGGGCGTGTAGGTACTTCCTTTGATATACAAATCTTCTAGGGAGAGACCTTGTAAGTTACATCAAGCTCTCTTTTCTGGGTTCTAGCTATCGAGTAAGATTTGAAGTTAACTTTTGTCTTTTTATCCCTGTGTTGGAATAATAGCCTTCTATAAAACTCTGCTTTGCTCTTAGCCCTGCGTATCGACCGTATAACGTCATTCATATAGCCATAAGGTATTGAATGACATTAGGATAAATATAGCATTTATTGTTACGACTCTCAGAATTGTGCCAACGCATAATGGGTAGGCAGTACGTACAATGTTGATTCATTCATCATTTTGTAGCTAGCGAAGAAACTTTGCAGGTAACAAGGCTTTTTATGGCTTGATTGACCGATATTTGTGATGGCAGTTTCCGAGCAAATCCTAATCATTTTCCTTGAAGTACCTAAGTCAGAAGAAGACTGCACGTGTATCACGAGATAGGCACTGTTCTTACGTTTGCTGGCATCAATGCACTTAAATCGCTAAGCAAAACATAAACAAAAAATAAACCATAAACACGCATTTAATATGTCAAGGAGTTAGTCATTTAGACAGAAAGAAGCTACCACTACGTTTCAACTCGTAGGTCTCTATGGAGAAGATAACACAGAGTCTTTCCCTGTGTCTTGAAGATCAACAGGAATCTAAATTCATTCCGATATTCAAAGTTATGTACTCATTTAGGTTCTGTTAAACCACAAGACACTTTTAATAGCCAAAACATTTCAGATTTTTAGAGTTCTATTAGGGCCGACTGCACGTGTATCACGGGCTAGGCACTGTTCTTACGTTTACTGGCATCAATGCACTTAAATCGATAAGCAAAACATAAATCTATACTAATATTATAAAGCTGAAGAGTTTGTTTGTTTGAACGCGCTAATCTCAGGAACTACTGGTCCGATTTGAAAAAATCTTTCAGTGTTAGATAGCCCATTTATCGAGGAAGGCTATATATAGGCTATATATCATCACGCTAAGACCAATAGGAGCGGAGCAGTCATGAAAAATGTGACACAAACGAAGTTGTGCGGATAGCTAGTAAAAAATAAACCATAAACACGTATTTAATATGTCAAGGAGTTAGTTATTTAGACAGAAAGAAGCTAGCACCACGTTCCAAAACGTAAATCTCTATGGAGAAGATCGTGAGAGTAACTCCTTGGACAACTAATTACATGGGGTCTTTCCCTGTGTCTTGAAGATCAACAGGAAATTAAGTTCTTTCTGATATTCAAAGTTATGTACTCATTTAGGTTCTGTTAAACCACAAGACCTTTTTAAAAGTTCTACTAGGGCCGACCAATTCTCGTCCTTAAAAATCTTCAGCATTGATAAATGATATTTCTTTTGTAAATAACAATTTTACACGTCAATCTTTTTGGTCATTATAAACTAGATGAGGCCAGTGTTTCCTAGCTGACTACCCTGAGAAGAAACATCGAAACAAACTCAGAGATCAGTCTCTTTTGAAGTCCATACAATTATACTGATCAAATCATTTGAGAACCATGTAGGTTGATGTCTGAAGTGGTATTTTGAGGAAAGTACCACACAGATTTGAGTGGACATATCCAGACAGTGCAAACATTTGTCAGTTCAGAATCATCTCGGCGATAATTTGTGACAAAAACTGGTCATAATGTGGGGAAATTAGAGGTGTTATTGCGAATGCCAAAGGTCCTTTAAATGTGTTCTCGATTTACCACCAGTCTTGTAGATTTTTGAAAAGCAAACAGTCACACCAATTCTGCTTCAACAAACTCTAACCTTATCATTTCTTCAACAGCGAATGCATGCGCCCCAGCGGAGGTGGTGATGAGTACTGGGAATGTGACCACGACCCGTGCCTCTTGAGCGATGAAGTCCTCAGGAACGTCAGGCAGGCCCGCCTCGGATGGAGAGCCACCAACTACACCCAGTTCCAAGGGAAGAAACTCAAGGACGGACTTATTTATAAACTTGGTAAGTTGAATTTTAACTAGCTGACTCGCACTTCGTTTGTGTCACATAAGAGAGAGAATAAAAGAAGTGTTTATGCAAAATTTTTCATTGATGCTTCGCTCCTATTGGTCGTAGCGTGATGTTATTGAAGCCTTATATTATATTTTAATTTCTTATGTATAAAACACAACAATCTTTTTTGTTTTTTTGTACTTATTACTGTGCGACGATTAGCACTCTAGAAAGTTTCTTACTAAACTTTTTCTTACTAGAATCAGAAGATTGAATTATTAAGAAGTTTATCATACTAATTCTATATCTTTTGATTATGTGAATCGATTGAGATACAATAAAAGCTCGATAAAACTCCGGATAACGTTTAATATATCTGAGCATCTAGATTTCCTGCCCCGGCTTCGCACGGGTGCAATACTAATACTAAATTTCTACTATATTATGCATGTATTATATAAATAAACCTTCCTCTTAAAACCGCACCAAAATCCGTAGCGTTGTTTTAAAGATCTAAGCATACATAGGGACAGACAGACAGCGGGAGAGACTTTGTTTTATACTATGTAGTGAAGTTACAAGTTTGACTACGTTGCTATGCCCCTGTTAACGTAAATTAATGTTCCACAAACGTCAATTGCTATCTGTGAGCGCTTGGCAACAAGATCTTCAATGTATCATTTACAACGCACTTAACAGTCCAGACATCAACACAATCCTTTAAGAGACAATGCATTTCCATTAAATCACTGACAGCTCTAAATCGTAAAATCTTACCATCACTTACACATTTTACCTTTATCGCCTTTAGAATAAGGTTCAAAATCGTAAAACTCAATAAACCACGGTTTCATTAGGTGAATATACAGTGTGAAATTTTAATGGTTGTTTTCCCGAAGCGATATGAGTTTGTGTCGGTAATACAATCGATTTATATATATAAAAAATATTAGACTCCATAAATGGCAGATTAACAATTGTGATAAACAAAACTCGAAAGCGACTTGAACCAACAGTAGTGCATCGCGCGATATGTAGGTACGCGGCGGTACGTGCGTCTCATGTAGGTATCTACCTACTTTATGTCTAGTACACTACTATTGATTCTCGCTCTTTCGAGTTTATGAACACTTTTTTAATGATTTGAAAAAAAAAACATTTTTTTTTTAGTTTAACTTTGTGTTTCGATAGTACTACTGATGGGTAATCGTCCTGCCGCGGGAAAACAACCATTAAGATTTCACACTGTATACCTACGTGTGTAGAATCAGTGCATTAATTTATATATTTTGTGGGCTTGTTCATCACATAAACTAGTTGACGTTGACTTTTACTAGAGGATCTGGTAACTGCATTGCATTTATTATTATCACTAGCACTTTGCCCGCGACTTCGTTTGCACAGATTTAATTTCCTCCCCCGTTATTTAATTTCCTCCCCCGTTTTACCCCCTTAGGGGTGGTGGTGGTTTTCGTAAAATCCGTTCTTAGTATATGTTCAATTTAAAATATATGTTTGTACTATTTTGACATGGCTGGTTTATGTAGGTATAACTAGGACCAATTGATATTATATTGAACTAATATTGAACAGCGCCCCGGGGTTTCACCCGCATAGTTCCCGTTCCTGTAGGAATATGGGGATAAAATATAACCTATGTCACTGTATAATATTCCTATTATAATATTCCATGATTTATTTTAAACTTCCTGTGTTTGTAATTATCTTGTGACATAAATAAACAACACAAAGACTAAATAAATCCCCAACAGTCACAGACCCATTAAAATCTAAACGGCCATTGAAATATGAACATTAGTGCTGGAAAGTAGACCGATCTAGACAGCCATTGAAGTCAAAACAAAGGTGAAAGTGTACTCAAGTCAGACGCAAATGCGAATCACAATGAAATCAGATCTTAGTATACGGTATCGCCCGGGGCTTTCATTGTGGTCGAAACATCGGATACAGGTTTGAGTTGCAGTGAATAAAAGAATAAGTAGGTGTATAGATTATACGTGCCCTGGCGGTTGGGAATGTCATGCTCACTCAAAAGTCTCTCTGATGGTGGCGTATGTGTTTCATTCATCATTTGGCTCCGTCAGCTGGGACGGGTCATCTCTCAGCTGCCACGGTTTATTTTAATTATTTGCACTTTAAATTGTTCCTTTCACCCTGGATATCTGTGTCATACACGTCTTTCTACATCGTTCTCACATAAAGGAATAACATCAAGAAGAACAATGTATCCACAAATTTGTAACAATTTTTTTATTTAAGTGTCCGTGGAGTTTCTTGCACGTTCTTCTCCATAGCGATCTTTTTGGAACGTGCAGATAGCTTCACTTCTTTCGACTTTGACAATTTAAAAGCGCCTTTAAAGGGTTTAATTGAAATAAATGGTTTGAGCCTGCGACTCCCGATGCCCAGGGCATCTCCTTCTGTTGCGGCAGCTGGGGCGTGAGGTTTACCTCTCCCTCACGCGGTCCCCTTCGCTAGCATTACTGCTTCGCAGATGGAGGTGACCGCTTCCCATGCCCCCTCGCTCCAGTCCATGGATTGAACCTGGGCCAGAAAACAGAGATCGGTCCTGCGGACGTTACTCGGTGCTTTAACGCCTCTTTTTTTTATTCCAGGTACCCTACCATTAAGTCGCGAGACTGCCCGCCTTGGACCCATCAACATCGATAAGGATATCCAATACCCACGGGAGTTCGATGCTAGATCGCACTGGAGGAACTACATCTCACCTATTGTGGACCAGGGCTGGTGTGGTTCTGACTGGGCTGTGTCTTTGGCTACTATTGTTTCTGATAGGTGAGTTTTTCAATTTGGGTGCCTGGGCGTACCAATTTTTTTAAAACACTATCCTTGCAAGCTTCATGAGGTAAATTGCAAAGTAACATGGAGATTCCGCTGTGAAAAGTTTGGTAATGACCAAGAAAAAATGTTTATAGGTTTGTTGTGTCTCAAAGCTATAGGTACAACCTCTTTTTGTCGCCTGAAACATCAGTAGGGAATCATCATCCTAGCCTTTTCCCAACTATATTGCGGCTGCCTACCAGACCTGCACAACCCATTAACTGGGGAACACGGTACTTCTTGGCAAGAACTTGTCAGATTTTCTGGCTTCTGACAATCCGTAACGACCGCCAAAGATCTCAGATCTCAGCCGGGACGCTTAACGTGCTTTCCGAGGCACGGAGTAGTCAACCTCGGCAAGCGTTGCTTAACCTTGAAGGTCCACCCGTGCGGCTATTATAATTTAACCATCAGTAGGGAATATGCATGAAAATATTTTTATATTTGTTAAATTAGCTTGCTTATCTTACCAAAGACGAGAAATAAGTTCGGCAAGAAAAATTTAACATTTGAAGGAGCACAGTTGTATAACAAAATACCGTCATGCATAAAAAATATACCTACACTCCTTCAATGCATTTAAGAAGCAATTAGCGCTATAATATGTAATAAATAAAAAATAACGAAATACCTTCAATTAGAAATTATTTCAAGAGAATGCATTGGATGAGTGAAACACCCAATATTTGTTATTGACGAACTCGATAACATATTTAGCATAACGTAAACATTGTTCTCATGTAAGTGACTTTGTGTCTTTTTGAGAATAAATATCTTTAAACCTAAATAAATGCTTATTACCTAAATATAAACACGCAAATTCCGTGTGTCATCGAAAAAGTTATAGTGTTTGTTATTTATTAGTTATTCTTTGTGATATCTTGATAGCCCCATGCGGCTCATTGTTTCTTTAAATTACGTAATAAAAATACTGCTAATCTCTTGTTTCAATACAGCACGATAACATCAAGTTTATCTTGTAGGTATCAAGTTAAGTTTTCGACACGAAACATGAGATTAAATATTAACCATCACATTCTTTGGACTCAAGTTAGAGAATTAAAAAATAAACCAGACCTCAAGAATGCTACGCGGCCAGTAATATAAGAATGATACGCGATTCATATTTCTTCGTATGCAAACCCGAGACGGAGCTAAAAATAAAGGTTTGAGGGCCCTCGGCTCACTAGAGGGTGCCTGCGTCTGTCCCAGGTAGAGGCAACTCGCAAAAAGTTGAATTATATAGAAGAGGACGCTCGCTTGGTTCTTTTGTTTCTTTCATTGTTTACTTTTGCTGCTGTGTTGAGGCTATTTTTGTAGTGTTACTTCTTATGCAAGTTAAGTTTTTAAGCGTGTTTTAAAGAGATATTGTGCAGGCAGATGTTAGATGTTCCGCATTAGCAGGTAGATGTTCCACATTACCCTGTAATTTGTTCCACCTATTTTTACCTGTGCACACAAATTAACGTATTTGATTTGATATTTTTTAAACTAGACTCGGGCTTCCACTGGGCCAAAATTATGTAGGTTTTGACTGAGGCGAGGCAGTTCAGCCACTGCTGCTGCTGCTGAGCAGTGGTGGCCGAGTGGCAAAGGCCCCGACTTACAAATCGTAGGTCGCGGGTTCAAACCCAGCCAGGTGCAATATTTTGTGAAATTCATTTCTTCACCACTGCTCTCAAAACGGTGAAGGAAAACATCGTGAAGAAACCGGCATGTCCTAGAACCAGAAATTCGAAGACATGTGAAAATCACCAACCCGCACTGGGCCCGCGTGGTGGATTACGGCCCATTCCCTCTCCTAGAGAGGAGGCCTGTGTCCCAGCAGTGGGAACGTTAAAAGGCTGATTATGAGGCAGTTCAGTGCCTTTGACTACCGTAGGTACTACGTTTAACTCAAAGTTTCTTTTACAAGGAAGAGGATCTCTCGCTTATATGGCGCCAACTGGTTGCATACATTTTCCTGAAAAAACCCTCATTAAACAATTTTCTTGCGTGTGAAATCGCGAGCTGATGCTATTCGCAAGCAATACAAATAAAAATGAATAAGCACAAAGCGAAAATCCCGTGCCAATTCAGAAACATGCTTTCTTGTTTTGCACTCTCGATTGGTCACGGAATCGTGATGATTTCGAAATGATTTCTGATTTAATCCTAAAGTGGTCGTTTAAGTCGGACCGATAAGTCATTCGACGATTTGGATAGTCACATTTTATCCTAAAGAAGTAGGACATCATGTGTGTTTTGTGTCACAATAAGTAGAGCGTGCTCCTCTACATGGTTTTAGCGGGAGGATTAAGTACTTGGTTATCGCTCAAATGCTTAAAATGGTTCCCTATCCATTAGCATAAAATTTTAAGACCTAATATAACTTAGCATAATGTTGTTTGGCATAATTATTTTTTCGCATAATATAATTACGCATAACAGCTCATGCATAATTTTTTTAAGCATTATGTCTGTAACCATAATAATGATTAGGCATAATATTTTAAAGCATAACCTTATTAAGCATAAAGTTCTAAAGCATAACTTTTTTAAGCATAAAGTTCTAAAGCATAACTTTTTTAAGCATAATATCCTAAATAAAATATTAATATATTATAACGTATTGAACAATTTTGTGAGTATTTTTTCGCTGTAGGAAGCAAGCATTGCAAGCATACAGCATGCAAGCAAGTATGCAGCATGCAAGCAAGCATGCAGCATGCAAGCAAGCATGCAGCATGCAGCATGCATGTAGCATGCAGCATGCAAGCAAGCATGCAGCATGCAAGCAAGCATGCAGCTTGCAAGCAAGCATGCAACATGCAAGCAAGCATGCAAGCAAGCAAGCAAGCAGCATGCAGCAGGCAGGGTTTCTGTGACGGCTCCGGCGCTGCGGCCCTCCGGCGGCCCCACGCGTGCTAATCGTCGCAGACGGCTTTCGCTCACCACCGCTCGCTCGCAGCCGCCTGCTCCTCAGCCCGCGGGCCGCCTCGTCCCTACGCGCCTACGCGATTATAAATAACACTCTAGGGGTAGGACAAACAAGACTACGTGAAGTCGGTTTTGCAGCAATTCGGTTCTGTGACTAACTTTTGTTGCACAGCATATTAATTTTTTAACCAACAATATTATTTGATTGTTACAGGTACTATAGCTAATTGGTTTGCTCAGAATATTATTCTAATAGCCATTAGGCCTACTAACGTTATGCTAAAAGTCTTTAGGCCTACTAACGTTATGCGAATCAAATTTATGCCAAAACAAATTGTGCCAAAACCGTTATGCCGAAGTATATTAGGACAAAAAACATTATGCGAAAAGAAGGGATCCCGCTTAAAATATTGATGCAAAATTAAGTCTGATATCTGCCCAATGGGATCCCTTCTTTTCGCATAATGTTTTTTGTCCTAATATACTTCGGCATAACGATTTTGGCACAATTTGTTTTGGCATAATAATACTTTGGCATATTTTTTTTTGGCATACATTTTATGTTGGCATAATAATACTTTGGCATATTTTTTTTGGCATACATTTTATGTTGGCATAATCATGTTAAAGACTAATTTGTTTTGGCATAAATTTGATTCGCATAACGTTAGTAGGCCTAATGACTATTAGCATAACGTTAGTAGGCCTAAAGACTTTTAGCATAACGTCTGTAACAATCAAATAATATTGTTGGTTAAAAAATTAATATGCTGTGCAACAAAAGTTAGTCACAGAACCGAATTGCTGCAAAACCGACTTCACGTAGTCTTGTTTGTCCTACCCCTAGAGTGTTATTTAAAATCGCGTAGGCGCGTGGGGCCGCCGGAGGGCCGCAGCGCCGGAGCCGTCACAGAAACCCTGCCTGCTGCATGCTGCTTGCTTGCTTGCTTGCTTACTTGCATGCTTGCTTGCATGCTGCATGCTTGCTTGCATGCTGCATGCTTGCTTGCATGCTGCATGCTTGCAATGCTTGCTTCCTACAGCGAAAAAATACTTACAAAATTGTTCAATACGTTATAATATATTAATATTTTATATATTACCTGATTCAGGAGATATGGCTTTTCTCCAATCGTCGAAATAAATTGGTATATCCTCTTCGGGCAAAAAAGCTAGGGCGTATAAACATTTAATTTCCAACGCAAATTATACTTAAAAAAGTTATGCTTTAGAACTTTATGCTTAAAAAAGTTATGCTTTAGAACTTTATGCTTAATAAGTTTATGCTTTAAAATATTATGCCTAATCATTATTATGGTTACAGACATAATGCTTAAAAAAATTATGCATGAGCTGTTATGCGTAATTATATTATGCGAAAAAATAATTATGCCAAACAACATTATGCTAAGTTATATTAGGTCTTGAAATTTTATGCTAATGGATAGGGAACCCTGCCCAATTAGAGCGAACCTGTAACCAAGGCCAAGAGCGGGCTCAACAGGTTTAAAAAGAGAATAAGCAGAGTTAGGAAAACAAGACACAAATAACATGTTATGCTGGAACATTTAATACTACGTACACACTATCGGAGCTGTCTTTTCAGTAACATTTTGTAGTTAATTTGAAAATGAAAAATATAGGTATATCTAGTTTTCATTTCCGCGAATATGTGTGGGTTGCAGGTATGCACCTCCCTCCCGCCCGCTATATTATGCAAGATTACAAGGCACGGATAATATGCACATGCAGGAAAGCAAAGCAAAACCCAACACCAATACCGACACGTGTATTTTGTTGTTTTGTTTGTGTTGTTTTTTTTTTTGTTTGTGTATTTTGTAGTTACGAAGGACGATACTCGTACGTAGGTTACATTCGTGTCGTAGTCACAAAATGTCAAAAACATCTCTAATTTCCCTACATTTAGACGAGGTTTTGAAACATTTCCGCTGAGATGACATTTCGAGTTGAATTTGAGCAATTTTTCAGTACAAGAATTGGCCTTCAGCTTTTGCTGGTGGTCGAAAATCTACATCATTATAAGATGCACTAACAAAACAAATATCTTTGCAAACAGATTCGCGATCCAGTCCAATGGAGCTGAGAAGGTGATTCTGAGTCCTCAAACACTACTGTCTTGCAACTTGAGGCAGCAGCAGGGATGTCACGGTGGAAACATCGACACTGCTTGGATGTTCGCCAAGAACCACGGGTAAGGGACTGTCTCTAAATCTATAGACATTCATGGACTATGACTTGGTGAGGGCCGTGAAAGTTTGTTGAAGAACAGAACCGGTTGCTGAGACGACAGAAAGGGGATGCCTATGTCCAGCGGTGAACGACTTTCGGCTGAAATCATGATGATGAGATAAATAGAAACGCTTGTTCCATGACTTGGAAAATAGGAAAGCTTGAACTAAGGTAAGTAGCCATACAACGAGACTCGAGGCACCTATCGCTATGGCTATTCTATTGGTGAAACCATGCGATGGTTTGCGAAAACATGCCACCTAGCATGTAGCGTGCATCAAGCCTAGAATCCTGGGTGTCTTGTGTATGTGAGTTTTCATGTTTGTGAACGCACCCACGATACAAGAGTAAATCCTAGTGTGGGGCAACGTTTTTATTAAAAAAAAAAAAAAAAAACTGGCACGTCTGTGGTTTCGTTTCGGCAACGTGTATGGCAAACTCTACTCTTATGAAGTAATCACTCGATTTAAAAATGGCTAAAATAAACTCTTATCCCGTGATCCGGGCGTTAGTAACCAGTTCCCATAAATTCTGCTGCATTTTTGCATTGCATTGGCACCCTTTTGATGCGGTGATCGCAGTACAGTTCTTATGCCTTACCTAGGCTATGATATTCAACACCGAAATACTATCTTTTGCGATGATGATTTGATAGCTAGGCATCAACAAAACCACATCAAGGCCTCTAACCCACGTTTTTCGAATCACCAGGCTGGTAGACGAAGACTGCTTCCCGTACACGGCGAAGATCACCAAATGTCCCTTCAAGAAGCGAGGCAATCTGCTGACCGACCGCTGCATCCCCGTGGTACCCCAGCGCACTTCGAGGTACAAGGTTGGGCCCCCCGGCAGACTGGTGAAGGAACATGATGTGATGTTCGATATTATGCAGTCCGGACCTGTGCAAGGTGGGTTTCTTTTTGTAGATTTTGTAGCATCACTTTTCAGTTAAAAATACCAACTGTTTAAATTCAAAGTTAGATGGCAGTGGGTAGGGCACATTCATTATCTTCCTGCCCTTATCCCATGTTACTTGGGGTCGGCGCAAAACTTTTTTTTTCTTCCATTCTGTTCTGTCAGCCGTGACGCTATCACTAACTCCCTTTTCTTTCATATCACTCCTCACACAATACATCCATCGTTTCTTTGGCTTCCCTCTCCCTTTCCATCCATCCACATTTATATTCATAACCATTTTAGTTACATGTGTTTCATCCCTCCTTTTCGCATGACATACCAAGAAAAGCGGTTCCCTTTCATTGTTTGTAGAATAGTCGATGAGGTCGAAAGGTTCTAAAGTGGGAATTTAGTGTCTGGGATACCGACATACCTTCCATGTCAATATCCCAGACACAAGTTCGATTATGTCCATTATGTCACATAATCTCACGCGAACATACGAGTACCTACTTATGCCAATAAACAAAGGCACATTCAAGATGGTAGACTGCATTTTGTTCTTGATCTAATGTCTCCATAAAAAGCATGTTTCGTATTTCGAAACCAAATAACTTCAGCAAGCCTTGACCATCGTGAAACACGATAGGACTGAATAATATTTTGTTTACTTTCTGGCAGTGTAAAAATATGCTACCTACATAAGTATGCTGATAGTCATAGAAATCACTGTTCGAAGTTATCTTCGAACAGTGATTTGAATCATAAGAGATTATTGAACTATTTTAATCTACTTTTCAACCTTGGTGGTCTTATCATCAAACAAATATAATAAATGAGTATCCTTGTACAGTTTTGATAAGAAAATCACGGCGCTTCACTGGTTTTAAGAGATTAAAGTATTACAGTAGCCTCATTGAGGAATGTTTACGTAGAATTTTTAGTATTTGAATTACGGCAGTTATCTTTGTGAATGAGGACGCCATATTGGTGTCGTTACGACTGAAAATTATGGGTCACCTTGGTGAAGTTAGTTTGTAATATGAGTAGTTTTATGCCAAAATCCATATATATACCTACCCATAACATCAGCCAAACAAAGTTGCTAATCATTTAATCTTAAATTTCGTCAAGAGAACGCACACCCGGGGCAGTATTCTACGCCAACGTCCAATCTTTTTTTATTTAAAAAATAAAACGTCATACTTATTCGGTAATTAGCCGCAGAACCAATTTACGTTTCACCTAGATTTTCACGATGTGATTTTGACAGAATAGCCTTGTTCATTCGAAATGTTAAAAAGACCTTTAAGAATATTATTCCTAGCATAACCGAGGCGAGATGCTAAAATTTTCGATCTCACTCTTCTGAGGCGATGTGCTGCAGTTGCTGTTGAAAAAAGTTCTGCGTGCGCCCCTGTGGCCGTATTACGAAGTGCCAATGCTATCATGCTTCGTGTGAGGGAAAGAGATAGTGCTATTCGTCTTGTGTAACTCCGTCTCTCTCTAACACAGAAATCATGATGGATTTAAGACGTCATAATAGGGCTGCTGGATAGAGAACAGAAGTTTAGAAACAAGGAAGCTATTGCTCTACAAACTGTAACTGACTAGACTAGTAGTAAAAGAGCTACAAATATGTAGGTAGGTAGCTGTCACTAAAATGCCGAAATTAGACACTACAATCTTTCATAGTAAATTGAAATGGCTTGACACTACCAAATCATACCATACCAGAACACCAGCGCTCTGGTATTTATTTGTTTTTAAATAACGCCGCATATGCTGAGATAGGGACCTTTTTTGGCCTTGCACAGTTTATTTTTTACTTTTCTGTGTTTGTTTTGTGCGAATTCGAAATGAAAAATGTTCTTTCTTTCTTTCTAAATCTTAGTTATCAGAAATAGATGTCATTCGAGTAGCCAATTTAGTTCTCACGCAATTTTTCCTTCTCAAGAGTTACCTACTATCTAGTTTTGCGATAAAATTCTTGGATAGATCAGCAGGTATGTTTTGATAATACATATTATTATGAACGCTGATAAGATATCTAGTCAGTTTCGGCATGCCAGAAATGTGAGAATTTTGTTTTGAAAATAACAAAATTTCACGTTTAGATTTATCACATTTTTATAAAAGCGGGTGATTTGAAGACACGAGAAAACCTAAAAATAACATGTAAATTGGGCTTCGAAGCCCACTTTTTGGTTTATTTTCATGTCTTTTACAGACAAATAATTTTTCTAATTTTTACGAACCCACTGATCCCATTGTCGAGTCTCATATTTGCGTGTTATCCTTATGTAGGAGCCCAAAGGCTTTGGCAAACTTGGTACAACTAGTAGGTATTTAGACACAGTACCCACATGGCGCACACACACTTAGGAAAACGATGATTTGTTTAAAAGACTAGTAGACCACATTCTTCCGAACCACTGCATCTCCTGAGAACTAGAGTCAACAGTGGCGACCACTAAAACGTCGTGTCAATGAAGCCCAAGGAGTCTCGCTCTCGGAGGAACGATTGAACTGTCTTGGATCTCAGAACGAAATAGGGTATTTTTCTGAAAAAATTTAATTAGTCTGCCTGATAAGATTTCCAAAATATATTTGACTCGGATTTTTTCATTTTTCATGTAAACAAAATACTAAGATAATAGGTATAGAGCGTTGAAAACTCGCGTGACATCGCTACGACAGCACATTTTTTACAAGCGACGTGACATCACCAGCCCCCAAAACTCCCACCCATCACCACTTCCTAGCGTTTTAGCTGGGAAGAAGTGGCGCAACAAACTCCCCAGCAACCACAACAACAAGTCTGATACCAAAACTAGGTCTCTATTCACTTCTAAAGACCTACTATCTGCACCACCACGCTAAAATCCACGATTTCTCCTTCCAGCTATAATGACCGTGTACCAAGACTTCTTCCACTATCAGGACGGTATCTACCGTCGTTCGCGGTTCGGTAACAACGAACTGAAGGGCCTGCACAGCGTCAGGATCGTCGGATGGGGCGAAGAGAATGGAGACAAATACTGGGTAAGAATTTACATTCTGTATTAAAGCTGACTTGTGGGACAGAAGCAGATAATGTGCTGGTGGTGATGACCAGGACGTTTTTAGTGGATAAAAATTCACCACTACCTGTGGCCGTACTACGAAGTGCCAATGCCATCATGATTCGTGTGAGGGAAAGAGATAGTGCTATTCGTCTTGTGTAACTCCGTCTCTCTCTGACACAGAAACCACGATGGATTTAAGACGTCATAATAGGGCTGCTGGACGGTTTTAGTGGATAAAAATTCACCACTACCTGGTCTTTTACATCAAAAGTCAAGGCGTCTTTTGAAGGTTTCCACCCCAAAACCGAACAAGGCACTTTCCGGCGTAAAACCTTTTGAATGTGGAAAATAACCAAGGAAAAGAAATTGAAGGCGAATATTTTGACGTGTGACAATCTTTATTTAACCTTCATTTTCTCTCCGCAGATCGTAGCAAACAGCTGGGGAACACAATGGGGCGAAGACGGCTACTTCCGTATTGCTCGGGGCGAAAACGAATCCGGTATCGAGTCGTTCGTGGTGACCGTTCTGAGTGACGTCACGGAGGCTTACCTGCGCAAATAACATCCGACTCACCTGGTAACCCCGCTGTGCGTCACCACTAGGCTGGTGAATACCAACAGGGGGATCTTACTCCTGAATAGTACCAGGCAACTTTTTTAGCGGAGATAGTATTAGGGATGTCAATTTCGGCGGTCGATTTTTTTTTTAAAGCCGTAATCTAGAAAAAGTTTGACGACATTGTTTTCGTTGAAATTCGGGCATTTATTTTTGAACCACGTAATATATAGGCCTAGAGTACACGCTATGGTTAGTAATGTTTATACAACCACCCCAAGAGGATAATGCTCATAAAAGCAAAATGTTATGTTTGTTGAGTAAGGGTATTTTCGAAATAATAGTGCCTTCAAAATATTTTAAACACTTTTAAATGTAAATAAGCAGGAATTATCTTCGCTAATCAAAATCTAGTATCACATAATATTGTTTTGAGTCCGCTATCAATTTTTTTAGGGTACGATCTCCGACCGATTAGGTTTTAAGAGATTAAAATTATATTTTTATATGATTAATCTTTAATCTTACGACTAAAATTGACGTAATCACTATTCAATATAAACGAATATCGATATTTAAATTATAATTAAGACGAAAGACGAAACGAGGAACTGAAAATTTAAAAAAATATTTTTTTTTTGTTTGAAAACACAAATCACAAAAATCTCCATGAAATCAAGAATTCTGAAATCTAGATTTCAGTGTTGCCACTTAAGAAAAAGTGTGTTGCACAAAATATTACCAACACGAAAAAATAAAAGAAAAATTCCAAAAAAATAAAATAATGCTTTTATATTCATATAATTATAATCATATTTATTGTACAGTAGATCATTTTTGTGAATCTTAACTGCCATGATAGATGTGGACACTTATTTAGTTACTTAAAGAAATCTAACTAGTCTTAGGCACATTTAAACCTAGATTAAGTGATATCATCTCAGAATATGCTTATAGACAATAACTGTTAGTTTAGTGTTAACGTTATTTTTAAAAACGGTTATATACTTACCGATAACGATACCGATTCATAATCTGTCCAAACTGGGACGAATCCGATGTAGGTCGAAATTCGCCCGCGCCGTCTAACCTGTACGGATTGGTTCTATTTGGCGCGAAAAGGCGCGTAAGTTGTTAAATCATTACAGCAGTCCCGAGTCCCGCAGAGGATTCGCCAGTGTGGACAGAGCTTTATTTTTAGAACATTGCTACAGGAGAAAATTGGGGCTACGGGAAAATGGTCTTTATGCGTACATCTTTAAGAGCGGCCTAACACGCAATCATTGTCATTGATTACATTTCACGTTAACTTGATGGCGCTACAATCGTTACATTCTATTTTCCTCCTGTGTCAATGTTCTCAGTATGTTAGTTTTTAGGAATGCAATGTCAATAGCAAACTTACTTTTAAGCAGCTGTATTTAAATCGGAACGAGATTTCTGTAACCTGTTAGAGATCATAGTAAGAGTTTGGGACATTATAGATTTTTAGCCATCTTTTTTCCGTTGTGAGCAAAAGGGATGGTGCTATGTTCCGTCCCTTTTTCACAACAAAGCAATGACAGTTCACACTACGACTCTTGATGTCATCCAGTCATATGCGACATTATTTAGAAAAGCAATTCGGTAGTAACAACAATTCAATAAATATATAATTCATTTTTTGTCAAAGTAAATCACGTTCATTTGATAACGTAAAAAGTGTTTTGTTTTCAAAGACAAAAGTCAATTTTAAAAGATAAAAAAATAACTGTTAATTAAAAATGTACTAAATGTTTTCTTTTTCTTTTTGAAAAATTTTAGATAAATCGTGTATTTGTTTTCAATCTTATGCTTGAGAAAAAAATCGTTGGTAAAAAATAATTTTGTATAATTAGGTGGGTCAAGCAAAAGTAGCGCCCTCTATATTTTTGTTCTTTATACCAGTTGCCTTATGGCTGTAGCCTTATATCTAGTAGATAGCGTTGTTACATTATTATAATAATTAAGTAAAATATAATATTTATTTTTAAATAGTACTTACGATTTATTGTAATTTAAGTTTAAAATAAATAAAGTTTCAATAAAATTTCGTGTTTTTATTTTATTAAGTATCCATAATATTGCTGCATTATTTAATTTTGAACCTTATGCCACTATCATAAAAGCTAAACTAACTGTTAGTGAAATTAAAAGTACATAAATCTACAAGACGAAAAAGTCTTATGATGCCGATCAAATTCACTGATAAATAGGGCTCTTATTATATTTATAAACTCTAATACATTAACAACTATATAATTATTATGCCTCATAATAAAGCTACTTTCTTACTGATTAGGTATTATTACATAAAATATTTTTAAGAATAAAGTCAACAATAGCTAAAAGAAGATACAACAATAAGGTAGTTGACTAAAAAAATCTAATTAACATTTCCAAAAAAATATTGGACACTTTTTTTTTTCTTTTGTCACGTATACATAAAACGAAGATGATACAATGCGTTCAAAACTCGTGTGACGTAACTACTCGCCAAAACTATTACCACGACGCGACGTCGCAACCCCCACTCCTGAACGATCTTTGATGCTTTTTATCTTCGTCAATTTTTATAGATTTGATATAACAAAAAATACGTGTCCAATATTTTTCGATAATCTAATTGACGGATTTTTTTTTACTCAGGAAAGATTCCTAATAAATATACTTATAACTACTATGGAAGTTATTCTATTACACACAATAGAAGGCCTTGGGTTCTAGGCACGTGATATTCTATCAGCTGTCAGCAGGGGCGTGACGTAGGCGACAGTCAAAACGTCAAAAATGTATGGAATTTGCAAACGATGGCGAAATGTAAAGTGATCAACCCCTTATTTTTTTTTTTAACTTTATGTACAACAGTGGTAAATGGGCGGACTTAATGCAACAAGGCATTCTCTACCAGTCAAACTTCCTCTCCACCTTCTTTATTTCCTTATATTTTGGCATTTTGACAATCACCATCTCTAAAAGAATGGCACTTGTCTGCACTGTCTAGAGCCTTTTGTCCAAGAGACGTGCCTATAGTCAAGTACCAAGGTTGCATTAATTGAAGAGAGCCGACCATGTACGTCGAAGCATCAAAGGCAGACACATATTATTATTACACCCTTTGGGCAGACACATGCAAGTATAACGTAGGGTTTAGGAGGGATGTCATCCAATAAGGTAGCGAATAACTCGAAGATCTAAATACACCTTAACACTGCCACTAATGGTGCCACCACCAACCAATAATTTGTATGTGTGCCCACAACTCCCATCCAAATCGTCGCTACATAATACCTAGGAGTATGTGCACCTAAAGTAGTATTTCATACACATTTCTTGAGTAATATAGTTGGACGTTAAATCGCTAGAGTAGACTCGGAGAAAATCGGCTGACAGACGGACAGACAGCCGACTGATCTTATAAGGGTTCGCAACCCTAGCAGGCACTGACCCTATGGGGCTCCGTCTTCTTTGCTGACGGCTCTTTGAGGCGCGCGTGGATCACGACGAGGTTCGGTACCCCTTTTTTTTTTTTTCTGGATGGGAAATCATCAATTGACTTCTCCCGCTCTGGGCGGAGCGGAAGGGAGTGTCAGACCCTTACTGACTAAAACCCACCCGTGATCCTTCTTGTGCCCTTTGCGTTCCAGGGCCGCGGTGACTCTTTCGAACAAATTCCGCAACCCTAGCAGGAGGTTCGGTACCCTAAGAAATAGTTTAGTGAAATTTATAGATAATTTGCGCTATTTAAACAATCAGTGACTGATCTGTGACGTGACTGACTGTGTGTGTGTGTGAGAACCTTAAGTATGAGAAGTGATTAGAACTAACTGCTAGATGCTCCTGGTTTGTTTGCTGCCTTGATTTTAGCTGCTTTCTCGACATTTGCAGCTCTTGTCTGGAATTAAGGAAATGTATTAGGTAGGTATTAAGAGCGTATATGCCGTACGGCATTTTATACAAATTTTCAAGTCCTTATTTCCCGAAAAAACTAAACCGATTTCAATGAAACTTTACACACATTAGCAGGATACATAGGTCTAAAAAGTTAGTTGAAAATATTTTCGATAAATAGTGTTACAGTTAAATTAGACCCATTTTAATTTTTCCATACAAACATAAACTTCCAGTTATCTCTTTTTAAATAAGACATTTCGAAAATGTTTTTACAAAATTAAGATTCTGTCTAAACAACTGGATAACCTTTCTTTTAATTTAAATTAATGATTACTATTGCACTTATTGAACTGCATAATTAATCCATAATCGTACCAAACTATAAAAAAAAAAAATTAAACCATACACAATTAAGACCTCTGACTTTAATTAATTTCACATCATCCGTGAGGAAATAACGTTCTTAGAAAAAAAAAACCGGCAATATGCTACGGCATTAAATCCGCCTCTCTACATTTGTGTGCTTAAAAATATAGGTACATTATTTTTAATGTTAATTTAAAATCAAACGACGATTATTTGTATTTTTTACACTGACGCTCACGACTCAGAATCACTACTAAACCATTGCGCCAACTGTGTTGACTTATACTTTATAATATATATGTATGTATAATTTACCCAACAAAAAGTGGACCCATAGTTAAAATTATTAATTATGTTTGCATTTGGGTCATAGAAGACTTTATATGAGTACCAAATTTCAACTGAATCAGTCCTGTATATTCGAAATGCCAAAAATTACATTCAAAGAGACAGAGTGAAAATGTGAAATGAAGAAGTCAACATACTTGTAACGACTGTACTCTTTTGTGCAGTGACATCATTGAATTTGATATGGTGACAAGTTTTTCTCTGTTGGTTGCAATATCTGCTAGCTGAAATAAAAGCAAATAATCATTACTCTAAATGAAGAAAAAATCCTTACCAGATCACATGAGCCTCTAGAATAAAATTATGATATCAATTTTAAAAATAGAGAGATTTAGCTCGTGGCTAAATTATAACAGCCGCATGGGTCAATCTTCGAGGTTAAGCAACGCTTGCCGAGGTTGGTCTTTGGATGGGTGACCATCTTAACATAACGAGATTTCTCCGTGCCTCGGAAAGCACGCTAAGCCGTTGGCCCCGGCTGTCATTTGAAGATCTTTGGCAGTCGTTACGGATTGTCAGAAGCCAGAAAAATCTGACACCAGTCTTGCCAAGAAGTACCGTATTCCCCAGTTAATGGGTTGCGGAGGTCTGGTAGGCAGCTGCTTGCCATGTAAAATACTGGTATTCAGCTAAATCCAGCTTGTCTGGGAGCCGACCCCAATATAGTTGGGAAAAGGCTAGGCAGATGATGATCAATTTTAAAAATAAAAAACGGTCAGAAAGGATTTGCATTCAAAAGGTTCTGTACCATTGGCAGACTTTACTTCCTGCGTAATTTCATGATTCTAGTTCTATGTCAAGTGCCTTATAGGTATCACTATTACCAAAAAAAAAGGACTCGAACGGATTTTCACTTTTACAATAGAGTGAAAACAAATATAGTACAATAAAAAACATAATTATGCTACATTGGTACATTCATCTATTCAGGTTTATATTGATTATGCCTAATGAACCCTAGAGCCATAGAAAACATGCTACAAAAATGGAAAGCAGCCCTTTTTGATATCTACAACATTGTTACAAGCTATGGGTTCGTGTCAATGAAAACAGCCGCTAATATGCAGATCTTATATAGGGCGTCAATTAATTCCAGAACCTTCCATCCTAGAAAGATCTAGAAAAGTCGCGTAGACATCGGCCGCAACTGGCTAGGTTTCGAGAGTTCTAGCACAGAAGTCTTGAAAGATATTCTACTAGTTCTGCTTTTCGATACTAGATGGCGCTAGTGGCGCAAATGCTGTTATCGTCCATGCTTTAATTTTATCGTGGTGTGCAACAATATGAATATTATGTTCTATCTGTGGCCAGTTTTCAATGATTGTGTGAAATCACCGAAACTTTTCCTGGCATAAGGATTTAGCTCACCCTTTGCATTATTTCTCTATCAATAAATAAAGCCACAATACAATAAAATATAGTAACCATGATAATTACCAGAGCATCAAGCATGACATCATTTTGTAAGTCTTCAAGCTTTCGCCTCTCGGAAGTGAGCATGCCTTGGACAGCATCTTGTTTCTCGCTGAAATGGTAAGTTTTACGTACTAATTAAAATTTCCTTTTTAAATAGTAAACGATTTTAATGTTAAAATTTCTGACAGTACTATTTTAATCACAAATTTCTGATACACTGAAAGTCATGATTGTCTAAGGCTAATCTATCCTACTAAGTATGGATGGATGTTTGTTACTCTTTCACGCAAAAACTACTGAACTTGGAGGATTTGGATGAAATTTGTCACACAGATGGTTTATAACCAAGATGAACATATAGGATAATTTTTACCCTGATATTCCCATGGGATCGAGACTTATGCGGGTGAAACCGCGGGGCGCTGCTAGTGTCCCATAAAAATGTACAGGCCCTACAGGATAGGCCACAGGTGATAGGTCACATGCAACAGTTATTAGACATTATTCTAAAGGAATCTATTCCTGAATGGAGCTGCCAGCAAAGATTTTATGTTGTGAGCTTATGGTTAAATACTAAGGTCAGTGTGTCATCTTAGGGGCGGATTAGTTTTTATACTTACGTTAATTCCTTCAAATGAGTATTAATGGTTGTTAAAGGCGGTTCATACATCTCCATGATACCTTTGGCTAATAGTTGTACAGTCCTGGCTTCTTCTTCAGCCGACTGAACTTCAACTGAGCTGAAATCAGATATTTATATCGCTTACAGAAATCGAATATTTGAAAGCCCAAATAAACCAAAACATCAACTCAAATAAGGATGTTTAAGGAGAATTCAGGTGATCTTAACCTGTCTTACCTTTCCATTTTGAAGTACAGTTGTGTCACAACTATATTATATTATTATATTTCAGAAAGATAACAATTATTGCATTTACAATAAAAATGAAAGTTTTGAAGTGTTTCCTTCTTGAAACTGATAGATAACGTAATGACGTTTCATGAGTGACAGACAGATGACACCATGAACCCTCGACAGGTTACATACAGACAACAAATCAAGACAAAAAATCTTCGTTCTTTTTTGTGTTGAAAACTAAATAAATTGAGACATGTCGCAAGCGCATGCTCATATTTGGTAGCTAAAAGTGTTATAAATTCCAGAAAGAGAGTGTCTCATTTCATACAGTTTATGTTATGTCAAGGGAAGCGTTCTATGTTGTTACGAATGTCTTCCTTCCTGACGTTTAATGTTCAATGTTGCCAAATTTTATCGGTACGTTTCGTTGCATCCACTATCCGTCACTCCTATTCAATAATATTTTTGTTTTCAAAATCTAAGCAAAAGCGATCAGTATTGGCGTTAGTGCACTTGTTAATAAATTTTATATTAAAACAGTTTTTTTATATACAATTAGGTTTTTGACTCCCAATGATTTGGCTTGAGCATTCAGGGTATCAGTAATCAACTCCAGAGTAAACGAAACGCAGCTTTTTTATGGCCGCTAGATTCCCCTTGTTTTGACGTTCTTTCATTTCATTTTTCGTAAAACGAGAGGGGATTTCTTATTAGCGACGGTATAACGAGCACGAATACGCTGCATTTTATCCGTTAATAATACAACAAAGCCGTCAAACTGGAAGTTCTGCAGGTTACGAGAGAGGACGCCGATATGACGTCCGTGGCTAGGAGACGAGAACACGATGATTCCGGAGAATATTCGGACGCATCGCAGGATATTGAGCACAATAACTCCGGGAACGTAAGTACAGGGTCTGGTCACAATAGCGTAAACTTTCGTTTTGGCGCTAAAAAGTATTACAGCTTACTTTCTCTCGGTCGTTCGCGTGACGGAATGTCCATTTCTTTTAGTTATATTGAGGTCACGAATTGGGCACCACTCACTGAAACGCCGCCGATGTGTTTAGACTTTAATTTTAGAAACTTTGCCGCCACGTAGGTTGTAAACAAAAGAGTTTTGTGTGGAAAATGCAGTTGTTAAAAGTGGAAGGATGTTTGCAGGATGGAGGGCAGCATGAGTCTGATTATGACTCCCAGGGGAGCGACTCTGAGCACTCTGACCAGGATTCCGAGAACAAGGTACTGTCACTTTTACTTTAAAAATTTTTACAAGTCAAAAGACCTACCCTATTTGAACATACTTATTTTCATAAACAGGTAGGTATTCTAAACATTATCATTGAAAAAGTCATGCTTTATATGTTTGTAAATATTTATCAACTAGACTGTTATGGTGAAATACCCAATGACCTGTGACTAGGTCATCAAACTTATTCAGTTGGAAAGTAATAAGTGCCTATTACAAACATTGTTTTCTACTTAGATTTAATTCCAACACAGTTTTACTAAGGAAGATCAAACTCTTTTCTTCAATTATGCTTCTTGTAATGTGTCTATATTGTGTTAATTGTGTGCAAACTGGTCAGCTTGCTCTTTACAAAAGTTATAAGCTAAAATTTTTAATAAAAGTTGTCAAAATCCTTTTGGAACCCTTAAATGAGCATGATCAGTTGCAGAGATCAGAGCTATTTTAAATGCATTGTAAATTGGTTTAGTTGAGGTTTTCTATTCAAGGCAAAAAGTGCATTTGAAATTCAACACAACCACAAATTCAATAAAATTATCATTATCTATAAAAAGGATACTAGGTTTATTAATTTCATATTATTACTTCCACTGATTTATTAATCCTCTTTTGGGTTTTTTAAACATCTTTAAAATATAATAACTCAATTAGTCATCTAATTCAGTTATTCTGTTTTTTAACAACCCCTAATCTGAGGTACTAATCAAAACTTGCCAAAACAAACTCAGACAAAACCGTTTTCCTGAAGCTTCTCACTTCAAATAATAACAAAAGTTATATCACATTCGTACAAAACAATACAAACAAACCAGGTCATCACTGTAACAAAGAACTTAAGCACTTTTAAGTCATCACAGAACGATGCCTCAGCTACTCTTCAAAACAATTTCGCCCTTGAGAAGACCAGAGATATAAATAAACTGGGTCTATTTATAAAATGTCTTTATGACCTAGTTTTCGTTGTCTATCTTGATTTGTTAGTTGTAAAAAATTATTTTCTATTGTAACTGTTTTTGGAAAAGTAAAAGTGAATTACAGTTGTTTGTTTATTTATAGTTTAATAGATATCTTTACAGTTTAAAAATGAATATGTAAATTTTCAATAATAATTAGTTTTAATCAAGTATCTTGGCTCACTTCATCATGTTTGCCGGGTCAGCTAGTATTAGTATAGACTATTGAATTTGGATGAGATTTACTGTAAACAAAAAGACAAATGAAAAAGGGGTATCTTGTTACCTGAGTTGTGAAAGTCAAATAGACAGTTGTTCCACGTAACCCAGCTGCATATGGTTATACTGGAAGCCGATCCCAATGTAGTTGGGAATAGGATAGACTGATTTATTTATTTTGTTGTTTGTCCTGTTTGAGTCCCAATATAAACATTTTTCTTTCTGTCTTTACTTTCAAACAATCTATAGATTGTTTTAATAGTCATCATTAATATTCATGCATATTATTTGTTAATATGCGTTTGTTATCTCTGATTTCATTCATGTTGCAACTTTATGACATCATTGGAAACAATGTATCATAGACAAAGTAGTGCATTGCATTTTATTGTAGGGGAATAACCATAATTATTTAATTTATATATTGCTTAAGCAGAATAGTACTGTTGATTTATGGACAGTAGTTCCTACTAGTAGTATATCGGAATAGGTATTGCTATTTTGGGGCTATGAACCTGAATGAAAATGGAATGAGCTCGTGGCCTAAGAATAACAGCCGCACGGGTCGATCTTCATGGTTAAGCAACGCTTGCCAAGGTTGGTCTGTGGATGGGTGACCATCTTAACATCGAGTCTCCTCCGTGCCTCGGAAAGCACGTTACACCGGTGGTCCCGGCTGTCAGTTGTAGATCTTTGGCAGTCGTTACGGACTGTTAGAAGCCAGAAAATCTGACACCAGTCTTGCCAAGAAGTACCGTGTTCGCCAGTTAATGGGTTGTGGAGGTCTGGTAGGCAGCCGCTCTACGCTGAATACTAGTATTCAGCTGAATCCGGTTTGACTGGAAGCCGACCTCAGTATAGTTGGGAAAAGGCTAGGCAGATGATGAACCTTGAATGATAATGTTAATATGAACATGCCCCACTATACCCGGGAGTATTTTGGTGAATGTCGGTGTATAATTGGAGTTAAACTGCCAATATCATGAATACGCACGACGACTTATCGAACTAGTAATTTCTGGTATAAGCTGGTCCTGCACGGTGCTGTTTGTCATATTACTTACTAGCACTTCGCCCGCGTCTTCGTTTCCGCAGATAACAATTCCAAAGATAAAAAAGGGGTAAAACGGGGGTGGAATTTTTATTGTACTAAACAATAAAAATTCCACTCCCGTTTTACCCCCTTAGGGGTGGAGTTTCGTAAAATCCGTTCTTAGCGGATGTCTACACCCAATCCCAAACCCAAAGGAACCTACCTGCCAAATTTTAAGTTAGCAGGTGTTATAGTTTCTGAGATTTCACTTTTATACATTACTAGCTGCTGTCCGCGACTTCGTCCCCGTGGAATCCCCGATTTTAAAACATTCTTTATCGCTGCTCCGCTCCTATTGGCTTAAGCGTGATGATATATAGCCTAAAGCCTTCCTCGATAAGTGGTCTATTCAACCCAAAAAGAATTTTTCAATTCGAACCAGTAGTTCCTGAGATTAGCGCGTTCAAACAAACAAACAAACAAACTCTTCAGCTTTATAATATTAGTATAGATTATATTTTTTTATTATTTAATATATTCTAGCTGACCCGTCAAACGTCGTTTTAAAAAGTAACGTGTTTTTCGCCACATAAAAAAATAGGGGTGGATGAAACATAGATGTTAACCGATTTGCCAGCCTAGCCGATATACATGCTAAGATTCACGAAAAAAAGGTTGAACCGTTTCGGAGGAGTTCAACCATAAACACCGTGACACGAGAATTTTATATAAATATAATTTAAGATTGGTCTCGGGATTCAGATCGGGATAGCACTACCTATGCTGATCACTGCTTATGAGAGTTACGGATAAATTAAGAAAAAGGCGAGGTAGGCTCGCAGTTGCAATTCGAAGCGAGTCAAAAATCAGTCTGAATCTTGTTACCTCGTATCTACGAGCACGGTCCAGCCCGTGCTTAAAGTACCAGCATTGCTTATCGCTGAAAAAGTGTGACTTTTTATATGTTCTTCCAAAATTTATGAGTCTGCCGGAGTCTACATATATTTCCTGATAGCTACAACTTGGGAGTCTTTAAGTCAAGAGTGAATAGGTTACTTCTAGACAAGCGTGCTTCATCTTCGACCACATCATCGCTTACCATCAGGTGAGATTGTGCTCAAATTCGAACCGATATAGTTAAAAAGAAAACGAAAAGTTTTGTGTAAAAAATGAGAATCTAACTAGACAGTATAAGCTGTTTCCATTTAAATAATATCTACACTAATATTATAAACAGGAAAGATTTGATTGTTTTTTTTTGTTTGTTTGTTCGCATTGAATAGGCTCCGAAACTACTTGACCGATTTGAAAAATTCTTTCACTGTAGGGAAGCTACATTATCTCCGGTGAACATAGGCTATATTATATCCCGTTATTCCCACGGGAACGGGAACTACGCGGGTGAAACCGCGGGGCGATGCTAGTTACAAGTATTAATATTTTTATACGAAAAAAATGGAAAGAAAACAATGTCAGTAAAGCCGTAAAAGTGTACGAAATGTAAGTGGACCATTTTCAATGACTCGTCTCATCTGCCTAGCCTTTTCCCAACTATATTTGGTGTCGGCTTCGAGTCGGAACGGATTCAGCTGAAAACCAGTTTTTTACATGCAGCGACTCCCTATCAGAGTGCTTATTGCGAGTTTTTTTTTAACGTACTCACTGTCTCTAAGTACGAAAAAAAAAGAGATTTCCCGTTATTGTCACCAGACGGCGCTTCTTCAGTCTCATTACAAATTGACCATTACGCTAACGCGATCGAACTCGTTAAAAAACGCTCGCTAAGACCACTGACCTCCACAACCCAGTCACTGGGGAACACGGTACTTCTTGGCAAGACTGGGAGTCAGATTTACTATCTTCTGGCAATCCGTAACGACTGCCAAAGATCTCATATGGCAGCCGAGACCAACCGTTGTCATTTTCGATGTCTGGTCTCCACTCTAAGAGAAAGTCTGTCTTGTGGCCTGTGACCAATTCAGATAATGATTACAGGAAAAAACAAAACAAATATTATGCACTTTCATATCATAATTACTTTGAAAGTGTTACAATATGGCATTTATTTCTCAAAATGGCCTAAACAATTATGTTTTAATTGACCGTGCAGTTGTATTGACTTAAGAAACCTAGAACTTGAATGGCACAATACTATAAGAATTTATTCAGGGTCAGCTCATTATGTCTTCTACAAGTTTATTTTTGACATGAAATATGAATACCATCGACCCCATGTCTCTCAATACAGCGTTACTCTTTTACTTTAAGGATGGGATATCATCAAATGACTTCTCCCGCTCTGGGCGAAGCGGAAGGGAGTGTCAGAATCTTACTGACTAAAACCCACCCGTGTTCCTCCTAGTGCCTTTTGTGTTCCAGGGCCGCGGTGACTCTTTCTGCAAAATTCTGCTATCCTGGCACACAGCGTTACCTTCTACTTTCGTTTGCGCAAACACTTTTGTTCTACTTACTTTAATATCTCTTGCGCCGCGCTACACTCCGCTAAGTATGGCCGCTGCAAAAGAAGTTTGCCACTCCTGTCACTCTTGCCAGGGATGCCGCGTAGGATCGGTTTCCGGAACGACGATTAGGTCTGGTTGTTTTTTTAGGTATATGGTCTGGAGGACTGTTTTCCTTCTTTATTTATTGAATAGCATAGAAAAATTACAAACAATTATTCGGCAGAGACACAAACAAACAAAGTAACAAATAATAGCTGGTATAGAATTGCGAATTGCTGAGCGTGCCCATACTGAATGGGTTAACATCTAAGCGTTTATACATACTTTATTGTATACCAACTTTAAATAAGTAAAGATAACCTTAAACTACAAAACATAAAATTGGTGGTCTTATCGCAATCCGCGATCTTCCAGGCAGAAATGGATAGATAGCCTGGACGTGGACACGATTTATCATCTGGAGAACTATCTTTCCTATTGTCTAAATCTAAGCTAGATAGATAATACCAACTAAAAAAACATGCCTATATTACAGAAAATATAATAACCAAGTACCTGTATACATTCATATTTCAACAATATAGTCATTCTACGATACCGAATTTAAAAACGCGTCATCCTGGTCCAAGATCAGACAACGAATTTACTCACAAAGCTAAACTCGTCTCCATAATCTTATACTAAGAAACGTTTTTAACTAGTATTCCGGTTTGCTCCCAAAGAGAGGATGGACAAGGAACGATTAACAAAAGAGTTCTGGGTACATAAGGTCCGTTCTGTTACCCCTTTTGTGAAAATAACAGGAGGGGACACTAATACATGCACCGATCTTATTGGATCTTCGGAAAGGTCAAGTACACCGTTGTAACTGCTGCGTTTGTTTAAATGGATAAGTGTTTATTACAATAATGTCACACCTGTATTCACCAGTTGCATAATACAAATATTATACCACGTTAAAATTCCACGAACGGTTAGGCAGAAATGTACCTAAAGTACACTCAAAAGTCGCCAGTTTTAGTGTGCATCCGATAGACTCCGGGATGCTACCGAAAAAATGAAAAAAAAACAGCTCGAAAAACCCAAGTACACTTTGTATGACCCGGGAATTGAATCCAAGACCTCTTACTCAGCTTTAGCGTTACGATCATTAGCCCAAAGGGGCAGCCAGGCTAGTTGCACTATGTTGAAAGTATTTTAAGAAGTGTTCGTTTTTTAACAAGCCTTTACTGTTCCACTCTTGTTTCACTCGCAAATCTCATTTTTATCTTACAGTCTTCCTTACAGTAAAGAATTGGTAAGTCAAGTTGCCCTACCAAACGAGGCATTTTCTTTAAGGATCGGATATCATCAAATGACTAGGCGGAGCGGAACAGAGTGTCACACTCTTACTGACTAAAACCCACCCGTGTTCTCCCTAATGCCCATTGCGTTCCAAGGCTGCAGTGACCCTTATGAACAAATTCCGCAATCCTGCCCAAATGAGACCTACGCTAGTTCGAATCTGTTTCGCCTTTTCTTAACTATAGCGTGGGCGACTTCCGATCTAACTGGATTCTTCTGCATACCAGTATTATACATGAAACGACGGCCTATCTGTACTCCACAACCCCTATACCCCTTAGCATGACAGATGTCAGATTTTGGGCTACTGACGAACATAACGACACTCAAAGATGTGCATATAACAGCCGGGACCAACGGCTTAATTAACGTGCTTTCTGAGGCACGGATGAGTCTCTGTATGAATTTAATAGTCACCCATGCACGAAGCGTTGAAAGACGAAAGTTCGAACAGTGTGGCTGTGATTATAGCCACGAGCTTGTCTGTGCTACATTTGAGATCAAAACAAACAAAAGTGCTCTGACCGGTACTAACGGTTCCTAACTTGAGTAGGTACAGTGATGGCCATTTAATATCTTTGCCATTCTATTCTGGCGGCTTTTAGTTATTGGATACTGTTACTGTTTAATCCGTCTATCTCTTTCACTCCCACCAATTATGAAATTGCTTCTCCTTCTCCCTCTTCTCTTACGCATTTCACATTACGCATGTGTAGCTTACCAATATTCCAGGATTGCGGAATTTGTTCGAAACAGTCAACGTGGTTCTAGAACGCAAAGGAGGAACACGGATGAGTTTTAGTCAGTGAGTCTGACACTCCCACTCAGCCCTACCTGAAGAAGTCATTTGATGATTTCCAATATTAGTCACTAAGTAGATTTTTAATTTATGATGTGGTTTCTGTCTCTTCCACCATGAAATTACATCGAAAATAGAAATAATATGGATGAGCAAGACTTGCGCCGTTTAAATAAATTGGATTTAAGGCAAGATTAGCGAAGTTTCTTGTCACCCACATCCACTGCCCAATTTTACTCACTGCGGAACTTAAACGTGTTTGTTTGTGTAAATCCCAAATCATCCCCAAGTTCTAACCGTGATGGCCACAAATTCGTCGGTCTGTTTCAGCACTGAACAAACCCCATGTTTATTATTATTGGTTGTCACTCGGTAACCATCTTATCTTACTCATATCATCTATCACCATCACTCTGTGTTAGGATGTGTTTTGCCCAACTTCACTTAAGTTCCTTTAACTTAGTTTTCAAAATTTTGGTTACATTATGTTTTGTCAGCGACTCCACCAGCGTGACGGTCGGAAAGATGAAATTATCCAAAGGGAGTGCATTCGTGCTGTGAGAAGTATTCAATATCTTGATTCAGGATTTGGTCTAACTGTGTGCTTAATTTGATTCCGTGTTTCCTAATAATATTTAGGGGCTTTTAAGTCAGAAAGTGAAGAGGTACTTCTAACGGCCGAACCCAATAACCGATCTATCACATACTGGAGATAGAAAAACAAATGAAACAACAGAAAACCTATATAATTTTTCTGTTGTTTCATTTGTTTTTCTATCTCCAGTATGTGATAGATCGGTTATTGGGTTCGGCCGTAAGAGAGCCTGCTCTACCTTCGATCACATTATCTCTTGCCATCTGGTGAGATTGGGACGAAATGGGACTAACAAAAATAAAATACCATCTAATTATTCGACTTAAAGGGAAGGTTCATATCTGACGGAACATGCGTCGCGTATTATCGGTCGCGTAACGCCAGAACAGACAAATGTATAGAAAAACACTTAACCGTTCACACTCAACGGATGATACGTTAGTGCGTCGAGTGTGAACGGTCAAGTGTTTTTCTATACATTGTCTGCTCTGGCGTTACGCGACCGATAAATACGCGACGCATGTTCCGTCAGATATGAACCTTCCCTTATATTATAATATTAACAGGATGTCACCTACTCCCTATCCGTCCATCTGTCCGTCTAATCGTCTTGTTAGACGTCTCCCTCGAGATTTCTTACTCCAATTAATTAGATCATTTACAAATTAAACGTTCTAGATTGTTATTAAACATTTCTACGTTCGTTGATTAATACGATTTCAAGTTCAATATGCTATCCTTGTTGCGGTTTAAAGGTTGATTTAACGAAGTTATTATATACTAGCAGCGCTCCGCGGTTTTACCCGCGTAGTTCCCGTTCCCGTGGGAATATGGGGATTTAATATAGCCTATGTTACTCAGGGTGAATGTAGTTTTCTAATGGTGAAAGAATTTTTGAAATAGGTCCAGTAGTTTTTGAATTTATTCGTTATGTACAAAAATACAAATCATTCCTCTTTATAATATTAGTAGGTACCTATAGATTAAGCCGATGAGTCATTTTTAGAGAAGTGTTAACTATGCGTTTTGTAAATTTATTTATTTGCTCTCATGCACACAACTCATATTGCAGTTTAGCGATTGTCGATTTTGCACATAAATCCTGATAGGGCATCACAAACAAAAGAATGATGGTTCACTGCTGAATATTTGAGTTATCATTAACATAAATAAATTAAACAGAGAGGTCATCAGCAACATGCATCTTGTGTTAAATTTTCAAGAGAAAATTAAATATATATTATCTCAGTCTCAGGATGAAAGAGGCTTTAGGGTTGCGGAATTTGTTCGAAAGAGTTACCGCGGCCCTGGAACGCATAGGGCACAAGAAGGATCACGGGTGGGTTTTAGTCAGTAAAAGTCTGACACTCCCTACCGCTCCACCCAGGGCGGGAGGGGTCATTTGATGATTTCCCATCCAGAAAAAAAAAAAAATGATGAAAGAGGTTTAAATTCCTGTTAATTACAATTTTTTGCTATAAACTAAACGTAAAAAACACTAACACCCGGCGATGAAGAAGATTCCGAAATATAGTTGCGAAAGGGACACAGACCTCTTTAGGAGAGGGAATGGGCCGTAATCCACCACACGGGCCCAGTGCGGGTTGGTGAATGTCACGTCTTCGAATTTTTGGTTCTAAGACATGCCGGTTTCCTCACGATGTTTTCCTTCACCGTTTTGAGAGACCGCGCTGCTTAGTTAGCTAGTAGACTATTTGTAATTAAATTGTTAGGATTGGAGCGGTCCCCCAACGCGACTTATTTTTAAAAAATTATTAATACATGCTTTGGTACTTTAAGATTGAGTTTTTTTTTACATTATTTTTTACTTTTTAAAGGAAACTTAGGTTTTTATATTGGCGGTTTTTTTAATTTATTTTTTTATTGAGATACATAAACAACTATCATAGATTATTTCATTGTAATTCATATTGCAAGATTTGACTTACTTAAGTAAAAAGTGCTTGTGTCTTACAATACGGTAAATAAAAACCTCGCTGGCCTTCAGTAACATCTAATTGTCGTTCGTCCACGCTTTGAAAAAAAAAAAAAAAAACTTATTGAAATCTCTTACATTACCGGCCCGTGCCCACATAATTATGTATTTATCTCTCTATGGTCCCATTATAACCCAAACTGGTTTCTATAACAGACTATCATAAGGGTGTTTTTGCACTGCTCAATCCAGCATCCGGCAATTATTTTATCAAACTAACGTTAAGCCGAGTTATCTTTATAAATTTGGTCAGTTGTATGATTTAAATTTTTATAAATAAGGTACACTTGATCAACTAACGTACGATTGAATTGGCTCAGTCAAACATCATTAATTAATTATGAATTTTGCATCTATTGTATTGGAATTGGCTAAAATTTGATTATGTGGGTAGATGATAGCACGCGCAGCCTTCGAAAAATCATTACAACGTGATACCAGGCCTCCGTCACTCCATGTACTTGCGCGCTATAATTACCTACCACACGACCGAGCGGTCTCGGGCCGTTTGCGGACCAAACACAGTGCGGTTTTCGCAAGCGAAACGCACGCAAGTTGTTCAATTTTAATTGTTCCATTCGTTTGTATGATGCCGTCTGGTGCCTTAGGTGCAGTAGATGAGTGCAAATCAAGTAAAAGAAGAGATAAACACCTAACATTTTTCCATTTACCTGTCAATGAAGACTACCACTACTATTTTTTGTCGTTTCAAAATTATTTGTAGGTGTACTAAGCATTAGCTTGCCTTTCAGACACAGATTTACATATTTTTGTTACATAGAAACGTCATACTTAAAAACTATTTACTATAAGTATTACTATTTACTAAAAACTATTTTTATTGGAATAAAAGGGTTCATTTCCCATGATATAGTCAAAGAATTCTTTAGCTTGCCCCGTGTTATAGTTAATAACAAATGGGTAAATATTAATAATTATTCAATGTATTTATAAGTAGGTAGGTGTTTTTTTTAAATTCATAATTATACATTTTTGGGATTGTCTAGTTTTGGGACTATTATAAATTCGTCATATCTGTCTGTCCGTCTGTCTTATCTAGGCACCGACCTCCTTCCTTAGACCTGTCCCGGCTGATAGTCCAGTAGGGATACAATATTTTTCACATAAAACCTTCGATAATTCTAAAGTTTTTAATTTTCGCTGAGTGGATAAGTTTCGTAAATTCATTGCTATTTACAAAAATGCTAACAGTTTAGAGTGATGCAATAGGTATTAAGTAGGTATTTCTTATTATTTCGTGTTATACAAATATTAGAAAATTTAAATTAAAACAGTATACGGGTTCTTTGTAAGTACTATCTAAAGGATATATTAGTGAAAATGCTAACAGATAGGTACTATGGAACAATAGAAATCCAAAAATGTCCCGTAACTCATTCAAAAAAATATTTAAGTTTTTCAAATCATTTCTTATATACTTAAAGAGATTAGTTATACCTTACAACAAAAGTTCTAACAACTAAGTATATGGCTGCACGAGTAATTGTATTTTTTCTTTATGATAAGCGACATATTGAATTTAAGTTTATAAATTTGCACTTGTATATTCGTAATAATAAACTCTGCTACCACACAAAAGTTTCAACAAATGCATACTATGGCTTTTGTTTAAATTGCGAATAACTATTTTCGATAACGAGCCGCGTAAGTAGGTACGGCGCGTGCGATCGCTGCTGAGTAGCAACAACTCGCCCGCCCGCTCCGATCGGGGATGTCTCTATCGCCGCATACTGACCGCTTTTAATTGCCAAAGTACCTACATGTTCGGTACGTAACGCTTCAGAGCAGTAGATACTAACAACAGAGTGATGGCCACCATACTAGCAAGTGTAATTGTAAATTAGTCACTAATGCACCCAAAGGAGCTGTGCTTTTTTCATTTACAAATAAGATTAGACATTTAAAGCAAAATCGTGATTATAATACCAATTATTTACTGCAGCTGCCATTTGTCATGCCACCAACGTAATAGAAGTCAAAATCGGTTGAACGGACTGTAAAAAAGATTTATTTCAATGTCTAATCTTATTGTGAATAGGGTATCGTGTGCGATATTTCACGCGCTTTTTTGTTTTATTGGATTTAACCGACGATTTATAAGAAGAATTATGTACATTATTCAACTGGTTGTTTTTTAATTCGATAGATTTTCGTTTAAGTGTACTGTTGAGTAAGATTAGGACACTCTAGCTCAAGTTTTTTTTTTTGTTTTTATTGGAATTAGTCTACTCGGGTAATTCTGAATTATAAACCATTCGGTTTTGCCCAAATATTTATTTTACAAAGAAATAAGTCAGCAGTTCTCAATTTTTGCTCCCAATTGAAATTGTAAAAAAAAAACTTTTCATTGTGCACTAACGTGTTTTAAACTGTAAATTGTAATTTTATTTAACTGTTTTTTTTTAATCAACAAAAACAAGGAGTACGTTTGACCTAACTATTGCAACAAAAACAAGGAGTACGTTTGACCTAACTATTGCGTAGTAAATCGATTGGCGATGCAATTAAAACAATGGAAAAATGTTGGTTTGGCTTTTCAAGAATAAAAGTGGTATATTACTAAAATAAACTTCTTTGAATCTACAGGCGTCATTTTTGTATTTAAGTGTTATTGATAAAACACGATATTTACAAAAAATACACATTAATGAAATGATTTCGCGTCTCATTCAATAATTTACCATATTCACAACATAAGTACCTATTATAGCTACTTGTTATAGTGATAGAGGAACAGACAGAAAGTAGAGATTCCGTTACAACATTTTTTTCAGGAACAAGTAGTTGTCCCGGGTTTTAGGTCATCCCTTAAGTAGGTACAAAAATAATTATATCAAAGCAATAAAATAATTAGATTCAATAAGTAGCGTGCATTCGGGTGGTTACGAAAGGATTTGTGATCCGTTCGGAGGCATGTTTATATTTTAACCAACACTCATAATTGAACTAATACTGCAAATTTATGTCGCTTTCTTTACTTGAATATACTACTTGAAGTTCTATTGCAAAGACTTTCATGAATTTCCTTGATAATTGTAGATAAAAATGTTTAAAAATCTTAATAATTTTACTTTGTTCACGTCAAATTCTGAAGCATTGTTGATAATTCTGAATGACAGTTGAAAGTGGGTTTATTTCGTTTGAGCATAAAAAAAACATATTTCTTTTTACTTTTATTTCTTCAAACATTGTTCAGTTTTACCCTAAAAATAAATATTTCTCGAATTTGACCTCTCAGTAGCTTACATAATTATGTGATATTTGTTTTTCGGAATTACCCTACAAGTTGTCTAAGGTAGCCATACTTTAAAAGTAAACATTCAAGTCAAAAGTAAATGAAAATGAAAATATAAAAACCAATGTCAAATTGTATAAATATCAACAAAAAACAGACAAAAGAGAGAAATAAAAACATTAAAACATTGGGCGGTGTACAAAACTAAAGCAGCTCAATCCCAAGCCTACTTGTCCACAAGATAATCTTTAACTGTATAAAAAGCTGTCTGGCACAGCTTACGTTTTACAAATAATTGGAATTTATTTCTGCTAAGTTCTTGAATGAGGCTAGGAAGTTTATTATAAAAATGTATACATTGGCATCGAAACGAACCACTTATTTTTTGAACCTGGTTTTAGGATCAACATAATGGTGGTTGTTGTACTTATGCTATGGATATCACTGTATTTTTTAAATTTTTTTTAAATTTTGTTTGGCTTTCCAAGAAAATCAGTGCTATTTTACTAAAATTGCTATATAATAAAACTAAGTTCTTATTGGAATCTACAGGCGTCATTTTTGTATCTGAGTGTTATTGATAAAACATGATATTTTACAAAAAAAAAAAAACTTAGCGAAAGCAAATATTTATTCAAAGCGAAATATCATATAAAGTATTATCTTTCATTATATACATCTTATAAATGTACCAATGCTGCATTTACTTTTAAAAGTATGGCTACCTTAGAAAATTTGTAGGGTAATTCCGAAAAACAAATATCACATAATTATGTAAGCTACTGAGAGGTCAAATTCGAGAAATATTTATTTTTAGGGTAAAACTGAACAATGTTTGAAGAAATAAAAGTAAAAAGAAATATGTTTTTTTATGCTCAAACGAAATATACCCACTTTCAACTGTCATTCAGAATTATCAACAATGCTTCAGAATTTGACGTGAACAAAGTAAAATTATTAAGATTTTTAAACATTTTTATCTAAAATTATCAAGGAAATTCATGAAAGTCTTTGCAATAGAACTTCAAGTAGTATATTCAAGTAAAGAAAGCGACATAAATTTGCAGTATTAGTTCAATTATGAGTGTTGGTTAAAATATAAACATGCCTCCGAACGGATCACAAATCCTTTCGTAACCACCCGAATGCACGCTACTTATTGAATCCAATTATTTTATTGCTTTGATATAATTATTTTTGTACCTACTTAAGGGATGACCTAAAACCCGGGACAACTACTTGTTCCAGAAAAAAATGTTGTAACGGAATCTCTACTTTCTGTCTGTTCCTCTATCACTATAACAAGTAGCTATAATAGGTACTTATGTTGTGAATATGGTAAATTATTGAATGAGACGCGAAATCATTTCATTAATGTGTATTTTTTGTAAATATCGTGTTTTATCAATAACACTTAAATACAAAAATGACGCCTGTAGATTCAAAGAAGTTTATTTTAGTAATATACCACTTTTATTCTTGAAAAGCCAAACCAACATTTTTCCATTGTTTTAATTGCATCGCCAATCGATTTATTACGCAATAGTTAGATCAAACGTACTCCTTGTTTTTGTTGCAATAGTTAGGTCAAACGTACTCCTTGTTTTTGTTGATTAAAAAAAAACAGTTAAGTAAAATTACAATTTACAGTTTAAAACACGTTAGTGCACAATGAAAAGTTTTTTTTTTACAATTTCAATTGGGAGCAAAAATTGAAAACTGCCGACTTATTTCTTTGTAAAATAAATATTTGGGCAAAACCGAATGGTTTATAATTCAGAATTACCCGAGTAGACTAATTCCAATAAAAACAAAAAAAAAAAACTTGAGCTAGAGTGTCCTAATCTTACTCAACAGTACACTTAAACGAAAATCTATCGAATTAAAAAACAACCAGTTGAATAATGTACATAATTCTTCTTATAAATTTTCGGTTAAATCCAATAAAACAAAAAAGCGCGTGAAATATCGCACACGATACCCTATTCACAATAAGATTAGACATTGAAATAAATCTTTTTTACAGTCCGTTCAACCGATTTTGACTTCTATTACGTTGGTGGCATGACAAATGGCAGCTGCAGTAAATAATTGGTATTATAATCACGATTTTGCTTTAAATGTCTAATCTTATTTGTAAATGAAAAAAGCACAGCTCCTTTGGGTGCATTAGTGACTAATTTACAATTACACTTGCTAGTATGGTGGCCATCACTCTGTTGTTAGTATCTACTGCTCTGAAGCGTTACGTACCGAACATGTAGGTACTTTGGCAATTAAAAGCGGTCAGTATGCGGCGATAGAGACATCCCCGATCGGAGCGGGCGGGCGAGTTGTTGCTACTCAGCAGCGATCGCACGCGCCGTACCTACTTACGCGGCTCGTTATCGAAAATAGTTATTCGCAATTTAAACAAAAGCCATAGTATGCATTTGTTGAAACTTTTGTGTGGTAGCAGAGTTTATTATTACGAATATACAAGTGCAAATTTATAAACTTAAATTCAATATGTCGCTTATCATAAAGAAAAAATACAATTACTCGTGCAGCCATATACTTAGTTGTTAGAACTTTTGTTGTAAGGTATAACTAATCTCTTTAAGTATATAAGAAATGATTTGAAAAACTTAAATATTTTTTTGAATGAGTTACGGGACATTTTTGGATTTCTATTGTTCCATAGTACCTATCTGTTAGCATTTTCACTAATATATCCTTTAGATAGTACTTACAAAGAACCCGTATACTGTTTTAATTTAAATTTTCTAATATTTGTATAACACGAAATAATAAGAAATACCTACTTAATACCTATTGCATCACTCTAAACTGTTAGCATTTTTGTAAATAGCAATGAATTTACGAAACTTATCCACTCAGCGAAAATTAAAAACTTTAGAATTATCGAAGGGCATAGACTTCTGGCTACTGGACTATGAGTTGATTGGCAGGCACGATTTAGCAAGGCCAGACACCAAGCCAAGAAGTCATTAGGTATGTGTGTTGTCTTCATTTTGATAAGTCGGTGATTATGTATAAACCACAATTACGACCTGACTCTTTGCCTACAAAACTGCTTCCATATCTGCCAACTACTTCAAGTACCAATACTGAACCAGAATCTAAGGAAATATCCTCTATAATTATGCTTTAGATGCATTGAACAGTGAGCACCAATTTATTAATAAAAATATACATATTTTATAAACGACACAATTTTAAACTACTACCTATAGTTAGAACACATAATAGACACAAATAGTTAATTTAATTTTATCGAAGAGTCAGCCCTGCGATTGCTGTGGGATCGCGTGGCGCGAAGCAATCACAACTATACGTTTGAGCATTTAGGCACATTTTAGCATGCAGCGGTTGCTGACGCGACGGAGTAGGCTATTATAGCAGTAGGTATTGGAAATTTTCTACTGAGTGAAGTATCTGTTACGTAGTAACTATTTAGTAATCTGTGGTGATACTTAGACCTTATGCCACTGCTGAGCTGAGTCAGAATGATATTCCTTTTTTTAAATCTCAACTTTTAGCTTAGCAAGCCTTGACAAACCCTCAACCTATACCATAGGTATTTATTTATTAGGATGATTTCAACATTGAAAGCACTTCAAGATTAACTGATCATTATTATATAATTATTAATATTTATTATATGATTATTCTAACATCAGCTGCGTAGACAAGACACTGAAAAGAAAAGGTTCTTCATTTCAAAAATTAACGGTGATTTGTGAGAGTTATAGTAAAAACTACTGACGTCACTCGCAAGTCAGCCCAAAGGAAATTTGCGCCAATCAGTACTTGAAGCGACCTTTTGCGTGACAAGCATAGAAAAATAACTTCGAAAGAGGATAACATCTGTCCGTCATCCAATGTTTTTTTTTTAATCCTTAAAATATTTCTAATGAGTATTCATTAATGTACGTTTTTATATTAGTTAAATACTCTATCCGATCAAACCAATGTGCAGTCAACCTAAAGATTTTTAGCCAAATCTCAATACAGACATACATATATAAGAAATCAGGTTTGCTTACCGGTCACTAGACCAAGGCTAAAGAAAACATTCGACCGTATGTTAATTTGTCATGTGCTTCACATTATAATAGCTTTTGATATAGAGATGAATGCAAATTTTAGTTTTTTTTTGTGCGGATACAGTGTAGTACCTATGTTCTTTTTTTGTTTTTAGAGTTCCGAACTTCTGTACGGACAAACGGAAACCTTATAGGGTGTGTGTCTATCCGTCTGTCCGTCTGTCACAGCTAATTTTCTCGGAACCCACTGGACCGATTTAGTTGAAATTTGTACTCGTATAATCTGCTTTGACCCAAACATTTATTCGGAACCCTTTGCACGTGAGTCCATCTCGCATTTGGCCGTTTTTTTTTTTAAATTGCGATTCTTTATTTTGTTCTTTTGTTAGTTCAGGTTTGTAGTGTATTTTTATAAGTTGCCAGTTACTTTACATAGGTATAAATGATTGATGTACCTACTATTTAACGACAACCCTAAAAATAGAATAAGTTTCACAAATTAAAGAATGAATGAAATAAATTTCATGATTAAAACCTAGACTGAAGACTTGTTGGCCGCAAGAATCAGCATGATGCAGTTGATCTACTCTGTTGGTTGATGGTCATGAAAAACGTGACACATTTTTCATGACTGCTTCGGGTCTTGATGGGGTAACTGTTAAGTTTCCAGCATGTTCGCAAAAGCGAGAATTGATAGCTTTCATGCAATTACGCGCAAGCGATGCACCTCCATTACGCGGAAGGTATGCGTCAACCCTGACAGCATTCTGAAAACAACAGCGGATAGGTGCGACAACCCTATTCTGGGACATTTGATTTGCCACTGGCGTGTACACTACCTAATATTAATTGTTCTTCTACTGGTGGTTATAAGTATTACTTTCTAAGTTGTGTGCCCATGAATGTTCTAAATACAAGTTCTCCCTATTTAGAAAATATAAGCTTGTTAACCAATCTACCCCATTTTCAACTCTACACCAAGCACAAAAACGTCAGATTTTTATCCTAGATTATTTTTCTGGGACATGAAACGCGGACCTATTAGTGAACAACAACTATTTATCATTACAGGAGACGGAACGTCGGGTAGACGACGATGAGGACCGCAGCAACCCGCAGTACATCCCCAAGAGGGGTACTTTCTATGAACACGACGACCGAACAGCCGCCAGGTGACTACTTTAACATATTCGTACGAATAGGTTACTTTAGGGAAGCGTGTTCCACCTCGTGTCTGCGGGGGAGAGGGGCGCACGGGAACACCACGCGCCGCCAGTGGAGGACATCCATGAGGATTTCCTCCCGTAAAAAAAAAAGGGAAGCGTGTTCCAGAGTTGACCATAGTGGAATTCGTAAGCGGATTTTGTGGTTCCTGATATCTACAACCTGTGGGTCTTTAAGTCTAGAGTCAATGGGTTACTTCTAGATAAGCGTGCACATTCGTCGACTTTGATGGTATTCCCAGACAGAATTTGAGTTTTCTGATAAGCTACGATATGGCACCCAAAGAGTTAATAGGTAGGTTCTCGGGCCTGTGGACGACATCGAATCGAATATCGAACGGCGAGCTCTGGGTGGCTCGCAATAAAATAATAATTTCAAGAATGCCAAGTTTTTTCACTCGTTTTATATATTTTGCCTCGATATATATTATGTCAGTTTGTATCGGATTTTGGTATATCTGCTTCAGTGGGAAGAAATTAACCATACAAAAAGGAGCCTATATAGAGAAACTACGTTGAAACGTGAATTATTAATACAGATGTGTGATGTTAATAAATCTTTCAGCTTTATCCACATCATACATCTAAAAACAATATTGATAGATTAATAACAGCAGTGGCTTTGCGTGCGTGGAAATCAAGTTAAACGGTGAAAACCGAACCAAAATCCGCTTGATAATTATCTTACAGATTCTTTTAAAGCGAAGAGTTGCAGTCGTTAATTTTGTATCGTAGTAAATGCTACGAATATTTTACAACAATGCGCTGCGTTTCAATCAAATCGTATGCCATATGAATATTAATTAAAATGTGGAAGAGTATTTAGTTATTTATTATTTCGCATAGGTATAAATACAGAGGAGGATTTTATGTTTAAGACATTTTCTAGCAGTTAACCTTTGCGTGATTTAGAAACAAATAGAGTACCTTTGACGGTCTATGAAAGTCCAGTTTCGATGGCGTTCTTCTGTTTGCCACTCTCGATTCTGGTTCTCAGAAGGCGGTCTGACGGGCTTGTCCTTAAACATACTTTCGATCGATCCGTGTGGCTTTTTTATGGATAAGTAATCATCTAAAATGACTTCTTCAGCTCTGCACGGAACGGAAAGGGGTTCATGACTGACTGACTAAAACCCATCCGTGTTCCTCCTAATGCCCTTTGTGCTCCAGCGTCGCGGTGACTGTTTCGAACAAAACCCTCAACTCTGGAGCTAGTAGGCTAGCTCATGAAGATCCACGATGGCCTAACGAACGTCACCAGTGCTTTTGTACAAATTTTTGCATATTTAAGACAAGAATAGCTTGATTTGCTAGGCCTCTAGGTGTTTGGATGAACACGGTTGGGTTTAACCCTTGTGGCTGTTATTACATGATAGCCATTAAATTACACCTGGAAGCTGACTCCTAAATAGTTGGGAAAAGGTTAGTTAGGTAGATTGAGGTCCTCTATAGGGTGTGTTCCAGCCCAAGCCCAAGTTCTCAAGTGCATGGTCATATTTGAGGGTGTTGTTCTGCATCTGCTATACAGTAACAGGAGAAATATCAAAACAAAAAATTATTCATAAACTCGACCCTATAAAATGACTAAAAAGTTCCATACCAAGAACTTTTCAAGTGGCCGTACTACGAAGTGCCAATGCTATCATGATTCAGTGTGAGGGAAAGGGATAGTGCTATTCGTCTTGTGTAACTCCGTCTCTCTCTGACACAGGAATCATGGTGGATTTAGGACGTCATGGTAGGGCTGCAGTTTCGTTTATTTTAGTTCAATCACGGATTCGATTGGATATGGCTCCAACTGCATCAGAAAGTGTTTTTTGACGGTCGCTTTTTTTAGGTCAATATTTTAGTTTATTGTACCTATGGCAGATACAGAACAACACCCTTAAATATGAGCACGCACTTCTGGAACATCTAGTATATGCCACTAGCGGTTTCAACCGCGTAGTTCCCTTTCTCGGGACCACTGTGATAAAATATATCACCCGTGGATACATGGATAGTGTAGCTTACCAACAGTGAAAGAGTTTTTCAAATCAATGCAAACAAAAAACAAACAGTTAAATCTTTCCTTTTTATCACATCATCATGTAAAAAAAGCGACATACCACTTACTGATTAATCACGAAATCTCAGAAACTTTAACACCTACAAACTTAAAATTTGGCAGTTAGGTTCCTTATAGGGTGTAAACATCCGCTAAGAACGGATTTTACGAAACTGTACTAAATCTGCGCAGACGGAAGTCGCGGGCTAAGTGCTAGTATTAGTATAGACAAAGATAGATACCTAAGCCAATATTCCCAATATTATTTCAAATACTTTGGCGTACATTCGCATATTCGCAGCTTTCTATTGCCGCATCACCGAACAGCTCGGTCATTACCGCTCCACTGCTGGTAATTATACATGCGCACGCATTGTTAGTAGTTATGTGATGTATGTGTGGAGCGTACGCCTAAATACTAATGTTGGTATGGGCGATTAGTTTAAACGAATATAATGTAATAGCATAATCAGCCTTTTAATGTTCCCACTGCTGGGACACAGGCCTCCTCTCTAGGAGAGGGAATGGGCCGTAATCCACCACGCGGGCCCAGTTGGCTTTAAACGAATAAAAGACGTCAAATATTTCTTTTGATTAGGGTATTTATGCCCGCTGTAGGCTTTCACTTCATATTTACCTACCTTGTAGTCTCAGGTCCTAGTGCGCTTGCGCATGGTAATATGTTTTATTTGTTTTCCGAGTAGCAAATACAATTTAATCTTATGGATTATAAGGAAAGCTCAAAGACTCCTTTCAATGTTTTCATACAAAATTATAAATGTCGCCCTTTATATAATAACTAACACATTTTAGTTTATTTTTCCCTATTTTAAACGAATCATCTATACTAATATATAAAGCTGAAGAGTTTGTTTGCTTGAACACGCTAATCTCAGGAACTACTGGTCCAATTTGAAAATTCTTTGAGTGTTGAATAGCCCATTTATCGAGGAAGGCTATAGACTATATATTATCACGCTAATACCAATACGAGCGGAGTACCAATGAAGAGTGTTGCAAAAACGGGGTTACTTTTTCTCTCTCTTCGAGACGGTTTTTGGTAAAATTCATGCTACCAGTTTGTGCTTCCAAGGTGAGAGGTTCTTTGAAAATGTAGCTTACGACGCAAAGTGACTTCGACGTCAATTTCAATAATCTCTGAAAACAAGCGTTTTAAATAGTGCTTGGATCTGACGCCTTAGTGCTGCCATCTACCGCACATTTGTGCAGAAAACCCTCATTCATTTAGATCTCAGGAGGATTTGAGTGTAGTTTTGGCGAACACAACAAACATTATTATGATATTGGACAACCCAAAGGCGTGTTTGCCTCTTCGGGTACATAAACAAACTGGCTTATCATTTATTAATAAGAAAATCTAGGGAAGACATTTGCTAGACACTATCATTTTAATTTACAAACTCGCCGCTATAATTTAACAACTTTTGATTGGGACGTAATCTACTATCTGTCACCAGTATTTGAACATTATTTTCTCTTGCAGTGGCGAAGAATCGAGCAATGCCACATCTGAAGTACCGTCAGAGAAGAAGGAAGGCACGGAGCCGCCCACCGAGCGACGCCGGCCGCCACGCAAGTCCGAGATCGTGAACAAGTGGTCGCACGATAAATTCAACGAAAACGAACAGGTCAGACACTAAGCAAACTTTGTATTTTGGGCTTTATACTCAAGAGCGTAAAGTTCTTAATTCAATAACTGAGTAGCGTCAGAGAAGAAGGAAGGCACCGATCGACGCCGATTCCCACGCAAGTCCGAGATCGTTAACAAGTGGTTGCACGATAAATTCAACGAGAACGAACAGGTCAGACACACTAAGCAAACTTTGTATTTTGGGCTTTATACTCAAGAGCGTAAAGTTCTTAATTCAACAACTGAGTAGCATCAGAGAAGAAGGAAGGCACCGAGCGACGCCGGCTCCCACGCAAGTCTAAGATCGTCAACAAGTGGTCGCACGATAAATTCAACGAGAACGAACAGGTCAGGAACACTAAGCAAACTTTGTATTTACGACTTTATGCTGAAGAGCTTAAAGCTCTTAATTCAACAACTGAGTAGCGACAGAGTAGAAAGAAGGAACCGATCGACGCCGGCTCCCACGCAAGTCGAAGATCGTCAACAAGTGGTTGCACGACAAATTCAACGAGAACGAATAGGTCTGACACACTAAGCAAAGGCGAATGGCAGGCTTGTATGGGAACTTCGTACAGCTAATAAATTTTCGTGTTTTGGGATACTTTTTGTTTTAATTGATAACTACTATGATAGGCAAGCCCTTTTCAACTTTTTAGATTTTTAGAACTTGGGATATAAAAGTTATAAGCAGTTTTATTTTTAAGGTTATGTAGGTACTAGTGTTACAAATAAGTACTCAAAAACATTGTTTTGGTGATAAAATAAATGTTCTAGATTACTTGTCGCTATCTTTGTAGTGTTTTACTTACCATTAAATAGGTATATTGAGTCTAGTAATCGTTTCTGCTCAGTGAGATGCATTAGGAGATACCTACATAATATGTTCAGTAGCGGACTGCAACAGTTTGGTAATGATGAAGTTCTGATGGGTGTCGAGTGTCAGTAAATAAAACAATACTTTGTTGTTGAAAGTATGTACATTTATTATATTGTACTTGACAAGCGAACGTTGCAATTAACACATTGCACACACATACACACACAGCACAGCTTAAAGCGTCCTTTCGCAAAACTACTATCAAGAGATAGAGAACGGAGGAGCAGATGCTCAACTCAACGTAAAAACAGCCAGATAATTCGCTAAATTGCTCAGATGCAGTCACAAACCACAATCCAAAACAACAGCAAAGAACTGAACTGAAGTCTGAAATTGACAACAACAAAAAACAACAGATTTTCTTTACCTGTCAATAATTAATTGCCATATGAACAAAACATTATTGATGACAAAAATCATGTCTTTCATTAAATTGTGACTATTATGATTTTATACAACAAGAATACACTCTCAGATATAATATATAAGTGTTCAATTTTATTTAATGCTTTTTCTATTTCTAAATAATTAATTATCGTTTCGATATTTGTGTTATTTTACATATGGCAACCTAACAAAAAAAAAATAAGTGCGTTTAGTTTACCTTTTTTACGTTTATTTGTTCAAATCTTTTTATTGATATTATTCATGAATCCCAAGTTCTAAAAACGCTGCACCTACACGAAATAAAATGGTTTAATTGACTTAATAAGTGGTACAAATTCTATAACAGAACAACAAAAAAAGTTTGCTGTACGAAATCTGCCGTTCACCTTTGTATTTACGACTTTATGCTCAAGAGCGCAAAGTTCTTAATTCAACAACTGGGTAATGTCCACAGAACAGAAAAAAACAGTAGAAGTCGCAAGTAGGCGGGGCACGCGTAGCCCTAGTATTGCGTAGCTCCGCAATTGTAGGCGCCCAAGCGCTGTCGCGCATATCAGTCTAGTTCCGACTGCGTTCACGTCACTTACTCTCGAAAATCCGAAATAAAATCAAATATGCCGTATTGTGTTGTTTTAGAGTATAAAAACGATAGCCGTACCAAAAATGTATCCCATAGTGGTATATCGTATCATAATTAAGTACTATTTTATTTTATTTTAATTAATATTATAATAAAACATTGCTTACATTTTTATTCAAAAACGCTAAACAAAAGTAGAATCTATAACATTTTTATTCAAAAACGCTAAACAAAAGTAGAATCTATAATTTAAACCATAAGGTCTACTTTCTTTCACATCAAACCTGTTATTCTAGATGATTCCATCCTATGTCATGTGACAGTTTATTATTTTATGTTTGCTACTCAATTAGAGAAAGACGTTATCGATAACGAGTTGTCGATGTTTCAAACCTTATCAAATAAAAATTCAAAATTAATTAATAGTAATATTATTTGATGTTAAACAGATAGTAATTTATTTATATCCGTTGAAAATGAAATATCGTGAGAGTATGCATAAGCATGTATTCGCCAGAACTTCGCAGCTTCGCCCTTACTCTACATTATTACTCACCGAAAGCCTATAAATACGTGCGTAGTACGTTTGATTGCTCTTTGCCTCATCCACAAATCTTAACAAAATGGTATGCTAATATCGGTGGAGATCCTGGTTTCACAAAAGAGTTATTTACAGCTTTAAAACTTAAAGCAGATTCATCAAGTCATCCAATATTAGCTTCACTAGTACTTAATTGATGAAATGGCTATACGTAGAAGAATTGAATGGGATGGTTTCATGGATATATTGACATGGGTACAGGATTAATAGACCATCTAGCAGAAGCTAAAGAAGTAAAGCTAACAAAAAAATATTCATTTAGCAGTCGATCGGATGTAACACGCGTATAAAGGTACATTTCGGTAATTCGTTTAGATTTTAATTTTGTTTTGTTATTTTTTACTTATGTAAAACATGTGAAAAAATCTAATTTAGTAAAATTAAATTGATTTTATTAAACGTTTTCTCCATTTAAAGATAATTTTGCTTTGTATAAGTGGGTTGGAAAATTCGGTAATAGTACCTGACTAATTGAGTTTAATCTGTATTTTAGCATCAGCGTATTCAGCTATCAGTGTATAGTTTTCGCCAAATACGAAGAATGTTATGCTTATGGAATACGAATATAAATATAAACGGAATGCACGTATACAATTAAAAATCGATAAGTAAGGTTACGATGTTGTACATCACTAGCGAATATCATAATAGCGATCAACTCTATAAACAAATATCTATCTTATGTTCAATGCCATACTGCATACAATTGAATATATTACAATTTAGTGACATCTAGCGTCGAATAGCGGAACTTGCTAGTAAAACTATGCCTACGAGCTTTCACGGAAATATAAGATTTAATACCTACAAAAGATTGACAATAATGAACTCTATTTATATGATGTAGTTGCACTTTATTTTTAAATAGGGACTGACTATAGAGACTTTTTGGCATGGACCAATCACAAAACGAATTTGCTAGTGTGACATAATATGATTAACTTGAAGATGTGTTTGTTAGGGCACGCTGGTTCTGATAGTAATTTATGCGTTATGCGATTTCTACTGTTTTTTTTCTGTTCTGTGGTAATGTCAGAGAAGGAGGAAGGCACCAAGCGACGCCGGCTCTCACGCAAGTTTAAGATCGAACAGGTCAGACACATTGAGCTAGCTTTGTATTTTGTATTCTATACCCTGGATCGTAAAGCTCTTAATTCAACAACCGAGTAGCGACAGAGAAGAAGAATGAACGCGCTTTGCGTCGCCGGCAACAACGACAGCTGAACAACAAAAACAAAGAAACATTTTTGGCCATTCAGTAACCTGTCCGATCTAGTACGAGGCCCTTTTGTTTCAAATAATTGGCCTCGTTTTGCAATAGGGGCAAGTAAACAAATGAACCACTTCTGCAAGACTGCAAGGGCAGTCTCACAGAAGTCATGCTATGCCATTTGGCTGTGTGTGTGTGTGATTGTGTTTTTACATAAAGGAATCCGCAAAAACCCCAGCCAAGCAGACCGAGAGGCAAGGTTACCGACATAGTTCCAAGTATTGCCAAATTGTTAAAGTCACAGCGGGTAGGGTACATAGAACAGATAGTCGACGGGGATCTCACCGTGATAACTTTGGTGTGGCGAGCATGAAGTGAACTAGCATTCCATCTTGTTTGTTTGGATTGACAGTTCACCACATGTTGGTTTCACCTAAGTTTTCACGATGAGATTTTTACAGAATCTCCCACCAGTGTGGCGACCGCGTACCGGAAGACGAAATGTTGGACTGATAACTTGGTGAAGGTGGTGGGAATCTGCCGCTAGGACTGGCGACACTTGCGGGAGGCATATTTCCAGCAGGGTCTGATATGATGATGTTACTCGCATCCAAAGCTTTACTCAGCTATGCCTGGCATCGTCCCATCAGGAACGATTCGTGTCGGACATAATTACCGCTGACTACAGGTGTTTATCTACACTAATATTATAAAGATTAGAGATGAGATTTGATGAGATTTTATTATCCTAGTTCAGGCAATAACACTATAGTGTACTTGTTAGATTTAAGCAAAACTGTATTTACTGTATTTCCCATGGAAAATTGAATAAAAAAATTATTATTATTATTAAAGAAGAAAGATTTGATTGTTTGTTTGCTTTGAATAGGCTCCGAAACTACTTGACCGATTTCAAAAATTCTTTCACTGATGGTAAGCTACACTATCTCCGGTGAACATAGGCTATACTATATCCCCATATTCCCATGGGAACGGGGACTACGCTGGTGAAACCGCGGGGCGATGCTATGATGTAATAAAATTATCTTAATTACTAAACATAGGATACGTTTTCTACTAACAAATGAATCACGGTTACTTGAAAATAAATTTGAATTGAATAAGCATGCACTAGTAAAATGTGCAGATTGTCCTCTTTCTGATGTAAATCAATGATTTTGCTCCAGATGCCGAAATCTCGCGATGAGTTGGTGGCGATCTACGGATATGATATTAGGAACGAGGACGCGCCGCCGCACGCGAGGCGCAACAGACGTTATGGGTGAATAAACTTTAAGCTTTATAATATTGGTGAAAAAGACAATGTGTAAAACAAGACTTTATCTACTGTTTCTACTGGGAGAGGAAGAACAGTCTTTAACGCATCGCTTGTTTGCGAGAATAGCGACGGAACTTAAAATGATTGATTTTAGAGAATGGCCTTTATTTTGTGATTACGCTTTGAGTGTTTTGTCTCAAGTGAATAATGACGCTGTCTCTTTCTAACGACAGCTGGCGCGATATTGGCGTTGCGTCTGTTTTCACGATAAAATATCAAAGATTTATGATTGTTTGGCATACAGAATTCAATTTGACAGAATACGTCGATATTCTCGCAAACCAGCGACATGATAAACATGTCTTTATCTACTGTGTTTACTGGAAGGGGTAGAACATACTCAAAATCTGTCTTTATAATATTGGTGAAAAAGATAATCTATAAAACAAGACTTTATCTACTTGTCTACTGGGAAAGGAATAACAGTCTTTAACACACGATAAACAACTCTTTGTCTACCGTGTCTACTGGAAGGTATAGAACATACTTTAAATCTGTTCTTCAAATCACACTTAGTCGATTACATTAAATACACATGTAACTGAAAACTTTTTGAGGAAAGCTTTTAACACTTACTTTGACTTTTACAGCCTTCATTATTTATATAAAAAAAAAACTAACCATTCGAATAGTACTGACTAGTTGATTCTTAATTGATTTTTTCTATAAATAATATCTAACAATAAAGAATCTACTAATCAGTGTGTAAACTAATCAGATTAATACTGCTGGGGAGTTTGTTGCGCCACTTCTTCTTCCCAGCTAAAACACTAGGAAGTGGTGACGGGTGGGCGTTTTGGGGGACTGTCTTTATGTAAAATTTGACGTTCAAAAATGCTGTTTATCAGCCTAGTTTGGATAAATGACTTTTGATTTGAATAGTGTTTTTTTTTTTACAAAACCTTTTTAAAGTTTCTACTGAATTGAATTAACTACATTCTCGAATATGGCCACAGATACATTATTTTTCTTAAGATTTATTTTTTGAAAATTGGTAGGTATTTGAAAAATATTGTCAAGAAATTATATTGTGTAAAATGTTCTATCATGCATCAATTTGGAGGTTCCGACAGTCGTGGCGGTTAGTAGACAGTGATGTATTAGCATGCCTTTTTATATTAGTTTGAGTGCGTTATGAAGAAATTATAAGTTGCTCGTACAGTTTTCTTGCCTACGTATGTAATTTGTTTGTAGGTATTATTAGTTTTTTTTTTAATAGGGTATGTAATTATATGGTGCGTTCATGCTTACACGTAAAAAATATCTTTGCCTGCAGTTCTATATTTAAAAGAAAAGCTTTTTGCATGAACCGGCTCTGGTTGTAAAAAAAAAAAAACTAGTATTTATATTTATTTTCGTGGAGAAATTTTTGCGCGAATATTTTTCTTAATTTGAGAAATTAGAAGCTCATTGCTCCCATGCGGGACAGAGATGAAGCTATAAAGGGTTAATAGCGCCCAGTGGCGTGCAGTGGTTCGAGTTAGGGTAGGCCAGAGAAAATGTCCAAATATATTTTTAAAAATAACCACATGAAATGAATGCGCTGAAAATCAGCGCTTAGACTCAGTCTGCGTCGGCGTCATGCTTGGCGCAAATAAACAGTTTTTCTTTCTTTTTTTTTTCTTTTCTTTCTTTTCACATTATTCAGGGTTGATTTTTAATGAAATGAGTTTTTTTTTTGTTTTTTTTTTTAAATAGCCTATTTAAAAAAAAACAACACATTTCAACCCTGAATAATGTGGTGTTTTTTTTTTTGGACATTTTCTCTGGCCTACCCTAACTCGAACCACTGCACACCACTGATAGCGCCATCTCTTTTTATATCGGCTTCGGCTGCTTTAGACTTCAGCTTGCAGCATTGTTATCTCAATCTAATACCACCTAAATTTGAAAATGAAAATAATATATCTAGTTTTAATTTCCGCGAATATGTGTGGGTTGCAGGTATGCACCTCCCTCCCGCCCGCTATATTATGCACATGCAAGATTACAAGGCAAAAGCAAGGATAATATGCACATGCAGGAAGGCAATGGATGGTAATGGTGTTGGGTTTTGCATTGCCTTCCTGCATGTGCATATTATCCTTGCTTTTGCCTTGCGGGCGGGAGGGAGGTGCATACCTGCAACCCACACATATTCGCGGAAATTAAAACTAGAAATATTATTTTCATTTTTAAATTTAAAATGAATTTCCGCAAAGTAACGCCTGACTCAATCAATTTTTCTAATACCACCTTCTACCTTCAGCCGCGGCCCCAACAAGTACACTCGTACTTGGGAAGACGAGGAGGCGTACAGACGACAGTCCGCCGCTCAGCAGCTACCGAGGAAGGTGCCCACTGCTGAGGACTTCCCCGAGCTGGATGCTAGCAGGAGACATGGGTATGTACCAATGTTTAAAAATCTAAATTGAAACAAACAAACATAAAATTATACCTGACTAGCAGCGGCCCGCGGTTTCACCCGCGTAGTTCCCGTTCCCGAGGGAATATGGGGATAAAATATAGCCTATGTCACCCGGGGATAGTGTAGCTTCCAAACAGTGAAAGAAATTTTCAAATCGGAAAAAACAAACAACAAAACATACAAAAAAACAAACAAATCTTTCCTCTTTATAATAGTAGTATATGCAGGCAGTTTTGAACTGGATAATGTGACGGATTTGTCATTCTTCCCGGTTCTATAGGATACTAGTTCTTGTCCATGGCTTCGCTTCCGTTGGTATAAATTTCGCATAAAAAGTATCCTAGAACTGTTTCCATCAATAGATGCTTCATTCATCTCTTTACCTTAATTTACAAAAAAGAAAAAAAAACGAAAACCGGTTCAGCGCTTTAAGTGTGAAAGAATAAAAAACAACTCTCAACTCTCGCTCTCTCTCTGTCTCTCTCTCTCTCTCTCTCTCTAACTCTCTTCATTCATTCTCATACTCATTTTTTTATTATTTCATACCTTTTTTGCTGTGTATGAAGCGAGCTTGAGACGATGATAGATGATACGTAGTCGTAATTTTCATGACGAAATAATTTTTATTTATGAACTAAAACTCACCTTTTTTATTTTTTCAAATTTTCACTAGTTTATGTTACTCGGGATAATTCAACGCTTCTAACGATACAACATACATTGATATCAGTTTAGCCGTTCATAAGTTATGGTGGGATAAAAAAAAACTCACAAACATATATACAGACATACATACATGGATAATGAAACTCACAAACAAACATACATACATGAACTCTGAAAACATACCACTCCATTTTTTGGGCAGTCGTGTAAAAATGCCAACAGTTTATATAATTTATATATCTGGATACGTTTTTGAGGGCGTCGTGGATCGTCATGAGCTAGCCTACTAGCTATATGGCAGTACCAAGGTTTTTTATACAGCTATTTTAAATCCATACTTAATAATTAGCTTTTAACTAATTTTTTTTGTTATTTGTCTTGTATAGCATAATCAGCCTTTCAATGTTCCCACTGCTGGGACACAAGCCTCCTCTCTAGGAAAGGGAATGGGCCGCCATCCACCACGCGGGCCCAGTGCGGGTTGGTGAATGTCACATGTCATCGAATTTTTGGTTCTAGGACATGCCGGTTTCCTCACGATGTTTTCCTTCACCGTTTTGAGAGAAGTGCTGATGAAATTAATCACACAAAGTAATGCGCCTGGCTGGGTTTGAGCCCGCGACCTACAATTCGTAAGTCGGGGCCGTTACCACTTGGCCACCACTGCTCTCACTCGGCCACCACACCATTGCTCTCCTTTGTCTTGTGCGAATCCTAAATAAACATTTTTCTTTCTTTCTTTCTTTGTGAGTATGAGGTTGTGTCCCACAGCAAGGCGCGCGCCCCGCGGCCGCGCTCCAAGTCGCAGCCGTCGGCGAACGAGGCGAGCGCGGACAGCGCGCCGCTGCGCCGCAACGCGTCCATCAAGGGCGCCAAGAGGGCCGCGCGCGCGCCCCGGGACAAGCTGCCGCCGCTCGAGAACCTCACCATCACCGCCAATCTTAATAGCAAGTGAGGCTTTTGTCAAATATACTGTATAGCGGTTTGGGCGAACGATTGCGCTTAGATAGCTATGTGGGTTTTGTAGGTGTGCGACGAGGTAGATAGTGTGAAGAGTAGTCACTATACCCCATTCACGATAAGATTAGACACTGAAATACATATTTTTTACAGTCCGTTCAACAGATTTTGACTTCTATTGCGTTGGTGGCATGACACATGGTAGCTGCAGTAAACAGTTGGTATTATAATCACGTTTTTGCTTTTAATGCCATCCTTATGCCTACGGAATAGAAGTAAAAATCGGTTGAACGAACTGTAAACAATTTTGTTCCAATGTCTAATCTTATTGTCAATGGAGTATAGATGCTCAGCAATTCTGCTTCCCCCCTTTGATTTTTTCGCTTGTCGTTTCGTTTGCGACACATCAGTATACATAAGTATTGTTACATATTACAGATATTAAATCAAGTTATAATTTCCAGTCAAGGTCATACCCCGCGCAAGGTGAACGCGACGGTCGCGCAGCAACGCCCCGTGCCCACTGACCAGGCCAGGAAGAAACCCAACGCTAATGCACAGGTAATACGTCTTTTTAATTAGTCTATGATGTTCGCTTTGCTGGGAAAATTATGCTGTGGTGGGTGGGTTAAACTATGCTCTATCTCTTATCCTGCCCTCTGTACCCCAAAGCATGCTGACAAAGGGGCCATTCAAGTATTACGTAAGCACTAAAGGGGGGGGGGGTTCTTGTATTACTTATTTTTGGTGAAATGGGGGATCGGGGGATCCGGGATGTGATTACGTCAGCAACATTGCTTTATTTAATTTTTCAGATTTTAGTCGATTATGGTTTGAACAGATGGCAATCCGGCGAGGTCTTACCCACTGGACTATCAACGTTCTAATAGCGAACTTAATTTCATACTGGAAATACTAGACTTATTAACTTAAGGAAACCAGAACAGATTCAATGATACTTATAAATTTGTTTACGTAATCATGGGGAGGGGGATAAGAGCCTGATTTTTTTTGCTGACGAGGGGGGGAGGGGCGGTTAAAAGTGTCAAAAATTCTGCTTACGTAATACTTGAACGGCCCTAAAGCGACCTGATGAACTGCCAACACCAATCGTCTTTTATAATGCGCACAGCAAAGCAGTGGAACTCTCTGCCTGCGTCTGTGTTTCCGGACGCATTCAACTCTGATCTCTTCAAAGTTAGGATGAACAGGCTTCTTCTGGGTAAGCTCATTCTATCGTCGACTTTGTCTCTGTCACCTGCGACCTAGACTAGAGTCAATAGCATATCCATCTGACAGTAAAAAAAAGTGGTTACTCTAAATCTCACTTGCCAGTCAGCTGGGACACAACAATGCTCCCAGTATGTATGTCTGTGTCTGTAAGAGAGCAGGCGCCTCTATTGCACTGGGCAGTCTGTGCACGGTCCAGGGCTCTGCGATTCCAGGGTTGCGGAATTTGATCGAAAGAGCACCGCGGCCCTGGAACGCAAACGTCAATAGAAGGATCACGGGTGGGTTTTAATCAGTAAGAGTCTGACACTCCCTTCCGCTCCGCCCAGGGCGGGAGGGGTCATTTGATGATTTCCCATCCAGAAAAAAAGAGCCGCGCGATTCATAGAGGGCCCTAATTTCTGTTTCAATATTATAAAAATACATTTTAAGAAAATCATTTTAATAGGAAGATCCCTTTTGACTGTCATGCGCAGCTTTAAATAGCTACATTTAATAATCGTTACCTTATTCACCTCACCGACATTGAATCAGACTGCGGAAATGCAGAAAGCGACGGTTCTAGAAATAAAATGGATTCATAAGGGGCCTGCCATATTCCCTCTCTAAAGTCATAGCGACAATAGGTAACAGACGGCCCTGTAGTAGAGAGTGGGCTGTAAGTCTGTAAAGCACCACGCGTGCCCAGTGTGGGTGGGTAGATGTTACCTCTTCCCATGATAGGTTCGACGACGCTCGGGTGTCTTCATGATGTTTTATGGCAGTAAAATGAAGTAAACTGCCCTACCCTGATGTCTGATTTAAGCATCTGGAGTGAATATTGATGTGAAACATCTATTTATTTATTTATTTATGTAGACACGTGATATGATGGTATATATATACAGTCTATATGCAGTAGTGTGTACGGTGTGAAAATAAATGTTTATTCAATAAATAGTCATCGTTATCTGGAAAAAAAAATCGTATTATTTTATTATTATGACATATTTAGTTCCTATCACAATCTGTTCTTTTCTTCATATTACTGTTACAAAATAATGTCGATGTTTCACATCTGCCAGGCGTCCCGTGACGGCTCACATTTTTTTTGTTCCAGCTGTATCCTTAAATCATGTCAAAATTTGGCATGGGTTTGACATGTTCTTAACTTAAAATTCTCAATTCAGAATCCCACCTTTAGTCCGTCAGCTTAATATGCTCATTACTGTATCAATTAATACATCAAGAGACATTACAATCGGTACTACTTGCGTCTGAAAAAAGGATTTTCCCAAATGAAATGCCTCCAAATGAAAAGATGAAACAAAAAATATTCTTTCAGCCACCTCCACCACAATCGAATGCTGCGCCGAACAAGACGCCGCCGCAGCAACAAACTGCCCCACAACAACAACAACAACAACAACAGAAGCAGCAACAGAACCAACAACAACCGGCTACAGGTGCGTGCAACAACACATCACATTGCAGTTGAATATTGATGGTTGGTTTTCCAAAAACCAACCAAAGTTTGCGATCAAGATCAATATTTTATACTGTTTTGAGTGTTTGTTACTCACAAAGACTGTAGAAAAATAATAAAAAGGAAAGATATTTCCTCTGATGTAAGCATACATAGTTCTAAAATAGGGTATTTGACAATTAATTTTCGCAAAACTTGTAGACATATTGTATATCGAAAAGTTAAGGAGCTTTGAGCGTTTTGAAGTCTACGAAAGACAAAGACAGCACTATTGCGAGTGAGTGAGTATCACTCGTAAGTCATAAACGACAAGGATAAAATAAAAGAAGCTTTAAAAGCGTGTAATTATATATAATATACTTATACTTTAAGTAAAATCTTTCAAATAAGTTCATGCATTTAGATTTTCATTCGTTTTCAATTATACCCTATTATAAATGTCACACAGGTGGCGGCAGCAAACGCTACAGCAGCTTACGTCAGCGTCCGCTCGCTGATTCTTACTCGCCTCAACAACCACAGCAACAGCAACAACAACCACCACAGCAACAACAACCGCAACAACAGCAGCAGCAACAACAACCACCTCACAGATATCATGCAGGTATGTTCTCAGAATATCGAAGCTAAAAAACTCTATTCATAGTCATAGTCAATGATCACTCACTTTATACTCACTATAATTATTACTTTCTTTTGGGTGCAAAACTACTACCTAGGTTTAAAAAAATATTTCTAGGCATCACAAAAAAAACCGGCCAAGTGCAAGTCTAACACTCACACGAAGGATTCCGTACCAAACACCAAATATAAAAAAAGAACACGTTTGTTGTATTTAAAATTACATATATAATTTTCAATATTGGTTGTTATAGTGGAAATAGAAATACACATTCTGGGAAAATTTCAACAGTCTATCTATTACGGTTCTTGAGATATAGCCCGCTGTCAGACAGACAGACAACCTAAAAACTTTATCCCAACATTTTATTACTCAGAAAATAAGCTCCATCTGGGGGTTTTGGTATATTACCCTACTGGATACAGGAGGTGCTTTAGTTACGTAGTTGGATCAAACAATCACCATAACACCATATCCTGATACTAGAATAAGAAAAAAAGCGAACTAAAATGTCAAAGCGACAAAAATGTTCCAAATTAAGCAGTATTTCTTTCAAACAGTCTCATCTCTCTAAATTCATGAAAAAACCAGATTAAATGCTAAAACCCATCGGTTTTGGCATTTAATCTGGTCCTTCCACCTGGTTTGGTCTGTTTTTTTTTTCAAAAAAGCATGCTTCAGACTGTCTGATACATCTATCAGACCGCTTGAAGCATGCCAGTCAGAAAAGCATGCAAGTCGGCTCTTTTGATACCAGTCAACTTTCTGATAAGAACAAAAATTATTCTTCTGATTAGCCTACAGCTGGGAAAGGGCAATATAATACGTATATCCTCGTACTATAGAGGTTAATTTATGTCGCGTGATGCTTGTGGTGTCAGGTCCGGGCAGCTACGCGGCCGACAGCGCGCCGCATTCGGGCACCGCACAGCAGCACGCGCACCCGCAACACATTATCCACCAGGTAACTATGCACTCAGTTTCACATGCTGTCACGGTATGGGTAACATAGATGAAACAGATCTGAAAAACAATAGGGTAGTATTAAGGTAGTAATCATAACATAATCAGCCTTTTAATGTTCCCACTGCTGGGACTCAGGCCTCCTCTCTAGGAGAGGGAATGGGCCGTAATCCACCACGCGGGGCCAGTGCGGGTTGGTGAATGTCACATGTCTTCGAATTCTTTGGTTCTGGGACATGCCGGTTTCCTCACGATGTTTTCTTTCACCGTTTTGAGAGCAGTGGTGATGAAATTAATTACACAAAGTAATGCGCCTGGCTGGGTTTGAACCCGCGACTTTACAATTCGTAAGTCGGGTCCGTTAACACTTGGCCACCACTGTTCTCACTACTACTATAATAGTAATTTTTAAAATAGTAGTTCTCCTAGTTGTAGTATAGGGTAGGTAGACTAAAAAAATCTAATTAGTCCGTCAGATAGATTTCCAAAAAATATTGGACACATACATTCACGTAAATAAAAAACGAAGATAATACAGTGCGTTGAATACTCGTGTGCCGTCACTACTCGCTACAGTTTAGTTACTACGAAGTGGCGTCACAAGCCCCCACTCTTGATCTTTGATGCTTTTTATATTCATCAATTTTTATAAATTTGTCAAAGCATAAAATACGTCTCGCAATATTTTTCGTTTATCTAACCGACGGACTAAGTAGAACCATTTTTTTTTAAACCCGGCTAGGCGCATTATAATTAATTTCATCACTACTGCTCTCAAAACGTTGAAGGAAAACATCGTGAGGAAACCGGCATGTCCTAGAACCAAAAATTCGATGACATGTGACATTCACCAACTCGCACTGGGCCCGTGTGGTGGATTACGGCCCATTCCCTCTCCTAGAGAGGAGGCCTGTGTCCCAGCAGTGGGAACGTTAAATAGGCTGACTATTATACAAAAGACAGATAAACAATGACCGATCTTCCACCAGGTACTAGCGAACAGCGCGCAGGGTAACCACGCGTCGTCGCCGCCGCACGCGATGCCCGCCGCGCAGCAGCAGCACGCGCCACAGGTAACATCACGCGACATTACACGCCAGCTACAAAGCCCGCACACTTACTCTTTCTTCCCCCCACTAGGATTTACTCTTGTATCGTGGGTGCGTTCACAAACATGCCCGACTCAACTGGGTAATTATATTTCTTTTAGTTTATTTTTTTTTTACTAAATTCGAAATCTCGTTCATTAATGACAAAATTCACTATATTTGTAAATCTTGTTTCGTTTCATATTTTATATAAACAAAAATCAATAAATTCTTAATGCAACTTATTGATTACGATATTTGATCGATAAAGGGTCGATTGTATTAACATAAGGTCAATCTCTAGCCTAGACCACCGCCCCCCGCACATCGCATCGTGCCACCATTTGATTCCTAAATAAAGTTATTGCGTCTTCTGCGCGAAGTTCGGACTCGTCAAGTTACGTCAGCCGTATTGTAATCTGCTAAAATTCTTTGATCAGTGACCTATCATTAGAGTAATTGTGCAGTCATTGCTTTTATTAGCTCGGTTATTAAAAAGTATTACGAGACCGTTGACCGACCAATGATCGACCTTTATGAAATTGGCAGATTATGAACTTTTAGCAAAATGACAATGGGATCGTGTTGGTATGACAAATTTATAAAAATAGCGGATTTGTTGCCCCGGTTCTGCGAATAGGGAAGATGCAATTACAGAATTCATGAAGCTTTTGTTATTGAAATGATAAAATAGCATAAAAGAACGGCCACTGCAATGTTTTTATTGTAGTTAATATTGACTTTTAACAACTACTAGCTGACCCAGCAAACGTTGTTTTGCCATATATAAAAAAAATGAAAAAAGATTTTCCCGCTTTTCTGTTAAAAATATTCCTGAATTTTCTTTGCTATAAACCTCACGGAGCCCGAGACCTTTCCAACGAATGCAAAACCGTGGAAATCGGTTCGTGCGTTCTGGAGTTATAGCGTCAGGAAGGAAAACCCGACTTATTTTTATATAGTCGATTATGAATTAATATAACGTGAAACGGAACGTAAACGATCAGCGTCTAGTGACGTCACTGGTGTTATGACAATGAAAATACGAACTTAAATTTTAATACATGACAGTTCATGATCTCTGGCAGATAGGAGTGACTTCATCATACGTTTTCGCGGGAAAAAAAAAACAATCAGTTTATAATCGCAATTTTGGCAATACATTAAAGCGTTTTAATTTTGGTACGGTCTATTTTACACGGAATTCTATTAAATGAAAGCAAGATGAAAATATTGCATGTTCCCTATTATTCTGTTACTCGTATAATCGACACAGAAATATGCGTGGTGCTGAGTGTTTATATGTGGTGTGGTTGAGTCACCGTGCGTGTGCCGGCAGGTGCGGCTGGGCATGCTGGAGCAGCCGCAGATGACGCAGGTGCCGCATCCGCATCATAATCTACATAACATACCTACGCCACACACTATGGGTGAGTTTGATGTTTACTTATTATATACTTGCGGCGCCTCGCAGTTTCACCCGCGTAGTTCTTGTTCCCGTGGGAATACGGGAATAAAATATAGCCTATGTTACTCAGGGTGAATGTAGCTTTTTAATGGTGAAAGTATTTTTGAAATCGGTACTACAGTTGTTGAGTTTATTCGTTACTTACAGAAATACTTTATAATACTTATTATATATGTCACTAGCTTCTGTCCGCGACTTCGTCCGCGTGGAATAGTATATTATAGATTTCATACAATCTATTTCTTTGTGGAATGGCAACCAACCGATTAACCTTTAAAAATGAAGGTTCGCGACCACATTCGTAAGAAGTTGGCAGTAGTATCGTCACAGCGTTAATTTTTTTCCATTATTTTACCTGTACAATAGCAACATAAATATGTATACTATAGTATCTGTACTTTAAATACTGCAGATACTATCATATTGTACTCTTAAACACTTACGTTTTAGGTATTTTATTCCTTTATCCATTGTATCATCTCATTATGTTCACAGCTTGACCTTTTAGATTAACTTCAGTTACATATACTGAAATTAATGAAGTGCTTGTATTAGTAGTGGAATTCGTTATTTAATGCTTTAAGCGCTGATTCTAAACGATTTCACTGAATATAAAATCACCTTATACATATTTTTAATGTTTATTTTCTTGTTGTGACATTTTACGTCAGAGTTGTCAAACTGTAATTTCTTTCCTTTTTTTTGAGGTTTATAGCCAGTATTCCGTTTACAAATTATCTAAGTCTGAGAGCGTGCATAAGAATTTTAGAAATACAGTTTTTAACATAGCTATACAGAAGGAAAACAGAATATAGCTTAACATCTTACATTAATCTATTAAACACAAATATAAAGTGAATTTTAGTATTTAAATCAGTTAAACCTTTTTAGTAAAGCTATAGAGCAATTACATAAAGAAAAAAACCAAACTGAAACGTTTTTCCCGCACAGATAAATAAAAGAGAGGAAATATTGTACGAATAAAAATTGTACGTCATATTTCCTCTCTTTTATTTATCTGTGAGGGAAAAACGTTACAGTTTGGCGCCCAACGTGGAGCACGAACCCACGACCCTGAGATTAAGAGTCTCATGCTCTACCGACTGAGCTAGCCGGGCCTCTCTGGCAGGGAGCCCAGAGGCTGTTCCAAGCAATTTTCAGTGTTGTGACCCTTATAGAGAACAATAGGTAGGCGGTGGCTAGAGACAGTATTAAGGTATTAGTTTTTAGTCATCTGCTCTTCCATAATATAATTGTACGTCATATTTCCTCTATTTATCTGTGAGGGAAAAACGTTACAATACAGGTAGTAAAAACAAACAAAAAAACAATCAAAATCGGTTCATCCGTTCGGGAGCTACGATGCCACAGACACATACTCGTCAAACTTATAACACTCCGTCGTTTTTGTGTCAGGGATTAAAAATAAATGACGACTACCGAAATAATCACATCGACAGGTTATGTTCATTGATAAATTTTTTAAAAGCGGGAGCTACGATCAACTTTAAATTATGTTTAAAGATTTTTCATCATCATCATTTCAGACTAATAGTAGGGGAGCCCAAGCGGGGATTTCGGGATTTTCTAAAGCGCGGCAGATTAATATACAGGGAGATACCTTGTACCCGGTTAAGTACCTCCACCAAAAATGAGGCCCATATATAAGGCCGCCCGTGAAGGATACAGGATCAGATTAGTAAAAAAAAATTGACCATCAGAAATTCTCGAGCGCGTCAGATTAAGGTAGGGTGAGTTAATTACATCCTAAAAAGTGTATATTCCACTAATCTGACAATTTGAGAGTGACGTAAAGAAAGGGGAGGGCAACAAAGTTGTAAAAAAAAACGTCATCTCGACATTCTCGAGCGTAGCAAATTTTTTTTTTATTTTGAAGGAAATAATTCAAGAATAATTAAAAATATATAATCTGACGATTTCCGCAAGCCGAAATAACAAAAAATCGTCGATAAAGTTAAATGCGTGCCGCTGCGTGATGCCTACATTTCCTTCTCCGCGTTTCTATTCCTCTCTCACTCTTTCTCTTCCTGAGCTTTTCAATTAATTAAGATCAATGATTTAAAAAAAAAATAAAAAAAATTAACTTCCCGCTAAGAAAATCGAAGATTTTCAAAAATCGGGAAGTTATTGTTTTCACCCCGTTTTGCAAAAATCTAGTTTTCATCAGATCTCGACGTTTTAAGGTCATAGGAAGCTTCCCTGACTACCCCCGCGATGTTGTCACTATGTCTGTATGTATGTGTGTGACTATGTGACTCGCTTATAACTTTTGAACAAATAAACCGATCGGAATCTACTAAACGGCGTTCTAAAGAGTTCCCTTAAAATTAGATTTCTTGTGAATTTGAACCGATTTGGACTGATAAATTTTAAGAAATATTGAAAAATCTCAAAGAAAATAAGTTTTTTTTTTTGAAAGTGGTTTTTTTTTGGAATAACTTTTAAACGGCTTTATCGATCAACTACAAAAACTAATCCGCTCTTGAGCTTGAAAATCCACGTCGATCGCCACCATGCTGGTCCAAATCGGTTGATTCGTTCGAGAGATATCGTGAACGAAAGAAACCCGAAAAAGTGTTTTTTCGGGATTACTCCGAAATTTTTGGTTCGATCAATTAAAACTAGAAAATTACTTGTGAGGATGATAAAACTGCGTCGAATGCCGCCAACGGGTGAAAATTGCTTGATCCATTCAAAAGTTATTGCGGTTTCAAAATTCCAAAAATAGTGTTCTATGAAACTTCTATCAGACTTTCGAGCTGGGAAAGCTCAAATGCATAGAAATATTATTTCTTTGAACTCAGCGAGCTCAAAATATCACATAAATTATATTTTGAGCTCAAAAATGTCTTAGGTACAATTTTAAGCAATGGAATTAGCGAGAAGTTGCAGGGATGGCCTTTAGGGTGAACCGTTTTTCTAATTTTTTTTGTCAGATCAGGCGAATCCCTCTAGATAATCGTCAGATTATGAGATAGTACGTTTAGAACATAAAGATGAACCATATATAACTTAATCTGACGCGCTTGAGTATTTCAAAATGGCGATTTTTTTTTGCACGTTGTGAAAATGGCCGCGAGTTTGTGTCCCATCGAAATCGTCAGATTAGTGAATGATAGCTTTTTTTAGTGCACTTAACACTCCCTTAGAAAATCTGACGCGCTCGATTATTTTTTATTTTTTTTCATTTTCAACCCTTACATACAACCACCCTCATCATGCAAACGATCAGATTAATATACGTACATTATTAAAAATACGTAGGGCATTGATGCTATCAATATCTGACGCGCTCGAGGATGTCCATGCAACAGTTTTTTTTTACATATTTAAAAATCTATAGCCGCTTCCCCCACCGATGAAAAGGTATTATCATATAACATTTTTTTTCTTCTTATCATCTAAGCTTTGCAACCCAATAGGTCTCTACGACGCTCGAGTAAATCCCCATTTAGCATCGTGGGCTAAGTCCATCTTTAGACTCATCAATTTTTTAACAGCAGTTTCTCGAACAAGTTTCTACCGAGAGTTTGCTGCTTAGTTGAACAAATAGCAAGTTTTTCAATTATTTAGGCAGCTGCCCCCCTATTATGTGCTTACTTTTGAATAAACCGCACAGTAGACATTGGCAAAATGCTCAAAGCAATAGCCGCAAAAAAAAAAAAACAAATTAAACAATTTAATTAAATAAAATTTCATAGTCAAATTTACTTTTATTTTTTTAAAGCAGGATCATTCGCGGCTTTTTGCCCTACACACTACATATACCTACCTAACGTCTCATGTAGGTGTTTTAGTGTAGTGTGTATGAAAAAACAGCCGCAGACAATCTGACCTAAGAAATCTAACTTGCCCCGTCCTAGGCCAGGAGCTGGGTACGCCCATACCAGGTCATCAGGTTGACTATAAAATAGCAACAAAACATTTCTTCTGCAGGTCAAATACAGCCAGCACAAGGGTATGCGCCGCCGGCGATGATGCCTGCGCAGTATATGCAGGTAAATGCTCGTGTTTTATGTCACTCGCTTTGCTTTACATACACCAATGTTGGTCGCCAACAAAACTATACCAACCTTGCAGTGGCGTGCAGTAGTTCGAGTTGGGTAGGCCAGAAAATAATGTCCAAAAAATAACACACCACATTATTCAGGGTTGAAATGTGGTGTTTTTTTTTAATAGGCTATTAAAAAAAAACTCATTTCATTAAAAATTAACCCTGAATAATGTGGTTATTTTTTAAAATTTATTTGGACATTTTCTCTGGCCTACCCTAACTCGAACCACTGCACGCGCCTGCAACCTTGTCCTACCGAAATCGGTCACGCTAGACTTGTATGGGCTTCGTATGATAAAATGAAATGTATAATAATAATAATTGGTTGCTTCTTAAGAAAATATTGTTAGTAACTCCTAATATGAAACAATGTTTAAAGAAATATATGTACATTATACATATATGTATGTCACCAGATATTATAAATTCTTATGAATGGGTAATCATCAAATCAATCAATCCTCCACTCTGGCACTAGGAGGAACACGGATGAGTTTTAGTCAGTAAGAGTCGTGACACTCCCTTCCATTCCGCTGAGAGTGGAAGAAGTCATTTGATGGTTTCCCATCCTTCAGAAAAAAGGACATACTTTGTGGTCTTGGTTGAGTTTTGGTCAATACTTGAGTGAGGCAATCGTCCCACGATCTCCGGTGCAAGTGTGGGAAGGAACACTGGGGTGGTTTTTAGTCATTAAGAGTCTGACAGACCCCTTCGCCCGCCCCAGGCGAAGGACATCCATGAGGATTTTCCACACGGACAACAAAAAAAAAGGCAATCTTCGGTGAGTCCCGCCGTCTACGAGACTACGACATGTGTAATGCAAGATGTTTTCGGTTCTCAACGGACGAATCCTCCTTGAATACCTGGCTCACAAATTGACTATCAATATTGATTGACTGATATGATGATGAAATCAAAATCAAAAGTCATTTATTCAAACTAGACTGAGAGACAGCACTTTTTTAACGCCAAATTTTACATAAAGACAGTCGCCCAAAACGCCCACCCGTCACCACTTCCTAGTGTTTTAGCTGGGAAGAAGAAGTGGCGCAACAAACTCCCCAGCAACACATCTGTCTATTGCGTTTTAAGAACTTGAATCTATACAATAGTATGCAAAGTCATTACATGCCAAAGGTAGAAAAAAAAAATCCAACATGGAAATCATAAATCAATTCACTATAAAACATTGTAAAGAGTAAATTGAGTCAATTAAGTACAAACAGATTGACCTCCATAGTCATAAAAAATTACACAAAAACTATAACCTGTCATAAGCTAACTTATAGAGAAAGAACATGATAAAAATGACATTGTCTTGCGTTCAACACAGCGACCAACTATCCTTATCGTCTAAATAGTCATTAATAGAATAGTATGCCTTCGAATAAAGACATGTACATATAGATTACGATATTTTCTTTCCCTCACACAGCAAAGTAGCAGCGGCGCAGTATTCGGCGGCGCGATGTACCCGGCAGCGCCTCACGCACCTCACGCCGCGCACGCCGCGCCGCACGCCCCGCACGCCGCGCCGCACGCCGCGCACGCCGCGCACGCCCCGCCGCACACGCTGCCTAACGCCCCGCCGCATGCGCCGCCGCATCCCACATACCAGCATCAGATATACGCTCCGCATCATAACTATGTATGTACACTTTTAAACTTCTTTTTTCTTTTTTTTTTTACTGTCATTTGGATATGCTCTTGACTCTAGTCTAGGTCGCAGGTGACAGAGACAAAGTCGACGATGGAATGAGCTTACCCAGAAGAAGCCTGTTCACTCTAACTTCGAAGTGATCAGGGTTGAATGCGTTCGGAAACACAGACGACGTATTTTCTTCCTCGAAAATGAGATACTCGTAATACATATGGTCGATCTTCAAGGTGAAACATCGCTAGCTGGGGTCGGTCCTTAAATGGGGGAAAATCCGTTCCTCCGTGCCTCAGAAAGCACTACAACAATAAATAGCAGCTCGTGTGTTGTAGGCGTTATACTTAGTTTATCTTTTTATTAAAATTTTGTACCTCATTGGTACCCTCTAGATAACATGCAATATTTCTTCTAGGTGTAACTTTTTTTTGGCTTATCGAAAAAATATAAGAAAAACATATGTTGAGGTACCAATGAGGTACAAAATTTTAATAAAAAGATAAACTAAGTATAACGCCTACAACTAGGTGAAACCAACTTGGTCCAGCCATTCTGACGTCAGAATGGCTGGCCACTTTCCTCGTAATAGTTTTCCCTCTTTAGCGAGGTACAAATTATTGGATGTCTGGTACCAAATAGGTACAAAAACTTGGTATTGCTCAAACCTCCAAAATCTCTTATGGTCCAGCCATCCTGACGCACACCATTCAAGCGGCTGTCTGCAAGTTAATAAAACGCTTGATAAAGTTTGTCCGTGAATGGGTAATCATCAATTTCACACCGAGACTCCTTAGTGCCCTCGAAAAGCACGTTAAGCCATTGAGCCCGTTAAAATAGTGATCGAAAAAAGGTGATCTAAAATACATGAACTTCGAAAAAGAACAGAGACAAAGTGGAGACGCCTTACGACAAAATATTTTTAAGGGACTAATGTCCCGTGTTTCGGAACAAAAATGTACTACAACTAAATTGAATAAAGTAAAACAACTATTGAATTCGACAAACAAAAAAAGAGGCTGACGTCCTTACTTTTAGATAAATGTTATTATTCAATTCAAGATTTTTTAAATGACAAGAGTGTATAATGTTATATTAATTTATTATATTTCAAATTTTATTATGTCCTTTGTTAATATATGCAAAATTATCAATTTAATCAATCGTTTGTAAGATTTTTTTCTGTCTAAGTTCGGGTGGTCGGATAATTGAAAAGATAATATGTGTAATATTTTCTAATTTTGCATGCCGTAAGGTAGAGTGTGTTGGAACTGCTTTTACAATGGTTACATCTTATTTTGTACCCACATTCTTTGCGAATAAATGATTTCTTTCTTTCTTTCAAATCATCAAAATCGGTACACCCAGTAAAAGTCTATATTAGCTTTACCTATTCCGATCACTGTTGATGAGTTTAGAAAGATCAAAAACATTATCATTAGAAAACCAGCGTCAGACAGCATCAGTCTGTCTGACATATCGCTGAAATGGACCTATTTAGTGCAGCCGTGGGACACACACTTAGTTCTTGTCATAACTATCTTTTGTTTTTACCATGTACCGTGCGTGTTTCATGTATGTGCTGAATAAATATTATTCTATTCTATTCTATTCTATTCTAAAACAGATTATTTTGCTTTCGACGTTTGCCTAAGAAATGCAGGCATATTTTTTTTTGCGGGGTATGTCGAATGGCGAAGGTCTAACAAGTCATTCAGCGAAGAGGCTACATGTTGATTTTTGACAACATATTCTATGTTAGACTTTTTTACGGAATGATAGGAATATATAATGGAATTAAATAGTTTAATATTTAATCCGTGAAGTTAGTTTGGGCGTACTAATACCTGTCTAAAGTGCGTTGCCCCGCAGGCGGGCGGCGTGACGTACTACAACTGCGTCGAGCAGGAGCCGCCCGCGCCCGTGCCGCGCGCTCAGCGCCGACCCACCGCCGCCATACCCATCGTCAGCCCGCACCACGCCGACAGGTAAGCACGGTACACTACAACTATTGGAATCCATTGATCAAGCCTAAAGTCTTAGGTACACTAAAGCAGAGCCTAAAGTCTAAGGTACACTAAAGGAGTTGCGGAATTTGTTCGAAAGAGTTACCGCGGCCCTGGAACGCAAAGGGCACAAGAGGAACACGGGTGGGTTTTAGTCAGTAAGAGTCTGACACTCCCTACCGCTCCACCCAGGGCGGGAGGGGTCATTTGATGATTTCCCATCCACAAAAAAAAAAATGGTACACTAAAGGACAGCCTAAAGTCTAAGGTACACTAAAGGACAGCCTAAAGTCTAAGGTACACTAAAGGACAAATAGAGCAACATGTCCTTCAGCAACTAGGTGGAATGTCCCGAGACATTATGTCGTGCTTGCGCTCGCTCTCGCAGCGGGAGCAAGCAACATCTCCGGTCACGTAATATGTCGCGGGGCATGTGTCGGGTCACTGCGCGATACGCCGATGTGAGCATTGCGACTAATGCTGAGAAATATGTTGTCCCTTAGTGTATCTTTGTCTTAAATGCCCACTCATATCCGGGACGTGACCGGGTCGTAATCCTAAATTAATAGTTCCCCACGACCAGTTCGTCCGGCTCGAACACGTACCGGTCACGGCTCTGATACGTGTGGATCAACTATTACTCTTATTTTATGAACCTTATTTTTATGAAGTTAATGTTCATATTTCGGTGAGTTGAAACGAGCGAGTGTTTCATACAAATATCAACTGCTACTGAGTCACTGAAAATACCATTACGGTGCCACATGGCCATATAGAGAGGCTTGGCGGGGTACACGCGTCCCGAGGCCCACAGGTCGAATAAAACTGCTATAAAGGGCCTTTTTAATTAGTAGTAAAACTTTTTAAACAAAGATGTGATTGTCTTCCAAAAAGCTTTTATTGTTGTCATATGTATAATTTCTGAATTTAATTCAGCAGCAGTAGACCAGCGAATTCCTCTGAAAAGGACAACATAGACAGGATCGTGGAGAACATGTTCGTCAGGAAACCCTGGCCAGCGACACATGGAGCTGGTGAGTTTGGATTTGTTTTCTTCAATATTTTTACATGATAAGAAATTCGTTTTACATGATTTCGTAAATGTACGTTGATAAGAGATCAGTACTATAGTACATTCGCGTTAAGAATGCAGTGGGTCATCATTGTCTGTCGGCCTAGCCCCGCCCCCTAACCAATCAAATCTTTTCAAATTACAAAGTCAAGTTCACAATGACAGTTGAAGGCATTGCTTCGAACGTTTAAATTTAACACCACTGTGAATACACCTTGATCTTGTAGTTGCACTGACGACTCACTGCATTCTTAACGCGAACGAACTATAACCCAAACAAAGAATGAAATGAACTTTAAAAAGTTATGTTGAGTAACATTACAAGGCTAATATGGAATCTCCAGCATATCTGGGTTTCGGCAGAGTTGCGGTCTGGATGTTGAATTTAGTGGCTATTATTGTCCAAAACATTGCCTACCTTGTCCGAGTATATGTTTTATACAGGGTTATTTGAAAAATACCAACAACCTCTTAAGAGGTAATTGTACTCATCATTATGAACAACTTTTACTACGAGACCAAACCTGAAACCTGCGAAAAAAAAAACAGCTATTCCCTACATTTTGATGAGGTATACGAACATAAATGTAAGGAACAGCTGATTTTTCGCGGTTTCAGGTTTGGTCCCATGGTAAAAGTAGTTCATAATGATGAATACAATGAAATGAGCTCTTAAAAGGTTGTTGGTGTTTTTAAAATAACCCTATATATTTGTTTGTGAACTCAGTCATTTCTTTCTCGAGTGTTTTAAAACTTTACTAATATACTATTAACCTTATAAGCACCTAACGTTTATGTTTCATTAAACGTAGATAGTATTTCTGTCAACTGGCCACGGTATTAAGTTTTTGAACACCGGTTTAAAAAAAAATAAAGTGAAATTTTGGCTTGTTCAATCGCCAAGCCTCTTGCCCGATGGGATCTGATCTAAAATGGTGACATATCATTAGATTTTTTAGTCAGAAATGCCAGAAATCCACCGTTTGCTATGTGGCGTTTAGAGGCTTAATATTTAATGTTGTAACAACAGTAGGTATTGCACAAGAATTGACGAAATAGATATATGTGCCTAATAGGGCTGTTTCCTGAGCAAAAACGAAATAAGATTCTATTTAATCCTTCAGTTTAGTATATCGAAAAATATTTGATATGTGTTTTTTCTTTTATCAAATCTATAAAAATTGAACAAAGATAAAAAGCATCAAAGATCAGGAGTGGGGGTTTGTGACGTCACGTCGTGGTAAAAATCGTGTATCATGAAGTGACGTCGCACGAGTTTTCAACGCACTGTATCGTTTTCGTTTTTAGTTTGAAAAAATACGTGTCCAATAGTTTTTGGAAATCTATCTGACGGACTTATTAGATTTTTTTGTCAACTATCCTATTATTAATAAGCTATTTTCACTCAAAGATTTGCTCTGGGCGAAGCTATCGTTGCAAGCGTGGCTGCGTTCCCGAATGCAATAGAAGTCTTACTACCATGAAAAACGGAAGAATTTTACTCGAGGGATAGAAGATCCCGTTTTAAGTTAAAACAAGTTTTATTTTACTGTTAGTATTCGTCGTTATTTTCATTGATATATGGCAATTTTCTATTTATTATTCAATATTCGCAGTATTAAAAACTAACAAAGTTTTGATGTTGCTTATTGAAGCAAACATCATTGCCTGTCAAATATATTGATATTTGCCAGGCAATAAATTGCTGTGTATAAATGAATTTTAAGTAGACTGTTGTTATCTATGTTAAATGAAGAGATAGAGAACTCATTGGTTATTTTAAGAAACATTAGGTTGTAAAAAGGGACGTTGATTTTATTACAATGCGTAGCAACATGTATTTAAAGTAAATAGTCAATTACTTATATATCATAATTTTGTCATATTATATTTCTTTTCACTAGCTATGAACTCATCATACTATATTAAATATATTATATACTATGTTGTTCTTTAAAATCTAATCATCATCTGCCTAGCCTTTTCCCTACTGTATTGGTATTGGCTTCCAGTCATACTGGATTCAACTGAATACCAGTATTTAACGTGGAGCGGCTGCTAAGAAGTTGGAATAATTCATCTGATATAGAAAATTCTGATAATTTATTTAAAAAGAGTAAAAAGAAATGGAATGATTCCAACTTCTTACCATCCATTACGAAACTTAGCAGTAGATAACACTTATCAGGGAGTTTATGATACTTTCATCAACAGACAATAAATACATATAAAACAAGTAAACGAGTAACCGCAATACTTCTTAAGGGGACATTGTACTCATCATTATGAACAACTTTACTATGGGACGAACACAGAAAACGCGAAAGAAAAGAACGACTGAACCAAACATTTACGTGCCGATAGCTCTGACACTGAACAGCTGATTTATTTTTCTCGATTTCGGGTAGTAAAAGTTGTCCATAACGATGTTTATAAAACTAAAAATTGTCCATAAATATGTGTACAATGACCCCTTAAGAGGTTTGGCGTTTTACTCTGTTACACGCTCTATATAAAAACTTAAAAAAAACCTCAATCCACAGATTCAAAAGAAAAACAGCCCGACAACCGTAGTTCACAAGAGCCACCAAGCAAAGAGTCTTCCCAACCGAACAGCCTAACTTCCAGCTCAATCTCCACCGACTCCAAACCCTCGGAGAGCAGAGAAGAGAAGACAGAAGAAGTTAAAGAAGTAAAAGTGGAGAAAGAAGAGCAGAAGGAGACGGTAGAGTCAGTCGCGACGCAGGAGAGTATAGCGACGGATGCCTGACTGGTAAGGATCAGGTTGTACGAATGCTATCAAGCAAAGTACTTCAGCCGGAGATAAAATACTTTTTTTTTAGTCTGAAGGGCACGCTTTAAGGATTTGGTCTGGTTTGAATTTAGAACTTGGACGAGTTGAAAATTGTGCTCCTGATTTGAACTCTTTAACTGGAAAAATATGGTATAGATGTAGTCTATATTCTTGACAAACTAACGGCCGAACCCAATAACCGATCTATCACATACTGGAGATAGAAAAACAAATGAAACAACAGAAAACCTATATAATTTTTCTGTTGTTTCATTTGTTTTTCTATCACATGTGATAGATCGGTTATCGGGTTCGGCCGTAAGAAGTCAATTTTGACAGCTGAGTAGAGAGAGATAGAAGATCTCTTTACCACTAAGTGCGAAAGAGATTGTTTTAATGTCTCCTTCATATTTACTAGTAAAGCAATCTTGTATTCTGCTGTCATATCAGACTATTCTTAGATTTTCACGAATATAGTTAAACAACTCCGCTTTATAGAGTGTTGACTCATTCTAGTTGTATCTTTCTATGATTTGATGTTTCATTTGCAGCCTTATACTGTATACCGTAAGGTCTTAAATTAAATTTCTTAGCAAAAGTTTAAAACTTTCTTCATTGGTGACAATATTGAATGCAAATGATGCATAAAGATATAAAGTTAAGTAGGGTTCCAATTCTAAGGCCAACAATTATATCTAGCGTCAGTTCTTAGACGAAATATTGACAAAACTAAAAATATCAATTTATGAAAAATGTCGATTAAAACCGTCAACGAACTGCTATTAATAAACTTTTAATCATTCGGTTTAAGAATAAATTTAAGTCTTGTAAATTATTATAGTAATTAATGTTAAAAACCTAATAAATAATACGTAAATAAATCTATAGAAATTAAATAAGGATTCAAGCCACAATATGTGACAAATTGTTGCTGAATTAATTTTCAACAGGCAGGAATGACGAAGCGTTTGATTTCTGACGCTTCATAAAATAAAATCACAGTAAATCCAACTTTAAATCTATCTGGCCAAGTCCTTAATTTTGTTATAATTTTAGAATTTTTCACGATTCCATTGTCGTCTCTCGGCCTAGCTAATGTATAAAATGTTGAGTGACAGTGTGTTTGGAATCGGTATATAGCGTGACCTTCAGACATTCTAAATTATAATGTAGTTTTCAAATTATGTACTACTTTGGCTGTGTTAAGGTCTGTGCGGTTGTAAAAATAATAAATCTGTACTAAAATAATATACATAATCACTAATGTTGACTTCATTGGTTACAGATCAGGGTTGCCAGTTTAAAAAAGAATGTTTTTTTTTTTCAAAAATAACAAAAAAAAAAACGAAATCAAAAGCATAAATCACTGTCTTCAATTAAAAGAGAAATATCACAATATTGTGTAATCTAAACGTGCAATTTATTTATAGGAATAAATTCAGTGGCCATTCAATACCACGAAAAATATTCCACTAAAATATATATATAGATACCATCACGTTTTTTTTTTCTAAATTAAAAATTACGAAGTCATGAATATTCTCAACCCTGAAAGAAATCAACTTAAAATATTCTCTTTGAATCTTTAAACTAGAGTAAAATTGGATTAGATCTTGTGATTCTATACAAGGTTAAATAACGCCAAACGATTGGAAACAACCACAGATCAAAGAACCACCGCGCATGCTGCAACTAGAAGCGCCATTATTAATACGTCCCGTGCGCTGATGGACATTTATTTATTTTCATATAGCCTATGTTACTGAGGGATAAGGGCCATCCATAAATTACGTCACACGTTCAGGGGCAGGGAGGGGGTGGACGAAGTGTGACATTGTGTGACAAGGGGGTGGGAGGGGTCCTAAATTTCGTGACGTCAATTTCCAAATCTATTTTAATCTAAGTGATAAGTAAAACACGAATAAAATTGCAAAATATGTGACGTCACACTAGGGAGGGGGTGTCACAATGTGTGTGACCAGATGTGACAAGGACGGGGGGAGGGGTAAAAATCATGAAATTCATGTGACGTAATTTATTATATAGCATTCTAATGGTGAAAGAATGTTTGAAATTGGTCCAGTAGTTTTTGATTTTATTCGTTACACATACGTACGTACGGTAATATTTATTACTCGACCAATTAAAAAAATCTTTATAGATAAGCTTTTGCTCCAGTCTTCGCTCGATAGGGCACGGCTATCTCAAAGGAATTTTACATTTTGCTAGGCGGTAATGCAACTTTCCATCAGTGAAAGGAATTTTGTAATAAGAGCATTGCTTCCAAAAATTACTTTTTCAAACAAAGATGTAATGTAACTGATCTCTATATAATGTTTAAATGTTCGAGTCCGCGCAATGTCACGACCACAAGTTTCGGCAACCAGCCAGAATGATAGAGTTGTTTCCTGAGTAACAAATATAAAACGTATTTTTGTATCATTAAACCAATGAAAATTGATAATGACTAACTTTGCTGCGTTATACCTACGTATAGCGCATCAAAGTTCAGGAGTGGCATCTTGTTACGTCACTTCTAAGTAGATAACACACAGTATCGTCTTCAGTTTTTGTTAACACCTCAAAGGAAAAAAAATACGAGTCCATTGATTTTTGGTGATAGTCAGATTTCATTGGAATTACCCTATCTTCTCGGACCGTCAATTTTTATGAGTAAATGTTGACACTCACTGTCGCGCTTACTTTGTATGGAAAGTGTTAATAATGCCGCTTCTAGACCGTGGTTTTTAGTACTCTGTGGAAACAACGTTTGATCCAATTGCCTTGACGTAGAAATTGTAAAAAAATAAAACTTAAAAAATCTTATGAAATTTTAGAATTGGACTTAGCTTTAAGTGGACAAGCGATGTATTAAATCGTTATACCGTAGGCCGATCTAGAAAAAATAAACATAACAATATGACTAGGCAATTTATATTATATCGAAGAAAAAGATAACCTCAAAGATCTTAGATATTATGTTTTACAACCAAACAGAGGACTTTAAACAATAAGAACGAAATCTAAATCCCTTTAACTTGTAATACTATCATAATTATTATCTTTGTTCACGTATTGTTCAATGTTAAGACGTGGAAACTCTGAATTAGCGCGATGAACTAAATATTTATATCTTACACTAGCAGCGCCCCGTGGTTTCACCCGCGCTGTTCCCGTTCCCGTGGGAATACGGGGATAAAATATAACCTATGTTACTCGGGGTGAATGTAGCTTTCTAATAGTGAAAGAATTTTTGAAATCGGTCCAGTAGTTTATGAGTTTATTTGTTACATACAAAAATACAAATCTTTCCTCTTTATAATATTAGTATAGATGACTTCCCAACTATGCTGGGGTCGTCTTGCAATGTGACCGGCTGAATACTGGTATTTTGTATGGCTTGACTGAACATTAATCTGACCTCAATAACTCATTAACCGGATAACCGTATCCCCCCGATACCATTTGGCAAGACTGGTGCCAAGTTTTCAGGGCCTCAAGTCTGCTATTAGAGTATTCTAATAGCAGACTTGAGGCCCTGAAAACTGACAGTATTGTCAGAATGGTCTATCATTGATTTCATAATTGTCGATTTTGACAAGTTTGCTAATCTACTAATATAAAAGCGTCATTATGACTTTCCAATGGTCAACCACTGACACTCCGTTGAAAGAAATGGCATAGAATGGTAATCTCGTACAAATAATGAGAATGACAGACGTATGCGGTAATCCGCTAAAATTTTGACAGATTCTTTGATCAGTGATCTATCATTAGGACGACATTGTGCAGTCATTGCTTTTATTAGCTCGGTTATCAAAATAAATAATATGTAAAAATATTTATAAATGAAATCTTGCAAGTCTTAATGTGCAAATATACGAGTAGTAGTCGTTTTTCGAAAATCATTTCCACTAACGAGTTTTATAATAATGACAATACGATAATGCACTACCCTAAGGTCGACTGGTAGAAAATGCCTAAGACATTAAGTCCGCCTTTGTACAGTTTTTTTACTAGTGCATAAAGTTATAATAAATAAATAAATAATTTCATTCTACCGCATTCTATTACGAGACCATTGACCGACCAATGACCGACCATTATGAATTTAGCAGATTACGAACTTTTAGCAAAATGACAATGGGATCGTGTTGGAATGACGAATTTATAAAAAAATAGCAGACCTGGGACCGTGGCTTAACGTGCTTTCCGAGGCACGGAAAGTTAACTGCAGCAAAGGACATCATCAATTTTGTTCCAAATTCCAAAGCGCCGGTAATAATGCTTGTTCATGTTAGATCTTGTCCTCCTCAGCACAAAAATAATTGTTTTTAATCGAGTTCAATAAGACTGACGGATCCATTAAAAAAAAAAACACAATAAAAATTGTATTCCGCGGTTTAGTTCAGATTTTCCACCTTCAAAGGGAAAGTAGATGTATGTATAAGTCTCATCTTGTCTGTCGTGTGTCTTTTAAGGGAACATGCTTAGTACAGCTGCCAATTAAAAAGTTATGTTAAGTAGAATCATTATTTTTTTTTAATATATCAGTGAAGATTTTTTATCTGTGGAAATTTTATTTGGTATGAAATATGTTACTTCATTCGAATTTTAAAATACGGCCATGGTATGGACAATATGGAACACAATAGGCTGTAAGGTTTTGTTTTAAATTATTGCATATAGAGCCTACTATGACGTTTTAAAATCAATATGATTCCGGTAAGGGAAGGAGACGGAGCTATACAAGACGTATAGCACGATCCCTTTTTCACAACGGAATCGTGGTATTGGCATAATCAAAGTACTGAAGTTGTAACCGTAGGCGAATATCAAAGCAATCTTGCTTAAATATGACGTTTATTTTTTATATTAGGCGCAAATTCTAAAATTTGTTGTGATGTTTAGTTTCAAATCATTTTTTTTTTTAAATGCTTTAAGTATAATTCAAAGACACGTATTATTTAGCTTAGAGAATAGAAAATAATCTGCTGGTTCGATAGGTTTTTGTACGCGGAAAATATACTAAGCAGCAGATTTTAACTGTGTGAGGAACAGCTTCTTTTTCAAAATTGGAATAGTTGATTAATTCATTATATGGTACAGTCTTATTACCACAGCCTAATAATAATCATGCAGTCTTTCGATGACTGCTGCATATATTTACTCTGTGATTTGATCAAATAAGTTTTTATATAGCGTTTATACACGTACGTTGATGTTCGGGGAGCAATTATCATCAAACATAAATTAAACAACGTGAATCTTGCTCTTCAAACATTTTGGTTTGATTTCGAGCAACAAGTCCTAAGTAATCACCAGTGACTGGTATAAGTAGTGCTATTCCGGGGATCTAGTGACCGTTATCTTAACATGGACATGTATTCTGAATCCCGGGACCAGTAATATTACTGGTCCCGGGATTCAGAATGCCAGCCAGCTGATACCGGAAATGTGGAGTTTGATACGTCTTACTCATGATATCTTAAAACAGTTTAAATACATTTAATGCATCGATATTCAGAAAATTACTCCCGGGAATCCCAGGGCATGTCCATATTAAAATTATCATTCATGTACATTGATCCAAAATAGCAATACCTACGCAGAAAACTGGTTACTACGGTCTATACGTTCTATCTTGCTCGAATTAACGTAAAAACGTCGAACATGTTCGCATGTGTTACTATATCACAGCCTAAACAATATTATATCCGGCCTATTGTGTCACCAAAGCATAAAGGGAACTGTATTTTATCTTCACTACATCTAAGATTATCGGGCGAGATGTTTAGGGGCCAATAATTTATTACGTAAGACGATTTGGGGGGGGAGGGGGTCGACCATGTCTTATTTTTTCTTACAAAGGGGTGGGAGGGAGTCTCGATAGTTCGTAAGATCACAAAAATACGCAAAGTTAAAGTTCCACTTTGAAATTATTAAAACCAAAGTTTATTACTACTAAAAAATGAAAATTATTAGACCTTTGTAAGTTGAAATTAACATTTTCAAAATTGTTACGTGTATTGATTTTCTCCTTTAGATTCTTACGTAATAAATATTAAACAAGGGAGGAAGGGGGTCGGCTTATTCTTATAATAGGGGGGAGGGGGTCATAAGCGAAAATTGTCTTACGTAATAAATGAATAGCGCCTTACAGAATTGCACTGCAGTTAAAGCCAAACAGCTTAATGCCATGTGTCTATCCTCTGCAGCCCTACCATGACGTCTTAAATCCATCATGATACCTGTGTCAGAGAGAGACGGAGTTACACAAAACGAATAGCACTATCCCTTTCCCTCGCACTGAATCATGATAGCATTGGCACTTCGTAGTATGGCTACTGCGGGCCTACCATGACGTCTTAAAACGTGAGTCTTCCGAGCGAGAAAAAGGGATGGAGCTATATAGGGTGTATAACTCTATCCCTCTTTCTCGCTCGGAAGACTCACGTTTTAACACCTCATGGTACGCCCGCTGGTCTAGCTAAACGAACGCAGACTCACGTTTGACGGGCTATCATCGTTGAGTGACTTAAATAGTTTTTTTTTTGTATTCTTTTTTTAAATTGCGATCTCATGGCTTTCTTTGTTGCATTCGCATCTTGTTATTTTTTTTTTAATGTATAGGTATCAATGACGACACGTGATTTTCATTTTGCGTTAAACGCTTTTTATCATTCTTTCAATCACCTTTTTTTTTAATAACTTGGAAAAATGATATCACAATAATATTTAAAAACACCAATTAGTTATATGTCGTTGATATAATGTTCTACATTGTATTGTTGAAGTTAATAAATGAAAAATAAAAGTCAAATGATATTTTTTACCAAATTCACAAGTTTTCTCGTCGTATATAAATCGTATGTTGTAATTATAAATTAGTAGTCGTGTTGTCAAATATTAAATGGCCATTTGTAATGTTAAAATTTTCACATTTTGTATGAAATAAACGCATATCGTATATCGAAATACTACTAAAATAAATAATGTTGAAATATAAAACTTTTAAACTAGTGTATGTGTAGTTTGTGATTATTGTGTCGGGAACAAGTATATTTTTGAGATTTTCCCGTACAAAACATGATTTTGTTACCTATTTCATGGTGTGGCGTTTTCGGTCTAAAATAGACGTTGCAAACACAGAATTTGAGACAAAAGTCAAATTTTTAACAATTATGTAACTATGTCATACAAGACTAAGTTCGAATTTCAAATCATCTCATACTAAGCTTTATTCTGCCTTGTTGGGTGGTACATTTGTGATATCTGTCAGCGCTTATACACATCTCAAAACGAAATCAAAAATAAATATTCTTCAGATGCCTTAATAATTTGTTTGTATGAACTCAAAACAGATTAAAACACTCGAATTCGAGGCTCAATTGTATGGAGCAATTTTATTGCCTTGTTAAATAAAATATTCAGAGCAATAACGTGACAATTTCCACCACATATGGTACAACATTATTGTTCTAACGTGTTGTATTTAACGAGGTACAAAACTTCTCTCACTACCAGTCGTTGCCTTTAAAATATGTAGCAAACTAACTTGACAGCTGAAATGTAAATATTAACAAAAAATGTGTGTTTTGTATGTTCCTAAGAATAGCATGTATGGATGTTAGTCGTTTAGTGTTATTTCATACAAAATCTCCTTTTATACTTGTTTGTATATCTGTTTTGAGATTTCCGACTACTCACTTATGGTAAGGATGTTATAGAGGCCTTTTAGTTCACCAGTTTTCTAATTTTAGGGTCTCTTTTCATTATGACGTAACATGTGGTTGAAAAGTGTAAGAAGGAAAACCTTTTCGAGGCAAGTATAGACGATTTCTAAATATTTATCTGGAGTATGATTGAAATTATCAAGTTTGACAAAGAAATCAAAATTTATCATATCTAAGGATAAATTTTAATGACAATATTACATTGAGATTTTACAAGTCTAATTAGTTTTTTTTTTTCGTACTATATTGGACCTTAAAATTATGAAAACAAAAACCTTGTTACGCCCTAATGAACGGATACCACCACCACATATGTATGTATAAAAACATAGTTATAAACATCGTTGTACGCAACTAGTCTTTTTTATAAGTATCCAACTATTAAATTCTATGACCATGTTCCCACTTTAACAGAAATTAGAACAAAAACGCACATTGATGGCATATTTGGTACCTTCGTAAGAAAACATCCTCAATGTAAAATATAATTTAAAGCCAAGAGATTTGGTTGTAAGTCGGAGTATGGTCCAAGAAAAAATATTTTTAATAAGAAATTAAAATCATTGACAGATAACACGTAAAACTGGCAATAATTACTATTGAGTTAAAAACTGTATTTTTTAATAAAACGAAGGGAAAAAAATGTAAAAAAATAAAATGCTTTTGTAAACTAAGCTGGTTATTTATTATGATAAGTAAATCTTCTAAAACTGGCATTTTTGTTTTATTTTATTGAATCCTTATTTATTTATTTAATGATAAATGATTTTTATTTTGTAAGTAGGTTGTAAAAACACTTAATCATCATCATGTTGGCTGTTCTGCTATATATATATTCGGCTGTCATTTTCTCAGAGCTTATTTCAAACAACTGAATTCTTTGAAATAGAGAATTGAAAAATGGTAATGAAAATGATATTTATTTTGTAAGTAGGTTGTAAAAACACTTTTGGCCGTTATAAATTACTATTTCAAAGCCTGAGAAGAAACACCGAAACAAACTCAGAGGTCAAGGTCTCTTTTGAAGTCCATACAATTGTACTGGTCAAATCATATGAGAACCATGTAGTTTGGTGTCTGAAGTGGTCTTTGAGGAAAGTACCACACAGATTAGAGTGGATCTGTCCAGTCGGTGCAATCCTTGATCAGAGTCGAGTAGATAAAAAATAATCAAATGGCTCATACCATTCTGGACAGAGAGAGGCACAGTCAGGCTTTTACTAACTAGAATACATCCGCCTTCCTTCAATAGACCAGTTGACTAAAAAAAGAACAAATTATTCCGTCAGATAGATTTCCAAAAAATATCATAGATACTTTTCTTTTTTGACAAAAACGAAAATGATACAGTGCGTTGAATACTCGTGTGACGTCATTACACGCTACGATTTTTACCACGACGTCACTGCACAGGCCCCCACTCCTGAACTTTATGCATTTTATCTTCGTCAATATTTATAGAATTATATTTCCTCAGACCTCAGACCCCTTCACTACCTTTACAAAAACGTCTGATTGAATTCTGGATACACTTAAATGGTTTAAGGTACATGAGAAACAAAACAATATTTTCCTAAGTATTTTTATTAATTATCACATAACCTGCTTCATTTTCAACGTTATTCTATATTTATAAATAATTTTGTTATAAAGACAATTCGATTTCTATATTTTTTTTTTCAAAAGACGTTTACTTATAAAAATATATTACAATAATTGCTATTCACATTTCAAGTCGCCTACCCTACATTTTGACATGCTAACTACTTCTTAAAAAAATTAACGTATTTTCTATTTATTTATTTATTACCTATATTAGGATGGTCTAGCTATTATGATAGGATTTCTATTTGTATGTAATTAATTTAGGCTAATCAAAGTTAATTACTAATTACCTATTTACTTAGGGTAACATTGTCTATTTTGTTGATTCATATATATAAAAAAAAAATCATTTTAATTCCAAAAGTATTGAACGAAGCTGCACTTGGATTGAGCAGATATTTTAAATACCGGTGACTAGAAATAGACAATGCGACCAATAATCTTAATGATAAGCCTATTTATTTATTATGGCATCGTGGAATGATATGAAAATGGCTATTATCTATACTAATATTATAAAGCTGAAGAGTTTGTTTGTTTGTTTGTTTGAACGCGCTAATCTCAGGAACTACTGGTCCGATTTGAAAAAATCTTTCAGTGTTAGATAGCCCATTTATCGAGGAAGGCTATAGGCTATATATCATCACGCTAAGACCAATAGGAGCGGAGCAGTCATGAAAAATGTGACACAAACGAAGTTGTGCGGACAGTTAGTAAAAGATATTCTTAAAGAAACGATGAGTAATATTGAATTACGTAGTTTTCCTACAAAATTCTTACGACGAAATGAACAATGAATTTTTTTAGGGCACTAGTTGAAAACATGGCCCATACCTACTTTGCAATTTTCTTTCAGGTTTACTTAATTAGATACAAAAAATATTACAGTAATTATTATCTATCTAAATAATAATAACTGGCTCTTTTTATAGAGAGAGATATTTATAATTATCGCCATTTGCTTTTCACCTCCGACGTGGCATTTATCCAAAAGCCTGATATTTATAGATTCCAATCACGCCAAAAATTAAGATAAAATCCTTATTTAGAATCTAAGCAGGTTTTTCTGCAAATTGTTGTAATAATGTAAGGCACACCTTAGTGTGCGAAATAATGAACAAAGAGGGGACATGCTCGTATGGGGCTATTGCTGTCGCAAATTTATCAAATCCGCCTCCATCTTGAAAGCTTTTGACAGAGATTATCCCTTTTTTTTTTCTGGATGGGAAATCATCAAATGACTTCTCCCGCTCTGGGCGGAGCGGAAGGGAGTGTCAGACTTTTACTGACTAAAACCCACCCGTGATCCTTCTTGTGCCCTTAGCGTTCCAGGGCTGCGGTGACTCTTTCGAACAAATTCCGCAACCCTAGCAGGCACTGACCCTATGGGGCCTCGCCTACGTTGCTGACGGCTCTTTGAGGCGCGCGTGGAACATGACGCGCTGTCGACTTGGGCCTGGTTGCTATCGGACGGCGAGCCACCCATAGCTCGCCATCCGCAGGCCCGCGCCTACGGTGGCCGGGAATCGCCCTGCGTTTCCCGACGCCCGGGGCATCTTCTTCTGTTGCGGCGGCTGGAGCGAGGGGCTTCCCTCTCTCGCACGCGCTCCGCCTCCTCCTTCGCTAGGATTACTGCTTCGCAGAAGGAGGCGACCGCTTCCCATGCCTCCTCGCTCTGGACCATGGCCCGAACCAGGGTCGGATGCGAGAGGTCGCCGCCGCTGATCGCCTCGACGAGGACACGGCGGTGCTCCGCCCAAGCAGGACAGACCTCCACCGTATGCTCCACCGTGTCCTCCGGGCGATCCACACAGTGATGACACCCGGACGTGTCCTCCCGCTGGATCCGACACAGGTACCTCCCGAAACAGCCGTGTCCGGTGAGCACCTGCGTCAGGCGGAAGGTGAGGACGCCGTGACGTCTCTCCAGCCACGCCTCAAAGAGGGGACTTATCGCCACAATAGTGGCGTGCCCAACAGAGATTATCCCTGCAATGACATTGAAACTTGAATTTGAACGCAATTGTACGAGAATGATTAGCCTTCTGTTATTAATCGTTGTAACATCTGAGCCATTTTGGAATCCAAGATGGCGTCTTTTCAATCTAACCTAAAAATAATAAGATACGAGGAACATAACCTAAACATGATTCGTCTCCACTACATCTTCTACATCCTTCTTTTTCCTCTTCTTTCCTTCCAGGTCCGCGTAAATATCTTCCAGACTCCTCATTTTCGTTTCGGGAACGTACCAGATAAGGTAGAATACGTTTGCGAGGCAAATTAAGCTGAATATCCAGAAAGTAGAGTGGTAGCCTATCCAGACGTTTAGGGGAGCAAACAGTTTCAGGAGTGCGAAGTCGGTGGCCAGGGATATCGCCATGATGAGGGTTGCTACTGTGCCTCGGAGCTGAAAACAAAAGACAACGGTTATAATGATGGAGAAACATCTTCCATGTTGGCGCGCCTGCGTTTTTCCTCCAATGGCATCCTGAATGTGTTTTCAGATAGGTGGGACTCCCCTCATACAAAGGTGGATAAATGTCCAGACACACTTATCCAAATAAACCAATGAACCATTGAACTGTTCGTACAATGGTTCATCCGTTGTCTATTACCTATTATAATTTAATGTAATACTAAAATTAGGTTAAGTTGTACTACTACTAACTCATATGGATGTTTATATGAAATAAAATATTTGATTTTGAATTAACTCCGAAAACGAGTAGACTAGGCATTTAAGTAATAAATGTTAAGCGTGTTTAACTTTCTTGAAATATTTTGTATGCAAGTGGGATTCTTAGTTCTAGTCATATTAGGTATAAAACGATCATCACGTTCATGTTTGTTAAAACTGGAAGCGAGCAGTTTTTTTTTTTCGAACAAATCGATCTCTTATAGCAAACTTAGCGTAAGAAACGCATAGGTACCAATCACACAACACAGAAACGTATTATCGAATAAACGCTTACGATAAATTTGCAGTAGGTAATGGCTCGACATGTAGACGACGATCGTGTATTCGCGCGATGGTCGTTTTCTGAGTACGGACGTATGACAGACGACACATGGTCGTTACAGATTAGGTTGCTTTCTACATGACAAATAGGACCACCATATCAAGAGGTTCAACTGTCATAAATTCTGAAAATCTTATAAAAACATATTTTCATATTCTCCAGTTAATTGCGCTGGTGACAGTTGATGGGTACTTTCTGGTGACTCCTCCTGTAATTTTCATATAAGATATTCTTGAGCTACTCAACAGAATAAGACCTAACTGATTTCATCTTTGCATCTTGTTGAAATCTCTACACTGAATTTAAGTCTCTCTCAACTCTAGCAATGGCAGAAAATCCTTTTATCAGCCACACTTGCTTCAAACAAAAGTACCAGGCTCGCATAAATCAAAGGAGCTTAACGCTAAACTCACCTGGAAGTTGAACATCTCAGTCATAATGACGAACGGCAGGGGTTGCAAGCCGGACGCGTCAGCGAATATGCAGGCACATAACGCAACGATCGGCACCCAGCCTGGCATGGAGACGCCAATGCTTTGTAGGTAGAACCACACGCCAAGCAGACACATGCTGAAGCCTGCGACCACGCTTGTTACCGCTAGGAGGGGCTGGAGAGGAAAATTTAAAAAGTAAGCGACAATGTAGCAATAATGCAGGAACTCACTGTTGATTAGGTAATAAGCACCTAATTGATTTTAACGGGCAGCCTCACGCTTGGCCCAGAAAAAAAATCTCTATGTTTTAGTTGTACCATCGAGAAAAATATGTACTTAGGTATACGTTGCACTCAAGTGTAACATTAAGAGTAAAAACGTCACATCGTGAAATAAGTTTAGTTTGTTGACTGTCATGTGAATCTTAAAGAATATGTTGAAGTTTTTCTTCACGAGAAGAGTCATAACTGTGCCATGTTTATTTATAACATAATTTCATTTGTGATGTTTTGTTTAATATATTTGTAATTTAAGCTGAAAAATGTTTTTATTTTGCCCTTTAAAAAACAATGTTCAACTCTCCCCAGACCCTGGCTCAAGTGTCCCTAAGGGTGGGGAGACTTGACTCATATCCCATTTTTTCATTGAAATGTCCCTATATAACATATCTACGTATTTCGTTAGTAATTATGCACAAGTACACCTAAATAAATAAGCTGTTTATTATAATATTTAATCACTAAGCCTCATTAATATGAAAATACGATACTTTAAACGAAAAGCGGTTCAACTTTTCCGGACTTCCCCTACCTATTGAGAATTTTACTTTATGAATTTCTGCTCAACTTGGGTATCGAATTAACCAGAATAAAACGAACGTACTCAAATTTCGCACGACTAAACCAACCAATAATAATCAGGCCATAATTATAACAAGACGCATCAACAATAAATAGGTAAATACCTAAGACAGTTACCAAAGGGTTCCATCACGCAATCAAAATCAATTCTTCTTAACCTAGAACTAGTTTTGGACTTCTCAACTAACACACAAATAAAAATAGGCCGATAGAAAATGGGTCCGTCCTAATAAATCCAATGACCCTACCTGAAAGGTATTATTCACAATTCAATTTGAAAGAAAGAAATACATTTATTTGGCACATACAGATACACACAATGTATAAATAAAAGGAAACTTCAATTCGAACGATTAGCTCGGTATAAAATATGGATTCATCCTAACGTCAAGCAAGACCTATACCTGGTTTATTCCATTATCACCTTCTTAACAATATAACAAGCTTAAGTAACTCACGCTGCCGCCATTATAAAACCCAGTACGCGTACCTACTTAAATAATAGAGTCATTAGCAAAATTATTAGCTATTACACGTACCTACTAGGCTATCATAACGCGTAAGAGATTCCATCATAAGATATTATTAAGTTTTCTTGGCATTTTCCACTACAGTTACTATGGAGCCCTAGTACTTAGTGGTGGAAGGAGGTTTTGTTTTATTGTCTCGGTGAAACTCTGGCTTTATAGGTGACTTGCATGAGCCCTACCTAATCAAAATAATGATACATACGCTTGGGTTTAATTCAGCGATTAGATGTTGCCCTAAAACACTCATGAGTTTGTAATAGGAATTCGTGAAGTTTTCCATAAAGTGGGAGCGTGGAATAAATCGGCGACCCGAACATAGATAATCCCGTAGGTACACGCAACAGACGCCCGGGTGTCGTGAGTCGCAAGGTGATTCCCGGCCACCGTAGGCCCGTGCCTACCAACGTTCCTACGACGAGCCACCCTCCGTTCGTCGTCAAATAACAACCTGTGGCCGTACTACGAAGTGCTAATGCTATCATGATTCAGTGTGAGGAAAAGGGATAATGATATTCGTCTTCTGTAACTCCGTCTCTCTCTGACACAGGAATCATGGTGGATTTAAGACGTCATGGTAGGGCCAGGGGCGTAGCTACCGCCGTATCAGCCGTATCAATTATACGGGGCCCCCAGGCTACTGGGGCCCCGAATGTGTGTATGCAAAAAGTCCTAAAGCCATAATGTTTTACATGTTATTAACATTTTTTTAATATAACTGCCGTGTGCTGTGCAAAAATTTAGTTTAAAAATCACAATACACAGAATTTTAATAATATATAATTCAGATTAGTTTAAAAAAAACTACTTCATAATCAGCCTTTTAATGTTCCCATTGCTGGGACACAGGCCTCCTCTCTAGGAGAGGGAATGGGCCGTAAGTTACCACGCGGGCCCAGTGCGGGTTGGTGAATGTCACATGTGTTCGAATTTTTGGTTCTAGGACATGCCGGTTTCCTCACGATGTTTTCTTTCACCGTTTTGAGAGCAGTGGTGATGAAATTAATTACACAAAGTAATGCGCCTGGCTAGTTTTGAACCCGCGACTTACTATTCGTAAGTTAGAGCCGTTACCACTCGGCCACCACTGCACTCCGCCCCCCTGGGGGATGATGTGTTGAGGGGGGCCCCTCAACACATCTTGATACAGGACCCATCTAAGGCAAGCTACGCAACTGGGTAGGGCTGCTGGCCCGGGGCGACGCGGACGGCGCGATGTGCTCCAAGAGACGCCAGCATAAAAGACGGGCCCGCTAGGAACAATGCCAGGAGTCACCATGGCCCTGGAACGCAAAGGGCATTAGGAGGACCACGGATGGGTTTTAGTCCGTAAGAGTCTGACACTCTCTTCCGCTCTGCCCAAAGCGGAAAAAGTCATGAGATGATACCCATCCTTAAAAAAGGGAAGTACATACACTATAAAAAGTCGCTGTCTGCTGTGTCTGTGTGTGTGGAGAAACAGACACAGCAGACAGCGACTTTGTTTGCTTTTTCGTTTTTTGAACATCGACTTCCAAAATTAAAGTTATTTTGTACTTTTTGTTTTTTTTTTTTGTGTCGATGTCGGTCTGTTGTATTTTTTTGTAAAAAGTTTTTTTTTGTTTCACTTTTTAGTGGTACCCCCCCAATGGCACCAATCACATTGGTGTAAACAATAAAAAAACATGCGAATTCAGCAATCCCGAAAGATTTGCTATCATTTATTGAAGAGTTACGTTGTCTGTCTCCAAAACCCATCATCAAATCTATATGAAATTTAAATGGGACCATTTCGGAATAAATTACTAATATTATAAAGCTGATGAGTTTGTTTGTTTGTTTGTTTGAACGCGCTAATCTCAGGAACTACTGGTTCGAATTGAAAAATTCTTTTTGCGTTGAATAGACCATTTATCGGGGAAGGCTTTAGGCTATATATCATCACGCTTAAGCCAATAGAAGTGGAGCAGCGATAAAGAATGTTTTAAAATCGGGGATTCCACGGGGACGAAGTCGCGGGCAGCAGCTAGTAAAAAATAGTGTTGCAAAACCGTCTATATTTGTTGGAGTTATGCCCAAACATACATGAAAAAAAAAATACTAACATCCGAATTGAGAACCTCCTCGTTTTTTGAAAGTCGGTTAATAAATATTTCGTTGCTACAAAATCGTTAGCATCAAAATACCTACCTATTGTTTAATAAGAACATTGTTTCAGTCGAATTTTTGCACGTGGTTGGGTTTCTTGCCAAATTGATTAAATTCCAAGACCCTTCTTTTAAGGCTCGTTTCACCCTAAGTACCCAAATGCTCGTTCCTGTTTGCTCTAATAAAAAGTCGCGTTCTAATATATCGGTTAAAAGATAAATGGCTACCGGCTTGGCTCTGGTACATGCTCAATATCAATATCAATAACTAGTTGCTGCCCGCGACTTCGTCCCCGTGGAATCCCCGATTTTAAAACATTCTTTATCGCTGCTCCGCTCCTATTGGCTTAAGCGTGATGATATATAGCCTAAAGCCTTCCTCGATAAATGATCTATTCAACCCAAAAATAATTTTTCAATTCGAACCAGTAGTTCCTGAGATTAGCGCGTTCAAACAAACAAACAAACAAACTCTTCAGCTTTATAATATTAGTATAGATATTATATTTTCACAACAAAGCTTACTAACTCCTTCTGGGATTATCGGGTAAAAATGTGTCCCCCGTAACCCAGCTCATAGTTCGAGGTTTGCTCAGTATTCTATAGGTAGGTAGGTAGATAAGTACATTCTTAGCGACAGAACTGCGTCTGTGCTGTACGTAAATTAAACAGATACCCGTGTAAAGAAACCCTAATGATGTGATCTAATAAAAGACAAATGCTAGACCTAAAAATAAAATTCATTCATTCAACACAAGCCAATAGACATGTGAAACGTTGCAGATGATTCGTCGCGGATAGCTTAGAAATACCTGATTGAAGACTCGAAATTCATTCAATAGGTATATAATGCGGGTTTATAGCAAACAATCAAATTGGTAGGTTACTTATTGATAGGGTTGCCATCCGTCCGGGTTTCCCCGGATTTGTCCTAGTTTGGAGGGCGTCTGGGAAACGTCCGGGTGGGGTTTTCTAATGTGTCCTGGTAAAACCCGGGCATTTTTTGCGTCATGGAATCCTCCATTGATTGAAAATTTGGAAGATCGTCGTCTGCCTAGCCTTTTCCCAACTATATTGGGGTCGGCTCCCAGTCAAGCCGGATTCAGCTGAATACCAGTATTTTACGTGAAGCGGCTGCCTACCAGACCTCCAAAACCCATTAACTGGGGAACACGGTACTTGGAAGATAAGCAACAAATTAAAACAATACTTAGTTATGTAATAATTCATTCGTAATTGTAAGTGGGATACAATCTAGTCGTTAAGCAGCAAAATAGCTGGCGCTATTGTTTATATTACAAACACGCTGTAATAGATTATTAAAAAAATAAACTTTTATCCTTTTTTTTGTTTATAAGGCTTATTTTTCGGGTCTGTTCGGGGAAAAAAATCAATTTTTGTCAAATGTCCGGGGTTTTTAAGATTTTGTCCGGCGTCGGCAATTTCTATGATGGCAACCCTACTTATTGACAAGCTAAACATTGGTAGGTAGATATCTAACAAATAGGAGGCGAGACCAATTGAAGAATCCAACGTTCAGTAGAACGAGCAGACAACTTAGTAGGTTTGTACTCGTATTCATTTGAGTTCTGGAGGAAATGGATGGATAGTTTTTAATTAAAATCGGTTCATTACTTTCTAAGAATAAGGACTTGTGAGTTTGTATATTATATAAGTACCTATACCGAGGTAGCTTGATAGTTGAAGCTAAAAAGAATAATTACAACTCAATGGCAAAATAGCAGTTAGTTGGATCTGCACGAATCTGCAGTCCATATCTAAAACCGACATGATTCCAGTGTTATGTGGATGGGAGTGGGAGAGAGACGGAGCTGCACAAGGCATTTTTTTTTTTTTTTTTTTGCGGATGGGAAATCATCAAATGACCCCTCCCGCCCTGGGTGGAGCAGTAGGGAGTGTCAGACTTTTACTGACTAAAACCCACCCGTGATCCTTCTTGTGCCCTATGCGTTCCAGGGCCGCGGTAACTCTTTCGAACAAATTCCGCAACCCTAGCAGGCACCGACCCTATGGGGTCCCGTCGTTGGTGCTGACGGCTCCTTCGGCGCGCGTGGAACACAACGCGTCGTCGACTCAACCTGGTATCGGACGGCGAGCCACCCACGCTCACCGTCCCCAGGCATCAGCCACTGCGCAATAGCACAGCGGCCGACTTGTCTCTGGAGGGGGCCGAAATGGGACCATTACTGGCACTCCATCTCAGCACCCTCCCGAGCGTTGGGAGTCGCAGCACCCGCAGCAGAAGCGGCAGAAGCGGTGACGGAAGCCGCGGCGGCGGCAGAGGCAGCGGCGGCGGCGGAACTCTTGCCCTTGGTCGGGGCGGATGGCGCGCAGGCCCTTCCCCCAGCCCAGTGCTCGGCCGGCTTGCCAGCAGCCGCACATGCACTGCAGTGCGGCGTGGCCTCGCACGAGCCGGCCCGATGACCGGGCTGACCACAGCGGAAACAAAGTCCGCTGCGGTCCACCTCCGAGGGGCACATAGCTCCCGTGTGGTTGCCCACATGGCAGCGGTAGCACCTCAGAGGCCTGGGTTCCAGCAGTTTTACCCGCGCAGACACCCATCCCACCAAGAGCCTTCGGCCCTCCGACACAGTTCTGGCCGCCGTCACGGGGCAGCTCACCACAAGGGTTTGCATGCCCGTGTTGTCAGGCCGGAGGGTGCCCGCCTTGACGAGCTCGGCAGAGCACCCCCCAGTCCTGGCGACGGCGGCCACAACTTCCTCCTCCGTCACGGAGTCATCCAGGCCCACTATGCGCATGTCAATGCGCTTAGTCGGCCTGGACACCCGGACCTCGTCCGCGGGTAAGACCGCCCTCAGCCTTTCGGCCAGGGCGTCCGCAAACGGGCCACTCTCCGCTCCGGCGAGCTCGAGCTTCCAGGCACCGGTCAAGGTCCTCCTGACCCCGATGCCCCCGCTGATGCCCAGCTCTTGGAGGCTCACCGCCTCCTTCGCCCGCTTCAATACGGCGAGATAAGTCACGCCCCTCTGTTCCGCTTCCGGCTGCAGTGTTAAAACTACAGCCGCGGATTTCGGGGCGCGAAGCCTCGCCGCAATGGCGTTGGCCTTCCGCCGCTGCTTCCTCGCCTTCTTCCTGGCCGCCTCTTTGGCCCTCCGCTTCTGGCCAGCAACCTGCCACTCGGCCCCGGCCGCAGGAGGGTCCGAGGGTGGGGGTGGGGGCGGCTGCGGCACCACTGGCGCTGCAGCCTTAGCCGCTCCTCCCCGAGCCTTCCTCCCACCCCTCTTCGCCGGGGCACAAGGCATACACTTCATGATGGCATCGGCACGTCATAGTAAGGCTCCAGTGTACTCTGTTCCCTAAAACCTGCAATCTACTACCAACAATGCTGTGCATATGCTGAACTCCTGGGGCAAAAGTATAGACGTGCCTTCGACACAAAGAAGTTGAAGAAGAATTTGTATTTAAATCCATCCGTGTTACTCCTAATGCCCTTTGTGTTCCAGGCCCTACAGGGTCGCGGTGATTCTTTCAAATAATTCCATAATTCCGGCAGCGCATTTACATACTCGTACCTACTCATTAGTATGTGTGCATTTGTCTATTTGCTTGTGGCTTCCATAATTTAACTTTAATTTAACGGCGTTCGATGACTAGACTGATGTTATTGGTGTTTTCCACTTGGATTTCGACATTAGTGCTCTGGAGTCGGAATTTGGCCCTTTTGGTGCTTGCCAAAGGACTTAAAAAAACAGGAGACGGAGGAACAGAGTGTTTTTAACAGTTTAACGATCTTTAAGGTTAAGCAACGCTTGCCAAAGTTGGTCTGTGGATGGGTGACCATCTTAACATACCGAGCTTCCTCTGTGCTTCGGAAAGCACGTTAAGCCGTTGGACCCGGCTGTCATATTTTGTAGATCTTTGGCAGTCGTTACCGATTGTCAGAAGCCAGTAAATCTGACACCAGTCTTGCAGAGAAGTACCGTGTTCCCCAGCTATTGAGTTGTGGAGGTCTGGTAGGCAGCCACTTCACGTAAAATACTGGTATTCAGCTGAATCCGGTATGACTGGAAGCCGACCCCAATATAGTTGGGAAAAGGCTTGGCAGATGATGATGGACCTAACAACATAGGTAAAAGTTGAATCTTACCTTTCTCCCAGCTCTATCAACAAGCTGGCATGCCAAAAACGACCCAAAGATCTGGACAGCAGCGAGCAATATCGACTGCTTGTTCGGTGACAAGGCGATGCGAGTGTCCGGATCTCTGCTGGCTTCAGTGAAGATGTGGCTGGCGTAGACAAGGACAGCGATACAGCCGCAGAATTCTCGGGTCAAGTTCACTATGAGCGCCACCCAGAACGCTTTGACAGCGGTCTTGTCGGAAACTGTTGGGAGAAAAAATGTCTTTAGGCCATTGAACATACGATCGTGAATCTAATAGATCTATTTTAAACACACAATTTTGTGAGGTCAGATGGATGTCTTTTTACTCTTTCGCGAGAAAACATTTTCCTAAACAGAATTGAATGAGACTTTACAGTGGTATAGTTTATAAATTAGTTTTCCACCTAGGCTATAGTATATAAAGGTACAAGGTTTAAAAGCACCAACTCGCCCTGGCTGGGGGCCTTAAATTCATTTGAGGCCACCACAGGATTGATCGGTTAAGCAGTAACCAGCCTTAGTGTGCTGAACTGCGAGTGGTTCATATAAAAAAAAACCACTAACTCCGGACGGAGCTGCGATTGGCAGCTGAGGAGCTGTTCAGGTTGCATCCAAGATTTGAACGAGCCTATGATAGCATTAGCTTCGTTCAAATCTTGGATGGTGCAGGTACTTGTGCACGACGAGCAATTAAATAGGTTATGCATGTCCTGCGAACGGGCCGCGCACTAACACTTCGCCTCCTAGAGAGGAGGCCTGTGTCCCAGCAGTGGGAACGTTAAAAGGTTGATTAGGGGCCATTGTGTGACAAGAAGGTGGGAGGGGTTCTAAATTTCGTGACGTCACATCTCAAAACCTATTTTAATCTAAGTAAAATACGAACAAATTACATTAATAAAATTGTAAAATATGTGACGTCACACTAGGGGGTCGCATAAATGTGACCAGCTGTGACAAGGAGGGGGGGGGGGTAAAAGTCATGAAATTCGTGTGACGTAATTTATTAATGGCCCCTTATGCTTATGCATGTCCTGCGAAGGGGCCAACCGGGGTCGGAAGGATGGCACATAGAATACAGGTAAGTAGATCATAACCTTGATTATGGCAAACCGCTGTTTTATCTCAGTCGGTAGTACGTTTCCTTGAGATTCAAATTGTTCACGTAAACGTAGCTGCGGTCAAAGCCAGTCAACTACAAGATTGGGGTAGGTAAAAACGCTGTTAAAAATGAGCGTGTGGTTAGCGTTCTCAGAGGCGGCGTAAGGCGTGGGCTGTGTGGCCCACGCCTTACGCCACACGGTGCAAAGAGCCTCGCGCCGAAAATAAATTTAAAAAGGTATGGAAAATAAAGAAAATAAAAGAGCATTTCCTTTCACAATGACATAGGTAATATTAGCAGATATGTATGTATGTATGTATATATATTTGTATTTATGTATGTAAATATATAAATCTATATTATCTAGTACACTGGATCCTACCCTCTATGCTGATCTCTCTCTATCACTCAAAGGTTTGCTGGAAGAAAACTCAACTTTGAGTTAAGCTCGCCCTTGTACATGCAATTTATTATGTATAATATATTATTCGTTATTTTGGTGTACAATAAAGAATTAAAGAAAGAAAATCCAAAATTACACGCGTTCGGTAAAACCAAAAGAGAATTTATTTTTCTTTCTTTACTTTTTTTCATTAATCTTCCAAAGAAGTATAAGTAAAAAGTGATTTTATATTCTTTTCTAATTGCACCATCAGGCCCCGCGAAATGTACTTGCCCACATAAAGTTAAGGTCTTGCGCCGCCACTGAGCGTTCTGGCATGTGAATGCTAGGATCTACTAGGCATATCTATTCTCATTTCCCCATTCCCCATGTATGCCTCATTTTTCACGACAGTCATAAATCGTTCAGAGTAGTAAGTATAGGTAGCATTGTTGATAATATCAGTCTGTCTATTCAGTCAGTCAGAAGCAGTGGTGGCCGAGTGGTAACGACCCCGACTTACGAATTATGAGTCGCGGGTTCAAACCTAGCCAGGCGCATGACTTTGATTAATTATCTTCATCACCACTGCTCTCAAAACGGTGAAAGGAAAACATCGTGTGGAAACCGGCATGTCCTAGAACCAAACATTCGAAGACATGTGCCATTCACCAACCCGCACTGGGCCCGCGTGGTGGATTACGGCCCATTCCCTCCTAGAGAGGAGGCCTGTGTCCCAGCAGTGGGAACATTAAAAGGCTGATTATGCTATTATGCTATTCAGTCAACGTGTCACCGGAGTGAGCACCTACATTTGTACATTAGGCGCTCACTTCGGTGAGCATGAAATGAACTGTCATTTCATTTTCTGTTCACTTCTTATTCTTACACGGTGCATGGCAGATAGTATCGGTGCCTGACTTAAAATATAATCTAACTAGCTTCTGCCCGCGACTTCGTCCGCGTGGAATAGTTACTTTACCCCCGATTTTGAAACTCTCAGCCCGATCAGTTTAAAATTGACAAAGTTTCATACAAACTTTCATCCCCTATTTTATCCCCTTGGGGGTAGAATTAATCAAAATCCTTTCTCAGCGGATGCCTACGTCATAACATCTACCTGCATGCCAAATTTCAGCCCGATCCGTTCAGTGGTTTGGGCTGTGCGTTGATAGATCACTATGTCAGTCAGTCAGTCAGTCACTTTTGAGTTATATATATTTAGATAGATAGTAACTTGATTACTCCCAGGGCTCCCGCAATGTTCTAGAGACCTCAAATGAGTAGTACTTATTATTAAATAAGTAGAACTGCTTTAGCCGTTTCATAAACACAAATACAACCAACATTGTACTCTTAGTTCGCAATAAAAGTTTTTAGTTTGATTTCACATAGTGCGATGCTCTCATTGGACTTTCAAAGATTCAAAGCATTTATTTCAATTAAACCCTTTACTTTTGAATTGTCAAGTCGAAAGAGGTGAAGCTATCTGCACGTTCCAAAGCGTAGATCTCTATGGAGAAGAACGTGCAAGAAACTCCACGGACACTCTTTTAAATCATGTTCTGTATTACATAACCTTGGTTACATCCTTGGTCGCTTCTATATGTGAGGACAATGCAAAGAAAAAAAAAGGAAACTATAAAAACAATTCAAAGTATAAAGATTAAAACAAGTCTGTGGCAGTTAAGAGGTGACTTTGCAGAATGAACCTATGTAAGTTCATTCTGCAAGATCTCCAAATGACAGCCGGGATCAACAGCTTAACGTTCTTTCCGAAGCACGGAGGAAACTTGATACCAGTGGACCCATCCACAGATTAACTTTGCCAAGAGTTGGAAGTATCCGTACGGCTGTTATTCTTTAGCCACGAGCTCCTCTGGGAAAGCCGATCAGCTACCCTAGCCAAGTTACAAACGATTCATGTTGCTCTAATCGATAACGCTTCAGCGTCGTCAGCTACTGTAGAAATAAGTTGGTAGCCATGTTGACGCGCCTGAGTCGGCCGCTCGTTCTACAATGTCTTTAGAAAAACGACCTATTCTTTAGTCTCTGGCAAGCGTTCCTACAAACGTCAAACAGGTTAAAATTTAAACTCTGTTTTAATGCTTTAACCGTTAATTTCAAACATTTCAACGAAAGATGTAGCGTTGAACATTGTAGAAACGATAACAATTCATTCTATAATTTTCAACGATGTGAACTTGGCTACGAATTTTCTATTCGTTTGTTCTAACCACGTGACTTAACGTTGAGATGATTTCATTCTGTTTCATTCCGATTCATTTGATTCGTTTTCGACTAGCGTTAACGATTGCAGATTACCAACTTGGCTAGGGTTACGTAAAATAAAATTCTTATTTTTGGTAGGAACCTACTTTCTGTTTTTCTTATGTCCAATTACAAATTTAATATTAAGTACCTCAACCTTTTTGAAGGTCGTCATGAGAGGCAGTAGGTAACTCTTAGTTTGCTTAGGGCTTCACTTGAGCAAAGCGATTTTATTAAAAAGGGTTAGAAGTAAGGAGCCCTCAATTTAAAACATAGGCTCTTTAAATTAGTTCTACACCCACGTTTAAATTTGATGGTACCTAAGAAATTAGACTTTGTGAAAAATTATTTCCTGAGAAAATATTTTCTTAAATCAAACATCGTTAACTGGAACTGGGGAATAAGAAATTAAGTAGGTAAATATAAATCAGTTACACGTTTTTTTGGTTGTCTGGAAACTTTTACAATTTTCTACAAAACTCTGTGGAAAATTTTTGAACTTTTTCATGAATTTTATGTATGTATATACTAGCTGACCCGGCAAACCTCGTTTTGCCACATAAAATAAAATAAAAACAAGGGGTGGACCACCTTTAACATTTAGGAGGATGAAAAATAGATGTCTGATTCGCCACCCTAGCCAATATGCACGCTAAGATTCACGAAAACCGGTCGAGCCGTTTCGGAGGAGTTCAACCACAAGCACCGTGACACGAGAATTTTATATATAAGAATATTATAAGTGACTATTACTATATATACACTTAAATAAAAAAAACTCTTAACTAATTAAAAATAAAAATAGTCAAAACATAGCTCGATAAATTCCTCCGCACCGCACTGGTAATATACTTAAAAGGCTGGCAGCATGACCACGCTGTATGGCAATGTTTATCCTTATCCAAGGTAAAAGCCAGCCCCTTGGGTCACGCGAACTGTCAACTAAACGTCTTGACAAATCTTTAAATAAGTTATAAGCACTCGGACCCCGAATCAATAGGAATCTGATTTTTCTTAGCGAAATAAAATCTACCAAATTGAGTAATAGAAGATCTATCGGTATAATTATTCTACACAGCGATACCTTTGCAGCGTATCTCTGTTTTGTATGTACGAGTATGTCTGATAGATATAACCTAGGGTTTTATAACAGTGAATAGGTTTGGTATTATAGGAAAGCGTGCCCCATCGTCACCCATATAATTTTCATCAGGTGAGTTCGTTGTCAAGCACAAAGCCTATCAACAGATAGTTATATATTTAAAAAAACCGAGCGAGCCTTACAGTAGTCGTATATGATTTGTAGGTAACATCTCATCTTGGAAATAATCAAAAACTTAAATATATCTCGAAAAACATATATTTTGGTATTACTTCAACTGCGGGCCTGCGGATGGCGAGCTATGGGTGACTCGCCATCCGATAGCAACCAGGCCCGAGTCGACGGCGCGTCCTGTTCCACGCGCGCCTCAAAGAGTCGTCAGCAAAGAAGACCCCATAGGGTCAGTGCCTGCTAGGGTTGCGGAATTTGCTCGAAAGAGTCACCGCGGCCCTGGAACGCAAAGGGCATAGATATAGAAGGATCACGGGTGGGTTTTAGTCAGTAAAAGTCTGACACTGCCTTCCGCTCCGCCCAGAGTGGGAGAAGTCATTTCATGATTTCCCATCCAAAAAAAAGGTATTACTTCAACTGATTTGTCATCACAAAGAAAAATTCGAACTTAGAAAATGTATTTGAAATTACACTTTTAATTCTTTTCTCAAACTAATGCAATTCTTTTTTAACAGTTTTCTTTGGCTTCCTGTTACAGACTTCTGCAATGCTATTCTGTAAGAACTCACTCCAGTGCTCACTTCTGATTCTGCGGTGAAAACTGTATTTAGTATTCTGTTACTTAACTTGATGAAAACTACGCTAGCGCGACTAAGTGAGAACATAGGTGAAGCGAACTACTTTTAAGTGAAAAGTTATCTAACTTGACAGTCAGAATATCAAATACTTTTCACTTCAGGTGAGTTACGAAGTGTAATCGAAAATGAGATATGAATCGTATTCGCACGTGAGTTCTTACAGAATAGCACTGCTGTTCTATTTTACGAAATCACTCCCACAGATTGAAGTAAAGCGGGAGAAAAGATGTCAGGTACACATAAAAAATATCGGAATAAAAAAATGTCACTGACACTAGGACACCTGTGACACTCTGGTGCAAAACATTTGATCAACAAATTCCAAAGGGCTTTTAATCGACTGCAGAAAAACAAAACGATACAACAACAATTGAACCACGCCCACAATTTAAAACAACAATTACAAGTACCAGGAACCCATAAACGTAAGGCGATTGACACCGCCGCAATGTTTAACCCCAAACAAAACGTTACCAATTGACATTTGACACATGCAAAATGACAGAAGCGAATTAAATGGCTGCCAGAATTGAGAATGATACTTGCTGGTCAAGTATCAAGGACATTTTGGTCGCCACGCTTTTATAAAGAGGTCGGGTCAATCTGTTCGTCATCAATATTATTGGTGTCGCAGTCGTAATAAATAAGTACACGTGAATGTTTTGTTGTTTGTTTATTGTTTAGATTCTGTTTATACCTACTGAACATAATTTAGTTTCTAAAAGGGCACACCTATGAAGTCTAAGCTGGCTCATTTGGTATGGCTTGGGGCTAGTTTTGCTACCCTATCCTTAAGCAAATTGCAATGTGACATTGCATGAACAAATCTAGGGCTCCGTTAGGCGAGAAATAATACGGTTTTAGTACAACTAGGTAGTACTCTGTAGCGTTTATTCCATGAAACAGTTCACAATATACCTGCCTTCCTTATTCCTCATGGTGGAAGCTGTAAATAGTTCTTCGCATTTCATTTCATCCTCCGTGAGCATTGGTTTTGTTCCTGATGTTTCAGCCTCCAGTTCCCAGAACTTTTTCAGCATGTTGTCAGCATCAAAACTTGAATGCATTACGTGGATGTGAGAGTGTATTTTGGATGAATTGTCTACCTCACAGACCCCTGATATTATTCACCCAAACGCAGTATCCTGCGCTAAGAGTGAACCAACCAAATTTCTTTGAATGCCTTCTTGAATGATTTGACTGTACGTGTACACCTCAGCACCTAATAAGTTATCGATTTTATTTGGTCTGTGATATTCAGGTTCAGCCAAATCATCAACTGTCAGATTTACCCATTCTACCCTGGTTACCTTGGTAATTACCAATTAATACCTACTTTTAAATCTCAACACAGCAAATATCCTGTGGAGGACGAGGTAGATTAGGTACGAGTGTTAGCAGTATTTTTTTATCGTCATCGCCAATAGAATGTCACTGAGTATAGAGCCTCAGCCTGGGTCTGGGCCTGATGGGAGCTCTAGACACCAAGAGCTCCGACTCCGACGCACCACATCAGGCCAAAAATCGCCACGAATGGACGTAGTTCATTAAGATATTTAGTCGGGCTTATAGCTATGAGCAAAACAACTGAAGGAGGGCTGTAGTTGCTGTATTTTTAGAAAAATACCTGTAGAGAAACCTCTTAATTGTGTAGGCATTATTGATTGAACTCCTAATTTGTTTCGAACAATGATAACGCAAAACATTTTGTCAGGAAGGACTCACACCACTTTCAAGTACGGACCTCTTCCAAAACGAACTGCTAATTAATTATGACCCTGAGTTATAAGAAGGAAGTATTATATGACAAATGACAACGGCCTATTCCAATTTCCGCGTTTCAAATGATTTGTTTGTTGTTATTTGGCATCGTCGTAGATCTCACAGAGTGGCTGCCAATCTTAACGAGGGAGCAATTTGATTTTTTTGGTGTCGGCAGTGACCATATACCCAAAAAAAATTTTTGAAGAAAGTAAGTATTCACACAACTATTCTTTAAAATTCAAAGTATCAAGTACTGACTTATTATATAGACTAGCTGACCAGCGCAACTATGTAAGTGTGCGTCACATGTGAGAGAAAAAAAAAACTTTTTTGCAACATTTTTCATTCTTGCATTGCATTGCAGAATTTTTCGACCTTTTTTTTTGGATGGGAAATCATGAAATGACCCCTCCCGCCCCGGGTGGAGCGGTAGGGAGTGTCAGACTTTTACTGACTAAAACCCACCCGTGATCCTTCTTGTGCCCTATGCGTTCCAGGGCCGCGGTAACTCTTTCGAACAAATTCCGCAACCCTAGCAGGCACCGACCCTATAGGGCCCCGTCCTCGGTGCTGACGGCTCCTTGAGGCGTGCGTGGAACACAACGCGTCGTCGACTCAACCTAGAATTTTTCGACCTGAGATAAGCGCAGTCAACCAAACAAACATAAAATCTTCAGCTTTATAAAATTAGTAAAGTAATAGTATAGAATTCATACAGAAACATAAAATCACCATTCCTTTCGTTTGTAGTCGAAGCTCGTTCTGCCACCTACACCTTAGTTTGCCTTAATGACTACTGTCCAATAAAAAGCAGATACTTACACAATAGTTTGGGCGAGAACTTCGGCTCACTAGTAGTCTGCTCAATGATCAGTCTGTCAACTTCTTCGGAGATAGACTTGTCATCTTCTGGCAAGGAGCGCAGCCACGCCAGCACCTTTGCTGTTTCCTGAAACAAAGGTATGATTAGCAAAGGACAAGCAGAATGTATCTGACTAGATGGACACACTATGTAATATATTTAGCAAAGACAGTCTCCAGGGGTGGGGTTTCTTTGATGTTAACGATCTATAGCGTTCATGGCCCGTCTTTCAATTTGTGTTGCAAGCCCAGTCAACTGTATATGTGAGGACGTAATGAATCTGCTAGGGTGGCGTAATTTGTTCTAAAGAGTCATCGCGGCCCTGGAACGCAAGGGGCACGAGAAGGATCACGGGTGGGTTTTAATCAGTAAGAGTCTGACACTCCCTTCCGCTCCGCCCAGAGCGGGAGAAGTCATTTGAAGGGCCTAATGAATGCGTCAGCAAACGTCGTTACCGTAGCTTAATATTGGGACAAACAAACAAAACTATGGGGATGAGAGTTTTTGTCTAAGAAGACGAAAATGGCTATTCTAAAGACTTAAGAAGTTATAGATACATTGTGACGTGACGATTGCAGGGCTGTAGCTAGAGTTTAATTTGAGGTAGGGCAGCATTGGCTACAGGTAGAGCAGAAGTAAAAAAAATATCATAATTGATCTGCTCCGAAGCACGGGCTCCTAAATCAATTACCATGTACATATATCACTGACCTCTAGGTCAGTGATGTGTGAAATTCTAAATACCAGCGTTCTCCAGTCCTCAGATATGGTGCTGCATCACTAAACACAGAAGGGATCTCCTCAAAGCACTGAAGTCGCGTTAATCCCCTTTGAAAGTTGTACAAAATTATCGCATGCATATTTTCCTTTGAATAGACGCTACAATAAAACTATTCGACCGATCAAAAAACATTCTTTCGTTTTCGAATTCTAAGTTCAAAAAGATGAAAAAGCCATATGTTTTTTTTTTTTAATAATTGCGGGAGGTTTGCAAACGACACGACTTAAAAGGCAGCCCTGTATGTTCGGAAAAGTTTAGATACCTATTGCTACATTTTTTTTTATCTCAAACTATATACAATCAATTCAATTATAATAAATTTATCTCAGTTTTTGGTATTTTTAAGGTAGGTCATTGTGATTTCAAGGTAGGGCATTGCCCCACAATTGCCCCCCCCCCCCCCTTGCTACGGCCGTGGATGATTGACAGCTAAGTGTGAACAATCTATAAAACTAGCAATAATAATAGTCCTTTTGGTCCTGAAGGGTTTCGGCGATGCCACCCAATTCCAACGAAGACTGACCTTTGGAGCAGTACAAATTGTACTTCACAAGTATGTGCACATTTCTTTCATCACTCTTATAACCTGATGACAATCTGACACAACCACAGACAGGTCTGGCACAGGGTCAACGGCCTAATGTGCCTTCAGAGTCACGAGGATGTCACATCACCATCTCTGCGCTCTCACAGACAAATTCGCAATGAAAAACCTCGATGACATTTTTCGCCCGACCTGGGAATCGGACCCAGGTTTCCAAGCTCACACAAATGTAGATACATGTACTGTTGTCATTATCTATTTAAATAACTCAGTACCTATATAATGGACAGAGTAATTGGTATGGCTGTTAACCCTTTTTACACAGTCAGTGAGACTATCATCAATCATTTTGCAATCACTTAATTAACTATAGACCGTATGGGTCAATGAATACTATAAACTTTGGACTGCGATAAGCTAAGGCGATTGATTCATTCCATATTCCAATTGGTTTAAACTATGTTTTTCATAATCAGCCTTTTAATGTTCCCACTGCTGGGACACAGGACTCCTCTCTAGGAGAGGGAATGGGCCGTAATCCAACACGCGGGCCCAGAGCGTGTTGGTGAATGTCACATGCCTTCGAATGTTTAGTTCTAGGACATGCCGGTTTCCTCACGATGTTTTCCTTCAACGTTATGAGAGCAATAGTGATGAAATTAAATACACAAAGTAATGCGCCTGGCTGGGTTGAACCCGCTAACTACAATTCGCCACCACTGCTCAAACTATGTTGTTCGTTTCTGTTCTATTACAGGATTAGTTTTAAGCAGGGATCAGAGGTTTTATCATTAACACAACCCGTATTACTTATAGATCGATGATATGGCTAGAATGGGGAGTGCCTGTGTGTGTATTTGATTTTGAGAGGACGACTGAAAGAAGAAAACATTTTGTGCCATTCCAAAAAAAAAATACAGATTGGTTAAGAGGCTTTATGCGTGGGCATCACTGATCTAAAACGCTTAGTCTTTTCCCAAATATGATTGGGTCAGCTATCTAGTTTAACCGGATGTAGCTCTACCAGTATTTTAGATGGAGCGGTATATCCTACCCTACACAGTTACTGGGCAACATGATACCACTTGGCAAGACTGGTATCAGATTTCCTGGCTTCTTCAGTCGTGGTCGTCGGTTTTTCTACTCGATGACTACGCTTCTTAAAGATCTACAAATAGGTACGTGCTTTCTGTGGCACGGAAAATCTTGGTAGGTATTTAAGATGGTTCTAATGAATTGGGGAAAAAACAACCGACTTCTAAACAACAAAAAACAAAAAAAAGTATAAAATAACTTTAATTTAGGAAGTCGATGTTCAAAAAATGAAGAAACAACCAAAAACACGACGGAACACGAGTTCTACGATTGTAAAGAAGATATACATATTTTAAGAAAATCTTCCAGCAAAAGTATAAAAATATACGTCACTCATAAGATTACGTTTTGTCGTCGCACGAAAAATACACGTGACGTTCGGATTTCACGTAATTAAAGGATGACCAAAATTCAAAATTCAAAATTCAAAAGTCATTTATTCAAACTAGGCTGATAGACAGCACTTTTTGAACGTCAAATTTAACATAAAGACAGTCCCCCAAAACGCCCACCCGTCACCACTTCCTAGTGTTTTAGCTGGGAAGAAGAAGTGGCGCAACTAACTCCCCAGCAACACATCTGTCTATTGCGTTTTAAGAACTTGAATTTATACAATAGTATGCAAAGTCATTGATACATGACAAAGGTAGAAAAAAAAAATATAATTATCCAACATGGAAATCATAAATCAATTCACTAAATTATAGAAGCTAACTTATAGAGAAAGAACATGATAAAATTAAATAAGATAATTATTGTCTTGCGTTCAACAAAGCGACCAACTATTCTTATCGTCGACTTATCGACCCCTCAGGAACATACATATAATTATATCAAACTCTCTTTCTACGTCCTTGAATTTACATAATTTGCAATACTTCTTGGTTTTATTATACAGTGTGTTAACTAACAGAGGACGTTCCCGTTAACCCGCAATAGTAGGTATAGCATCCATATATGATAAAAAAAATATTACCATTCGAAAACAAAAGGTTTTTTTTTTAATATTTAAGTATTTACTAAAAATGTTAAATTGATACGTTAAAGAAACACTGTACACGCGTACTTGCCGGTTTGGGCATTCCTACTATGAGTACTATTTAATTCCGCGCTACTATTTTGATTTTAAACAAGATGTTTCGAATTTATTGTCAATAAATTATTTTTTTGAATTCGGATTATTTTATGCTTATTTTTCTAAGCTGGTATTTTTATTTTAATCTATTAATGATATAGATTAACGAGTTTAAGGAACGCCCTCTGTTATTTAACATACTGTGTATCAGTCGCAACTCAAAGGTCAGCGAGTCAACACGTCTCCTGAGGATGCCTCGTGGAGAGGCGAAACACGTGTCGGTGTTGGGTTTTGCATTGCCTTCCTGCATGTGCATAAAATCCTTGCATTTGCCTTGTAATCTTGCATGTGCATAATATAGCGGGCGGGAGGGAGGTGCATACCTGCAACCCACTAATATTCGCGGAAATTAAAACTAGATATATTGTTTTCAATTTAAAAATACTGTATATCCTTTTTACCTCATTTTTCCCGCACTTGACCAAGTACGAGGGTGTCTCCGGTAGCCGCAGCAGGATGCAGAAGTGGATTAGGGGAATTGCGAGCAGGATCCAGAGCACTGTGTGGAACGGCAGCAGGTCCCCTAACACGAAGACTAGCAGGTTACCAACAGTCTGGGGGACAAAAACTAAGATTATTTACAGTTCAAATAAATCTACATAACCTTAAGCCAAAATTGGCAGGTAAAATATATACCTAGGTACCGTGAAGTCGGTCGGTTACTTGGTAGGACCAAGTAACCGACCTCCGGGGTCTATAAATATAAACTACAGACTAGTAAAATGTAATACTCCTTACTAATATTATAAATGCGAAAGCGTGGATTCTTGTTACGCTTTTACGCAAAAACTACTCAACCGATCATCATGAAACCTTGCACACATATTCTTGGAGGTATTAGAAGTAGCATAGGATACTTTTTATCCCGGGATTATGTTCCCTTGGGATAATTTCCGACATTCACGCGGGCGAAGCTGCGGGCAGCAGCTAGTATAACATAATATTACTAATATATATAAACAATAGGGAAGTTGACTAAAACAATCTAATATAATAGTCCGTCAGATAGATTTCCAAAAAATATTGTACACATATTTTTTCTTTTTTCACGTAAACAACAAACGAAGAAGATACAGTGCGTTGAAAACTCGTATGACGTCACTTCGTGCTACGATTTTTACCGCGCCGTGACGTCACAAGCCCCCACTCATAATCTTTTATAGAAGTCATTTTTTTTTTTGATAAAGCAATAAATTAGTGTTCAATATTTCTGGATAATCTAATTGACGTTCAGGAAACTCCCCCAGCTGTCGCGCTGCGTGTCACGGGTTAGATTCCCGCTTGGAAAAAATGTTTTTATGGCCTACAGATAGTTGTCCCGGGTCTAGTTGTTTGTATGTGTCACCTACGATACAGGAGAAATACCAAGTGAGAGACAAAGTAAAAAAGAAATGGGACTAACAAATTAGTATACAAATTGCGCTGTGACGATATTAAGATGCAACACATGATATGTAGTACCTGCTTATGAATATTTCTAAGAACGCATACTTACGCAGACAACATCTATTGCCAATATCCACGACGAAATCGCTTATTTTCCTTACAACTAAAAATGATGCAGCACTTTTTGTGGAAACGTATTGTTCTGTACTATAAGTATTTGCCCATTAGCACATCACAAATAAAAATTCTACGGGGAGTACCAAATTCTCAATAGGTACTTAGACTTACAAAAACTCTTCCTCGAACTAAGAAAATAACAAGGAAAAATCGCCCGTCTTTGTTCGAAGGGGGGAACACCTGAGTTATGTGTACATTCTTTAGAGAAAAAAACTGATAATGGACCATATTTTCCTTATTTATATTATCGTGCTTCATCCGTCACGAATTGCAATTGTTTTTATAATTTGAATAATCGGTTGTGGTCTAGAATGTCGTGATTCTTGTGATTCTTATTTTACGTTTAGGGCGAGTTTATTATCAGTAGTTGGAAAAACTAGCCCAGTGTGAGTCGGACTAGCTTTTTTTTTTGTTTGGACCACTCGCAGTTCAGCACACTAGGGCTGGTTACTGCTCAACCGGACAATCCTGTGGTGGCCTCAAATGCTCAAATGAATTAAGGGCTGAGTTGGACTCGGAACACGGCTGTGTTTTATTCAGTAAGAGTCTGACACTCCCGTTCCGCCCAGAGCGAGAGTAGTCTTTTGATGATTTCCCAAACAAAACAAAAGAGTAACAGGATGGAGAATATGTAAGATTCCTGTCGTTAAAAGCAACCGTAGATGAACGCAGGAGAAACCCGTCTGCCCAAGTTACAACTGCATACCAGAGGCATCGTAGATTTGTATCAGCCTCAATGCAACGAAGCATATTTGTTTACGGCTCCAAAAAGAACTGCTGCGCGATCTATACCGCTACTGACGAAATTAAGTCCTCCATCGTGGTATTAGAGTTTGCCGTGCGATTTGAACATATACAACAGCCCGAATATCAACTATCGTGCAGTTTCCCTCCGGAAACAAATTCCCTAAACGACTTACAGTACAATCTGCCAGCGAATGTCCCGTCAAATTGAACTAAGTGGCTATCTGCCTCGGTTTGTTTCTCCGCTTACTTCTTTTCACTAACAGAAAAAAGTTTATCTATGTATATATTAAACAGGTATTCTAAAAAGTGAACGCGCCGCCTGCCGGTGTGTCCTAACCCTTATTTGGCATGAAATTCTAAGATAGAGATAAGTGTCTATGGTCTAATGACTTACGGTGACGTATGTGATATGTTCTTTTTTCAAACGTTAAAAACAAGAACGTTTATGTACATACTATTATATAATTTGTGTTTATTTTGTACTAAATGGCTGAACTCAAACTCAATTTGTCCAGCCTGTTCCCAACTATACACCAATATAGTTCCAGTATTTTACAAGGAGGGTGTGGTATGGTTTTTTTTATGGTTGCGAAATCATCAAATGACTTCTTGTGCTCTGGGCGGAGCAGAAGGTAGAGTCAGACTTTTACTTACTAAAATCCCATCCGTATTCCTCCTTTGCGTTCCAGGTCCGCGGTGACCCCTTCGAATAAATTGGTGAACGGGTACCACGATATCCCTTGGCAAGACTGGTGTCAGATTTCATGGCTTTGGGCTTTCGTAAAACTGTTTAAAATCTGAAATTGAAAACAATATATCTAGTTTTAATTTCCGCGAATATACTACATATATTATTATATATTATTATATACTAGATATATTGTTTTCAATTTCAAATTAAAATGGATTTCCGCAAAGTAACGCCTGACTCAATCAATTTTGTTTAAAATCTACAAATGACTGGCAGGGCCAACAGCTTAATGTGCTTTCCGAGGTACGCTAGAATTTCGTTATGTTAAGATGGTCACCAAAATCCGTGAATTTTGGTGACCGGCCTCGGCAAGCGTTACTTAAGTTTGGAAGATCGTCCCGTGCGGCTGTTTCTATTAAGCCTCGAGCATTAAGCGATTAATGTCAAAAATATGATAATAATATAATAATAAATTTATTCAGTTCAATAAGACATTGTACAGTAATGAAACACTAACGCGATACATACAGAAAAGCCATAACTGTTACGTTTCTTCAAAATTCCCTGGGTCCCACACTAGGATTCCTTGCGTCGGCGTCGTGCGGTCCAGTCTATTCCCAAATAAGGCAATAACTAAGATTTTTAATTTAAATGAAAAAAAAGAATTAAATTAAATGGGTAATGGGAATATAGGTATGTGTATAGATGGGTGCATTAGTTGTAATTATATATATACATACTAGTACTTCGCTTGGGGGCGCGAGTTGCGAGCAACTCGCGTTGTCTTTTTAGTATTTTTACTCACCCAGATACCCTCTATACAACCCTGAAGACCATTTTTCTCTACAATGTCAGGTTTCTGAGATATGCCAAGGGGTTGAAACAAGGGGGTTGAAAAGGGTTGAACAGGGTTGAATTTTTTATTCGCCATATATTCATTCAAACACCCTCTATATAGCACTGAAAACCATTTTTCTCTACAATGTCAGGTTTCTGAGATACGCAAAGGGGTTGAAAGAAGGGGGTTGAAAAGGGTTGATTTTTTATTGGCCATATACTCACCCAGATACCCTCTATATAAATCCGAAGACCATTTTTCATTACAATGTCAGGTTTCTGAGATACGCAAAGGGGTTGAAAGAAGGGGGTTAAAAAGGGTTGAATTTTTTATTGGCCGTATACTCATCCAGATACCCTCTATACAACCCCGAAGACCATTTTTCTCTACTGTGTCAGGTTTCTGAGATACGCAAAGGGGTTGAAAGTAGGGGGTTGAAAAGGGTTGAATAGGGTTGAATTTTTTATTGGCTATATACTCACCCACATACCCTCTATACAACCCCGAAAACCATTTTTCTCTAAAATGTCAGATTTCTGAGATACGCAAAGGGGTTGAAAGAAGGGGGTTGAAAAGGGGTAATTTTTTTTTTCGTTTTATACTCATCCAGACACCCTCTATACAACCCCGAAAACCATTTTTCTCTTCGGCGTCAGGTTTCTGAGATAAACAAAGGGGTGGAAAGAAGGGGGTTGAAAAGGGGTAGTTTCAGATTTTTCCCATACTCACCCCGACACCTTCTATACAACCCCATAAAAAGTTTTCCCCTCCTAGCACGGCAAGTGGGAGAACAATTATGTCAATCAGTCAGTGAGTGGTTTTTTAATTATATATAATATAATTTGCTAATAACTTTACGAGTGTATGTTCAAAAGTTACTTTATTTAATTTTTGATGATGTTAAATTAATTGTAATTGTTGAATTAATTTATTATTAATTGAACCCGCGCAATCCTACTTATCACCGCGGATACTGGACGGGTCAATTAATTAATAACGGTCACTGGTTATTAATGGTCACTGATTGCGAATACACGTGTATTTATGTGTCTACACACGCCCCGTTGATAGACAAAGTATAAAGCAGACCCACCGCGGCGCATGCTGGGCACGTGCACGCGGCGCATTTTAACTGTGTGGATTCATTTGATTGACAACGTGGGTTTACGTTTCCATTGCAGTGCACACTAGACACCCACACTATTTAGCGAGAATTTCTAATTTCCTACCCAAGATTTCCTAACCAAATCCCAGCCTCCTGAACTAAAGACTACCGACTGATATGCTTGTATTAATTCTACACGTGGTAGTGCGTACGTCGTACGTTGGGATGTTACGGAGCTTCGACTCCGACTCCGATAAGTCGGAACTTCCGATTATTATTACACCTTTGGTTCCGACTCCGGCTTCGAGGTCGAAGCATAACACAGAGCGGCGGCGCGCGGGGAATCCCCCGCCTCCCGCTACGTGCGCTCTTCGAAGCTTATTTTTTCACTTGTTGTTAGTTTTTTACGTACACGACACGTTTGTAGGTTATAGATATTTGTTTTGATTTTTGTGACTTAGAATCAATATAAGTGGTCAGTTTGTGTGTTGGACAATGAAACCAAGAAAAAGTTGTATTTGGAATTACTTCATTGAAGTTAATTTAGATTCGGCAAAGTGTAAACTGTGTATGAAGACGTATTCAAGAAAGGGAGGTACGAAAACGTCATTAAAAGGTCATTTAAAGTGTGTCCATGCCACAGAATACGAAAAATTAATAAAAATTGAAACTGAAAAGAAAAATACAATACAGCCTTCGAATTCCACGCCTCTTCAGGAGGCAAAAAAAACAAATTATATTTAAAGGAAACTTTGCTGAAGAATCAAAAATGGTGTTCTTCTAATGCTAAATCTATGGAAATTGACAGATTGATTTCAGAAATGATTGTTTACAAGATCTACCATTATAACATGCCATTTTTTTCATTGTATGTGTTTCATTTTATACTTAAAATGAAAAAAGTTTGCCTGAATATTGTTTTATTTGTCCTTAAATAAAATTCCGCCCCCGCCTCCGACTCCGGTTCCGACTTCGGTTCCGATTCCGATAAATCTAATACAAAAACTCCGACTCCGACTTCGGTTCCGATAAAATTACCTCCGTTACATCCCTAGTCGTACGTATCTATTATTATAATATAATAAGTAAATCTCTCATCTATGTGAGTTTGTGCCGTTGTAAGGGGTAATCTCTGGATCTACTGAACCGATTTTCAAAATTATTTCACCAATACAAAGCTACGTTATTTTGGAGTGTCATATTCTATCCCCGTATTGCCACGGGAACGGGAACAACGCGGGTGAAACCGCGGAGCACTGCTATTCTTATATAAATTGAAGGTGCATGCTGTAAACATAGTTAACTACATTGTAACTAAATTATATTTATCTTTGGAGAGCAATACTTTTACAGGATGTTCCAGAATTGCGTGGTCATATTTTAGGATATGTTTCTGCTGAGTTTGAAGTCCTGGATTCTATACCCAGATCGGGCAAAATATTATTGGGATTTTCGATTTGGAATTTTTCAGTAGCAGCCCGGAACCTAGATTTCTGCCCAATGGGGGCTAACGGCTCACTATTATGATATTAGGACCGCGACGGGAAACCGCAGATGTATGTATTTAGTTATTTTATTTATTAGCGGTCTTTCAAAGTGCCGTTGACACCGGCCACCATAGGCCCGCGCCTATAGGCTATTCCCGGCCACCGTATACGGTGGCCGGGAATAGCCCTGCGACTCCCGATACCCGGGGACTCTTCTTCTGTTGCGGCAGCTGGGTCATGAGGTTTGCCTCTCCTTCACGTGATCCGTCTTTTCCTTTGCAACAAATACTGCTACGCATTAGGAAACACGATTCCTCTGCTGAAACTATGTGAAGAGTTAGGTATACTGCAGATATTCGGGCATGCTGCAGCGTCTGGTCAAGGTTACCATGTTCTTGGAATATCATTGAAGTTACAGAATACCAAATAGGATCTTTTTTTTTTCTGGTGGTGAAACATCAAGTGACTTGTCCCGCTCTGGGTGGAGCGGAAGGGAGTGTCAGACTCTTACTGACTAAAACCCACCCGTGATCCTTCTTGTGCCCTTTGCGTTCCAGGGCCGCGGTGACTCTTTCGAACAAATTCCGCAAAGGATACATAGGTCTAAAAAATTAGTTGAAAAAAAATCGATAAATAGTGTTACATTTAAATCAGACCCTGAGAGGCACATGGGTATGTGCCTCTCAGTGCCCTTTGCGTTCCAGAGCCGCGGTGACTCTTTCGAACAAATTCCCCAACATCAGCAAGCACTGACCCTACGAGGCCCCGTCGTCTTTGCTGACATACCAAATAGGACTATGCTGCCACAGACAGACAAATATACATATACACACGTCAAACGTATAATAACCCTTTTTGATCGGGCGTTATAAAATAAATATACCACGCTCCATTAAAATTTGAGTTAGAAATTAGCTTGTTCAGATGTGGCATCTTACGCGTGAACTCACGCGTTATAATTCAATCGGTTCACTGCATCGTACTATTGAACTTGATTTGTAATTGAAGGCGTGTGCACGCGAATAGAATACATACATATGTACATACATTTATTGGCGCCTAGTTCTACGGTGCGAATTCAAACGGCGTCTTTGTATTACGCTTATGCTAAGTGAATAGCATAAATTGAGAAAATTGATGACTATTTTCGGTAATCACTATGTGTATGGCTAAACTGTTCGCGTAAATGCCATTTAATTACTTATTTGTGGGGCCATATGGGGCCATTTGGAGTCTTAATTTTGGATAGAGCCCCATAAAATATTAGTGACTAGCAGCGCCCCGCGGTTTCACGCGCGTAGTTCCCGTTTCCGTGGGAATATGGGGATAATTTTACGGCCTATGTTACTCAGGGTGAATGTAGCTATCTAATGGTAGAATTTTTGAAATCGGTCTAGTAGTTTTTGAGTTTATTCGTTATTTATATACAAAACTTTCCTCTTTTTAATATTAGTATAGATATGTATGTGTATATCAAACGTACAAACATATCAATCAATTTGTCTGACGTTTTGCCAACTATGTTGGAGTCGGCACCTCAGTACCAGTATTTTAGAAAGATCGACTGCCTATCTGACAGTCACGTCTTCGCAACTGGGTAACACGATAACCCATGGCAAGCCTTTCTTTTTTGGATGGTAAATCATCAAATGACTTCTCCCGCTCTGGGCGGAGCGGAAGGGAGTGTCAGACTCTTACTGACTAAAACCAACCCGTGATCCTTCTTGTGCCCTTTGCGTTCCAGGGCCGCGGTGACTCTTTCGAACAAATTCCGAAACCATCCATGGCAGGTTTGGTGTCAAATTTTGTGGCTTCTAAATATCTGTAATGATTGTAATGATATTCAAATGACAGCTAAGATCAACACCTTAATGCTCTTTCCAAGGCACGGAGAATACCGGCATTTTTATAATGGTCACCCATACTGACAGCGGCAACCTTTGCTTCAACTCGAAGACCGTCCGAAAGATTGTTATGATTAAGTTTCAAGCTCTGATGGATGGATATTTAAATAAAATGACTAACCTGCGAGAATATAACGAAGGTCCCCGTCATTCCTCGGATGCTGTCCTCACTGATTTCCTTGACGTAAAGGGGACAGACCACGAAACCCCCTCCGGAGCCAAATCCAATAAGAGCGCGTGCTCCGATAAGGGCGATGGGGTGTGCGCAAATTAGCTTGACGGCCCAACCGACCTGAGGATGAAAGATGTGGTTAAGAACAGTGGTAACTCTTTTAAGCTATTGCATAGCTTCTATCGCGGGCCTTTTTTTTTTTTTTTTACGGGGGGAAATCCTCATGGATGTCCTCCGCCCTGGGGCGGGCGGAGGGGTCTGTCAGACTCTTACTGACTAAAACCACCCCGGTGTTCCATCTCTCACCTACGCCGGGGATCGCGGGAACGTAAACCACATCCGTAATCCCCGGCTGGTGCCGGCCCGCCTCTGCGGGCCACCTCGCGTCTACGGAGGGAGTGAGGTGTTAAACACCCTCCGTGACTTCAGAGAGGGGCGCACGGGAACACCTCGCGCCGCCACCTCGGGTCCGGATGAATCGGGGGCGACAGACGTCCCCAAGTCCACCGCCCCTGGACCCAGTTAGGGGGGCCGGAAGAGGGCAGCATACGCCCTCCTCCGACGCCCGGTGCGCCTGCTGCGGGCGGGGTCAGAGGTCGAGATCTCTCTTTCCCTTTCCGCAGCCTCCTTCTGCGAGATAACTGTTTCGCAGAAGGAGACCACCGCGTCCCAGGACTCCTCGCCGCCGACCATAGATTGGACTACGGCCGGTAGCGAGAGGTCACTGCCCACCACAGAGATGAGGTCACGGCGCGGCTCCTCCCAAGCGGCACACTCTGCCAGCGTATGCCGCGCCGTGTCCTCCCGACAGTCGACCGAATCCAGAAATTCCGTAACGAAAATAACCTAACACCGCTACGTCATTCGATTAGGCCCCGCCTTTTTAAAATGGTCGCTCGCCGTCACCGAGCCGACCCGAACGTCTGCGTTCGGAAACAATCGGTGGGACAAAGTTAAGTGAAACGTAGGTATGTGATTTACATTAGTACAGTAACCCAGGTGAACGAATCGAGACCATATCACAATGACGCAGAGTACTAAATATATATGTAGAATGATGGGATTGTGGGGCAAGTAAAACGCTATTAACGATTTTACTCGTGGTTTATTCCTTTAAATCCGACACACAAACGTATTATATTGAAATCCTCTTCTTAAAATTAAATAAATGTATATCCCACGTCTTGCCGTCTTTTACACTCAACCGCCATCTTACCTCCCTCTCCTCTCACTGTCGTTCCTTCTCTCTCACACACGTTACGTTCCATTCCTCATAGATTCACACTATCTACATTCACTATAAACACTCATCCTACATTCGGTCATCCTGCTCCCATATCTGTCCCCAGATATGCATACTCTCCACACATGCCACTCTTCCAAACCTCATTCATACACCAGCTATACACCCTTATTACAACTTGCATAACTCTTCAGTTTCACCGTAACTTAACTTAAACAATTCAGTTACTACCTAATAACTTATGCTTTAGACTTTCCACAGAATTACTAGATTAGAACATAGTACCACTTTTATATTACAACAACAATCTAACTTCTGTAAATACCTTAATTAGAACACACAACAATAGGAAATTACTAATTATAAGTAGGTAGTAAAACTTAAAACATCTTAAGAACTTAACTGCTATTATTAACACAGTGAAACAATACTGTTTTATCAACCTACAAAATCTCAACCGAAAAAAAAACAATAACAGTTGAGCTCAGCACTAAATCTTCTTTTTAAATCACAAAAATAACATAGTGCTACACAAACTCAAACTGACACATAGCAGTACCATAACACATAACCTGGTATTCGTGAGGATACTGAGCAGTGCTATTTGGATACAGCTAGCTATACACACATACACACACAAATGACACCTTAAAAATAAAAGAATATAAATATCAAACATCTCTCTATTCATTCATCCTTACCTGGCCATTTTTTCATGTTATCTGCTGAACTAGATGTTTTCTTTGGCCCTTCCGTGGTATCATACAGTTTTTCAACATCATATCTGTCATTTCGCTTGACTTTGGTAACTCTATACGGTCCAAGGAATTTCGGTTTAACTTTCAGACCTGGGCCGAACTGAGTCCTCTTGATTGCAACTAAGTCATCTAGCTCATAAGATGAACTAGGTTTTCTCTTCTCATTATAAGTCTTCTTATTCTCATCTTGTACTTTTTGAATTTGCTGCTTGGCTTTCAGCCGCACATTCTCTCTATTTTCATCATAACTGCTGATAACTTCTTGCTGTAATAGGGCAACAATATCAATATCCTCTTTACATCTCATTTTTGTTCCGATCAGTAACTGAAATGGAGTAGTGTTTATAGATCTCTGGTATGTACTATTAATGGCTCTCTGGACTCGACTCACATGCTTGTACCACAGAGATTTATCTTCTATACACAGCTTGGTCAACATAGGTATTAATATACGGTGAATTCTCTCTACCTGTCCATTCCCTCGAGGTACTCCAGTAGTAATCTTGACATGCTGGATATCTTCTTCTTTACAATATTCTTCAAATTCCCCACTTGTGAAAGCTGTGCCTCTGTCTGTTATGATCCTGGTAGGATTACCAAAGACCTGCTGATGAAGTCTTAATTTATTTAACACTTCTGCACTTGTTGTGGACTTGGTAGGAAATAGCCATGTAAACTTCGTAAACGCATCAATCATGGTTAGTATATAGTTATATTGTTTTCTTGTTTCGGTAAATGGTCCTACATGATCCAAATGCAATGTATGCAGAGGTATTCCTTCTTTATCTAAAGGGTTTAAATAGCCCTCCTGTTTTCCTTCTTTTCTTGTTGCTAACAAACAAGGAATGCAACTTAAAACTACTTCTTCTATTCTTTTATCCATGTTTCTTATATAGTAATCTTTTCCTATGGCTTCTTTCATCTTTCTTATTGAAAAGTGACCGTTTAGGTGCACTCTTTTTATTATTTCTTTCTCCATAATTTTCGGAACTACTAATCGTTTCTCTTCACCTTTGTACAAAATACCATTATCAATCCAGAAATCATGATATTGACCATCTTTCAAGATCAGCTGTCTGATGGCATTGAGTTCTTCATCTGTTTCTTGTCCTCGTCTTATCTCTTCCTGCAAACTCACCACTGCAACAAATGGGTTTCTGCTGAGAGCATCTGCATGTTTCATCCTACTGCCAGCTCGGTGTTCAATCTCATAGTCGTACTCGTCTAGCATAAATGCCCATCTAGCTACTTTAGCTGTCAAATCCTTCTTCTTTAATGTTTGTTCAAAAGCTTTACAATCTGTGACAATTTTAAAAGGGATTCCATATAGATAATGTCTAAACTTCCTGACGGCTTCCACAACAGCAAGTGCTTCCAGCTCGTAGCTTGAGTATTTACTTTCAGCATCAGAGGTCTTATGACTCATGTAATGCACCGGATGCAGCTCTCCATCTGGATGCAATTGCAGTAATATTGCAGCCAAAGCATGACTGGATGCATCGGTGTGTAACTCCGTTGGTAAGTTGGGGTTATAAATTTTCAATACCGGATCACTGGTCAGCTTTTCCTTCAATAAATTGAATGCACACTGTTGTTCATCTTCAAACTTAAATGGAATTTCTTTTCTTAACAAATCTGTTAATGGTCGAGCAATCTTAGCATAATCTTTTATATATTTTCTGAAATAAGATGTTAGGCCAATGAAACTCATTACCTGTTTGACATTTTTAGGTTCAGGGTATCTTAAAACGGCTTGCACTTTCTCTGGGCTTGGTCTAACTTCACCATTTTTGATCAAATGACCCAGATATTCAATCTCACGGCTAATCAATTTCACCTTTTTCCAATTCACTTCAAGTCCATGTTGTGAGGCTACTTCTAACACCTGAGTAAGTCTTTCCAATGCTTGAGTTTCTGTCTCAGCTGGAATTACAATATCATCGATAAATATCATCATAATTCTTTTTGCTATCAATTCTCTGAAAATAATGGAGACATATCTCATAAAATATTTAGGCGATGTGGAAAGACCAAAAGGAGCACGCAGAAATTCGAATTGCCCATGATGGGTTATGAAAGATGTATATTGCACTGACTCCTTGCTTAACCTAAGATGGAAAAATCCATTTTTAAGATCCAGCACGCTAAATATTTTTGCATCTCTCAAATTATCAATCAAGTCATCAATTATTGGCAACGGGAACTCATCTTTTACAATCTTCTTATTTAGTAAACGGTAATCCACACAAATTCTGGTAGACCCATCTTTCTTCTTCACAAGTACTAAAGGGCTAGAATACTCAGAAAAACTCACCTGTATTATTCCCTTTTGTAACCATTCATCAATTTGTTGTTCTACTACCTTTTGCTCCATGTGTGATATCCTTCGTGGTCGTTGGGCTATTGGCACATCGTCTTTCAACACTATCTTCATCTCGATTGGGGCTTCTACCGTCTGAACAGGCTTGTACTCTTCAATCAGCCGCTCAACTTCCGTCTTTATGCTGGGATCGGAGATATGACCTGTAACATCCACATCTCTCACACAACAATTCACCCTAAACAACCATTCGTCATCTTGTGACAACAATAACACAACACCCTCACGAACTACCATCACAACATTTTGCAAAAATTCCTGACCGATAATAAGTTTATAGGGCATAGACCCTTTAGGTACTACATGAAATATTACGTCTGAATAACTATTATTGTCTATTTGTAAACATAACACAATCTTTCCGCACGATCTTACTTTCGACAATCCAAGTCCGGATAACATCGTATTATCATTACTACACGGCACATTTAACTCGTTCCACAGGTCTTCACATATTAAGTTTACGTCACTGCCCGTATCTACTAACGCACTTATTGTTTTGTCACTTATTTTTATGGTTTTCATCGCCATATTATGCCGGTTAGTCGGTTTGTTTACAGTTTGCATGACATTTACGTCATCCTCCGCCATATTGCAACTTTCATCATGGCCGCCCGTTCCGTCCTCGGGTGCCGTCGTCATCCCGAACATAGCCGAGTGTTGTTTCTTCAAATCTGCGGCGGTGTCGCCCTGCTTTACCGACGAGCGCGCCTGTGGTGACTGCTGATTGGTCGATCCGGCCGATCTTGACTGTTTTACCGACGTTGCTGTGCTTGTGCATTTTGAACTAATATGGCCGAATTGGTTACACTTGAAACATTTTACACCATTTTGGCATGCGCTTGCTTTATGATTTTTCTCTCCACAGTTGTAGCACGACTGTCCAGTTCCTGATGCAGAAGATTGTCTTTCAGGTCGTTCGGCTTTCTGCCTAGCAACTTTCTTCTTTATATTTTCATACACCGACAACTTTTCTTTCAATGCCGGGTAGGTGGTAGCGCCATAAAGTATAACTTTATTGGTTTCCAGATCTGCAATTCCGTCTATTATGTACTGGATAGCAATATAGTCGGCGAATTTAGCTCGCTTCCCCATTTCCTTCATTATTAACATATATTGGTAATAGGATTCGTCTTTGCGTTTTTTACGTGCCGCCATCATCTCGTGCATTTCTTTGGCGTTCACGGCGTCTGGAAATTCCTTCAGTACAGCTGCCTTTAGGTCTTCGTATGATTTGTGCACTCTTTCAGTTTTCAGCCACAGCCCTGCTGTTCCTGTCAATGACCTACGAGCAATGATGAGCCGTTGCTGCGCAGTCCATGCAAATATCTCCGCGTTGTCATCGAGATCTTGAGCCCATTTCGTGGATGAATAGGAATGATCATCACCACTGAACTGAGTCACTTCAAACATGTTGAAAAATGCGTCTTTGCTGTCTTTATCCGCCATCGTCGTTTTTTAGTAGGTAGGTAGGTAATTTCACTGGAAAAGTTTTCTTAGAGCGTCTTTCGTCTTCAAATAGCGTCTTCCGTCTTCAAATAGCGTCTTCCGTCGTCTTTCTTCCTTGTAATGCGTCTTCCTCGTAATTCTTCGTAAATTTTTCACCTTTTTGTGTCGCGATCGTCCTATTTTTCCAAAACCACGTGCCCGCAATCCCGGACGAGCCCCCAAAATGTAGAATGATGGGATTGTGGGGCAAGTAAAACGCTATTAACGATTTTACTCGTGGTTTATTCCTTTAAATCCGACACACAAACGTATTATATTGAAATCCTCTTCTTAAAATTAAATAAATGTATATCCCACGTCTTGCCGTCTTTTACACTCAACCGCCATCTTACCTCCCTCTCCTCTCACTGTCGTTCCTTCTCTCTCACACACGTTACGTTCCATTCCTCATAGATTCACACTATCTACATTCACTATAAACACTCATCCTACATATAATTGCATAAGTTGATAAAAAATGCTATGCAATAGCTTTACCGCGGCAGTCCCCGAGTGCCACATGTATTTTTTCTTCTTTTCAAGTCTATGGCCTCTTAAACATTTTCTGGCCAGTAGGTGGTTACGTTAACAACGGAATCAGTAGCATTTATTAGATCCTCAATGGTAAAGCATAAGCGTAATCAGCCTTTTAATGTTCCCACTGCTGGGACACAGGCCTCCTGTCGAGGAGAGGGAATGGGCCGGAATGCACCACGCCGCGAATGTCACATGTCGAATTTTTGGTTCTAGGACATGCCGGTTTCCTCACGATGTTTCCTTCACCGTTTTGGGAGCAGTGGAGATGAAATTAATTACACATAGTAATTGCGCCTGGCTGTGTTTGAACCCGCGACCTACTTACGGTGCGTAAGTCGGGGCCGTTACCATTCGTACACCACTGCTCTCAATGTTAAAGGCTGTGAAATATTGTTTTGGCATTAACAAGACAAGATCATGTACGAAACTAGATGTAGGTTTGGTCGTGAAAAAAGGAGATTACTGGGGCGCGTTGTATCTGGTCGCGGTGAGAACCATTCAATCAAAGAACTTACGTTCAGGTCTACGTCGTATTACAGAGAGTTAAGGCCATCAACTACGTCAGTAGGCGACACGATACAACAACACAACACAGAAATGTAAACTCGGCTACGTTTTATTCATAACGAGTGACATAAATAATTTCCTTTTGAAGTTATGATGTCATTTAGTACACAGAGGACGCTTATTTCCCCGTAGTATCGTAGCGGCTTTCATTTTAAAATATCTGTGCTACGCTAGAGGAAAATCGCTTATTACGGCATTTTAGAATATCGCACTCTTAAATCTTTGTAACTTATTTGTGTATTGTTAGGTCACATCCCAGGAGAGGATAGAAACACCAAATGGCCTTTACCTAATTAATCTATAAGCAAATAACGTCTTTAAATTATTATTATAGCCATCTCTATATTTTCCATGGTTCCAGGTTCTGCGTCATTTTTCCGTCTTAACATTGCATGCTTAAATCAAATCGGTTCCCTACTTAACAATCTACAGGTCCTATTTAAAAATCGAATAATTGTTTAAAACCAGCCAGAAATATTTTTATGCCAATCTGCAAGCTATAAAGTACCTTTCAGCAGGCGTTATGATTTTGATGTATTTCAGTATACACAATGATAGAAGGGTGAGTGCATACTGGAGGGTGTTATATCTATATATTGTAAATATTATAAATCTGAAGCTTTATTCGTTTGTTTGAACGCGCTAATCTATGATCCGAATTGAGAAATTATCAATGCTATACAGTATGTTAAATAACAGAGGGCGTTCCCTTAAATTCGTTAATCTATATCATTAATAGATTCAAATAAAAATATCAGAATAGAAAAATAAGCATAAAATAATCCAAATTACAAAAAAAAAATTGACAATAAATTCGAAAAATCCTGTTTAAAATCAAAATAGTAGCGCGGAATAGTACCTACTCGTAGTAGCAATGCCCAAACCGGCAAGTACGCGTGTACAGAGTGTTTCTTTAACGTATCAATTTAACATTTTTAGTGAATATTTTAATATTTAAAAACATTTTGTTTTCGAATGGTAATATTTTTTCATCATATATGAATGCTATACTATTGCGGGTTAACGGGAACGCCCTCTGTTAGTTAACATACTGTATAAAATCACACTACCAATGGGAGCGGAGAAGCAATGAAAATGTTCCAAAAACGGGGTTTGTTTTTTATCTGTCTTATGTGACGCAGACGACGGTACGCAGATTAGATGGTGCTATTATAGCGCGAGCTGAGCCACATAAAGATAAAACAAATATACTTACAGAAATAGGTACAGAAGCAAACAGCAACGCATTCTTCCTCCCAAACTTATCAGCAGCTACTCCATACACGAAAACAGCAATTGGTGCAAAGATGAACATGATGGAAGCCATCCAGGACACGTCTTCTTCGGACAACGGGGAGTTCGAGGGTGAGTAGTCCCCCATGAGCAGAGCCTTGTTGGGGGATATCCACCCCATGGCTGTGCCGTATGCCAGGATTGGCATACATACTGGAATGAGAGAAAATTTTGCTTTAGTGTACCTATGATATCGTTTAGAGTATTCTGGGTGGAGTTGCTTAATTATAACAGCCGCACGGGTCGATCTTCAAGGTTAAGCAACGCTTGCCGAGGTTGGTCTATGGATGGGTGACCATCTTAACGTAACGAGACTTCTCCGTGCCCCAGAGAGCACGTTAAGCCGTTGGTGCCAGCTGTCATTTGGAGATTGGCAGTCGTTACGGATTGTCAGAAGCCAGAAAATCTAACACCAGTCTTGCCAAGAAGTAGGTACCGTGTTCCCCAGTTAATGGGTTGTGGAGGTCTGGTAGGCAGCCGCTTCACGTAAAATACTGGTATTCAGCTGAATCCGGCTTGACTGGGAGCCGACCCAATATAGTTGGGAAAAGGCTAGGCAGATGATGATCGTTTAGAGTATTCTTTTTTCAATTGAGAAGAGTTTGTTATGAGTTTTAGGTTGTCAAAAGGCATGAAAGTTCATAGAATACTAATGGGATGAGCGTGCAACAATCAATCTGCCTAACTTTTTTCAGTTATGTTAGAGTTGGCTTCTACCAGGATTGCAGTTTGAAAGAGTCACCGCGGCCCTGAAGCGCAAAGGACATTGGGAGGAACATGGATGGGTTTTAATCAGTAAGAATCTGACACTTTCATCTGCTCCGCCCAGAGTGGAAGAAGTTATTTGTTGGTTACAAATTCTCAACAAAAAAAGTGTCCGCTTCTATTCTAACATGATGCAACTGATACATACATACATACCATAACCCTGAAAACATAACACTCCTTTTTTTGGGCAGTCGTGTAATTACCATTACAGGCGACCTATTATGACGTCATAAATCCATCATGATTTCTGTGTCAGAGAGAGACGGAGTTACACAAGACGAATAGCACTGTCTCTTTCCCTCACACGAATCATGATAGCATTGGCACTTCGTAATACGGCCACAGGACTGCTAAAAATAGGAGTGTTTACACAACTACCAATAAAAAGGAGTGTTATGTTTTCAGGGTTGGGGTATGTACTTTCATATGTATGTATGTTTGTGAGTTTCTTTATTCCATCATAACTTCTAAACGGCTTAACCGATATCGATTGTATGTGGTATAGATTATTTTTTAAAATTTCAAAGGAGCTGCCATCCATCTGGGTTTCTCCGGATTTGTCCTAGTTTCGGCTAGTCTGGGGAGCGTTCGGGCGGGGTTTTTTAAGGTAACCGGGTAAAACCGTTAACCTTTGATAAAGCGAGTAGGATACTCATAGGATGACCTCTTGCCCATCCTGTGACGATCTTACCGGGTATAATTTGCTTAGTGATTCTTATCACTAGGCAAATTATGATCATGATGGCAAATTATGATGTCATTGTGATCATGATTTACCCATTCTGTTTTTACACTCTCACAATGTCCCTGTGTAAAAGTCTTACCTTATAGATATCATTTCGTCGGTGATACTGCAATACCGCCTAACTATCTTTTTCCATAAGGCCTACTTTTCAATGTTACTAGTGTATGTGACCGCGACCTAATTACCGCGGTTGTCGTAAAAAAAATCTGATGTTATACAGCCTACTTCAACAAATGATAAAAAAATCAAAATACAAACCAGTAGTCCTCAGATTAGCGCGTTCAACGAAATAAATATATACTCTTGGATATGACCAAGGCATATGACAAAGTACAATTTAAAATTTTACTTGATAAGTTATATGGAATAGGAATTCGTGGAACTACACATAAGTGGTTTGCATCCTACTTAAAAGATAGAGAACAATATGTACAAATAGAATATTTTAAGCAGGACCAAAGGCAAATAATTCAAGTAAGATCAGACAAGAAGATTATAAATGCGTCAATACCTCAAGGTAGTGTCATTGGATGTCTCCTATTCATTATATACATCAATGACCTTCCCAAAATCATGAAAGAACCGTGTGTGCTATTTGCAGATGACATTTCCCTACTTACCACATGCCAAACAAATAGTAATATAAATGAACAACTAAACACGATTTTCAATAAAACAACAAAATGGATGGATGAGCACAACCTTGAAATTAATTATAAAAAAACTAAACTAATATGTTTCTACCCTCGTCAAAAATCCCCATTATCGGTCAACTTCTCAACAAATGGCACCAAAATTGAAGTAGTTAACGATTTCACACTATTAGGACTCACAGTAGACACTCACATTTCTTGGAAGCCCCATATAAATAAAATACGATCAAAATTGTCAAAATTCACATACGCACTTCGAGAAGTTAAGAAAACTACCGACTTTCAAACTGCAATTACCACCTACTACGCCTACGCTCATGCATGGCTGAGCTATGGCATTATTATGTGGGGAAACAGCACAGACGCGCCTACACTTTTCGTTCTCCAAAAAAAATTAATTCGTATCGTTGTCAATATAGAACAAACAGATAGTTGTAAACCATTTTTTATAAAACATAAAATACTCACCTTGCCATCTATCTATATCCTGGAAATATGTAAATTTGTAAGAAAATACGCGAACTTTTTTACAACCCGCGGTGATAAACATATAGATCGATCAGTCAGATATAAAAACATGTTAATGCCTCCTTCTTCGCGTATGAAATTACATTCAAATAGTCCCTACGTAATGTCTATAAAAATATTTAATAAACTACCCGATGCATTAAAATGTGAAACTAGCGATACAAGCTTTACCAATAAACTAAAACAATTATTAATTACTAAAGCGTACTACACAATAAACGAATACATAGATGACAAAGAAATATTTTACACACAAACGGACACCATACATTGATATTTCAAATTCTCACTCATATATTATATGTATATTTATTGTAATAGAATAAGTTAGAATACCAAATACTTCTTTTTTTTTTTGCTTTTTATGATCTCAAATGGAAATAATATAATTGTTTTATTAAGTTAATAAATACTAAAAATAAGTTTAAAAATTGTTATAAATATCTATTAATTTTATTGTTACTTTATTTTATACCATTAATTTTATACTTTTTGCTGTGCCCTACAGGGTCCATAATTGTACTTAGCTTTAAGCACATTGTAAGATCTTCAGACACTATGGAATGCAAATAAAGATATGAATATGAATATGAATATGAATATAAATAAACTCTTAAGCTTTATAAGAATAGATAGTATAGATTTCATCACACGTTAGGCCTTATGGAAAAAACTAGTTATGCGGATTTGCAGTATCACCGACGATTTCATTTGATATATATATGGCAAAATATATCGATATAGTATAAAACTACTTAGGTAAACGTAAATCTAAATATATAAAACTCAAAGGGGACTGACTGACATAGTGATCTATCAACGCACAGTTCAAACCACTGAACGGATCGAGCTGAAATTTTCATGCAGGTAGATGTTATGACGTAGACATCCGCTAAGAAAGGATTTTGATTAATTCTACCCCCAAGGGGATAAAATAGGGGATGAAAGTTTGAATGAAACTTTGTCAATTTTAAACCGATCGGGCTGAGGGTTTCAAATTCGGACGAAGTCGCGAGCAGAGCTAGTACTGTATAAATCTGTATTTTTCTGGTTCTCTATGGAAGCATACCTACCAACTAAAACGCTTATGCATTGTGTGCAAACCTTCAAAATATATTATGAAATATTAATGTATCACAATACAGGCAGCCTTTTCCGCAAACCAATATCAAAGAAAACCCAATTTTCCCACGCAACGGAGCTGAAGAATTCTTATTCATGCCAATTTTATTTACAAATCAGCGATTCTTTGAGTACCTACAAGAAACATAAAAAGGCCGTAACGATATGTTAATGTAACCTATTCGTCCGTTGAACTCAATAAAAGGCTGCTTAGGCTATCTAAAAATACCAAGAGTAAATATAGACTATGCCTTACTTGGCACTAAGTGTCTAAGCGTATGTGTCCCTGGTACCTAGAGGCACGACTGAGGTATTTTTAGAAGTAACAGAACTTGTCTATGATTCACGTCTTTGATTTGTAAGTTGACTATGGAATGAGAGAAATTCGAATATGGAATCAGTGTTTACTTTTTTTTTAAATGTGTAATAGGGTAGTTAACTAAAAAATCTGATAAGTCCGTCAGATAGATTTCCAAAAAATATTGGAGGCGTATTTTTTCTTTTTTCAAATAAACAAAGAATGAAGACGATACAGTGCGTTGAAAACTCGTGTGACGTCACTACTCGCTACAATTTTTACCGGGGCGTGACGTCACACGCTCCCACTCCTGATCTTTGATGCTTTTTATCTTCGTCAGTTTTTATAGATTTGATAAAGGAAAAAATACGTGTCCAATATTTTTCTATTATCTAATTGACGGACTAATTAATAGAATCATATATTTTTTACTCAGGCAACATCCCTATTGTATGGAACACACATTAATCCGATATTCGGGTCAAAAATTTGAAATTGTGATCTGAGTTAGAACATTCTTATGGAATTTCAAAACCTGTTCTTCAGAAATAGCTCTCTCCTCTCTTGCTCTTCTTTTCAGATTTAGAAATTTCTTAGGGACAAGAACTTTGAAGAAAATAATTTGGTAGTGACTGCTTTTTAGGCGTTTTTAGATAGGTTTGGTTTTCATTTTTGGCAGGGTAAGTAGCGTTTAGAAAACTATGTGAGTACTGCTTGGATTGAATTCTATGAATTATGTCTTGAAAAATAAATAAGTAGGTAAGTATTTATTTATTTAACAATTTATGTAATAAAGAAAGAAAGAAAAAGCGTTTATTTACCACAAACAACGACAGTTATTGTTCTAAACTAAACCTTAAACTATAGTCACACACATTTAATAAAAAGATAATAAGAAGGAAACAGAAAAATAGGTACAAAGGTGATGCTTATTTCTATAGAAATCTCTTCCAGCATACCTGCGATAGGAGAGTCGAGTAAAAAGAGATGTAGACATTGTGTGTAAAAGTATTGAGTAGGAAAAATGAAAACAATAAGGTTTAATTATCTATATCTATACTTATAATAAATCTGTAGAGAGGTAAATTCTGTACAGGGAATATATTTTCAAAATAACTATCAGGGGGTGATTAGTGATCGATACTGGTGCCAAAAATGCAATCAGTAAAATTTTTGTCTGTCTGTCTGTCTGTCTGTCTGTCTGTCTGTCTGTATGTTCTTTATAGAAACAAAAACTACTTGACCGATTTTGACGAAACTTGGTGCAATTATTCTTCATACTCCTGGGAAGGTTATAGTATACTTTTCATCACGCTACAATCAATAAGAGCAGAGCAGTGAAGGGAAATGTTGAGAAAACGGGAGAAGTTACTCCATTTTTTAAGCTTCCGTCGCGTGTGTATCCTTAATGGTTAAAGTTATCTATACTTATAATAAATCTGTAGAGAGGTCAATTCTGTACAGGGAATATATTTTCAAAATAACTATCAGGGGGTGATTAGTGATCGATACTGGTGCCGAAAATGCAATCAGTAAAATTTTTGTCTGTCTGTCTGTCTGTATGTTCTTTATAGAAACAAAAACTACTTGACCGATTTTAACGAAACTTGGTGCAATTATTCTTCATACTCCTGGGCAGGTTATAGTATACTTTTCATCACACTACAATCAATAGGAGCAGAGCAGTGAAGGGAAATGTTGGGAAAACGGGAGAAGTTACTCCATTTATTAAGCTTCCGTCGCGTGTGTAGCCTTAATGGTTAAAGTTACATAGAAATAATGTATGACGGAAATGTTCTACATAAAATTATCTAAAAATATTGCACAACAGTATATGTCTATCTTTTATGGTTGACTCACAATGACACGTGTAACTCCCGATAGCTTAGCAGTTCGGAGCTTTCTGATTATATTTGTTTACTCTTACGTTTATAATACTCTCACGCATCCCTAATTAAAAAAAGTTAACATAATTACCTATTTAATAAAAAAGAATCATAGAAATCGGTATAGAAACACCAAACTTATACATGAATACAATAATAAGCCACCGCGCCGTCGCGCTTTAATACTGAATCATGCTGTAAGATTTTATTGTGATTATTTTTGTGTAACTTTTGTTACTATTTTATAAAATAGGTACTTATTAGTTATTTTGGTAATGTTTAATATTCGTTCAAGTTACAAATTATTAATAGTTTCAATTTTATTTCTTTTTAGGTGAAGTAGTAGTAGAAGTAGGAGCATAGATTTTTAGATACCGAAAGGTTAGTTTTGGCTAATTCATGTTCTGTTTTTTTTTTTGTATTAAATTGGTAAAAGCATAGATACTTTTATTAATTAGTAGTTATTTTATTAATTAGTTATACGTAGTTATAGGTATTTATTTTTAAGTGAAGTAGGTATAGGTTATTATAATATAATTTTGCACAGGCATTTCAGCTTTACTTTCATTTCTTTTTTTGTTGTAATTTGTAAATATTTCACACACACAATCATAGTGATCTATCAACGCACAGCCCAAACCACTGAACGGATCGGGCTGAAATTTGGCATGCAGGTAGATGTTATGACGTTGGCATCCGCTACGAAAGGATTTTGATTAATTTTACCCCCAAGGGGATAAAATAGGGGATGAACGTTTGTATGAAACTTTGTCAATTTTAAACCGATCGGGCTGAGAGTTTCAAAATCGGGGGTAAAGTAACTATTCCACGCGGACGAAGTCGCTGGCAGAAGCTAGTAATATAATATGAAATAGAACGTTTTTTTTTAATAGGTATAGATAATTAATTACTTTTGGATTGAGATGCACATTATGTACATAGTTATGTACTAGCCAAAAGATGCATAGGAATGAAGATATGGGCAGGCGAACCAAAGTTACCGACAAAGCCCGAAGGATGGCCAAATTTAAGTGGCAGTGGGCAGGATTGCTCGCAGAACAGATAGTCGATGAGATCTTGGAGTGGCTAACGACTCCTTGAAAATCAAGTGGACCAATGGCCTGGTATAATCCGCGATAATCCGCTTGATGCGAGCAGCACAGGACTGATCGATATGGCGGCATTTGGGGCCTGATAATGATGATGATGATGTAATTTAAATATGTCAGAAGGCGAGTGAAACTGCAATAGTGACATTTGATTTAAAAAAAACTGCCAATTACGAGCCGCACCCACACGAGAAGGGTAACAAAAACCGGAAAAATTAAATAAATCTACACTAATATTATAAAGACGAAAGATTTGATTGTTCTTTTGTTTGCAATGAATAGGCTCCGAAACTACTTGACCGATTTGAAAAATTCTTTAACTGTTGGGAAGCTACACAATCTCCGGTGAACATAGGCTATATTATATCCCCATATTCCCACGGGAACGGGAACTACGTGGCGAAACCGCGGGGCGATGCTAGTTTATCATAAAATAGCGACCCGCCCCGGTTTCGCACGGATGCAATGCTGATACTATAAATCTCTACTATATTATGCATGTATTATACATATATATATATATATATATATATATAAACCTTCCTCTTGGATCACTCAATCTATTTAAAAAAAACCGCATCAAAATCCGTTGCGTAGATTTAAGCATAAATAGGGACAGATAGACATCGGGAAGCGACTTTGTTTTATACTATGCAGTGATTACATATTTCTTGTATCTATAAAAAGCCAATCGCTCACCTCTGCGCCAAGCATGCCGTCAAGACAGCAGCTGGCAGCTGCATCATCTGTTTACCTTGCTTTCTGAGGCACAGAAGAGTGTGCAATGGAATACCACCCCCTTCCATGAATCGACAGGAAATCTTCTCGTGTGAATATTATTATTTAGTCACGAGCGCCTTCAAAATCATTGTCTTCATTAGTCCAGTAAATTTAGGGTGTTCACCTCGGAAGAAGAGGTAATAAGTTATAAACTTAGACATAAAAACTATTTATATAGAAACTTTTAAATGTTGTCGCAAAAGTCTAATAAAATCTCGTGTTTTTATTTTAAAATATTCAAAGATCCCAAATGTCGCGTATTCGCAAATCCCTATGGTTTCTGATGAAATTTAATTTAGGTGAAAAATAATGTAGAGTTCTTTACTCTTATTGTTACTGGAGTTACCTACTTTACTGGGCTAAATATGTATAGCTTCTGCCCGTGACTTCATCCGCGTGTAAAAGTTAGTAACCCCCGATTTTGAAATATTCTTCATTGTGTCTCCGCTCCTATTGATCTCATCGTGATGATACATTTTACACTTATATCGTTCATAGATAAACGGGCTATCTAACACTGAAAGAATTTTTAAAATCGGACCACTAGTTCCTATGATTAGCGCGTTCAAGCAAACAAACAAACTCTTCAGCTTAATACGAGTATATTAGTATATAGATATCCAAATCATATTCATCGTATTTATCTACATATGTAGGTATCCACAAATTACACGTGTAAGCAATATAAATGCAAAACTGCCAAGTCTATTCCCTGACGAAGGAAGGAAGTAGGATGCATAATGGCGTTTCAACTTATATTGTTTAGTTTCCTACTCCATACTAATATATGTCAAGTTAAAGGTAGAATTCCCAAAGAACCCTACTTAGTACTTATCTAAATACATACAGTATGTTAAATAACAGAGGACGTTCCCTTAAACTCGTTAATCTATATCATTAATTGATTAAAATAAAAATATCAGCATAGAAAAATAAGCATAAAATAATCCGAATTAAAAAAAAATATAATTGATACTAAATTCGAAAGATAGTAGTAATGCCCAAACTGGCAAGTACGCGTGTACAGAGTGTTTCTTTAACGTATCAATTTAACATTTTTAGTGAATATTTTAATATAAAAAAAAATGTTTTTAAATGGTAATATTTTTTTATCATATATGGATGCTATACTATTGCGGGTTAACGGGAACGCCCTCAGTTAACATACTGTATATCATAAAAATAGCTTTCTGTAGTTAAATTTTCAATCAGTTTCCCTTCTATATTTATGTATTTAATATTTTTTGTATTTATTTCTTTCAAGGGACATACACCAAAAACTAGCTCTAGATTATTTCATTGTTCGTATAAAATTAAAGTATTCTAACGCAGTTTACACAATATACGCGTGTAAAGCAATGTACATAAGTCAGTTCAGCCACACTGCTTATGTAGTGTGACTGAAGCTACTTCATTATTAATTACTGGCATAATAATACACAGATGCTCCAATCATTACATTAACAACACAATTGCTATGAGAAAATATTCCATTTTACTCTAGGAGTTGAGTGAGATTCAAAGTCAAGGCTTGCTTTTTTAACATTGTATAGGTTTATTTACTACTAGCTTCTGCCCGCGACTTCGTCCGCGTGGAATAGTTACTAACCCTTCGATTTTTGGTGATATTGATTCGTTGGTGGGTGAAGTGGTGGGAAGCGCCTGACGTGACGGCACAGTGGTGGCATGCGCGTGAGCTGCGCGCGGTACTGGACAGTACTTGGACATTGCATCATTACTTTATTTTTCTAAAATAAAAGAACCCTAAGTTACTCCTTATTACATCAGCTACCTGTCAATAAAAGTCCCGCAAAAATCGGTCCAGCCATTTCAGAGCTTAGCCGGAAGAAACAAACAGAACGACAAAAACTGTAAAAAATATATTTTGGTGTATGTACCGTATATGTTCATATATGCATGTAGTAAAAAGCGGTAATTTCAATATTACAAACAGACGTTTCAAATTTATTTACATATACATATGTATGTATAGATACTTCATTCACTGTTCCTTTTTCGTAGAATTTATTTCTCTGTGGAATGCGCTACCCCCAGAAATTTATTTATTTATTTATTTAAGGATTACCAACAAGTAAGTACACTACAAAAAAACTTATACCTAATATAAACTTATTTCACAGTACGTTTCTGTGTGGTGCACACTCAATTACAGGTAACCACAGCTTACACATTAATGAGTCTACATTGCATGCTCCGACTGAATATTATTATAATATAACTACCTATAAATTTTCGTTAAAAAAAAATACAAATACGTTTGAGCTATATGAGCTATTGACATACTAAGATTAAGATGACGAATCAACAAAAAATAAAACAAAGTACAAGTTGAATTGATATTATCAGAAATCACGCAACCACCCGATTAATAATCACTGTAATAATTATTTATAATAATGATGAGAATTTAGATAATTTTACTGTTATGATTTTTATTTATTAATAATAAATTCATGTAAAAATGATCATTGTAAATGTTTCATGCCGAATGGTAAAATATGGCTGAGCTTTGATTTATGTATAAACTATTGTGTATTCATGTTTGCAAATAAAGTTCTATTCCATTCTATTCATATAAGGTTTGCGAGCACATTCGTAAGAAGTTGGCATTAGTATCGTCACAGCGCTAATTTTTTAATCATTGTTTGTCTGTTTGTTTGTTTGAAAGAAAGAAAAATGTTTCTTTGGGACTCTCACAGCACAAACATATCAACAAACAATAGTAGATAAACAAAATAAAACTGATAGTAAAATAAATTTTAAAAAAGCTAACAATATTAATTTAGTTATGCGAGGCCGAAAAGGTATTGGGTACAGTATGTCATATTTATCTTTGTATTCATTTAATATTAATTCACTAAAAACCCCAACCCATCATCTGCCTGGCCTTTTCCCACCTATATTAGTGTCGGCTTCCATTGATAGCCATTCATTCATTTATTCATTAAAAAACTCATAGGATTTTTGCAAGTCTTTTGGTTCAAAGCTAATTTGACTAGCCTATATTATAATAGTTGTGACTTTTTTTTATAACATAGGGTGTGAAAGTACCCATTACGTAGCCACAAGCTGCGAATGTTATAATCAAACGACATTGATATTCATAGCATTTTTGTAACTTTTGTTGCATGCTTGTGTTTGCATGATTTGCTAAGAAGCATCGACATTTAGCTTTAGATTTTTTTGTGAAAAACTGAGAAATATTAATAATAAGTATCTTCAATATTTCCAGAACTAATGGTTTCCCATTTATGGTCTAGAAAAAAACTACTTTACAAAAAAATACAGCCGGAAGACGGTTGTATTGTTTTGTCTCTGAATTGTCCCCCACTGGATAATTTGGTTGTTTTTTCGTTTTTTGAACACCAAATTCCGAAATTAAAGTTATTAACACTGTTTATATATTTTTTGTTTAGAATATGGTTAATTACAGCGTACGTGTTATAAACTGGAGTAAACATTAAACAGATACGCGATTTCAGCAATCCCAGAAGATTTGCTATCATTTATTGAAGATTTCCGTTTCCTATCTCGATTCTTCATCAAATCTTCAGCAAACTAGAAAGGGACCATCTCCAAATACTAAGATGCTCTTCCAAACCATCGTATATTTTTTCATTTTACATCGACAATGACAGAATGAGAACATCATCAACGTAGTCGAAGCCACACATTATTAGGGATATCTCACAGAAACAGATCAGATCAGATCTCACTCAAATTTAAATAAATGGGACCACAAGAATCATCAAAATCGGGACACGAAGTACGAAGTTATGAAAAATACAGTTAACTTGAGAAACTCTTCCTTTTTTGGAAGTTGGTTAAAAATGTACCAATGATGGGGGTACAATGGAACTTCGTTATGGTCAAGGGTATTTTACACCAGAAACAAAATAATATTAATCACAAACGTCTTCCTAATCAGACTTCTAAAACACAAGATGTTCCAAATTTCGATCAGTGGGTAAACAAACATAAGTTATGATTTTTGTTGTAACATATAACATTAATTTTGCAACAAACTAATTATTTGACGCCTATTAAGCGTCGTAGATAAGAATGTCAGGTCCACGTGATGGCACATAATTTGGCACGAAGTGTACTGCCGTATTAAACAGTGATGTAAGAATATACTGTATCATCAATAGCCACATGTGTTATTTTTTTTTAATTAGAATTAAATCTGAAGTTTGAAACGTCATTATATTTTTTTTTTCCGAGAAAATGGCTTAAATTGAGGTTGGCTAGCAGTGGCATTGAAATCAATTTATTTTCTTTTTTCTTTTGTTATGTAATTTAGTAAAATCCTATGATGAGGAAACGATGTTTTTTTAATAAAAATACCTTATCCAATTTTTCATGATCCCTGCAGAAGAATCACGTTGAGCAAACGAACGTATCTCGAAATAAAAACCGGAAATAAAATACTAACAGCTGAATATGACAGTTCACATTGTTGATTGTGAGAACATAATTTTTTAGTCTTTGTAAAGATAGAATTTTTTAGTTTTCAAATTTTTATTTTACTGGCGTAACTTCTACATGGTGTATCGAATAAAAGATTAAACGCCAAACCTGAAAATTGTACGTTGCACTCATTGTAATGAATACATATTATTCCTATGGGACCAATTCATAAATCCCGAGAAAAAAAATATCGATTTTCATAAATTGTAAAGAAGACTGTTGGAGGCAGTATGTACAGAGTGGTTCACACTGCAGAACTTAGCAGGGCTTGGAGACGCTTTGTATGTGGTCGCGATCTTCAGCAGTGAGGGAACGACGAGGAAGAACAAAAAATCACTGCATTATGAAACAATGAATAAGAAAGATACCTATAACCATGTTTTTTACTAAACGTAGATTTATTGTTTTGTAGAAAAATCCGTCATATAAATTAAATAAGAAAAAGAAGACTGCCATCAAGATTAATTGCGATAATTACTTACCAACAATAGACATTAGAATCTGATTGTGTTTACTCCCAACCTTCTGTTCCTTTGTAGAGCTAACTTTATACACTTTGTTCACCATTTTTATTGATAAAAAAAAATAAACACCAAAAAAACAAAAACACACCAGAACTTTCAGTTAAAAAAAGTCACATTAGAAAAAGTCTGACTTTTAAAAAATAAATAAACGGTGAATAATAAAAATAAATCTAAAATTCGAAAATAAAAAACAAAACCCATAGACGGTTGCAGAATTCGAATTCAAAATCGTTCTATTTTTAAACGCGGCGCGCGTTTGTCTCTGCTGCGTGACCACGATGTATATGCATCTGCGCACTGCCCGCACTGTCATTATCCCTAGCTTTTATATTAGCGTCATGTGATAGGGTGAACTTCGTTCATATCCGCAGTAAACAGAAATTATGAGAAACAATAATGTATAGATTTATGATAAAAATAAATAAAAAATAAGCATTTAATAAGCTGTGAACATCGAAAGAAAAAATAAAAAGTGAAAATGAAAACAAACAAAAAATTCACGACTGCGTCAAAAAGATTTATTTCATCATGTAACGAAATAGATGCTGTGGACGCTGAATTGGATGTTGGAAAACGTATTCAGTAAATAATTTAATTAAATAAATGATCATTTTATTATTTAGTGATTGTAGTTCCTACATAATTATATCTGTTTCTCATATTCACAACGACGAAATGATCGCTTTCCACATCTTGCAGACATATTACTTTTTTTTTTGTTATCATTATCTTTCACGGTTTCACTCCTGGCATGGCTTTATATTTTTGGAAACGATGAAAAACAAAACATCTAAAGACAGACAGGCAAACAGACTAGACACGTCTAACTTATAACACCCCTTTTTTGCGTCGGGGGTAAAAAATCAAAAGAATTTTACACAATCATGTTCATTATTACTTTGCACAAGCCCTTACCATGAACTTGACCAATTAATTATTGGTAATCATTGGCACAATTGATTGTTATTATTTCGACCTGTCCATGCATATCAATCAATCTACTAGGTTAGTCAATATTTCCTTGATAAATGGTTGGATTGGCGGATCCCTGGGAGGGGTGAAGTGGCTCAAGCGCCCCAAAGACCCGAGAGAAGTAGACAAATAAAATATTACCTGCTTTTTTAGTGTTTACTTTGCCCAAACTCACCCTCAGCGGTGTGAAGCCACCCCCCCCCCCCCAATGAAAATTGTGGATCCGCCCCTGAATGGTTGAATGTTTCCAGCCCTGCATGGTTAAATGTTTTTCTTCCTCCATTACTTTTATTTTATTTCCTAGAATGTAAACGTTATCTATCAAAATTCAACCACTATTTTTAACCAGATCACACGTAACTTATAAAATCGCGTATTCTTTCACAAAGAGTTTGTGAAATCTTAAACAATAATAAAAATACGAAAATATACTTGCCGAATGCTATTTTTAGTTAAATCTAAAATTCAATTGAAATTTAAAGATCTGAAAAATGATTTGTCATTTTCAGGCCTCCATTTCCAATTTTATAAAATTGCAATATAATAGCTTACAGTATACAACATTACTCATTATTTACAATATAAGATTTCTTAACTTAGCGGGAAAATCCATCGATATCAGTTAGTATAATAAAGACTTGCTCTTAGGGTCAATCGTAATGTAAGTGATAAGAGAACACGATACTGGGGAATCCTCTCAGCTGGGAATCCCATCTTCATAGTTTTCTTACAATGTTCTTGGTTCCCTCTGACAAATTTCGAGAAAAGTCGTAGAGAAAACGAAAATAAGAAATTAAAGATAAAAAGAAAAAATAAACAAGTGTATCAAGTTGCTAACAATCTATATACATACTTACTATCTATACTAATATATAATGCTGAAAAGTTTGTTTGTTTGAACGCGGTAATCTCAGAAACTACTGGTCCAATTTGAAACATTATTTCAGTGTTTGATAGCGCATCTACCGAGAAAGACTATAGGCTATAATTATAACATCACGCTACGATCAATAGGAGCGGAGCACCAATGAAGAACGGTTCAAAATCGGGGTTTAGTAACTATTCCACGCGGTCGAAGTCGCGGGCAGAATCTAGTCACTACATAGTATAAAACAAAGTCGCTTTCTCTATCCCTATATGTATGCATATCTTTATATGTATATCTTTAAAACTACGCAACGGATTTTGATGCGGTTTTTTTTTAATAGATAGAGTGATTGAAGAGGTAGGTTTATATGTATAATACATGCATATTATAGTAGAGTAACATTAGTATCTACATTGCACCCGTGCGAGGCCGGGGCGGGTCGCTAGTAATATAATAAAGCTGAGGAGTTTGTTTGCTTGAACGTGCTAATCTCAGGAACTAATGGTCCCATTTGAAACATTATTTCAGTGTTAGATAACCCATTTATCGAAGAAGGTTATAGACTATGTATCATCACGCCAAGACCAAAAGGAGCGGAGCAGTTATGAAAAATGTGACACGAACGAAGTTGCGTGGGTCAGCTACTTATATGATATATAATATTTGTAGATGCAACTCTGAAATGGTAATATAAAAAGAAGGTAACTACCACTACCCTTGCTGCCCAGCTTGCGCGTGTATTTGCTATCGATTAGTACCGATGGTCCTTGAGCTGTTTTTCAGTGCTGTCATATTGTTTTTGCATGACGCGTCTATAAATCATCATCATCATCAGCAGCCTGTTGCAGTCCACTGCTGGACATAGGCCTCTCCAATTGCACGCCACTTAGATCTATTTTCGGCTTCTCGCATCCAGTTTCTGCCAGCCGTCCTGCGCAAATCGTCACTCCACCGTGCCTGAGGACGTCCTACACTACGTTTGCCGAGACGCGGTCTCCACTCTAGAACTCGTTTACCCCAACGGTTGTCGGTTCTACGACTAATATGGCCAGCCCACTGCCACTTCAGCTTACTAATCCGGTGGGCTATATCAATTACCTTGCTTCTCTGACGGATCACCTCATTTCTGATGCGATCCCTCAGAGACACACCGAGCATAGCCCTTTCCATAGCCCGCTGAGCGACTTTGAGCTTATGGACCATACGAGCCGTCAGTGTCCACGTTTCGGCTCCGTATGCCATGACGGGTAGGACGCACTGATTGAAGACTTTCGTCTTTAGGCACTGTGGGATCGACGATGTAAAGACTTGACGTAGCTTCCCAAATGCTGCCCAACCCAACTGAATTCTTCTGTTCACCTCGCCCTCAAAATTGTTTCTACCTAACTGCAATGACTGCCCGAGGTACACATATTTTTGAACAACTTCGAGAACGGCACCGTGAATCGCAATCGGTTCCGGTAGAACATGTTCGTTGAACATGACCTTGGTTTTATCCAAGTTCATCCGTAGGCCGATGCGTACAGAAGAGTCAGCCAGGTCATTCAGCATCTGTTGTAGTTCCTGCAGCGTTTCTGCCATAATGACGATGTCGTCTGCAAATCGCAAGTGAGAGATGTACTCGCCATTGATGTTAATGCCACGTTCTTTCCAGTTCAGCGTCTTGAACATATCCTCCATTGCATTAGTGAACAATTTCGGGGAAATAACATCCCCTTGTCTCACTCCTCGATGCAACGGTATGGGACTTGTTTGCTGATTCTGTACTTGAACGGACATGGTGGCGGCCTCGTAGAGACATCTCATCACTTGGATGTATCGCCAGTCTACTTGGCAGCGCTGCAGGGACTCCAGAACAGACCAGATTTCAACCGAGTCAAAGGCCTTTTCATAGTCCACAAATGCTAGACACAGGGGCTGATTATACTCTTCGGTCTTCTGTATAATCTGCCGCACTGTGTGGATGTGGTCTATGGTGCCGTATCCGCTCCGAAATCCAGCCTGCTCCGGTGGTTGGAATTCGTCGAGTCTTCGCGCAAGACGGTTCGTGATCACTCTTGAGAACAGCTTATAGACGTGGCTTAGAAGGGATATGGGTCGATAGTTCTTCAACAGGGTCTTGTCTCCTTTTTTGAAGAACAAGACGACCACACTTCTACTCCACGCCTCTGGAGTTCTCCCTTCAAAAAGGACAGCGTTGAACAGCTTCTGGAGCTCCCTCAGTACGGGGTTACCCCCAGCTTTCAGCAGCTCTGTGGTAACGCCGTCTTCTCCAGGGGCTTTTCCATTTTTCAGCTGCCCAAGAGCGATCTCGATTTCGCCAGTACTGACTTCTGGCAGGTCTTCGGTGAAATGGCGTGTCAATGTGGCTCTAGAACCCTCATTTTCGGGATCAGGACGAGATGCATGCGATGCGTATAACCGGCTATAGAAGTCCTCCACTTCCGAAAGGACTGCTGGCTTCGAAGAGACGACTTCTCCACTTGCTGTGGTCAACTTCGTCAGGTGGCTTCTTCCAAGAGATTGTACGAACACCTTTGACCCCCGGTTCTGCTCGATTGCTCTTTCAACCGAAAGAGCATTGAAGCGCCGGAGGTCGTCTATAAATGCCTCAGGATAATTGCAAATTCCGTCAGATTATAAAATATCTTGAGAGATTGTAAACTCTCCATAATTTGTCAACTGAATTTCATTGTCATTTTGTTGGTAATACAGTATTCTAAATTACTTTTTTACCATCAAAATTTGATAGTCTACAAACTCTCGTAAGTCATTCCGGGAAATTGCAAACTGACAACGTGCTGGCGACCAATCGGGTAAATAATTTATCGGATTTTCTTATCTAGTCAAGTGGAACATAGGGTTCCCGGTGTATCGCTACTCGTTTTTCACACAATTTCTTCGAATAACTTCGAGAGATTATAGACTATGATGCTAAATAATTATTCCAAATATTCAGTTGACAATATATCGAGAGTTACAATCTCTCAAAAATTTTTACAATCTTACGAATTATGCATTTTCTGGTGAAAGGGACCAAAGGGTTTTTGTTTCAACCTACTGTAATAACATATTTTATTTAATAGAAATCTAATCTAAGAATCACTACTATATATACATTTAAATAAAATTAAAAAAAAACACTTAACTAACTAAAACTAAAAATAAATAATGGTGAAATAAATAATAAGTCATTGGTTGCCAATGACGCTCGCATTGGATAACTGATAACAGAGTCTATAAAAAGTGATATTCTATCAGCGATACAAGCGACCGACCGTCATAAAGTCTAAAATGTAGGTACCTATAGGATTATCTTTTTTTTTTTGGATCGGTAATCATCAAATGACTTCTCCCACTCTGGGCGGAGCGGAAGAGAGTGTCAGACTCTTACTGACTAAAACCCACCCGTTATCCTTCTTGTGCCCTTTGCGTTCCAGGGCCGTGGTGACTCTTTCGAACAAATTCCGCAACCCTAGCAGCGTCGGCGTCAGCGTCTGGTGGTACACCTTGTGTTGCCATCTGGCATTATGCTGAGCTGAGGCGCTTTTGGCATTAATAATTCGGTTTATGTTATTTATTACCTATTTTTATATGTCGTTACGTTACGTGGTTATTGTTATATTATTGAGAGTAGTGGTGGCCGAGTGGTATCGGCCCCGACTTACGAATTGTAGGTCGCGGGTTCAAACCCAGCCAGGCGTATTACTTTGTGTAATTAACTTCATCACAACTGCTCTCAAAACGGTGAAGGAAAACACCGTGAGGAAACCGGCATGCCCTAGAACCAAAAATTCGAAGACCTGTGACATTCACCAACCCGCACTGGGCCCGCGTGGCGGATTACGGCCCATTCCCTCTCCTAGAGAGGAGGCCTGTGTCCCAGCAGTGGGGACGTTAAAAGGCTGATTATGCTTATGTTATTTATATAATGCCAATAAACACATTTTTATTTCTTTTTCTTTCTATGGGGCCCCGTCTTCTTTGCTGACAGCTCTTTGAGGCGCGCGTAGAACACGACGCGCCGTCGACACGGGCCTAGTAGTTTCCAAAATCACAAACGATCCCGTACGTTTTGCATGTCGACGATCCCTATCACCGACATATTGTCACTTTGTGTAGGTCCCAAGCACTCATTCATATCACGTACAGTCGTGATCGGAATACGATCATCGTTCAGGAATCCCCGATCACGGTTCGTTTTCCTCAACGTCTTACTAACAGCATTGTTACGCTACTTTACATAAGTAAATTTTTTTTGTGAATAATGAGATAAAGGATCGTTTTTACTGTAGTTACTTTGGAAAAGTATGACTTCAAATTCAGTGGAAATTAACTTTTAGCAATGGCACGGGTAATATATTATATTTTTTTCGTACATGGGTACCAGTTTATGTAAATTGATTACCGTAACAACATTTTACCATACTTTTTGAAAACCGACAACCGTTGGGGTAAACGCGTTCTAGAGTGGAGACCGCGTCTCAGAAAACGTAGTGTAGGACGTCCTCAGGCACGGTGGAGTGACGATTTGCGCAGGGCGGCTGGCAGAAACTGGATGCGAGAAGCCGAAAATAGATCTAAGTGGCGTGCAATTGGAGAGGTCTATGTCCAGCAGTGGACTGCAACAGGCTGTTGCTGATGATGATGATAGTTGAAAACGTCTTATACATATATGAAGTGCGAGGCCAAAAAGGTCCCTATCTCAGCATTATGTTTTCATAAATGGGGTACCCATTTATGAACGTTTACGAAAATTGATTCGTTCTTTTCTTGGTACTAAGTGCATTGAAAAAGCTCGTTTGACACACATGGGCATTTGTCCTTGCACTCTCGGCTCCATAAATCCACTTCTGCCCCCGTCAATTCTGTCTTAGCTGCAACGACAAACTTGCATAAAAATGTGTACGCCGTCTTTCAAATTTTCAATTTTTCTTTTATACAAATTTTCAAGTCACTATTTTGCGAAATGACTGAACCGATTTTAATGAAACTTCACACATATAAGCAGGATATGTAGGTCTATAAAGTTAGTTAAAACATTTTGTGGTTGAGTTATTGAATGCTGCGCTGCGTGTCGTAGGTTCGATTCCCGCACGGAACAAATATTTGTATGATCTACAGATAGTTGTTCCGGGTCTGGCTGTTTGTGTATGTGCGTTAATGTATTTGTAAACGCACCCAGGATATAGGAGACATTCGTAGTGTGGGGCAGCATTTTTATTTTGTATATCCATGTATAATTAAATATAGAATAGAATAGACTAAACTCAAGTATTGCCAGAGTAAAAAAATAAATAAACCAAAATTAAAAATAACGATTCGTATGCTTGTCATTCCACTATCTGCGACCACAATTTTACCACTCATTACTTTTGCTATCTAAGTTTCATCATTATTTATTGGTATTTTAATTATCTATCTATCATATTGCAAAACAAGTCGTCGAACTAAGGTGACTGCTCCAACCAAGGTTTGCAGGTACTGCGATAAGCAAGTATGTTTTTGGTCGGAAGGGAATTCCCTAAGCTTGGTTGTAGTATTTTAGTTATGAAAATGGTCAAGTGCGAGTCGGTCTCGCAACGAATAGTATTTTGACATGTAATTTAAAATTTTTAATACCAGAGACTTCTTTAGACAAAGGTTTTCCTTGTAACCTATTAGAAAATCTATTATTCCTTTTGTAATATTGCTGGTGTATCATATACATACAGAGGTCGGAATTAGGTAGAGCTATTTATGTACTTACACAGATTTCATACAGCGAGAGAATAAAGTGGATATGCCTCAAATCCCGAGATTAATTTTAAAGAGCATAAAAATCCCGTGATTTATTAAATGAAAAAGTTATTTACTTTTAAATAACAAAATTTAATCCAATAAACGTGCGACGTTGCCAAATTTACATCAACGACAAAAGCTATACAAATGTCGGATGCAAACACTTCAAATCTTAGTGGTACCTACTTTAAATGAATCAACAAAACCTCACGAGTCTAGGCTAGAAGAAAAAGTATTTTCGTATCAAAAAAGGCGAAGTATAAGTATGAGAACTTGCTTATGACTAATAATAATTTGTATTTTCAATTAATGTAAATACGAATAAAAATTGTATGTTAATTATCTTTGTTTTATTTGTATTATCTATCTCTGGGGTTTTCATTATTATTTATTTGTAACTAGCTGACCCAGCAAACGTTGTTTTGCCATATAAAGTAAAAACAATATTTAGGGATATGTGATGTTCTATATATAAAAGAAAGTCGCAGATAAAATGTAGCTTTCTATTGGTGAAATTATTTTTCAAATAGAAAACTTAAAGCTAAAATACTTCTTAGCTGTATCCCACGGTTTCCCAGTGATCTTTCTTTCGTCTGCTAAGGATAATAGCTTGATGTCAAATAATTATGGGTCTGGTATCCTAATACTTTGTAAGTCTTCACTCACAATTCCAGCCCCAGAAATGCTTCGACATGTTTATGGTCTGCTGGTACGTGGAATCCTTACTTCTTAAGTTTTCGACATGTTTCTTTCTGGTCTTCTAGTACATACTTGTGAATCTTTAGCGCATTCAATTTTTGACAGCTACGAAACAAAGGAACATTTAGGGAAAATGATTCATCTTTCATAATAAAATTATGTATTCGTTGAGTTTGTTAAGAAAGCACTTCCAGCCTTATTCTATGAAGGCGACCTTTCTAGATTTTATTAATCTTTTGTTTTGGTTGCTAGGTTACACTCTTGTTAATTTTGAATTATCTACAACGAAATAAATGTATTTCACCTAAAACCATTTTCCACTGCGTTTACTTTAATAGAGTTTTCATTGTTTTTAAGATGTATTCTGCTATTCGGGGCGGAGACAAATCCAACGAATCAAAAACCAAGAAAATTGGTCCAGCAGATCTCGAGTTATAAGTGTTGTAACAAACCCGACTTTGTTTTATATATATAGATATTGTTGGCCACACGGGATTGTCTAATAGAAATCCTGGGAAGGTCCATAATAATATCAACATTTCGATGCAAGTACTTAAATAGCTCTACCTAATTCCGACCTCTGATCATATATTATGTCCTACTCCTCAGCTGTTTTTTTTTAATTGTTCCAAAACAGATGAATCGTTTTTCCGGGACTGGTTGAGCTCGTTAAACTCGGTCTTCCTGGTGGCCGCCACTGTAGATTCTGGCCTTCAGGAGTTACAATGGTTGGGAATAGTTTGGTGGGATTGTCCTAATAAAAATGGTTGCTAGTGGGTTACTGTCAGAGGTAAAATAACTGTGAACGGAGTGTACTTGTAAATAAAATGCTTTGTCACGTATATTTTTTTTTATGGATGGGAAATTATCAAGAGACTTCTTCCGCGCTTGGTGGAGCGGAAGGGTGTGTCAGACTCTTACTGACTGAACCCACCCGTGATTCTTCTTGCGTTCCAGGGCCGCGGTGACTCTTTCGTACAAATTCCGCACCCCTAGCAGGCACTGACCCTAGGGAACCCCCTCTTCCAAAGGATATATATCTTTCAAAGGATACCAATGACGAAAACTTAGTAAATTCTCGGCGGCAACATTTTCTCGCAGTTACAAGATACAGGGGGAAGTCCGAACTACCTACTATAATAAAATTAGACATTATAATTATTTTAACTACATGCATTAATTGCATTATTCAAGATCTGCAATAGGTACGTTAGTTTAGTACACAACATTTTCCTTCTCTTCAAAGGAATCGTGAAAAACTATAAATAAATGACATAATAGGTACTTCAATCATTATTTATAAGTACGCACATGTGAGAAAAAATAAGGTGTTTATCGATAACTTACACAGAAAAGTCAGAAATCCTATTCTGAGCAGTGCACGATATTGTGTGTAGGTGCACTATGCCTTTTATTTTTACGATGTTTTTAGAGATTGGATTATGTACCTCTATCCTAAATACCGCCGCTTTTGTATGGTGTATTTTGTGTGTCCAGTAAATTCAACGTATTTCAGCCCTACCATGACGTCTTAAATCCATCATGATGTGTGTGAGGGAAAGGGATAGTGCTATTCGTCTTGTGTAACTCCGTCTCTCTCTGACACAGGAATCATGATGGATTTAAGACGTCATGGTAGGGCTGCTGTTTGTTATTCTTTTTGTATTTAAAAGAAAAATGCGTTTATTGGCACAACGAAAACCGATAAATATTTTTCAAACAAAAAACAAACTTTTTGTCAAAAAGGCTTGTGATGGGTTCAAAGCCCGGTTTAGACGAGAAAATATTTTAATGTTTTTTTTCAATATATAGGATTCTTCCATTCGAGCTCTCTATAACTTACCATGTTAGTACCTATGTATCTACACTAATAGGATAAGAGGAAAGGTTTGATTGTTTGTTTGTTTGCATTGAATAGGCTACGAAACTGATTTGAAAAATTCTTTCACTGTTAGGAAGCTACACTATCTCCGGTTGTAGTATTATATTATCTGTGCTCCGGTGATCATAGGCTATATTATATTCCCACGGGAACGGGAACTACGCTGGTGAAACCGCGGAGCGATGTTAGTGTTAAATATTTCTGTTTCCTAATTTCATATTTACATCTAAATATACGCCTTCTGTATCTATCTTCATCTTCTCAACATATTTTATCTTATAAAGTTTTCTAGAAGTTAATCATTGATATCTACGCAGTTTATGCCCACATGTTATCAATTAATTCTTGAATGATTGTATGACGAACAAACAAATTACAAACAATGTAGAACTTTTATACTTACTGTATGTTACATGATGCAACGTATGAGCTGAGATATTTGGGACTGCAGAATTGTGGAGCTATTTCATGGATCCATATTTATTATGAAACAAGCCATGTAAGAATCGGCACCATTTTTTAATAATCTTTATTTATTTACAGGCTTACTTTTCTATAAACTTTATGTCACCCTGATGATTGAATACAAAAGTATTACAAACTACAGCCTACCTGCAACCTTGTACCCATTATAATCACTACATAGTATAAAACCTCCGTGTGTAAAGAAAGTCGCTTTCCGCTGTCTGTCCGTATGTACAGTGTGAAATCTTAATGGTTGTTTTCCCGCGGCAGGACGATTACCCAACAGTAGTACTATCGAAACACAAAGTTAAACTAAAAAAAAGAAATGTTTTTTTTTTTTCAAATCATTAAAAAAGTGTTCATAAACTCGACAGAGCGAGAATCAATAGTAGTGCACTAGACATAAAGTAGGTAGATACCTACATGAGACGCACGTACCGCCGCGTACCTACATATCCGCGATGCACTACTGTTGGTTCAAGTCGCTTTCGAGTTTTGTTTATCACAATTGTTGATCTGCCATTTATGGAGTCTAATATTTTTTTTATATATAAATCGATTGTATTACCGATACAAACTCATTTCGCTTCGGGAAAACAACCATTAAAATTTCACACTGTATATTAGATCTTTAAAACTACGCTGTACCGTGCTAATAACGGATTAGGATACGGTTTTAAAAAAATAGATTCAAGAGGAAAATTTATATGTATAATACATGGAGAATATAGTAGAGAAACACTGATAATTTTAGAGGTTTCAAATGTGATGTAAAAAAAGGCAAAATTGAAAATTTTGAAAAAGCCCACTACGGTACAACATAATTGAAAAAGAATTAAATATTAATAAAAAAAACCTCCGACTTACAGAATTAATATTGGGTTATTTATTTGAATAATAACCCAAGAATATCATCCGTCCGGGCTGCTATTAAATGAGTTTTGCAGATAGTGATGGCGGCCCCCGACGGATATTCTTGGGTCGTGCTTAACATTTTTTCAGCATTGCATCTGTGCGAAGCCGGGGCTGTCGCTAGTAATATGATAAAGTGTTCTAGCCTCATCCAAAAATAGTGAGGCTAGAACGCTATTGTAAAAGTCTACAGTAAAGCTACTGACAAAAACTTGACATCTTTGGACTCCAACATGAAGGATTGCACGTCTTCTGTAACTCCACAGTCAGTAAGAGTCTGACACTCCCTTCCGCTCCGCCCAAAGCGGGAGAAGTCATTTGATGATTTCCCATCCAGAAAAAAAGACCTCAAACTTTAGAATATTTAATTTTAATTATTTGTTACTACAAAGTTATGTTATACTTTTTGTGTTTAAAAAAAAACATCAAAATCGGGACAGCCAGTACAAACTCATGATGTTGTTTAAAAGTCGGTTGTATGTTTTGTAAAAAAGTATAGTTTTTTAAAGGTATTTCTCAACTGCTGAACGCATTTTGTTGAAAAAACACAGATCGTGGTCTTGATTAGTATATTTTTTTTTTACTCAGTTCTGTGATTTTCACTCGTCCGAAATGACTAGAAAAACCTGGATAATTAGAATTGCAGAAATACTAGAAGTGGTTCCCGCGTTTTCTTGAAACTTCGCGTAAAGCCATCCTGTAATATTCTGTATATAGTAGGTACGTCTATATTTGAACGGAACTTAGCGTAACCTACTAAACAATACTTTTAAAACGTGTACCACAACATAAGCTAGAACTGTTCCAATTGAAATCACGTTCCATTGAATGTGTGAATCAATCGAACCCATTTTAATTGGAACCATTTAGTAGGTGCGAGTCACATTGGCTAACAGCCGACAATGTTTAGAAAATCAATGGCGATTTTTTAACCGACTGAGCGCTGTAATTACTTTGTGTAATTAATTTCATCACCACTGCTCTCAAAACAGTGAATAAAAACATCGTGAGGAAACCGGCATGTCCTAGAACCAAAAATTCGAAGACGGGCCCGCGTGCTGGATTACGGCCCATTCCCTCTCCTAGAGAGGAGGCCTGTGTCCCAGCAGTGCGAACATTAAAAGGCTGATTACGCTTATATGCTTATGAGCGCTGTAAAGGAGGGTAATAAGTTTATTAGCTTGTTTGTTCCTTTGCGGCGCTGAAGAAACCAAACTCTGGCCAATTTTGGATGATTTTTACTTCATTAGAGGGAGCGTCTGTCATAGCAATATATGACTTCTCCCGCTCTGGGCGGAGCGGAAGGGAGTGTCAGACTCTTACTGACTAAAACGCCTCTTCTTGTGCCCTTTGCGTTCCAGGGCCGCGGTGACTCTTTCGAACAAATTCCGCAACCCTAGCAGGCACTGACCCTAAGGGGCCGCGTCTTCGTTGCTGAAGGCTCTTTGAGGCGCGCGTGGAACACGACGCGCCGTCGACCCGGGCCTGGTTGCTATCGGACGGTAAGCCGACCATAGCTCGTCATTATGACTTTCCAGTGGTCAACCACTGATACTCCATTGAAAGAAATGTCATAGAATGGTAATATCGTACATAATGACAAATGCATAACAGACGTATGCTGTAATCTGCTAAAATTTTGACAGTTCTTTTAATCAGTGACCTATCATTAGAACGTCATTGTCAGTTTTTGACCAATGATCGAATATTATGAATTTAGCAGATTACGGACTTTTAGCAAAATGACAATACGTGTTGGAATGACAAATTTACAAAAATAGCAGACTTGGGGCCCTGTTGGCCCCAGTATAGAAAGAGGTCTTGCACGTTGAAACTCAAGAGCTTTACTTATCATGTTGTTTCATACAAACTTTCAGTTAGGGAAAGAGATTTTGATTTACTCTTTTTGTAGAGAACTTAAATTGTTTTTCTTTTCCCCCAAACTGTATTTAAAAGAAAACATATGTAGGTGAACAAAATTAGATATTTAAACTTTGTTAACTTAAATATTTTTCATATACTAAGTTTGGTTCAAATCGATTTATTCATTTCCAAGGACCTGAAAGTTTGTATGAAGCATCTACAGGAGTAATCGATCTAGTCAAGTAAACTTTTGTCGCAAAACTTGAGTGCTTTGATATGTCCCTGGATCTGATGCCGATTTTGATAGGTTCCGTAGGTTACCCTTCAGCACAGACCCTAAAAATAAATAATTGACTGGCTGGGCTGCTAATGGTGAATTCCTGATAGAAATGCAATCATCCTTCGCAATACTTTTGAAACGAATCCAATGCAATAAATATTTCACCCCGATAGTCTTCTTGATTCATTCACAAGTCATTGATTGGAAGGGAGTCTCTCTCTCGCACTCTTACTGACTAAAACCCATCCGTGTTCCTCCTACTGTCCTTTGCGTTCCAGGGTCGCGGTGACTGGAACGAATTCTACAACCCTAGTGCAGGTACTGACACATTTTTTTTACGTTTTGTTCCTTGTTACCGTTTACCTGTCTAAATTATACCTACGCTATAATTACGGTACGGTTTCGTAGCCAAAGGCAAAAAACGGAACCCACATGGATTCGTCAAATCATGTCTGTCTGTCCGTCCGTATGTCACAGCCGCTTTACTCGGAGACTATTAAAGCTACATAAATGGAAATTAATAGGTAGGTGCAACCTGTTAACCGCTATTCAATAATGCTGTAATATTATGGAAAAAAAAATTAGGGGTAGCACTCCATACATGTAACTGAGGGATGAAAAATAAATTCCAGCAAACATAATCGTGTGGGGTATCATTTGATAGCACTTTTAAAATAAAATAAAATGTTTATTTAAGGCAATAGTTTTTGAGACATGTGCTTCCAAAATTCGTAAAAAATGTCCCCCCCTCTAATTTTTAAACTATGAAGTCGAGCATTCTAAAAATATTTGAGTAAATAGAACTTTACAGACACTACCAACGAAAATTGGTTTGAACATTACAGCTTATATACTTTTAGAGATATGAGATTTTAACAGTGAACTATGGAACCCTTCACTATGCGTGGTCCGACACGCACTTGGCCGGTTTTTTTTTATTTCGCTGCAGTATCAAATCGACTTGACTGTAACCCTGACAGGTACTGGCCCTAGTAGGCTCCGACTTTTATGCTGACACTTCTTTGAGGCGTTTGTGCAACCTAGCACGTCATCGAGCCACCGAAAGCTCGCTGATGTAAACCAGGCTAGGTGCCTGGTTTACATCAGCGAGCTTTCGGTGGCTCACCGTCCGCAAGCCCACGCCTACGGTGGCCGGGAATCGACCTGCGACTCCCGACGCCCTTCTGTTGCGGCGGCTGGGGTTTTCTGAGTCCTCGCCCGCCTCCGAATTCGCTAGCATTACTGCTTCCCAGAAGGAGGTGACCATTTCCCATACACCCTCGCTCGGGACCATGGATTGAACCAGGGTAGAAAGAGCGACACGCAACACTGCGGTGAAAGTATCCTCCCTAGATTGCCTCTCTTGTCTGATCTCCTGGTTACTTGTATCGTATGTTTTATCTTTATGTAAAATAAAGTATAATTATGTAATTACATACTTCACCTACCTACCTATACTAGTGTATGTAAGTACATAATAAAGAGTATTCTATTCTATTCGATTCTAAATACATTAATTAAAAATGGGAGATTAAATTGTAAAACAACTAGTATGCTATTTTAAGATAAATACATATATTTGTATTTAAATTAATATTTCTATGATTCTCAGCAATTAAGTTTGATTAAGGCTATTTACGTAACTATTGCGAGATTATTTTTAAATTTCTATAAATGAGAAGCCATTAACTTAAAATGTACTTTGTGTTTGTTGAATGGGTTGAAGAAATGAGTTTTAAATACCCCTTTCGTTATTGTAATTTTGTTGTTAATGACAAAGCTTATTGCTGTTTTAATTAGCTTTCTCTAAAGGCTAGGGCGTTGGGCTGGTAAGAAAAATCGGCGTGAATTTGATTTCAATTACAATAAAATGAAGGTTTATTTTAAGTAAAATAAAGAAAGAAAAAGAGTTTATTTGCAGTAAGCATGACGCATAAATAGAATAAAAAAGTGTTTCTGTTTGTTCGTTTATTATTATTTATTATTTATCACACAATTTTTTTTAATGTTTTTTTTGTTTTGTTTTCTTTTTCGTTTGTTACATTTTAACGATTACATCGTTGAACTCCAATTTTGGTACAAAAATAGATATTACTCTGAGGAATATAGAACTATAACGAAAGCAAAAGCTAGTAACGTATACAAGTTGAGAAAGTACATATGATTCACAACAGCGAAAAACGTCCATCGCTCTTCGCTCACTAAAATGCTGGGCATCGTGTATGAGGCAGCGCCACAGAGCCATAGCGCTATTATTTTCAGCGACGGGTGTGTTGACTGGTTTTTGTCGACTGGAGTAACGTAAATAGTAATCGCTCGACGACCCCATCATCCCGACACAGGAAAGCTGTAGGGAAACCAGCACGCTTCGCAAGAACGAATACAGACCGCTTTCCGTTCCGCGACGTCATAACCCTCTCCGACTTTTACCTAACGAGCTAGCCCGCGCTATTGAGCCATTAGCGTTAAATCCCCCAAATAATAATAATCTGACCCAGCCTGTTTCTTGCTGCCCTCCCGAAATGACACCGTTAAGCCGAGGCCCATATCCCACAGGGATATGGGCCTCGACACATGCCCTTAGCGAGCGGGCATTTAGTTTTAGTCCTGGCTGGGGGCCTTAAGTTCATTTGAGGTCACCATTGGAGAATCCGGCTAAGCAGTAATCAACCTTAAAGGAGAATTTAGTTAAGCAGTAATTGGTTACTGCTTAAATAAAGTTCTGAACTGCGAGTGACCCCGTTAAAAAGAGTTTTTAAACTGAACTTATTGCTCTAGCGCTCGCAAATGCGACTGCTGCCAAGAATTGATCTAGGGATTTCAGTGCACGAGTTTTTCCATCATATAGGTACAGTAGCAGCCTGTCGGTTAGTGGCAGAAAAATCTTTCCAGCATTTTCCCAAAAATGATATGTATATAATGTAATAATGCTTCCAGTCTATGAAGTTGCATCTGAATACCAATATTATACATGTAGTTGGAGCGAATACTGGGTAAAACCATTGTGGGTAAAACGATAGCAAAGTTCTAAGTTTTCCGTGCGATTTGAAAATATACAAGAGCCCGATAGTAATAATTAGACAGCTATCCACCAGATACAACATGCACCCGTCTGGGCCTCAATTCTGCTATTACAATAGTGTCATAATGGTCAGTCATTGAATTCATAATTGTTGATTTTGACAAGTTTGGTAATCTACTAATATAAAAGCGTCATTATGACTTTCCAATGGTCAACCACTGACACTCCATTGAAAGAAATGGTATGGAATAGTAATCTCGTGCATAATGACAAATGAATGACTGACGTATGCGGTATTCTGCTAAAATTTTGACAGTTCCTTTGATCAGTGACCTACAATTAGAACGTCACTATTCAGTCATTGCTTTTAATAGCTCGGTTATCTAAAAGTATTGCGAGACCATTGACCGACCAATGATCGATCATTATGAATTTAGCAGATTACGAACTGACAGTGAAAAAATAATAAACACATTAGTTGCCAATACGATTTCGGAAGGCTCGCATCGATTTCTCTGGGATGCCATCATCAGATCCTGTTCCTTCATCAGTTTCCATACCATGGTATCACCCTTGGGATATCTCCTTTACAACAAAAAAAGAATCATCAAAATCGATTTATAAACGACGAAGTTATCCGCGAATAAACATAAAAAGCATATGCATATACGGTCAGATTGAGAAACCACCTCCTTTTTTTGAAGTCGTTTATAAAAAAAGCACTACATACGATGGTTTGGAGGAGCTCTCTTACATGAAACGGAACTCTTCAATAAATGATAGCAAATCTTCCAGGCTTGCTGAAATCGCGTGTCTGTTTATTGTTTACTAGCTGCTGCCCGCGACTTCGTCCCCGTGGAATTCCCGATTTTAAAACATTCTTTATCGCTGCTCCGCTCCTATTGGCTTAAGCGTGATGATATATAGCCTAAAGCCTTCCTCGATAAATGGTCTATTCAACCCAAAAAGAATTTATCAATTCGAACCAGTAGTTCCTGAGATTAGCGCGTTCAAACAAACAAACAAACAAACAAACTCTTCAGCTTTATAATACTAAGTATAGATATCAGTTTTAAAGTTATTTTATACTTTTTGTTTACAAGTCGGTTGTATTTTAAAACTTAACTTTATTATCTCCTTGTTATCACTTCAGTAGATTACACACTTCTCGTTAAAAGTGTGAGTACCTACACATAGGGGAGGAACCTCAAGTGATTGCATAATAATATGTTTTGTTATCATTTTTAATGTTACTAATGATAAAATCTTGAGAGGTTCTTGTGAGCTGGGTCAAAGATGATTTAAAAAGTGATACTTTTGGGCTTATTTTATTTAAGAAGAGCTAACAGCTTCGAATAGAAAGATGATAATTGGGTAGGTACTGTCATATCGGTCATATCTAAGTAGGTCGCTTGAGGTAACGATGCTTTGCTGCAAACAAACTGAAGTGTCATCAAATTTAAAATAAGGTTCTAATAAATAGATTGTCGGTAATAAGCCAGCGTTGTTTCAATAAAAGTCCTCATTCCCTGCACTACTTACCAATTACAGACTGAAATTGGTAAGTAGTGCAGGAAATTTGACCTACTAAATAATCAAAACCGTAACAGCATGCGCCCTGACATTTTTTCTCTTTTGTTCCAAAATTTATTTTATATTTTTAATTTAACCCAATTTTCGACAACGAAAATTGGGTTGAGTGTGTGAACCAGTGAACCCTTCATTTGCGAGGCAACTAGGCGATGCATGGCAAAAGCAGTCAATGGGATCGCTTAATCGCAAATTGCACTCTATCTTAGAGTTAGCGAAGCTAGACGCTTATGTGTGGGAGAGGAACGGCGAATGCTTGCAAGCGTATTTTCTGAACCTCCATAAGCCTCGAAATCAAATCAAATTGTTTATATGTGAAACATGGGTTACATACACGTTCATTTCATATAGTACTAGTGACCCGCCCGGCTTCGCACGGGTGCAATGTAGATACTAATGTTAATATTATTATACATATAAACCTTCCTCTTTAATCAATCTATCTATTAAAAAAAAAACGCATCAAGATCCGTTACGTAGTTTTAAAGTTTTAAGCATACATACATAGGGATATAGGGACAGAGAAAGCGACTTTGTTTTATACTATGTAGTGATATATAAACTTTATAATGTTTCTCCTGATCTGGACGGTCGATTTCGTTAGAGTTCTGTTTTTGGTTAGAAGTTTTGTTAAAGAGTCGAGGAGCTCGTGGCTAAATTATAATAGCCGCACGGGTCGATCTTCTAGGTTAAGCAACGCTTGCCGAGGTTGGTCTGTGGATGGGTGACCATCTTAACATAACGAGACTTCTCCGTGCCTCGGAAAGCACGTTAAGCCGTTGGTCCCGGCTGTCATTTGGAGATCTTTGGCAGTCGTTACGGATTGTCAGAAGCCAGAAAATCTGACACCAGTCTTGCCAAGAAGTACCGTGTTCCCCAGTTAATGGGTTGTGGAGGTCTGGTAGGCAGCCGCTTCACGTAAAATACTGGTATTCAGCTGAATCCGGCTTGACTGGGAGCCGACCCCAATGTAGTTTGGAAAAGGCTAGGCAGATGATGAATGTTAAGGAGCTCCCTGGTCTGAAGCCCTTAACTACCAGTTGGATGAGAATAATTCCGCATGACGTGACGTCTGGCTTGCTGATATCTAACTATGGATCCATTTTTTTCTGATGAAACAGAGCCCTCAAACTCCTCAAACAGATAAAAATGAATAATAGGCTAAGATAAGCAGATTTTTTGAGATTCATTTCATCAACCTTCTAAGAAAATGGCCCCAAATAAGTACCAATATACTTATTTGGTGCCATTTTCTTAGAAGGTAAGGGGAAGATACCGTTGTATTTAATTCCGCAAACATACCTACTTTCCTTCTCAGTAGTAACAATAGTACGATTCTGATGTTTTATTTCGTAATATCTATGTATATTTGATATTATTTGATTTTTTGTTTGTATTTAATGAGTTACAAAACTCTTGGTATTTTTCATGGATTTTTTCACCAATGGAAACCTACATTATCAGCATGTGATATAGGCTACTATCAGCACCCCGCGGTTTCACCCGCGTAGTTCCCGTTCCCGAGGGAACACGGGGATAAAATATATAGCCTATGCCACCTAGGGATAGTGTAGCTTCCCAACAGTGAAAGAATATTTCAAATCGGTTCAGTAGTTTCGGAGTCTATTCAATGCAAACAAACAATCAAATCTTTCCTCTTTATAAAATTAGTATAGATATTTTATCCCCGTATTCCCGCAGGAATGGGGAAACGGAGTATAACTATAAATATAAAATAAGTGTAACCTAATCCGTAATGGTTATAAATGACACCGTTAATAAAACTTGCGTAGGTAACAACAAATTTACAGACCATAGCGAGAAATTTATTCAATTTAAATCTTTCACTTTGAAGGCGGAAATTAATGAAATAAGTTACATTGCCAAGAAGCTGAAATGTAGCAAATGTCTTTCCGAATTGTTTTCAAGGGAAAAATCTTTTATGAATTTTGAAGCAAATATCAAACATGTCCTTTGGTATTCAATTTTGCACTTTACAACACCAAAAGTAATGTTCATAACTCAATGTCATTCAAATCTTTTGCTTAGTGAATCGTGCAGAGGTTTTACTGAGCTTTAGGGTAAATTCCATGAACTCGTAAACGGGTGTTATGAGATATCTATTTATATATTTAATTATTACTTTTAAAGCAAGGTCACACATGTAGAGACTTAATTCTCTTATTTGTAAAGAGTGTTCGCATTCGCAAACCAGTAGGTACTTCGCAAACTGTCTAAAGCCCTTTTTTCTGGAAATCATCAAATGATTTCTCCCGCTCTGGGCGGAGCAGAAGGGAGTGACAGACTCTTACTGACTATATCCCATCCGTGATCCTTCTAGTGCCCTTTGCGTTCCAGTGCCGCGGTGACTCTTTAGTCAATAGTCAAAGCATTTCGAACAAATTCCGCAACCCTAGCAGGCACTGACCCTGTGGGCCCCGACTTCTTTGCTGACAGCTCTTTGAGGCGCACGTTGAACACGACGCGCTGTCGACCCGGGCCTGGTTGCTATCGGATGGCGAGCCACCCATAGCAAGCCGTCCGCAGGCCCGCGCCTACGGTGACCGAGAATCGCCCTGCGTTTCCCGAGGCTCGGGGCGTCTTCTTCAACAGTCTAAAACCTTCTTATCTATACTAATATTATAAAGCTGAAGAGTTTGTTTGTTTGAACGCGCTAATCTCAGGAACTACTGGTTCGATTGGAAAAATTCTTTTTGGGTTGAATAGACCATTTATCGAGGAAGGCTTTAGGGTATATAACATCACGCTTAAGCCAATAGGAGCGGAGCATAAAGAATATTTTAAAATCGGGGATTCCACGGGGACGAAGTTGCGGGCAGCAGCTAGTATATTATATTTTTACAAATTGGGATGATATTGTAACTGATTATGTATTGTAGTAAAATCTGCTACGAAACTTTAGTCTTAACCTTATTTTTAAGTTATCAGACTGGCCGGACAGAAGTTTTTTCGTTTTTTTTTGTACATACAAGCGTTTTGACCAGAGAAGTTCGGAGCTGATATTAAAAAAATAATTTTAAAATTGAACAGCCAACAGATTTACAAATAGATCGATGCAAAGTGACCCCATTTTTACCATTTTGTGGCTATGGCAAGAAGACTAACAATGAACGTATTAACATATACATAGTTTGTATTTTGGAATAACAATACCTATTATGTATTACCTATTTAAGCATCCACTTGAACAATAAATAATTTTACTCGACTAGGTATTAAATCAGTATTTATGCGCTACGTACACGCATAAATTCAAAGCCGCAGTGTTATAAAATGTACATGTTTTGGTGAGGCGTGTAAATAGCCTGCACCTTTGTGTAGGTTCTGAGAGAATTTGAATTACGAACCTATGTTAAAAAGTGTAATGGGTGACCTCAAATAAATTAATTTCCCCTTTGATGAATCCGCGAGAAACCAATACCAAAAGACTTATTAGCAGCAAAACATGCCCACGTACCTTGGCAATCCAGAGAATCCACTCAGACCCAGGGTGCTGGGAAGATACCACGTTCATGCGCGCTTGATGGTCTTGTAGGTATAGGCTGCCGGCCGGCGAGCAAAATCTTGTTGAATCCACCGGTGCAATGGTTAAAACTCCAAAAATCAACACTGCACTATAAGTTCTCAATGAAGCACAGATGCAGGTCCAATTATTTTACGAGTATCATCAAGGTTTCACCAAAAAAGGAATTTTCAAAAGGCGGAGCGACCGCACAAACAGCGTTGCGCACGGTCACACAAAGAGGACTGCCCGCTAACGCCCTCTATCGGCCGCATGGCGAGAAAACTCAAGAAAGTTTAGATACATGGGCGCTGCGGCAACAAAGATTGGTGCGAGGATTCATCAATTGAGAAACTAAAATATTTAAATAAATAAATAAATAAATTTAATTTGAGATACTAACATATTATGCGTATTATATGACAAATCCTAAAATATTATTATTTTATTTTTTTATATTGAAAAAGGCATTGACGCTTCACCATGCTCGGGGGCTTTGGAAGGACGCGAGTGCTTTCAAAAGGAAAAGTGAAATAAAATTATAAGTATTTACTGACATAGATTATGATCAGAAAAAGTTTAAGCTCTACGACTAAATGCGAAAAACAAACGTTACCGTAACCTAAACCTTAAGACTATGAGTATCGTATACGAGTTAACGTTTATTGCGTTGGAATAGGATATAATTTAACGATGGCACGTTTAAAGTTACCGAACTTCGTCTTTACCATTGCAACACGAGATACATTATCCGTGCCTTTATAAACCTCATTTATAATTCCTAATGGCCAACTTAGAGGAGCTGAATTATCCTGTCCCACTAGTACGACAGTTCCAACTTCTACGGGTTTGTCCGGAGTTGCCCATTTTTGCCTGACTTGCAGCGTATGCAGATACTCTAGGTGCCATTTCTTCCAGAAGGATTGGACCATGCTATCTAACAACTGTTTGCGCTGTGACAAATTAATGCGCTGACCAGACAAATCGGCTGACCAGCGGTGCGGAGAAGAGTGTATCCAAGATAAGGCTATCGTGGAATCCGAAAAGGCGCAAATTCCTGCAATAGGAACACGTAAAGCGTAAGTATCGCGAACAGTTTTTACCAATTTTGACATGAGCACGGCGGCACATAGCTCCAGACGTGCAAGAGTCGTGACTTTGGTAGGTGAAACCTTTGATTTCGCACAAAGTAAGCGGACTATGACACCGGACGGAACACTAGAGTGTACATAAATCACACACCCGTACCCACCCATACTAGCATCAGCAAACGCGACTATCCGAACGGAACAATCATCGGTGACACCCACATGGCGTGGTATGCGTAATGTATCCAGCAATGGAAACTCTTGCATGAGAACGGAGAAACGTTTACAAATGTCGTCAGGAGCGGGATCATCCCAACCAATATTGCTCAGCCATAACTTTTTGATGAGCAACTTGGCATAAAAGATTACGGGGGCGACCAAACCGAGAACATCAAATAAGCGTGCGACTATCGAGAGTATATTTCTCTTACTACATTTCTCAGCTACTTGGGCGGAAGTGAAGAAGAAATTATCCTGAGAAGGTTCCCACGAAAGGCCTAGAACCTTAGACACATCACTCCCAGCGTGAAAATCGAGGGACTTACGATGCGAGTCGGGAAAACTGTTTAAAAGAACGGGTGAATTGCTACACCATTTAACAAGGTCAAAATCGCCCGATTTAAACATCTTTACAAGATCATGCGATAGCTGCATGGCGGTGTCTTCATTATTCACAGAATGCACCAGATCGTCCATACAGAGACTGGTCTCTGCCACCTTAGCAGCTTCGGGAAGATGCGGACTGTCAGAGGCCAGCTGTCGCACAGTGCGCATAGCCAGGCAAGGACTCGACTTAAGTCCGAAAGGTAAGCGATTAAAAGCGAAGGTTCGCACAGGTTCGTTCTCATTGAATCGAAACAAAATGCGTAGGTATTTACGCTGGTCAACGGGTACACCAACACGTTAATATATTTGTTTAATATCAGCATTTAGAGCGATGAGAAATAATCTAAAATTTATTAAAAGAATAAACAAATCTGTTTGTAAATTTGGACCAATATGGAGTACATCATTTAAAGATAACCCTGTATGAGTTCTCGCACTAGCATCCAATACAATGCGCGGCATCGGTTTGTCTGGCCGAACAACAGCGTGATGAGGGATATAGTACCCGTCATCGGAAATGGCAGATTCGTCGACTTGACTTAAGCAACCATTGTCGATGTACTCTTTGATCACTGCATTATAATTTTTCCGCAACATCGGCAATTGGCGGAGTTTCCTTTCAAGCGCAATAAGCCGACGGTACGCGGCGGTGCGGGAGTTACCCAGTTCGGCGGGATCCTTACTAAAAGGTAACGCGACGGTATAACGTCCCACATCGCCCCGTGAAACGGTCGAGGAAAAATATTTTCACATTCGGTTTCCTCAGGACAGAAAAAACGTTTATTATCAATTTCTTCCAATTCCCAAAACTTTTGTAATAAATCATTGAGAGCCAATGCCGTGAAAGAAGAGTCAGGTAAATTTAAATTATCACTATTATGCGGAAAATCACCCATAAAGATATACCCGAATGTGGTCAATAATGCAGGTGGGGCATGTGAACCAAGATCGACTTTATTCCCCAAGTAAATGTACGGAAACAGTTGAGCGCCCAACACTAGGTCAATATCCCCTGGAATATTCCAGCTTAAATCTGCGAGCGGAAGCGTGTGGAAGTTTACATGGCTATGCCACTTAACATGGTGCGATGGTAGCTGGTCCGTAATGCACTCAACTACTAACGCGTGAATAGTATATTTTTGATCCGGATATACGCGAGACTCGATATCTAAATGTACGTAACCTATTATCGGTCGCGATACAGAACCAACTCCTTTAACAAAGGAATTACTCAAAGGTATTATCAGTAAATTAAGTTTTCTACAACAGGCTGTAGTTATTAAATTATTCTGCGAGCCATTATCAATTAAGCACCTCACTATTGTTTTGTGACCCGCACTGTCACTTTTAGCTCGCGCATAAACCTGAGCTGTCGATAACAGCACTATCTCCTTAGCCTTCGCTGCATCAGCTGCAAATAACACGGCCGAGTTGTGAGCCGAAGACGCTGGCGTCACATCACACGAATCAGACGTAATCACCCGTGCGGAAATATCGACCTTATCGCAATGAACATAAGAGCGCGGCACCGCGGCGGAAACCGGGACAGACAAGGACGTACCGGGGGTCGGTAGGAGCGCGGGAGGCGCGAGGGACTGCGGCGCGGGAGGCGACGCGGCGACTACATTGCAATTCGTCGCTTTAACATCAGCTGTTTGCGGTTTTTTTTTTTATCAAAATGTAATAGTGTATGATGGCGTTTTTTACATAAGTTACAGACTGATGTTGACTTGCAGTTACTCAATCCGTGCAATGTGCTCAGACAATTCGCGCACCCACGTTTAGATTTAATGAACTCGAACCTTGTTCTAGGAGTCAATGCGGATTTAAACTTAGCACAGTTATACAAATGAACATGAGCGTTATCATTACAGTACGCGCAGCATGGAACCGCGATCGCGGGTGAACCAGCTGACTCGCTCACAACAAACGCTTTTGTATGTGTGCGTGACTCGCGAGGCGCGGAAGCGGGGTGGCTACTAAAGTTTCTCGCGTTCGAATGAGACAAATTCGAGCGTGCCAATATCCTTGCCTGATCTTGAACAAAACTTATCAATAATTTCGTTGTGGGAATTTCAACATCTCGGATGGAAAGTTCAAACGATAGAGTAATCTGTGAATCGATTTTTCTCATTGCGTAATGCAAAAGAATAAAATCAGCAAGATCCGAAATCCCAAGTTGTTTCAAGGCAGAAATAGATGCACTAAATGTTTCTATGAAAGAATCGAGACTATTAGCGTTATATGAACAATTTTTTAAATCCAATATGTTATTTAAATAATGCGTACCCAGTGATCGCTTATCTTGATGTTTTTTAACTAAACTATCCCATAAAAACTTGTAAGTATCACCCGTAGGCACAATTCCAGCGGTAACCTTCAATGCGTTGTGCGTACGCCTACCTACCAAGTACTGCACACGCTGCGAGTCAGTCAGCTGATCATTATCATGAATATTTGACTTGAATGACTCACAGAAATCAGGCCAATTCTCAGTTTTCCCGTCGAAAGACGGCAGCGCAATAGGAGGCAACTTTATTTTAAGCGGTTCAAAAAGAGTCTTTGAGTTACTACTGGGTGTTGATGGCGATTGATTACTGTTTATTTTATTCCTAACACGTTTAATATGAATATACAAATCTTCAAAGGATTCTAAACAAGCATAGACGGCACTCGAACCAGGTTTTAAACTCATGTTTATTTGATTTATTTGATCGACAAAGGATTCAAATTTATCTCGAATGTCATCAATTGTCTCTGACTCAGTCATAAAACTCTCATTTTTCCTCGAATCGAACGACGATATATTTTTTGATAAATCATACAATCGATTAATGCGTTTAAATAACAATCCTTTCTTTTCATGAAGAATCGTCAGTAAATCTTCAGGCTTCAGTTGTCTATCCGTCATTTTGTTAAATAACAAACGAAGACAATAACAGAAAAAATACAAAGCCGAAATGAGTTGGTAACTACCTACTTATTTCCTTATTATCAAAGCGTATTTTAAAATGCGGTTACCTACATAGAATGAACTTTATCAATACATACGTAATGTCGTTCTATGTAAGCGAATAAATAATTGAACAGATTTACCAACAAACCACGTAAATTCTATTGTCAATTACGATGCGTTTTATAGGCAATAATTTACCAAAAGTTTACGTAAATCAATAAGTACCTATTGTGCGTTATTGAACCTATATGATTTTTACCAAACAATTACGCAAAAATCTAGGTAACTGGTTATTTATCCGGCTCGAAGGACCAAAAAATATGGTGAGGCGTGTAAATAGCCTGCACCTTTGTGTAGGTTCTGAGAGAATTTGAATTACGAACCTATGTTAAAAAGTGTAATGGCGGACCTCAAATAAATTAATTTCCCTTTTGATGAATCCGCGAGAAACCAATACCAAAAGACTTATTAGCAGCAAAACATGCCCACGTACCTTGGCAATCCAGAGATCTCACTCAGACCCAGGGTGCTGGGAAGATACCACGTTCATGCGCGCTTGATGGTCTTGTAGGTATAGGCTGCCGGCCGGCGAGCAAAATCTTGTTGAATCCACCGGTGCAATGGTTAAAACTCCAAAAATCAACACTGCACTATAAGTTCTCAATGAAGCACAGATGCAGGTCCAATTATTTTACGAGTATCATCAAGGTTTCACCAAAAAAGGAATTTTCAAAAGGCGGAGCGACCGCACAAACAGCGTTGCGCACGGTCACACAAAGAGGACTGCCCGCTAACGCCCTCTATCGGCCGCATGGCGAGAAAACTCAAGAAAGTTTAGATACATGGGCGCTGCGGCAACAAAGATTGGTGCGAGGATTCATCAATTGAGAAACTAAAATACTTAATTTGAGATACTAACATATTATGCGTATTATATGACAAATCCTAAAATATTATTATTTTATTTTTTTATATTGAAAAAGGCATTGACGCTTCACCATGTTTAATAACAATTTATTCGAACAGAATGAGCGTTTGTAATCCGACATTTAGTACGTAGTACATATTGTGTATTATATTTGGTCCGCACGTTAGATTTCCAAAAAATTTTGTTCACCAATTCTTTGCCTTTTCAAATGAATAAAGAGTGACGCTTGACGTCAAAGTAAACTTGGTTCAGGGGTTTTAATAATAAATAGAGAAAGAATTATAATAAACTAAGATATTCAGGGAGCTCAACGATTTGATTAACAATACCACACACGACACACGACGACACGGTTGGCGCAGTGGTTGAGCGATTGGCTGCTGCGCTGCGTGCCGCGGGTTCGATTCCCGCACGGAACAAATATTTGTATGGCCTGCAGATAGTTGTTCCGGGTCTGGTCGTTTGTGTATGTGAATTTATATGTTTGTAAACGCACCCACGATACGTGAGAAATTCCTAGTGTGGGGCGGCGTTTTTTTTTAAAATTAATATTAAAATAGATAAATACCAAAGCCAAGACATTTGGGTAGGCCGCATATTTATATAACTCAAACTGCCAGACTAACTGAAACGAAACCCTAATGCGGCGATCTACGTGGTCCTCACATTCACATCAAGCTATATGAGAGCCATGCAGATGTCTTTCTGAAATGGTCTTTTGAGAAAGGAACACAGATTTGTGTGGACCTGTCCAGTCAGTGCAAGCTTTTCATTAGTCGAGTAGCTAAACTTAGAAATAATAAGGAGCCCAACGATTAGTCGAATAATGGCAAAGAAAGTGCAGACCGCAAAAGTATTCAAACTACATGACATCGTTACAAATATTAGGAAGAAAAAAGGAAATAATAACCCATATAGCTTTCGTATTCACAAAAATTAACTTAATAAAAAAAAACAAACAAATAAAAAACACCTGCCATGTTAAAAACTGAACTAAAACATTAAAAACAAGATAGATAATAACTAAAATATTTATCCAACATGGAAATCATAAATCAATGCACTATAAAACATTGTAAAGAGTAGATTCAGTCAATAAAGTAAAAACAGATTGAGCTACACAGCCATAAAAAAAAAAATATTATATGAACTCATATAACCTGTCATAAGCTAACTTATAGATAAAGAACATGATAAAATTAAATAAGACATTGTCTTATTATAATCCAACAAAGGTATTTTTTATCATTTACCATAGTCTTCTTAATTTTTAATGAAACAACAATCAAATTGAGTGGGCCCGTCTTCATTCTTATTGTCAGTCAGTCAGTCTTCAGTTATCAATATTTGTGGGCGATACAATAAAAGTCTTGATCAACCCTGATAATTATATGTGGTTTATTAACCAAAAGAGAAGATTTTACAAAGTTAATAGCGTCGCGACAAAAATTATGGCGGTTAAGCGCGAGCGCGTTCCAAGTACGAGTCTAGTTTGTTGTGTGTAGTTGTCGCCGTTGATTCGCGAATGTTGCCATCTTTTGGACGTGTTCATGATAGCTGCGTACCGGCGTAGACAATATTCATTTAAATAATTGCAATAGTATTAGTACGCACTACGTAGGAAGCGATACAAGGTGAGCGGAAAAATGCCTAAATTTAAAAAGCCTATCAAATATCCGAACAGGCCTGACGCCGTCTAGTTTGGCTAGACACTCAACCAAAAAACCTGACTGTGTCCGGTTTATCCGAACGCCTGGCAACGCTATTTACAGCTGATTTAAGATCCAGGCGATCATTTTTTTTAAACGTTGCCCCACACTAAGATTTACTCCTGTATCGTGGGTGCTTTCACAAACATGTAAACTCACACACACAAGACACCCAGACCCGGAACAATTATCTGTAGGCCATACAAACATTTGTTCCGTGCGGGGATCGAACTCGTGACACGTAGCGCAGCAGCTGAACACTCAACCACTGCGCCAACACAGTCGTCGGTTTTGTGAATTACCTGATACATTTTCCTTACTCATAGGTACAGGGGGTTTACCATTATGCAAAGGTTACAAGATAACGTCTGACTAATAATTTATTTGATATTCAATGCTTAAGCAATTAATTATATTAAACCATTATAGATAAACAAGGCATGCGTCTGTCTTTGCGTATTAATCTAGAAAACTGCGGAACAAAATTTATTTGTTTGAATATTGAATTGCGAAGAAGGAAAATTAGTGTATTAAACTTTGATGAAATTTGGATTGAGAATTTATGCTCTGAGGCAGCGCTATGGTTGCAAAGAAGTAGTAAGTAGTGAGAATTATTAAAAACGAGTTACGGAAACCAGATAGAGAAACGAGAGAGCGGCTTCGCCCTCTCATCTAGAATGTCGGAAATAATACAAAGGTAACTTAATCCCGGGATATAAAAAAAAACCAGCGTGCTAATCTAGACTGCTGGGCCCCAAATCTGCTATTTTTATAAATTTGTCATTCCAACACGATCCCATTGTCATTTTGCTAAAAGTTAGTAATCTGTTAAATTCATAATGGTCGATCATTGGTCGGTCAATGGCCTCGTAATACTTTTGGATAACCGAGCTATTAAGAGAAATGATTGCACAAAGACATTCTAATGATAGATCACTGATCAAAGGAACTGTCAAAATTTTAGCAGATTACCGCATACGTCTATCATTAATTTGTCATTATGTACGAGATTAATTTGTCATTATGTACCATCCATTCTATGCCATTTGGTTTGGTTTCCATTGGAAAGTCATAGTGACACTTTTATATTAGTACACTACCAAACTTGTCAAAATTAACAATTATGAAATCAATGATAGACCATTCTGACACTATTGTAATAGCAGAATTGGGGCCCAGATCACCAAAAACCCCCCAATTTCCCTACATTTTGGCAATGTTTTGGCATAAATTGATTAAGATTCCTCCGTACCTCGGAAAGCATGTTAAACCAGGCAATCTGACATCAGTCTTGACAAAAAGTCCCGTCAAACTTGGGTATTTTAGTGGATAGCAAAATTATAATTCACATTTAGTCCGTCCCATAGATTTTCAAAAAATATTGGACACTTACTTTAAAAAATTCATAAAGATAAAGCGCATCAAAGTTCAAGTCCGGCCCGGGTCGACGGCGCATCGTGTTCCACGCACGCGTCAATGAGCTGTCAGCAAAGAAGACGGGGCCCCATAGGGTCATTGCCTGCTAGGGCCGCGGAATTAAAAAGTGCTAGGGGCGGTGACGTCACGTCGGCAGTAAAAATTGTACCATCGTAGTGGCGTCACGTGAGTTTTCAACGAACTTTATCGTCTTCATTATTTGTTTACGTGAAAAAATAAACAAATACATACATATTCAATATTTTTTGAAAATCTTTCTGATTGACTAACTAGATTTTTTCATCAGTTAAATACCCTATTAATGGGTTGTGGTAGGCAGCCGTTCCACGTAAATTCCTTACTTCCTTACTAATATTATAAATGTGAAAGCGTGGATGTTTGTTACGCTTTCACGCGAAAACTACTCAACCGATTTCAAAAATTCTTTCATCACTAGAAAGCTACATTCATTCTGAGTAACATAGGCTATATTTTATCCCCGTATTCCCACGGGAACGGGAACTACGCGGGTGTAACCGCGGGGCGCTGCTAGTACTGAAATACATCTGAATTTGGTTTGACTGAGGGCTGACCCGATGACTTTTATTTACAAATAATAAAAAAAAAACCTGATTAATACATTGGTGACTGACCCGGTGACATTTATTTACAAATAATAAAAAAAACCTAAATAATACATTGGTTCTCGAGGGTTTCAAACCGTAGTCGTAGCCTATCTATCAAGTATAACAATATTGAAACACGAAAAAAACATTTTGCCGTTGTCGTCTCTCATGACTCACAAAAACACGCTGTTACATTGAAAAATGTTACAATCTCACTAGCAACACGCTTCCGTCTCAGAGTAAACAAAGTACAAGCACCTTGATAAAACGTATCATTGACGCTGTCTTGCACAGAAACATTATAATATAAATACTCTGACTGAGTCATATTCTACTATCCTACTAATATTATAAACGCGAAAGTTTGTAAGTATGGATGTATGGATGTTTGTTACTCTTTCACGCAAAAACTACTGAATGGATCTTGATGAAATTTGGCACAGATATAGATCATAGTCTGGAATAACACATAGGATACTTTATATCCCGGGATTATGTTCCCTTGGGACAATTTCCGACATCTACGCGGACGAAGTCGCTGGCAGAAGCTAGTATAAAAATAAGTCGGGTTTTCTTTCCTGACGCTATAACTCCAGAACGCACGAACCGATTTCCACGGTTTTGCATTCGTTGGAAAGGTCTCGGGCTCCGTGAGGTCTATAGCAAAGAAAATTCAGGAAAAATTTCAACAAAAAAGCGGGAAAATCTCTTTTCATTTTTTTTTATATATGGCAAAATATCGTTTGCTGGGTCAGCTAGTTAACTATACAAAATTTCAATGCATAAATTATATCAATCGAAGACACGATTTACATACCTATAGAGAATCTTTACTGATATTATAAAGAGGAAATTTTTTTTTCGTTTGTTTGTACCGACTAAGCTCCGAAACTCGGTTCGAAGACACGATTGGCGAAGTGGTTGAGCAATTGGCTATTGCGAATGGCGGGAATAGAACACGACAAACATGTTCCGGGTTCTATTCCCGCAAGGATCAAATATTTGCATGGCCTATAGATAATTGCTCCAGGTCTTACTGTTTGTGTATGTAAGTTTATAAGTTTGTTAACGCACCCACGGTACATGAGAAATTTTTAGTGTTGGACAACGTTCTATTTAAAAAAAAACTTTTCGACCGGTTTTAACCCTTTTTTCACCAATTGGAAGCTACATTATCAGCGAGTAACATAAGTTATATTTTATCTTCGTATTCCTACAGGAACGGGAACTGCGAGGGTGAACCCCGGAGCGCTGCTAGTACATGTACCTTATAAAAAGACAAGCTATGCTATGCTATGCCCTAGGTTTTGTTGATTTAGGTCTAATCGCACCAAAACCTTAACTCAGATTTAGTTGCTATACAGACGTTAAATACAACATTTAAATACTTAAAGGCCTGTATTAGATACAGCAAATAGCAATTAACTCAGAATGAACAAGATAACTCCTTGCCCTATGACAAAAAAACACTTTTTACAAAAAAAAAAAAACAACCGCTTTCTAAACAAAAAAGTATAAATAAAACTTTTCACAAAAAAAACCAACCGACTTCTAAACAAAAAAATATACAAAATAATTTTAATTTCGGAACTCGGTGTTTTTGGTTGTTCCTTCGTTCTTTGAACAGTACCTACTTTCGAAATTAAAGTACTGAATAGCTGTATTTGTTTCATTGTTTTTCATTTTAGGGTCGTAAAAAACAAAAACACTTTACCTAAAGGTACGTAAGATAATAGTAGAAAAACGTGAATGGTTTTTCCGCTAAACACTATCTCGAAAGAGACTTCAACGGAGAGCCAAAATGAGAATATCGACAAAGTTCGTGCATGTTTCGTGTCACTCATACTATTACATAACTAAAATTTGACTATTTGGATACCGCAAAAGTAGCTATAGTAACAACCATACTAAAATTCATGGGAAAATTACTCTGTCTGTCTGTTTGTACTCTTTCCCGTCGGATTTAAATGCCCTGGAATAGCATAAAAGAAAGAATAAAATTTATTTAGCATATACCGTTCGTTTCGATGAACTGGGTATTAACTCAAAATTTACGATTTTTAACCTAAAAATACAGTTCTACTGAAAATCATGCGAATCTAACGAACATGGTTGTATAACGTTATGACGTCAAACTAACCTTTTCCCAACTATATTGGGGTCGCCTTCCAGTCAAACCGGATTCAGCTGAATACCAGTATTTTACGTAGAGCGGTTACCTACCAGACCTCCACAACCCATTAACTGGGTAACGTGGTACTTCTTGCCCAGACTGGAGTCAGCTTTTTTGGGTCCTGACAATCCGTAACGGTTGCCAAGGACCAACGGCTTGACGTGCTTTCCGAGGCACGGAGAAGACTCGGTATAATAAGATGGTCACCTATCCACAGACTGACCTCATCAAGCGTTGCTTAACTTTGGATCGACCCGTGCGGCTGTTATTATTTTACCACAAGCTATAAATTGTTAAATACGTGTTAGTTGCGTGAAACGTGGACACTGATGGCTCGTAAGGAAAGGGCTATGCTCGTTGTGTCTCTGAGGGATCGCATCAGAAATGAGGTGATCCATCAGAGAAGCAAGGTCATTGATATAGCCCACTGGATTAGTAAGCTGAAGTGGCAGTGGATTGGCCATATTAGTCGTAGAACCGACAACCGTTGAGATAAACGAGTTCTGGAGTGGAGACCACGTCTCGGCAAACGTAGTGTAGGACGTCCTCAGGCACGGTGGAGTGACGATTTGCGCAGGACGGCTGGCAGAAACCGGATGCGAGAAGCCGAAAATAGATCTAAGTGGCGTGCAATTGGAGAGGCCTATGTCCAGCAGTGGACTGCAACAGGCTGTTGATGATGATGTGTGTCAGTTTGTATGTCTGTAAACGCACCCACGATACAGGAGACATTCCTAGTGCGGTGCAAATTTTAACTAAACAAAAATCCTTTTGATTCTAGTCGGGTCGACAATTCCTTTTAAGAAGCCGGGGTCTATGATTATTCTAATCGACTACTTATTAAGATTACTGCCAAAATATACAAAAGCCCTAAGACGGGCAGACTCCTAAGACTAGGTAAGGAACTCTAGAATAAGAGATTGATAAATCCAGTGGAGCGGGCAGTTGTTTAATCGTTTCTCAAATTTGAAAATGAAAACAATATATCTAGTTTTAATTTCCGCGAATATTAGTGGGTTGCAGGTATGCACCTCCCTCCCGCCCGCTATATTATGCACATGCAAGATTACTAGGCAAATGCAAGGATTTTAAGCACATGCAGGAAGGCAATGCAAAACCCAACACCATTACCGACACGTGTTTCGCCTCTCCACGAGGCATCCTCAGGGGACGTGTTGACTCGCTGACCGTTGAGTTGCGACTGAGAAATTAGTATTTTTTTTTTTTTTGAATGGACTACTCGCAGTTCAGCACATTGAGGCTGGTTACTGCTCAACCGGGCAATCCTGTGGTTGCCTTAGATTCTAAGGCCCCCAGCCAGGGCTTAAAACTACTTAAAAACTAAATGGCCGCTCGCTAAGGGCATCCCCTGTGGGACACGGGCCTCGGCTTAGCGGGGTCATTGAGGGGGGGCAGCAAGGGACAGGCTGGGTCTGATTGAAGAAATTAGTACAAGGCACCCCCCCTTTTATACACTGCCATCGTTGGTTATTTGTGTACAACTACCCACAAACATACGCAGTAAAGGGGAAGAAACTAAATTCGTCTGGTCATTCAACAGTGCAAAATTATTATTATTACTATGTTTCAAAATCTCTAATTGTTCCAAAACACACAGCCGGAAACCCTTATCACAAACATGTAGTATATTAAAACTATTGTTGTCACGCAAAGAATGGCCGGTATCAATTAGATGTTTCGCGAAATTCGATTTGTCCGAATGGCCATTTCTATACGCGGCAACATGTTCCCCATACCTTATGTCAAAGTTACGGCCCGTCTGACCCACATATACCCCGTTGCATTCATCACAAACCAGCCTATACACCCCAGACTTTTTACTATTTTCTAAAATATCTTTTCCGTTACAAACACGGCGTATATTCTGGTCCGTTCTGAACGCTACATAAATGTTGTAAGTAAGTAAATTACTAATTCTATCTGAAATGGGGCCCATATAGGTTTTGCATTGCCTTCCTGCATGTGCTTAAAATCCTTGCATTTGCCTAGTAATCTTGCATGTGCATAATATAGCGGGCGGGAGGGAGGTGCATACCTGCAACCCACTAATATTCGCGGAAATTAAAACTAGATATATTGTTTTCTTTTTCAAATTTAAAATGGATTTCCGCAAAGTAACGCCTGACTCAATCAATTATAATCGTTTCTCTTTTAAATCCACCCAAAGGTTGTCTTGAAAAGATCGATTTTAGCGATAAAGCCGCCCATTGTGTCACCCCTAGTAATGTTTTCTTCATCTATATTTTCTGTAACTTAAATGGTTTACGTAATAAAGAATATATTTTACCTATATTCTATTTATTTTTCCGTTTCATAATTGCAAGTTAGCTTCCGTTCTGATTCTGAGATGTACCAATTAATTGGATTTATATACGGAAGGTTATAGTGATTAAACAAAGGAAGTATGTTTTTACGCTTTACGCTTATTCGAACTGATTGTATTGTCGTTTCCTGCAAAAAAGAGGAATTGTTGTCGCGTAAGTGATAATTAAACGACAATGACAAATTGATATAAAAGCATATCTGGCCTAATTATGTAGGTACTCCTGGAAAATTGTTGGAGTATTCAAGTAATATTATAAAATGATAAATGATATTTATTTTGTAAGCAGGTTGTAAATAACACTTTTACACGTCAATCTTTTTGGTCGTTATAAACTAGATGAGGCCGGTGTTTCCTAGCTGACTAACCTGAGAAGAAACACCGAAACAAACTCAGATATCAGTCTTTTTTGAAGTCCATATAACTGTACTGGTCAAATTATATGAGAACCATGTAGGTTGATGTCTGAAGTGGTATTTTGAGGAAAGTACCACACAGATTTGAGTGGACCTATCCAAACAGTGCAATGGTAAAATTAAAACCCTATACAGTGGCCCACCGCGGGTCCCACTGTTATAAAATGTTAAACACAGACTTTCAGACTTTCTTAAACATTTATTCCATTGGTAAAACCGGTTCCAAAATACGTTGCTTCCTTTGGAAAAAGTAGGTAAGTGGAGAAACAGACTGGGGCGGGCACCGACCCACCGGCCGAGAAGAAAAAATGGCAGTCTTAAAATAGGGATGTTTCCTGAGTAAAGAAAGTATGATTCTAGTTAGTCCGTCGATTAGATTATCGAAAAATATAGGACACGTATTTTTTGCTTTTTCAAATCCTTAAAAGTTGACGAAGATATAAAACATCAAAGATCAGGAGTGGGGGCTTGTGACATCACGCCGTGGTAAAAATTGTAGCACGTAGTGATAGTGACGTCACACAAGTTTTCAACCCACTGTATCGTCTTCGTTTTTTATTTACTTGGACTAATAATAGGGTAGTCGACTAAAAAAATCGAATTAATCTAATGTGACTGTTGTAAACTTAGCCTTTTAAGGTTATGTTTGTCAAAGGTAATCTCTGTAGGACTGTTATGAACATGTAAATTCTTTCCCTGATGCCACTTATTTTTTCACACAACTTTTTGGTTGTTTTTTACTTATTTTTGAACAAAAACTTAGCTTAAGCAGCAGAATTACACAGTCCACACTGTGTCATTCTGCTGTATGATGTAAAAAGAGTGAATTGTATGTATAAGTGTGTTGTGTGTGAGTAGTGTGTATAGTGTGTTACACAAGATAGGTTACTTAAAGTGCAGCCACTCTGTTGCTTTTGATTTTAGTGCATGTGAGTTTAGATTTATAATATTGAGGTGTTTGTTAATGCTTAGTTTATAATATTGATGTTTAGTGAAAGAGGTTTTGTGTTGGATACTCGGTGGATTAGGTACGTGCCTTTATTTGGGATTGGAGGTGGAAGGCCTACGTGCTTTCTAAGGATGGATTTAAGCACATAAAGCTGACGAAACTGATACTGGATGATGGAATAATAATAATAAACATAGCATAAGCATAATCAGCCAATTCATGTTCCCACTGCTGGGACCCAGACCTCCTCTCTAGCATAGGGAATGGGCCGTAAAGCGTAATCCACCGCGCGGGCCCACTGTGGGTTGGTGAATGTCACATGTCTTCGAATTTTTGGTTGGACATGCCGGTTTCCTCACGATGTTTCCCTTCACCGTTTTGAGAGCAGTGGTGATGAAATTAATTACACAAAGTAATGCGTACAGTTTATTAATTTGAGTATATATTATAGCATTGTATTGTATGTATAGTTTATTATTATCTTTGTAGTAATTTAATATTAATCGCGTTTTTGTTTATTTTTATTTTTTTTCTCTTTCGTACTGCACCTACCACACTTATTCTCTGCATCACCCTAAGGTTGACTGGTAGAAAATGCCTAAGGCATTAAGTCCGCCTCTGTACATTTTGTGGGCGTAAAGTATTAAATAAATAAATAAATACAGTAAATAATAAACATATTTATCGCAAAATGTTTTCCAGACTTATTCCATGAGCAAAATAATGTTCCAAATCTACCTATTCGTATTTTCTTTTTTTAGTACCAGCCAGCCAGAAGGCTTATATAAAATTCAATATTGTTACCAACAGTCTATTTTAGTAGGTACCTAGTCTACATCGCCTGAAAAATGGCTAGAAATGGAACAGGGCTGAGTGAGCGACGAATATAATAAACATATTGTAATGGACCAAGTAATAAATTGGGGCATTTTTCATCATGAATAATGCCAAGCTACTTAGGGCGAAGAAAATGATTAAAATTAGAACTTTCATATTTATAGAATTGTCCAGAAATTAGGAATATTATAATATAATAATAATAATAATCGTTTATTTTCTCATCCACAAATAAAACAAATGAAAAAACTTAATACAAACAAAATAAAGGACCTCTTATGATGACAGGTAGGTACATAGGTATTATTATTTAATTATATACATATTAATCAAAATTATATTTGTGGGAGACTGGTGCCTAAACTAAGCCGAAGCCTGTATTTTTGGACACCAGATCCCCACCTAAATGCTTGCAACGGTATAAAGTAAAAGTAGTTGTAGCTATACGCCAAAATAAAAATAATAATTGAAGAAAAGTACCTACTTCACAAATTCAAAAAGTTTTATTGCAATTTACTTTTCGGGCAATCTGATAGTACACAGGTACATTGTTTGTGGAGCGCGTGTGGGAAGAACTGCCGTTAATTGAACAGCTAGGCAAATGTCTTGGTTCAATATTGTTAACCAAGATTTTATTCCTAAAACGATTTTCCTAGCCAAGTAGCGGAATACAGGGCTCAGGGAGCTTAAGGCACCTGCTTGGGTGGAGCAACGCCGTGTCCTCGTCGAGGTGATCGGCGGCGGCGACCTCTCGCGTCCGCTCATGGTTCAATGCATGTCCGGAGCGAGGAGGCACGGGAAGCGGTCACCTCCTTCTGCGAAGCAGTTATGCTAGCAAAGGCAGACCGCGTGCGGCGGGTCACGCTCACGGTGGCCCGCCATCCATATGGCGAGTTCGTCCGGTGTCCGAACCTAACCAACCCGTGTCCGGGTGCCTTAAATTCCCAATGCCACAAGTTCTCAAATTACTTGTGTAGGTAAGTCCTTAAACGAAATGTCGTTTAAGACTAGACGTAGAAGACTAGAAGTCGTAGAATAGTCTAGTCAGATAACTTGGTTCAATGGAACCAAGTTATCTGACTAGCTGTTCAATGAAATGCTGGGATGTCACTTATGTCGTGTCGTGCCGTTTAGTGAAAAGGCCAAGCTGATAATTGAACAGCTGATTAAGCCCGTTGGCTGCGACATATGCTTATAGCCCGAGGCTCCGCCTGCATGGAATTAGTACTTTCTTCCCTTACAGTACAGTAAAATTCTAAACAAACATCCATCCAACCTTTCATCCTGACGAACTTTGTTAATTTAGTAGGAAGTGAGATTTTCCATCTCGAATACACTAATACGTTTCAATTACTGACCCTCTAAATAGATGACTCTAGACACCGCCATCTATCGCACTTATAACTTAAACCGTTATAAATGCGAAAATAGGTTTTTGTGTTTGTTATGATTTCGCGCCTCAATTGCCAAAGTCTTCTGACTCAATCGCAAAATCCCATTTTGATGAGTTTTGGCACAGAAATAAATGGACCCAAGAGATGAAGAAGATTTTTTTGCCACAATTTACATTGCGAGCGTAGCTATGGAGATTAGTTTTGAGTTATTGATGTCGAGTTGTATTTGATTATTATCATTATTTTCACGGGAAGTGTCAACCAGCCGTTTCGATATTTCTTTGAAAAGGCTGTGAGCACAAGGGCCCCACGGCCTGAGGGTTTCAACCCCAAACGGCTTGAAAATATAGCTTACCAAGAAAGTTATTATATTTACGCCGTTTATCTATACTTAATATTATAAAGAGGAAAGATTTGATTGTTTTTATTGAATAGGATACGAAACTACTGAACCGATTTGAAAAATTCTTTCACTGTTAGCAAGCTACACTATCCCCGGGTGACATAGGCTATATTTTATCCCCATATTCCCACTGGAACAGGAAGTAAATGAATAAAATAATAAATAATTATGCTAGTATCAAACAAATAACTATGTGTATAACTAAATTATCAATATTTTAGGACTTATGGAAAACTTATTTTAAACCTACCTGAGCTAGATTTATAAACCTGTCTTTCAGGTCTACTATGCGGGTGAAACCGCGGGGCCCTGCTAGTTATTATTAAATAAGTAGCATTTATAACACAAATCGGCCAGCTCAGTGTCCACTATGCAATCTACCATAATGTCACATTTGACCCAATATTCAGGCTTGAACTATGGAACCATGAATAAAGCTTCCCATTCATTGTGAATACCAATGTTGTTTATGGCATGAAATAGTGAATGGGTGACGTTGTTCTGAGTGTGGTCCCCTGCAGAGAATACGACCTATGATTATGTATCTACTTGCTTATTGCAAATGAATTTATGAGTAAGATTATTAATGTGTCTGCTGTGGTTTCTTGTCGCCATAGATCGGTGGCTGCTTTATACCACACTAGCAGCGCCCCACGGTTTCACCCGCGTTTTTCCCGTTCCCGTGGCAATATAGGGATAATATCTAATGTAAGTGCTCTGCTAAAATTTGTTGTTCTATTTTTGAGTAGGTAACTAATCAATAATTTTTTTTTTTTTTTTAATTTCCTACAATTCACTTATTTTATTCACAACTAGAAGCGCTCCGCGGTTTCACCCGTGTTGTTCCCGTTCCCGTGGCAATACGGGGATAAAATATAGCCTATGACACTCCACACTAACGTAGCTTTCTATTGGTAAAATAATTTTGAAAATCGGTTCAGTAGATCCAGAGGTTACCCCTTATAACGTCACAAACTCAAGGTTACCTATTTATAATATTAGTATGGGTTTTTGTAAATATATATTCGTATATGTAAAGTGTTTTAAAACATACATGTGTTGATATATCTGGTGGATAGATAGTAGATAGAGCGTATTCTTTTTTTAGGGAACGTGCAGAAACTATAGGTGGCAGCACAGACGCGTCTATGTTAAGTATTTTCCTTTTGCTTATGAGTTTCAAATTTGCAACGCTAGATGGCACAGTCTACTTCGTGCACGTTCCCCTAAACGGAGGGTGCAGGAAGTATAGGTGGCAGCACAGGTAAATATTGACAACATAAAAGTTTCAGATTTGCAACACTAGATGGCATAGTCTACGCCGTGCACGTTCCCTATATAATGAAATACAGTGGAATCCGTTTATAATGACATCGAAGAGAAATACAACCGCACATAATTTAGTAAAAATGGGTCATAATAATCGACATGTCACTATAAGCGAAGTCATTATATCCGACATTGTTTTGTAATTACTTTATATTAAGCGGTTTGTCAAAATAGGCGGAGCCATGATAAACGGATTCTATTCTATATTTTCTTTGTACCTGCTGTGTTCAGCAATAAAAGACCTACAATAGGGATGTTTCCTGAGTAAAAAATATATGATTATGTTTAGTCCGTCAATTAGATTATAGAAAAATATTGGACATGTATTTTTTCCTTTATCAAATCTATAAAATAAAAACTGACGAAGATACAAAGCATCAAAGATCAGGAGTGGGGGCTTGTGACGTCACGGCTCGGTAAAAATTGTAGCGAGTAGTGACGTCACACGTGTTTTCAACGCACTGTATCGTCTTCATTTTTTGTTTACGTGAAAAAAGAAAAAATACGTGTCCAATATTTTTTGGAAATCTACCTGACGGACTAATTAGATTTTTTTAGTCAACTACCCTATTGAAAGATCAGACTTGTTAATTTAGAATTTAACATTACCATTACAAACTGATGAGGTTAGGTCTTGCAGATTTAAATAAAACGCAGTTTTGGGAGAAAGACGTAAAAATATATTTTACTTGGTGAAATTTATAACACACACAGCTTACATTTAGAACGCCATACTTCACGGTCTAAGACAATCAGAGACATCGACAGGTCTATAAAAACACAGATTATTAACAGCTAGTGGTGTGGTTATATTGATTCTCAACACCCTCCCTCAATTTAAACACACCAAACTCGCAAATATATAACAAATTAACTACGGTAGTTAATTTGCCTACTCCTACCTACTCAACTTTATTTCTACCACTGTTTAAAACAAAAACAAAACACTTCTTTACTTCAAATTAACACGCATTATGAAACAATCCTTTAGTATATCTCTCGACATATTGTATTTTACACACAAGCAAAATAAAATCTTATAACAAAAACAAACCGTCTCTACATCTTTCAAACTTACATTTTAATAAAGGTTTAGTACACATATCTGCTAACTGATCATCAGTTGAAACATATTTTAATTTTAAAATTTTACGCTCAATCATATCTCTAAGACTAACACATCATTACACTGTAAGCCAATTTCGTTAAGCAAGTTCCTAAGCCACACTCCCTCTGACACTCCTTTAGCTAAAGCAACATATTCTGCTTCTGTGGAGGAAAGCAATACACACACTGCTGTTTACCGCAAGCCCACGAAACTGTGCAGCCAAACACTTTCATTTTAACTTTCATTTGCAAAATTCTCTTTATTTTATCAATCTCGTCTTGTTTCTCAGCCACCAATAAAAAATCATCAAAATACACTAGTATATAAAACTTTACTCCTTTTTTATAGTATAAACACCAATCACTTTGACTTCGGATAAAACCCTCCTTTAGTAAGAAACTTTTTAATTTTTCATTCCATTTTCTTGGACTTTTCTTCGAACCATAAAGAGATTTATTAAGTTTCAGTACTTTTCCATCTTGTTCTATGCCTTCTGGTTTCATCAAATATACCTCTTCATCTATATCTCCATAGAGAAAAGCACTCTTCACATCCATTTGATTATCTGCAACTTGTGCCATAAAAACTGTATCATAATCTTCTAACCACGTAGGTTTTCTTACTGATCTACGAGATCGTCTTGTTTGGTCTACACTACTTTCTTCTACAACTGCATCATAAAACTCATCTTCTAAATGTTCTTCAAGCATTTCCGCATCATAAAACTCATCTTCTAAATGTTCTTCAAGCATTTCCATTTCACACATCTCACTTTCAGTTTCTTTTCTAAGTGTCTCATTACTCTCATTACTTGCATCCACTTCATCTGGTAAGTTTACCGGGTTTGTTTCTTCTTGTTCTTCTGTGAACAATATCTCCACTCCACTTTCCTTCGGTTCTTCCAGCTCTTCATAGATAATTGTCTTTACAATTTCTTCTTGGCTGTTTTCTTTTGAAGGCTTTCTATGCTGCTTCCTTTGGATGCATGAAACACACTGCTCAGTCTGTCCTTCATATTTAATATTGTTAGAAGCCAAACATTCCTTTACATATTTAAAGTTTTGAGGAGCCATACGCTCATGCCATTCAGACAAGGTTGTCAACGCTACATCACACGACTTAAAATTCATGACAAAAATTTTATTAATCCGATCAGCTACAGCAACAACTTTGTTCTCTCTTAGCAATTCACACACATTAACAGTTGACCGCATAGTATAACCTCTATCCAACGCACATGCTAAGGAAAATAGATTTACATTTAGTTTTGGTACAAATAATACATTATTTAGGGATGTAGGTACATACTTGCTGCCATTGAAAGCCAACACATCTATAACACCTATCCCTTTAACCTCCAGTTTTTTCCCATTTCCTACAGTTACATATTTACCAGACACTTCATGAAACAAAGTGAACATCTTTTTACAATGTGTCATATGCTCGCTAGCACCTGAATCAAGAATAAAACTTTTACTTACACCTTTTATTTGGGAAACTATAAATGCATTTTTGGTATCCTTATGCTCATCTCTGCTCTCATTTAGATCTGCCCCGCCTTATGACAAAAATGACACTTTCTCTGACGACAATCTTTTCTAAAATGACCTATTTTACCACACTCAAAACACTTTAAAATAGTATCATTTTGATTAGACCTTTTTGGAAAGTCACGACTACGTTGCGAAGCCACAAATGCTGACGTTGGTTCAGGTTTAGCATAACTATTTCTCTCTTCTTCAATTAGTAACCTCGAAATTAGACCTTGAAAAACTCTGCATACTCTCCGGAACAGATTCCCATGCTGAGATAAAATGCTTATATTCTTCAGGTAGTGTCATCAAAACTTTGGTTATAAGCATAGTATCCGAAGTGGTTTCTCCCAAGTTGTTTAGCTGGTGACGCAAGTCTTCTAGTTTTGAAATAAACCCTGCCATAGGCCCTTCATATTTTAAGTTGAAAAACTTTTGCTGTATAAGATGCACACTAACCTTGCTCTTAGGTTCATACAAAGTCGACAACTTATTCCATATAGCGGCGCTAGTCGTGCAAGTCAACAAATGCGTTAAATTACTTTCTTGTACTCTGGTTACAAGAATTTCCTGTGCTTTCGCGTCGTCTTCTTCCCATTTAGTTATTTCATGTTTCGTACCATCTAGCGGTTTTCCACGAGTGCCGTCTACTATTGAGAGCAACCCTTTTGAACGCAATACCACGCTTATCTGGTACTTCCATACGGCGTAATTTTTGTCTCCTAATCTCGTGTAGGAAAAATTAAAAGTTCCAGAAGCTTCCATCTTGAAACGAATTTTCAAGTTCAAATTTTTCTTCACAATCACAACACGTCTGTCTACCTCCTCTCTTCGTGCCCTGGGCCCATAACCTGATGAGGTTAGGTCTTGTAGATTTAAATAAAACGCAGTTTTGGGAGAAAGACGTAAAAATATATTTTACTTGGTGAAATTTATAACACACACAGCTTACATTTAGAACGCCATACTTCACGGTCTAAGACAATCAGAGACATCGACAGGTCTATAAAAACACAGATTATTAACAGCTAGTGGTGTGGTTATATTGATTCTCAACACAAACAGACCCAGGTCAAATTTTGTAATGTAGCGTATATGCCAGCCAGTCCACTTCATGAACCGAGCAACATCCTTATCAGTCGATTATATAGAAATCATTGTGGACACACGTGACTACTTATAACACACGTAGGGCGTCAGCAGATTTGACTAGGGGTCAGTTGGATAAACTCTGCAGTGCTGTTTCACGTGACTTTGTTAACGGATTTCCAAGAAAAAAGCATTTTACAAAAAAAAAGAAAAACAACCGACGTCTAAACAAAAGAAGTGAAACATTGTGTTTTTTATTGTTTTTCGCTTTTTGAACTCCGACTTCCGAAATTAAAGTTAGTTTTTTTTTGTTCAGAAGTTGTTTTTTTTTTATTACAAAAATATATAGGTATATCTAATAGATCTTCACCAAACTAGAAAGGACCACCTTGAAATACTAAGATGCTCTTCCAAACCATCGTACACAATTTTATTTTTTCATTTTGTGGTGATGTTAATACCTTTTTTTTTTTTTTTTGGATGGGAAATCATCAAATGACCCCTCCCGCCCTGGGTGGAGCGGTCGGGAGTGTCAGACTTTTACTGACTAAAACCCACCCGTGCTCCTCCATGTGCCCTTTGCGTTCCAGGGCCGCGGCAACTCTCTCGAACAAATTCCGCAACCCTAGCAGGCACCGACCCTGTGATGTTAATACCTCAGCCTCAAATTCTCGCAGAAGCACGCACATTCATAAACATAGGAACCACTCTGGAAACCTCTCAGTTCAACGCCTGTTAGGGGTACATCCCTGTGGGGACTGTAATGGGGCCTCTACTGAACCTCCAAATTAGTACCCATAAACACATTTTCCGTTTTTCTTTTAAATCATAAATCAATATTATTATTATAATCATGTCACTTCAGCATTTCAGACAAACTGAAATATAGAGTATCTCATTTGATAAAATCAATCCAGTCGTATAGACTGGATTGATTTATCAAATGAGATACGTTTTGTGCGTCTAGTATCTCTTTGGTACGCCCGTACCAAAGAAATAGACGCGCAAACATACATACTCCCCAAAACATTACCCTCCTTTTGGAGCAGTCGGGTAAAAACAAACTTGATACTTGCTGAATGAATTTTAGGAATTCATTATCTATACCTACTAATATGATAAAGCTGAAGAGTTTGTTTGTTTGTTTGTTTGAACGCGCTAATCTCAGGAACTACTGCTTCGAATTGAAAAATTCTTTTTGGGTTGAATAGACCATTTATCGAGGAAGGCTTTAGGCTATATATCATCACGCTTAAGCCAATAGGAGCGGAGCAGCGATAAAGAATGTTTTAAAATCGGGGATTCCACAGGGACGAAGTCGCGGGCAGCAGCTAGTTGGATAGAAAATTCATCAGAAACCCACAGACAGAACGCCTTTTCCGTCTATCGCAGAGACCGGTCAACGGAGCATTCATTGTCACAACAAAAACGCACCATTTTGTCGAATAAAGCTACTCGTACAAAAAGGCCGGAAAGTCTTGAAAAGCCCCTTTTCTCCGAGTGTCATTTTGATCGATTGTAACAGGGCTTATTGATTCGGAAGTGTTTGACTACACCTCAATCCATTCCTTAAAAGATTTCTTTGTGTTAAAGATACCTTTTGTGAAGGGGACTATTGTTTTTCTTTTATGTTGAAAGTAGTAGGTGCAGGCTTGCGGATGGCGCGCGATGGGTGGCTCGTCGTTCAATAGCAACCAGGCCCGGGTCGATGGCGCGTCGTGTTCCACGCGCGCCTCAAAGAGCCGTCAGCAAAGAAGACGGGGCCCCATAGGGTCAGTGCCTGCTAGGCTAGGGTTGCGGAATTTGTTCGAAAGAGTCACCGCGGGCCTGGACCGTAAAGGGCACTAGAAGGATCACGGTTGGGGTTTTAGTCAGTAAGAGTCTGACACTACCTTCCGGTCCGCACAGAGCGGGAGAAGTCATTTGAAGAAAGGGGTAGGTAGTAGGTGGGGTACTATTAGAAAGATATGATTTAGGTATCAAAACATAGGGTTTTTTGATAGTACACCGCTTTTAGGCTCGCACTGAAGCTCGCGCTCTTGTGGAAAAGATCTTCAGTCAAACCCCCCGCCACAACTCAATTTATTAAGTCTGTTCTGTATATGTAGGTAATTATCATTGTGTGTTAATAGTTAATTAGCAACAATATAACTAACACTATTATTAAAACACACTAACCTTATATCTATACTAATATTATAAAGAGGAAAGATTTGATTATTTGTTTGGCTCCGAAACCACTTAACCGATTTGAAAAATTCTTTGACTGTTGGGAAACCATACTATCCCTGGGTGAGCGAGGTTTTTATATGTATTCTGGAAAAATGCAGAAAAAATATCTAATTAGTCCGTCAGATAGATTTCCAAAAAAATATGGGACGCGTATGTTTTCTATTTTCTCGTAATTAAAAAACAAAGACAGTGCGTTGAATACTTGCGTGACGTTACTACTCGCTACAATTTTTACCACTACGTGATGGCACAAGCCCCCACTCCTGATCTTTAATGCTTTTTATCTTCCTCAATTTTTATAGATTTGTTCAAGCAAAAAATATGTAGGTATCCAATATTTTTTGGAAATCTATCTGACGGACTAATTATATTCTTTTTAGTCAAATACCCTATCTCACGGTGACACGTAAAACAGTGCGAAGCCGTTAAGGCTCACTACTAATTGACAAATGCTTGCACTGTTTGGACAGGTCCACTCAAATCTGTGTCTTTCCTCAAAAAACCACATCAGATATCAACCTACATGGTTCACATATGTTTTACCAGTATAATTGTATGAACTTCAAAAGAGACTTTGACCTCTGAGTTTGTTTCGGTGTTTCTTCTCAGGGTAGTCAGCTAGGCAACACCGGCTTCATCTAATTTATAACGGCTAAAAAAGATTGACGTTTAAAAGTGATTTTTACAACCTACTTACAAAATAAATATCATTTATCAATTCTCTATTTCAAAGCATTCAGTTGTTTGAAATAAGCTCTGAGAAAATGATAGTTGAATACAGCAGAACAGCCAACATATTATGTTTGTGATAGGTTCCTCTTAAATATTGAACAATATCGATTCTCGTTAATTATAGATATGAGTTACCAAGAAGTTATTCAACCGTCTTTGAGGACAAAGAGCATCCTGTATAGATACAGGATGCTCTTTGTCCTTTTTTTCCTTTTCCTAGAGATCTAATCCGAGGTGAAATATAATGAAATGAAAATAATAAAAATTGACACTGAACGGACACGAAACAAATACTTTGTATGGCCTACATCTGGGTCTGATTGTTTGTGTACGTGGGACTGTATGTTTGTAAACGCACCCACGACACAGGAGAAATTCTTAGTTTGGGGCCATGTTTTTTTATAAGAAAGAAAGAAAAGAAAGCTTTTGTACTGAAATAGTTAATTGTTTAGGTACCTTAATATACTGGAAACAGAAATCAAGTAGATTTATACCGAGTAGGGAATGTGCATGGCGTAGATTGTGCAATCATTGCGTATAAGTTTACAAAACCTTATAAATACTAGACGCCACTGGCGGTTCTAAGAGGCTCAAGCCATATGACCCAGTTATCTTTGGCAATCTACTACTTAACGAAGTCATTGAGGAATTTATGAAAAGTAATTCAAAGTGGCTTGTTATGTGTTAAACAAAAGCAAAATATGTTATGTGCTGTATTTGTGTTTACTTTACTAAAACCTACCCATACCCCGCTGAGAGTAGGTCCCTCCCCCCCAAATGACAATCCATGGAGACGCCCTTGCTAAATGCAAAAGCATTTAGCAAGGGCGTCCCGACCCATTGGCATAACCATGGTAAAGCAGAGTAGTCCAAGCAGAGGAAGTCACATAAGCACCCAGAACCACATTTGCAAGTTAAGGGTGTAAGTCAGTAAGGGTGACATACTCCTTCATGAAGCGAAAGATATCCGTGAAGATTTCTGGTAAGATTTCTTCGACTTAGTTAAAAAAACAAAAATAAATAAAAAAAGATAGTTCCACCAGTGTGGTCAATTTTTTTAACTAATTCGAAGCTTAATACCTGGTGAGTTGAATGTTTTTGACGTGACAACGTCTAGTAAATCGATGAAAGCCGGCTGCACGCACGAAAAAGGAGGACTCATTGTAACGTTACGATCGGAACGAGAGCGCTGTATGAACGAGCGAGAGGCACGATCATTTCATCAATGTTTTGTTATAACGTTCTCACGTTAAACTATCGTCCGTAAACAGACTTTACTGGCAACCAAGTTTTTTTACTTAAAATATATTAACAGCAAGCAGCTGCTAATGCACTTGTTGCATAAACATTTTTGTTAGGCGTTATAAATTATAAGTTTCTATTTATTCTGTATCTCGTATTGTAGAAGTTTCCTGTTTAAATACATATGAGTATGATTCTGAAGAACTTTTTAGGAACTTTCCTAATATTACTCGAGCGGAATTCTTATTATAATAATTGGTAGTTATAATTTTAATTTTATAAACTTTGAGGGCAGTATAATACTTTGGCTAAAACAACGGACTTAGACATCTGTAGGTCTTTGTTAATATTTAAAAACTGTTTGAGTGAGTTGATTTAATTTTATATGAAATCATTATTGTTTATTTTTTATTGATTCATATTGTGCTTAAATTCATTTCAATTGTAAATCGTGTTTTCCTTTTTAATTATTTAACATTTATAGCTTAATAAAATTGATTGAGTCAGGCGTTACTTTGCGGAAATCCATTTTAATGGATTTCCATGGTAATGGTGTTGGGTTTTGCTTTGCCTTCCTGCATGTGCATAAAATCCTTGCATTTGCCTTGTAATCTTGCATGTGCATAATATAGCGGGCGGGAGGGAGGTGCATACCTGCAACCCACTAATATTCGCGGAAATTAAAACTAGATATATTATTTTCATTTTCAAATTTATAGCTTAGTTATCTGTGCATGCTGTGATCTCTTATAAGTGAAGAATTACACCTACTCGATATTTATTGGAACTTCTTATTTATGTGTGTGTTGTGTATATTCTATGTTGGAGATCTCATGCCACTCTCAAACTTTGATAGGCTCCTCGACTTGACAAGTGATGCTTTTTAATAGACTTGTTTATTCAACAATAGTATATACATATGTATATAGTAAATATGTATGTATACAATAGTATATATGTATATAGTAGTATTCAAATTAGTCCAGTTGTTAGTAAGTTGGAACCATTGTGCTTATACGTTATGCAATTATTATTTTTAACCAGTTTTTTTTATAAGTGGTTCACCAACAGCGTCTGTATACTGTTTTTTTTAAGTATACATAAGTATACATATAATAGCCTGAATGGTGATACAAAATGGGCCAAGTGTGGTCTGACCCACACTTTGCCTGTGAGGCTCTAAGAGTTTCTTACCATAAACTGAAAAAGTCGGCACCCCAAAAATTATATATGTAGCTTACTGCCTTTATATATTTTTTACTTTTGTCTATATCAAGGAAGTATGTATGTATTTATATATATATTTTATTTACCCATGTCCGTGTGTCACTGCAGATGCCGACTGAAAACACAGCGCTGGGTGTCAGACGCCCAGCAAATGCTGAGATGGTTTGGGCACGCTCAGCACAAGAGCGTGCCCATCCACCACCACCATCCACCATCTTATTAATCTTCATAATTGTTATGTTATGGAGGAGCTCGTGGCTAAATTATAACAGCCGCACGGGTCGATCGCCTAGGTTAAGCAACGCTTGCCGAGGTTGGTCTGTGGATGGGTGACCATCTTAACATAACGATACTTCTCCGTGCCTCGGAAAACACGTTAAGCCGTTGGTCCCAGCTGTCATTTGGAGATCTTTGGCAGTCGTTACGGATGGTCAGAAGCCAGAAAATCTCACACCAGTCTTGCCAAGAAGTACCGTGTTCCCCAGTTAATGGGTTGTGGAGGTCGCTTCACGTAAAAATACTGGTATTCAGCTGAATCTTGTGGGAAAAATGACTGGGAGCCGATCCCAATACAGTTGGGAAAAGGCTAGGCAGATGATGATGAATTGTTTTGTTTTATTATTGTTATTTTGTATTTTGTTGTGTTGTGTATGTGTCGAATAAATTAATGTTTTCTATTCTATTATATTCTATATATTTGTGGACGTCTTTCAATTTTGAGTATGATTACGGTAGCTGTTGTCATTGGACGGCACAATCCGATTTAACGACATTACAGACTATTGTGTACCCATATTTGCGAATAAATTTATTTTCTACTTCACGTTAATTTTATCGGCACTAGGTGTGTACACACCTAATTCCGTTTAGTATTTAATAAATATATTATATTACGTGCTGAGATATCGGTGTCTAATGAAACAGAATTTATTGTGACTTCAGTGGGCTGAATTCACAAGAAATTCTATTTCATTAGTAGAAGTAGGCTACTAATGAAACAGGATTTCTTGTGTTGTAGGAGTAGAGTTAATGTTAATATATTAATACCGGTTTTTTAATTTAGCATATACTAGCGACCCGCCCCGGCTTCACACGGGTGCAATGTAAATACTTATGTTTCCTCTACTATAATATGCATGTGTTATACTTATATACCTTCCTCTTCAATCACTCTATCTATTAAAAAAAAACCACATCAAAATCCGTTGCATAGTTTTAAAGATTTAAGCATACGTAGGGATATAGGGACAGAGAAAGCGACTTTGTTTTATACTATGTAGTGATGTATTAGTATTATTTATATAATTTGTATTTTATTTCGGAAAAAAAAAATGTGTCACCACTCCAAAAGCTATTTTCTTATGTTCTTTTTTTTAGGATGGGATACTGTCAAATGATTCCCTCCGCTTTAGCAGGAGCGGAAGGAAACTGCAGACTTTTACTGAATAAAACCCATCTATGTTCCTCCAAATGCGTCCCCTTTGCATTCCAGGGCCGCGGTAACTCTTTCGAATAAATTTCGTTGCAACAACTGACAACCTATCTACGCTAATTTCGCAAATACGATTACATCAAAAGCCTTTTTTCTATAAAGAACATTTTAATATTATTTTAAGCGAGTTTAGGGACTTAAACTTATGTCAATGGAAAACAAGAGAATTTTGCTATTCATAGTACTTTTATACTATTGTTTTTATTGAAATAAGCTTTGATTTATTCGGTAAAAGAATTTATTTTCAAAGGACACATTATTTTCTTTAAGTTTTATTTATTTATTTACATGTTGAGTTGGTATTTTGTTATTGGTAAATTCTCTCTTGTTCTGACAGTAAAAATACAAATAAAAATAAACACTGACGCTGGGACATTGACGATTTTTTAGTGTTTCGAAAGTTCGTCGGGAAACGCAGGGCGATTCCCGGCCACCGAAGGCGCGGGCCTGCGGATGGCGAGCCAGGCCTGAGTCGACGGCGCGTCGTGTTCCACGCGCGCCTCAAAGAGCCGTCAGTATCCAAGCCGGGGCCCCATAGGGTCAGTGCCCGCTAGGGTTTCGGAATTTGTTCGAAAGAGTCACCACGGCCCTGGAACGCAAAGGGCACAAAAAGGATCACGGGTGGGTTTTAGTCAGTAAGAGTCTGAAACTCCCTTCCGCTCCGCCCAGAGAAGGTAAAGTCATTTGATGATTTCCCATCCAAAAAAAAAAGGTTAACTGGATGTAGCTGAGGATCCGTATTTATATAAAGCGATTGCCTATTTGACATTCATAATCAAGTAACTGAGTAACACGGTACCTCTTGGCAAGACCACAGGTAGGATTTTTCTCTTTCTGGCTGACAAGTCAAAGTCAAAGTTGGTCTGTGAATGGGTGACCATCTTATCATAGCGAGATTTCTCCGTGCCTCGGAAAGCACGTTAAGCCGTTGGTCCCGGCTGTCATCTGGAGATCGTTGGTAGTCGTTACGTCTTGTCAGAAGCCAGAAAATCTGACACCAGTCTTGCCAAGAAGAGAACCGTGTTCCTGCAACTGTACAATACTTGTAGGTAATATAATATAAATATATATAAATAAAGATAGAAAAGAAAAACTATTTGAGGAAAACAAAAAATATTTTTGTAGATATTTATATAGCAGCTAAAGACACCTACAAATGCCTCTTTGTACTGTATTTTTCTGATCCCTAGAAAATAGGAATAGATTCGATATAGAGAAATTGTTATCTTAGGTTAAAATTGTGTAGGTAAGTACTTAGATCCGAATGAAGATACTCTCAATTTCAAGATGATATCAATCGAGGGTGAAATGCCAACAGTTCAAGTGCCAGGATTGATTTTCAACGTTCTTAATAATTCGTTCGTTAATAATAGGGATGTTTCCTGAGTAAAAAATATATTATTATGTTTAGTCCATCAGTTAGATTATAGAAAAATATTGGACACGTATTTTTTCCTTTAACAAATCTATAAAAACTGACTAAGATACAAAGTATCAAAGATCAGGAGTGGGGGCTTGTGACGTCACGGCTCGGTAAAAATTGTAGCGAGTAGTGACGTCACACGAGTTTTCAACGCACTGTATCGTCTTTATTTTTTGTTAACGTGAAGAAAGAAAAAATACGTGTCCAATATTTTTTGGAAATCTATCTGACGGACTAATTAGATTTTTTTAGTCAACTACCCTATTCTCTGTCTCGGTAAAAATTGTAGCGAGTAGTGACGTCACACGAGTTTTCAACGCACTGTATCGTCTTTATTTTTTGTTAACGTGAAGAAAGAAAAAATACGTGTCCAATATTTTTTGGAAATCTATCTGACGGACTAATTAGATTTTTTTAGTCAACTACCCTATTCTCTGTGTTAAAAAATGTGTCATAAAAAATGTCATTTACTAAATTTCACATGATGCAACACAAGAATTTGCAAAAAGAATGGGCTTATGGAAAGACAATTGCCAAAAAGTTCAATAAAAGGAAAATAATAAACTCAATACTTTTATATTTAATTGATCAGATAGATGTGTGGAGTAACGAGGACGGATAAAGTGAGAAATAAGTCCTCTAGAGGCAGTTTAAAGTGGCGCCAGTGACGGAAAAGTTGAAAGGGAACCGCTTGTCTTGGTATGGTCATGTGAAAAGAAGGGCTCAAACACATGTAACTAAAAGGATTATGAATATAAATGTGGATGGATGGAAAGGCAGAGGTAGGTCAAAGAAAAGATGAAAGAAAAGGGAGTTAGTGATAGCGTCACGGCTGACAGGACAGAATGGAAGAAAAAAGCGGGGTCGTGTCTAGTATCGTTTGGCAGGAGTTGGGCTGTAAAATCGATTGAATCTGGAAGAGCTTGAGACCCTGATTATAACGCTGCCACTCTTATTAAAAGGTAACGCATATTTATCGTTTCTCCCAGAGTTGTGTGAATGTACTCTGTGTGTTTTGAAGTAATATTGTGGCTTTTTTCGACGACCTTGGCTTCTCCCCTGAACTCGGTAGAAAGAAATAAAAGTGATCCTTTTGAGGAATTAATCAAAGTGATAAATTTTGGATAAAATAAATAACTTTAATTAATGTGATGTGTTTATACCAAATTGTACAAACGTTACCACGAGAACTTAGCGATGCAAGAGCGAGCGAAGCGAGGTCGGGACATGGGGCACCCCGACTCGGATAGGTTAGGTTAGAAAGAGGTGGCGGAGTCTAGTGAGCGAGCGAAGCGAACGAGTAGTACCTCCGCCACCTCCTTGGTGGTTATTTTTTCCTACGTGGTTATTTTTGATCTACCTTCACAAATTCTAAATTTTAGTCGAAACGTGTGGTTTGGCCGTTTTGCTACCGTCACGAAGATTTGGGTGTGAAATAAAGCCCCCTTAGAGGACGACTTTTTATAAATCCTATCGTATAGTATGTCTGCCGTATGTATGTTTGTGATAAATATGTCCTCTTAATTTCACGTATAAATGGCCAACAAATGGTCCTTTAAAGGTTTCATTTCTTAATTTATGAACGGAACCCTAAACATATTCAGATGCGGCATAATCTACGCACGTTTTCTTGAGTCGCATTATTTATTTACAGTAGAACGCCGATTATCCGAACATCGATTAACCGAATCGCCAGCTATCCGAATCCGTCCTAAGTGTAATATAAAAAAATAAAGCCAAGTAATTTAATAAAAGTAATTTATTTAGTACTTATAATTTTTATCCAAGTTATTGTAGAACTGTGTTTGTTTGACTTAGTACAGTTTATTCTATGTGAGACAGTTCGTTTTTCTTTATTACCAGTAAATATCCGATTAGCCGAATTTTCGATTATCCGAATCGACCCCGGTTCCCATTAATTCAGATAATCGGCGTTCTACTGTATTTAACATCGTAAAACTATATTTACAAGTAGCTCTAATACGATATTCCAATGCACAAATACCGAGTTGCGGTGCGATTCCCGGCCACCGTAGGCGCGGGCCTTCAGATGGTAGCTTACCGTTCGATAACAACCAGGCCCGGGTCAACGGCGCGTCGTGTTCCACGCGCGCCTCAAAGATATGTCAGCAAAGAAGACGGGGTCCCATAGGGTCAGTGCCTGCTAGGGTTGCGGAATTTGTTCGAAAGAGTCACCGCGGGCCTGGAACGCAAAGAGTACTAAGAGGAATATGGTTGAGTTTCAGTCAGTAAGAGTCTGTCACTCCCTTCCGATCCGCTCAGAGCGGGAGAAGTCATTTGTTGATTTCCCACCACGTAAAAATACCACATAATTATGTATTTATGCACTTTTTTTTACGTCAGATCATAACTCCAATAAAATTTGTAAAATATAAACAAAATTGTTTTTTTCTTCTTTTCTTAAACGCACGTCTTAATTAATAAATATAATAAAGAACAACATAAACAAAATACAAAACTTAACAGAATCATCTCTAGAACAACACTTTAGTTTATTAATTTATTCCGTTCAAATTAAAGCTTCTGAAATTAAAGTATGTATTTAGAGTTCAATTAAATGTTTTTTGAATTTCATCTCAAATGGGGATTTTTTTAATCCGAAATTTGAAAACCCGTAATTGGTATAGGTACCATCTGCAAACCCAAAAGTTTCATTATAATAACAAAACCTTCTTGAATTTTAAAGAAATCGTTTTTCATTGAATCTCGCTTCAATTTGTGCTGACATTTGAAAATCTTTAACAATTGATATGGCAAGTAAAAAAATCTGATGCTAGTGTTGCCATGGAGTATCATGTTACCCCTTAATGGAGTTTTACTGGTTATTCAGCTACATTCGGTTTGTCTGATTAATTGAATGGTTATTTGACCTTCAGCTGAAGTGGAGTCTTTATTTACAAAGAATTTCAATTAAATCAGATTTAACATCCTACTAAACTTATAAACGCGAAAGTTTGCAAGTATGGATGGACGGATGTTTGTTACTCTTTTACGCAAAAACTACTGAACGGATTTGGATGAAATTTTCCGCACACATGGTTTATAACCAGGATTAACATAAAAGATTATTTACCCAGATATTCCCACGGGATCGAAAATTATGCGGGTGAAACCGCGGGGCGCTGCTTGCTATTTAATAATTTGTATCATAAATATCTTAAAATGTCCAATTGGACATTTAGAGATATTTATGATGTAAATTATGATATTATACCAAATAACAAAGAATTTCAATAAAATTCAATGTCATTCTTTAGGCCTCTTAGACCCTTTTTTTTCTTTTCTTAAACACACGACTTAATTAATAAAATAAATATAATAAAGAACAATATAAATACAAAACTTAACAGAATCACCTTTATAACAACACTTTAGTTTATTAATTTATTCCATACAAATGAAAGCTTCTGAAATTAGAATATGTATTTAGAGTTCAATAAAATGTGGGAATTTCATCTCAAATAGGGATTTTTTAAATCCGAGATTTGAAAACCCGTAATTGGCATAGGTACCATCTGCAAACCCAAAAGTTTCATTATAACAACAAAACCTTCTTGAATTTTAAAGAAATCGTTTTTCATTGAATCTCGCTTCAATTTCTGCTGACATTTGAAAATCTTTAACAATTGATATGGCAAGTAAAAAAATCTGATGCTAGTGTTGCCATGGAGTATCGTGTTACCCCTTTAATGGAGTTTTACTGGTTATTCAGCTACATTCGGTTTGTCTGATTAATTGAATGGTTATTTGACCTTCAGCTGAAGTGGAGTCTTTATTTACAAAGAATTTCAATTAAATCAGATTTAACATCCTACTAAACTTATAAACGCGAAAGTTTGTAAGTATGGATGGATGGATGTTTGTTACTCTTTTACGCAAAAACTACTAAATGGATTTGGATGAAATTTTCCGCGCACATGGTTTATAACCAGGATTAACATAAAAAATGACTTTTACCCCGATATACCCACGGAATCGACACTTATGCGTGTGAAACCGCGGGGCGCTGCTAGTTATTTAATCATTTACATCATAAATATCTCTAAATGGCCAATTGGACACGTAGAGATATTTATGATGTACATTATGATATTATACAAATAACAAAAAATTTCAACAAAATTCAATGTCATTCCTTATGCCTCTTAGACCCTTCGTCGGTATTTATGTAACTATAAATCTACCTACGTCGGTATTAAAAAGGCGTAATAGACTTGAAAAGTTTCATCTGTTACTTTTTGTTCGTTTGTAACAAAATAATTAGGTATTACTAAAAGCTTTTAGAACAATAATGGTTTATGTAACCTGTAATAAACTATTATAATATAATTTATGTTTTGCTGACTCGTTAGGTAATTATTTTTTGACGTTTGCGTTTTTTTTTGTAAGACAGTTTTTTTATATCTAGACTAGCACTTCGCCCGTAACTTTGTCTGCGCATATTTAGTATTACACCCGCATAGTTCCCGTTCCCGTGGGAATATGGGGATAAAATATAGCCTATGTCAAAAAATTATTTCACTGTTGGGAATCTACACTTTCCCCATTCCCCGGATAGTGTAGATTCATAACAGTAAAAGAATTTTTAAAATCGGTTCAGTAGTTTCGGAGCCTATTTAATACAAGCAAACAATCAAATCTTTCCTCTTTGTAATATTAGTATAGATATTTCAGGTACCAATTCCTGTCTATCTACGTGCGCAAACTTTTTGCGCCAATATCTCTGACAGAGCGTGCAGGTCGTTGTTTATTTAGTGAACACTTTTCGCACATGAATTTACAGAGGCGGACTTGACCAAACAACAACCGAAAAAATAACAACAACAAACCTAAACAAACTAACACCTCAAACAATTATGATTGACTAACTTCTGTCCGCGACTTTACCCCCGATTTTGAAACTCTCAGCCCGATTGGTTTAAAATTGGCAAAGTTTCATCCCCTATTTTATCCCTTTGGGGGTAGAATTAATCAAAATCCTTTCTTAGCGGATGCCTACGTCATAACATCTACCTGCATGCCAAATTTCATCCCGATCCGTTTAGTGGTTTGGGCTGTGCGTTGATAGATCACCATGTCAGTCAGTCAGTCACTTTTGAGTTATATATATTTAGAGAAAAGATAAATATTATTTATTCTGTTAAATATTATTTAGTCTAGGCACTAGGTCGTCCTAGTGCCCATTAATTGTAATCAGTAAGAGTCTGACACTCCTTCGACTCCGCCCAGAGCGGGAGAAGTCATAGTATCTGGTGGTTCATTATTAACAATAAACGTCAACATTTGGTGTACAAGTTTTAACTATCTATCTATTTTTTTCGAGCAAAGTTTGAATAAAAAAAGGTAGATGTGTCCTCAGGAGTTTCTGAGATTTATTTTATACTAACGAAATCAACAAACCAACAAGTAGATCAAATAGCGAACAAAATAAAATCTGCCCACTTTACTAACACTTCTTATCTGCTAAAATACGTTAACTTCATTCACAAGATATTTGTAATTAACGCAGGACGTAACGTTCATCAAAAAAGATTCCAATATCAAATTGTAATAAAATCTTGAAAGCTTGTTGTAAAAAGTTCAGAAAAAATCCCGTACATTCGTGGCGTTGGAATTTAAGCGTATTTACTTCCTGTCTCGTGCTAAACTCGAACAAAAGAATCTGTTCTAAAAAAAAATTCTGAAGAATTTTCAGACAGTAAACACATTTATTCTACACCTATACCATAAATTCACACAGCATTCGATAGCCTTTAAAACACCTTCGATTTTCAAACTAATACAAACGCACCCGTGTATCAACAGCTTGTCATACTCGTATCGTAGTCTCGGCAGTCCGCTATCGCCGGCTGAATGGAACGGTTGCCTTGGCGCGAATAAAAAAATAGTCGAGCGGGAATTTCAAAAGTTGAACAACCAACTGTTGAGTTGAAAGTGACAATTTAAAATTGTTTTGATTGATTTGGTTTATTGGTAAATAAGTGAATTTATCCAGTTGTGTAGTGTTTTGTTCCTGATTCTCAAAGTTTTGGTAAGTGTTAAAAATATTTTTAACATTTTTTTTTATTCATCAATATTTATAGAATCAATCGTGATTTGTTAAACAATTATTTTGAGTAATTTTTACAGAAAAAGAAAATCTGTAATAAAAAAATCTGTAGGTACCTGTATAGATAATTATGTATGTATTAAATTTACTCTGGTCTTGTAGAATACATTTATTAGTTGACATTGAAAAAGAAGATATTCAAACAAAACTTTTTATCAAACTTTTTTCTATTGGTGGTTTTTATCGTGAAAAAACTCGCGGTTTTGTTTAAACTTTTCTATAAAAGCGTTACCATGTCTACTGAAAACTTCGTCCTGGCTGGAGGCTTTATATTAATGCCGCAACAAGCAAGACCAGTAAAAAAAAAAGCTATTCTTTTACTTGAACATATGATTTTTTATGTTACAAACTAAATCTGTCACTAAACACATAACGGACACTCAATTAGAATTGACTCATTTTGGTTTGAGAATTGACATTCAAACATAGAATTACTTTTTAGGCTTAGTTTTTTTTGTGATAGTAAGTCCGCCTTTGTACAGTTTTTTTTTACTAGTACATAAAGTTTTAATAAATAAATCGAACAAGATTTTCAATTTAGGACCTGTAGTAAAAACTAAAATCAGTATTAAGATTATTGAATATTAGTCACTTCCCAATGAAAATATTAATCACTGGTGTTTGATATCGTGATATCGAGGTGGTGACGTACCTACAGTCATCTGAATAAAATCTATAATAAGATCAAATATTAAAATCATACTAGGTACATAATTACATTCTACATAATTACAGCCGTACGGGTCGATCTTCAAGATTAACTCGCGAATTTAACGCAACTCGCAAATCTTGACGCACCGAAATTTCTCGATGCTTCGAAAAGCACATTAAACCGTTGGTTTCAGTTATCATTTGGACATCTTTGTCAGTCGTTACAGATTGTTAGAAGGAAGGAAATATGACACCAGTCTTGCCAAAGGGTGCCGTGTTGCAAAAGGCTAAGCATATTGAATGATTTTATGGTATATAGTTGCTGCCCGCGACTTCGTCCCCGTAGAATCCCCGATTTTAAAACATTCTTTATCGCTGCTCCGCTCCTATTGGCTTAAGCGTGATGATATATAGCCTAAAGCCGTCCTCGATAAATGGTCTATTCAATCCAAAAATAATTTTTCAATTCGAACCAGTAGTTCCTTTGTTTGTTTGACAAACAAACAAACAAACAAACTCTTCAGCTTTATAATATTAGTATAGATTACATATTTACTAAAACACTTTATGGCACTTTCAATTTAATTTATAACTGAGCTGAAACGCTGTTAAAATCTGCTATGTAAACTTCAGTCTAGCTGAACGGAAATCGTTGATTGAAAAAACATTTCAATCAATCTTTCTATCAACCGCTGCTTCAGTTATTAAGTCTTCAAAACCATTAAAAAAAAACTAGATTGAAGTTTGTTTGACAAGTTGGTACCTATTTCCGTTATCCCCTGGAAAACAGTTAAAAAACTGCGCAAAAATCTTTTCGAGAAGCACAAAAATAATAATCCTTCAGACCGAATTTCTGTGACGTTATTCAATCTCAAGTACGGCGGCGGTATTGTAGTACACAAGTATGTTGCGCACAAACACAGATGCGTTCCCTGCTCTCTTTACTCTCTCTCTACAGGGCATAATAGCATAATCAGCCTTTTAATGTTCCCACTGCTGGGACACAGGCCTCTTCTCTAGGAGAAGGAATGGGCCGTAATCCACAACGCGGGCCCAGTGTGGGTTGGTGAATGTCGCATGTCTTCGAATTTTTGGTTCTAGGACATGCCGGTTTCCTCACGATGTTTTCCTTCACCGTTTTGAGAGCAGTGGTAATAAAGTTAATTACACATGGTAATGAGCCTGGCTGGGTTTGAACCCGCTACCTACAATTCGTAATTCGCGGCTGTTACCACTCGGCCACCACTGCTCCCGTTGCTCTAGAGGGCTTTTTAGAAGAATATGATCATATTTAATGGTGCTGTTCTGTATCTGATATACAGTAAGGAAACAATATCAAAAAATCTACCGCAACATATTTTAAATACGAGTAGTTCCAAAAAAATCACTGTTTAAACTTTCCATTATGAGCCGTCGATTTATGGGTCGGGGAGGGGTGGGGGGAGAGGGAGGGATGGGGGCAACCCTAGAGAATTATATTCAAAGATATAGTATGATAAAATTGAATAAAACAAACCTCCATCGTCAACGGAACGTGAAACGTCAAGACCTAGCCACCATGGAAATTTGAGAGCAGTGGTGATGGAATTAATTAACCAAAGTATATGCGCCTGGCTGGGTTTGAACCCGCGACCTACAATTCTTAAGTCGGGGTCGTTACCACTCGGCCACCACTGCTCCTGATTGATTATAGTTGGGAAAAGGCTAGACAGATGATGATGTTCCACTGTTATTGACCGTAGCGTATTGAAATATAGCCATCCTCGATAAATGGGCTTATACAACACTAACACCTGGAACGTAAAATACCTACGTATACGTACCTAAAATATTTTTTCAATTAGAACCTTAATTCTTGAGATTAGCGCGTTCAACCAAACAAACCCTTCAGCTTTGTAATACAGTATAGATATTAAATAATACCACTATAAAGTACAAAATAACTTTAATTGGAAATCAGTTTTGTATTGTGGTTTTTATTTGGAAGTCATTTCACTTTCTAGTGCTACACCCCAAAAATTCCAACCAGTTTATCTCCGAAATTCTTCATTGGATATTTATGAAATTGAAATGGGACTATTTCGAAATAAAGCTTTTTCAAATGAAAACAGAATTTTGCAAATCCGTCTTTAAATATGTATATGAGCGTAACTCCGTGTTCGGGCGAAATTACATCAAAATATATAAACATCCAAAATGATAACATCCTCCTTTTTGAAGTAGGTTAAAAGCCAGAATTTTTAGGCGGCCAAAAGCCTCGGGCAAATTTTATAATAAGTGATTTTAATTAATACGAATCAATCATATATATAATATAATCCCGTATTGACTTCGCACGGATGGACATTTACTTATTTATTTTAATATAGCCTATGCTACCCCGGGATAATTTAGCATTCTAATGGTGAAAGAATTTTTGAAATTGATCCAGTAGTTTTTGAGTTTATTCGTTACAAACATACAAAAATAAAAATGTAGGTGTGCCTCAAAGATATGTCAGCAAAGAAGATGGGGCCCTATAGTGTCAGAGCCTGTTAGGCTGCAGAATTTGTTAGATAGTCACCGCGACCCTGAAATGCAAAGGGCACTAGAAGGATCACGGGTGGGTTTTAGTCAGTAAGAGTCTGACACTCCCTTCCGCTCCGTCCAGAGCGCGGGAGAAGTCATTTGACGATTTCCCATCCGGAAAAAGAAGTGTAGATTAAGACCACGTTTCTGCATGCAAACAACTTCTGCAAGATGCATCAGATAATTCGTCTGACAGTAGCTTAATGGAGTAATATACGTAGTCAGGTCACTCGCGACAGTTTGAAATAGGTAATCATCAAATTAGTCTTCCCGCTCTGGGTGGAGCGTCAAAGTGACTCTTGCTGACTAGAACCCACCCGCGTTCCTCGTAACGGCCTTTGCATTCCAGGGCCGCGTCCAAAGTGATAATGCCAGCGAGTAATTGAGAGTTTGCGAATACAAGAGGTTGAATACATGTCCACATTTATTTGCAACAGATTTTGCTTCGAATCGGATTGATGTATCCCCTCTAAAGAGAGGCTACACATTTCTTTTGTTTCAGAAGTTGAAAATTAAAAAAAAAAATAAGCAAATAGAACTTACAACGAAAATTGGTTTGAACATCACAGCTTATAATACTTTTAGTGATATGAGATTTTAACATTGAACTACGGAACCCTTCGCTATGCGTGGTCCGACACGTACTTGGCTGGATTTTTTTTCATCCTGTCCTGTCAGCCGTCACGCTATCACTGACTCCCTTTTCTTTCATATCACTCCTCACAAAATCCATCCATCGTCTTGACGGTGCCTAATAACGATTGTAATTTAGTAAAATGGGTCGGATGATGGAGACCGGTAGGTAATCAACAAATGCTAGACGTGTCGAACAGTTCAATGTAATTTCCAAGCCACAAAGGGTCTTGATATGTATGTTGTAGATGTCCAACAAAATGATAGACTGGACAAACAGTTCTACGTAATTTCCAAGCCACAAAGGGTCTTGATATGTTGTAGATGTCCAACAAAATGACAGACTGGACAAACAGTTCTACGTAATTTCCAAGCCACAAAGTATCTTGATATGTATGTTGTAGATGTCCAACAAAATGACAAACTGGACAAACAGTTCTACGTAATTTCCAAGCCACAAAGGGTCTTGATATGTATGTTGTAGATGTCCAACAAAATGACAGACTGGACAAACAGTTCTACGTAATTTCCAAGCCACAAAGTATCTTGATATGTATGTTGTAGATGTCCAACAAAATGACAAACTGGACAAACAGTTCTACGTAATTTCCAAGCCACAAAGGGTCTTGATATGTTGTAGATGTCCAACAAAATGACAGACTGGACAAACAGTTCTACGTAATTTCCAAGCCACAAAGAGTCTTGATATGTATGTTGTAGATGTCCAACAAAATGACAAACTGGACAAACAGTTCTACGTAATTTCCAAGCCACAAAGGGTCTTGATATGTTGTAGATGTCCAACAAAATGACAGACTGGACAAACAGTTCTACGTAATTTCCAAGCCATAAAGTAATCTTGATATGTATGTTGTAGATGTCCAACAAAATGACAGACTGGACAAACAGTTCTACGTAATTTCCAAGCCATAAAGTAATCTTGATATGTATGTTGTAGATGTCCAACAAAATGACAGACTGGACAAACAGTTCTACGTAATTTCCAAGCCACAAAGGGTCTTGATATGTTGTAGATGTCCAACAAAATGACAGACTGGACAAACAGTTCTACGTAATTTCCAAGCCACAATGGGTCTTGATGTGTATGTTGTAGATGTCCAACAAAATGACAGACTGGACAAACAGTTCTACGTAATTTTCAAGCCACAAAGGGTCTTGATATGTTGTAGATGTCCAACAAAATGACAGACTGGACAAACAGTTCTACGTAATTTCCAAGGCATAAAGGATCTTGATAATTATTTTGTAGATGGCATGCATCCCATGATTCAACCTCGCAAACTTAAAACCTTGAAGACTAACCTTGATTGTTTTTAACCAAGTTTTAAAATAGGAGAAGGTTCTCAAGCCGACTTTTTTTGTTTGTGGCTATCCTCGTAACTTTTTATTGGGTATACCGATTTTGATGATTCTTTCTATATTCGAAAGCTGGTGCTTGTTGTGTGGTAAAAACGAAGAAACAACTAATATCACCGACTAAGTAATTTCATACTTTTTGTTCAGAAGTCTGTTGTATTTTTTTTATTACATTGTCGCAAGGGTTGTTTCTGTTATTTCTAAGTTTATTGGATTGCCTTTCAATAGAAACCGCGTAAATCAATTCGGATGAACGGAACAACGTATTGCCTTGTTAAAGTGGTTTCCCTGCCTAGCAATACCGTCAAAAGGTCGCAAATAAAAAGGTTTCATGACTTTTTATAATTGAATCACGAATTTACCCAAAGCTAAGTGTTGCGGTAACGAACCAAATAATTGGTGGCCCATCTTATTTTTTTCTTGACTTTCATTTGATGGTTACTTTTGTTGCTCCATAGAGACTGAAATAAAATGGCTTATTTTTCTCTGTGTTACTTAAATTGTTGTAGTTATATTTATATAACTATTTTTATATATTTATACTTATATATTTATATAACTACAACAATTTAAGGATTTTCTGGATGGGAAATCATCAATTTACTTCTCTCGCTCTGGGCGGAGGGAGGCGGAAGGGAGTGTCAGACTCTTACTGACTAAAACCCATCCGTGATCCTTCTTTCGAACAAATTCCGCAACCCTAGCAGGTACTGGTCCTATGGGGCCCTGTCTTCTTTGCTGACAGCTCTTTGTGGCGTGCGTGGAACACGATGTGCCGTCGACCCGGGCTTGGTTGCTATCGTCCGCAGGCCCGCGGCTACGATGGCCGGGAATCACCTGCGTTTACCGACGCTCGGGCCGTCTACTTCTGTTGCGGCGGCTGGAGCGTGGGGTAGCCGTCGCCGATCGCCTCGACGACTTTACTAAATTAGTGTTTATTTTCAAAAAAGTTACAAGAAATACGTGCCTCCAAATCTCATTACTAACAATTCGGCTGAAAGTTAAACGTGGTTTTTAGTTTTTGACAAATCTAATTATAGTTTAACTAATTCGGTAAGCACTAACTTTTCTTCGTACTAAGCCGTTGAACGTACTTAATTAATTTCTTAGAGCTTGTTATCAGAAGCTGCGTAGGCTGAAAACGTTTTATTGAACTAAATGAATTTCGTGGTCTTTGACCCAAAAATTCTGTAAAAAGAAAATTAAAAAAAAAATGCTGCGTATGAGCATACTACAATGTTATTAAGGAGCATTTTTATACCATAGTACCTCCTTGGTTACTTATAGTTTTGTTTTGTTTTATTTTTAGTACTTAAATAATATCTACATAAACCTAGATACAGGTATTTAAATATCGAAGATATAATAGTATATAGTATCATCGATATTCACCGATGATCCTTTTTTTCTGATGGGGAATCGTCAAATGACTTCTCCAGCCCTGGACGGAGCGGAAGGGAGCGTGTGTGGTGCAGACTCTTAATGATTAAAATCGGGTGGATTTTAATCATTAAGAGTCTGCACCGTGTTCCTCCTAGTGCCTTCTGCGTTCCAGGGCTGCGCTGCTACACATTTTGGACCCAAATCGACCCAATGTATCCATACATTGGGTCGATTTGGGTCCAAAATGTGTTTAAACATGAGTGCACCCAAATCCACCCAATGTGCCGTTGCTGACAATGCAACAAAATAAATATTAAAAAAGGTGGAAAGTCGTTCCGGGAATATGCTTTCCATTAAAATGCTTTCATCTGAATAAATGTATTTATGTTTGTCTTTACCGGGAAACATATTCAAATAAAAAAACGGCACGTGCGACTTCTGTAGGTGGAATGGAAAAGTTTAGGAAAAAAATCTACACCTCGTAACTCCATAGGTCAACTCTGTTTGTACTAGGTAGTTTTACTGTCGGGACCGGGTATTTAAGTACAAATTGGATCTGGCAAATCGTATGCCGGAAGAGATGCGGATTTGAAGGAGCTCTGAAACGTATATGGCATTTGGGTGGGTTCTAATTAGTAAGTCTGAGACTCGAGCGGACGGTCATTAGATAATTTCCCATCCATTTATCATAAAAAGTAAATGAAGGTTATAAAGACAAGCTTTTGTGAGTTTTTCGATGGATCGATCTTTCTAAGCTGACTTAAAAAGGAGTAACTTAGAAGTTTCACTAACCGACTTCCAATAAAGGAGGAGGTTCTCAAGACGACTGTTTTTTTTTTCAAAGTTTATGTTATTTTATACTTTTTTGTGGTTTTTTTTTTGTTTAGAAATGGGTTTTATTTGTCTTAAATTATATTTTTGGGAAATAATTAAGGTTCCGTGAAATGATGATGATGTTTTTTACTCAAACTCAAACAAAGCAATTCTTTAAACATATAAAAAAGCTATTGTTTTATATTAAAGGAACTGCTTTAAAATAATTTAAATTTTAGAAAAACTTACGAATATCAGTGTTCAAATTTTTAAATGGCGTCGTCACAAAACTTTGGCCTCACAAAATGCAGGTGGCTAAATACTTTTGAGCGCTAGTTTAAATTCTGAATTGCAACTGTAATGTTGAATTTTGCGCTCATAATGTTGCCAATCCTCTCCACCGCCTTTGTCTCTGGTATTATTCCAAGTGCACTCTGTGTTGCTACACTCACCCTTTGAGTTTAATTAATATTATTACCAGGATTGAAAATAGAATATGAAGTGAAACCACAGAGTAACTAAGTTTATGCGCTGAATACCTTTTCGTACATCAAGCCAATTACATAGAACAATATTGATTCAATTAGGAACAATTAAATGTAGCATTTAGGCGGTAGACATCAGTCTGTATAGTATATATTGTCTGAACTTGTCTGGGTTATAGCCAATTTGGCGAATTGCTCCTTTCATTATGAGACAAGCGTAGTCCGGTACATTTCACTTTTTTTTTCGAGACCATGTTACTACTTAGTACTTACGTACCTACTAAAGTTGTGAAACACAATAGTCATAGACATAGTCATAGTCATTTATTTATGAACAAGTATTGTATCTGAATTTACACACATAAACACACTAACAGTACATACACTAAAATGAGTAATTCATTTTAGTGTATGTACTGTTAGTGTGTTATTTGAATTTCATAGTATAAATAAACTATTTGAAAATAATAAATTCATATGTAAATTAAACAATTTGGTTAACGTATCAAAACTTTAAATAATATCAATAAAAGAAAAAGAAAAGAAAGAAAAACTGTTTATTTGCGCCAAGCATGACGCACACCAAAGATTTTAAAATACAGCTTAAAACTAAAAAAAAAAAATACCTAGTTAAAAGTTGGGAAGGTATGCGTTACATTTGCGCAAAACGGCTGTCGCTCAGCATAATGCTAAGACTCTTGTACGAGACTGAGTCTAAGCGCTGATTTTCAGCTTAAAACAATTAACTAAATTTGCATAGACTGATTGAATTGAGTTTACTAATTTGTGACGAATGGATAGTTTCACCAACTTCTGCTGCTGAAAAATTCGTAATGGAAAAACACAATTACCATTTTTTGCCGACTTGGGAGCCGAACCCAATATCTGCGATCGCAGTCATGGGTTTGCAACTGCAATACCCACGGAGCAGTCCCAAGTAAAAAGGGGTTAGTCTATTGCTATTAACCCATCGACTGTTTTAGCCACCTTGCGCGTTTCTGTATAACTCAAAAAAAAAAAAACTTATCTATACTAATATTATAAAGCTGAAGAGTTTGTTTGTTTGTTTGAACGCGCTAATCTCAGGAACTACTGGTCCGATTTGAAAAAATCTTTCAGTATTAGATAGCCCATTTATCGAGGAAGGCTATAGGCTATATATCATTACGCTAAGACCAATAGGAGCGGAGCAGTCATGAAAAATGTGACACAAACGAAGTTGTGCGGACAGCTAGTAGTAAAATAAGATCAAAAGAAAATTAAACGTAGCCGAGGTGGGATGCAATAATTTTCGAGCTCGCTTTGCTCGCTCTTGCGTTCTACCCTCTTTTAGTTCTTGAGCTATCTTGCGTCAGACAACAAAGTTAATTATATTTTGAAAACCTATGAAAATCAAAACTATCTGAGGCGAAGTACCTACATTAATTTTTTTTGTAAGTGTAGTGTCCGATCATTCCTGAAAAAAAAAAACCTGCAGCAAAATGAAACACCCCCTCTCCCGAAAAATGGGTTGTAACTGCCGCGTCCAGAACAAGAAGCACAACCCATAATTATTTGCGGGGGGGGGGGGGGGGGGGGGTGACACCACACTATCCGCACCGGATATCACTCATGCTAGATAAGCCACTGGGCTTGGGTCCGAGTACTAGTCTCTTTTTCAACGACATTTTCGCCGACTGATCGATACTTTGTGTGACCAAAGAACTGACAGAATGCTGATCCTACTCCACAGCCAAACTAAACTAACCAATAGGTTAGTTTAGTTTGGCTGTGCCTCTCCGCTTCCGCTGAAGATAATATAAGTTAGTATTTTTATTGTATAGACTCAATCTTTTAGCATTATATACTACTGGTTCATGCATTAACGGCACGTGTGTGAGTACTATGTACCTTAAACTATGTATATTTTTTATGTATGTCTGACTTAAATGTGCTCTGGCGGTTGGGAGTGTTATGCTCACTCAAAAGTCTCTCTGATGGTGGCGTATGTGTTTCATTTTCAATTTATTGTTTTAAAAGAGTGTCCGTGGAGTTTCTTGCACGTTCTTCTCCATAGAGATCTACGCTTTAGAACGTGCAGATAGCTTCACTTCTTTCGACTTGACAATTCAAATGTGCCTGTATAGGGTTTAATTGAAATAAATGCCTTGAGTTTGACTCGTTCTTAGCCCAAAGAATTAACATTGTCCTTCAACGCGGTAAATCTGCCAATATTCTGGGCGTTTTGTATATATGAGCCAAAGAAGGGCTACTTACCGATCCATCACATTTCCTATTCGTCAATATGTCAAAAGTAGTAAAAACAATTTACTGAACACAGATGGTGTTTCATCAATATTTGGATCTTCATACATTCATTCCCGTTTTGTCAACCTAGATTTTTGTACAGTACAGTAAGCTACAAAAGTTACTTAACTCCTTTTTGACCACCCTCACTCATTTGATCACCCGACTTTCCCAGAGGTGGGTTTAATGTTTTTCTAGTGTGTGTGAAATATTAAATTATGTGCGTTACATGCCTATACACCCCTAGTTTTTAATTAGTACAAAAAATAACAGGGCTCTGTCCGTACCCGTTACTGATCATAGTTGTGTAGTCAAAAGTAAAAAAATAAAAACCTAAAATTGTCCACGGATTTTTTTAATAATTGGTAAATTCATAATAGAATCAACATTCATAACAACTGCTACTAGAAAATACTACGCACAGTGTTTTTCCATTTTAATCGTCATTTATTCATTCATAAATCAATAGCCTGTACAATATTTTTATAAGTTGAGTGGCATTTTAGGATATAAAAAACGCTAATAACTTTTCTGTTTATGAAAATAATTTTTTGAGACTTTTCTTAAATAATAACGAGACCTTTTCTAATAAGCCCTTAAAGTATTTGTACTAATTAAAAACTAGGGGTGTATTTCCTGAGTTACAGGGCATAGCATCAGTTTGATGGATCATAAATGTATCGAAATTTTGATCTTACATAGCACCCTAATTATTAACAAAGGCCGGGGTTTTCCATGTTTGCGGAATTTGTTCGAAAGAGTCACCGCGGCCCTGGAACGCAAAGGGCACCAGAAGGATCACGGGTGGGTTTTAGTCAGTAAGAGTGTGACACTCCCTTCCGCTCCGCCCAGAGCGGGAGAAGTCATTTGAATCATGGAAAAAAGGGGTTTTCCATGTTTGATTTTACTGTACATTCAAGTCAGGCTTACCTGTCAAAGTTGTAACACGGCGTTTCCACCGTGCCCTCCGAATGTAGTTTTGGATACGGCCATAGTTTTGGTCGGATGGTAGCCGAAACCCAAACTAGATCGATACCTGATTTTTTACCGAAGCCGTAACCAAGGCCGATAGTTCGTCGGAGACTATTAGCTAGTAATCGAAAACTTGAAAGAGTCGTCATTCTGAGCATCAAGACCGGATACAGGATATCGATATTTCTCTCTAATACGATAGAGTAATATATAGATTATAAATATATATATAGAAAGGGTAGCGCACTTCCTTTCATATCCGGAAAAACTTATAAATCCACTAACAAGATTTTTACAAAACAAGATAATATCGGAAGGTAGAATATTCTTTCTTGAATTTCAACATAGTAACACAACAGATTTACAATAAATTTTGCTTTTAATTTTATTCAGTCTTTTCGGTGACTGCGATAGACTAGCTTTAGATGGACTGAGAGAATCTTAAATAAAAAGGGTCCAAGCCACTTTTTTATGAGGTGTACTTATAAAACACTAGCAGCGTCCCGGGGTTTCACCCGCGTAGATCCCGTTCCCATGGGAATATGGGGATAAAATATAGCCTATGTCACCCGGGGATAGTGTAGCTTTACAACTGTGAAAGAAATAAAGAATATTTCTAATCGGTTCAGTAGTAGGAGCCCATTCAATGCAAACAAACAAACAATCAAATCTTTCCTCATCATAATATTACTATAGAATAGATATACATTAATTAACTTCTTACAGTCAAACCTTTTTAAAAGATAAGTTATATTGGATATCTGAGAGCTTGTAGATGTATGAGAGTCTTGGCTCGACACAAGATATGATAATACACTGAAATGAATATCTCTCCGTGTCACTGAGTGAATGTCTGACATAATTTTGATAAATGACCGTAAATCGTTGAAATTAATACGTATGTATATTTGTGTCAAGGACGATACTTATGAGGGGCTCAAGGGTTGTTTTTTTTGCGTAATCAATTCCACGTAATCAGTTGTTGTTTTGATAGCTATCTGCGTACACAGCTCCGCCCACGCACTTAGTAATCTAGCGTTCATTTTGTCTTAAGTACTCTGAGAACGGAGACGGCTCGTCAGCGAGCTTCTTCAGACGGAATCGTAAAAAATTTCGCCTCAAACCAACCATTTCAGTGTTATTGATTTATCATACAAATAAATATGGCTTGTGACTATTCAGATTAAGGTCTATATTCCAGAGCGTACTCAACTCAAACGTAAGGAGGAAAACGTCAATTAAAGCTTGTCATGTGAAGTTTTCGTGCTTGAGAGACGAGTTGTAGCTGAGCAAGCTTAGAACATATAATAGCATAATCAGCCTCTTAATGTTCCCACTGCTGGGACACAGGCCTCCTCTCTAGGAGAGGGAATGGGCCGTGTACCACCACGCGCGCGGGCCCATTGCGGGTTTGGAAATGTTCTAGGACATGCCGGTTTCCTCACGATGTTTTCCTTCACCATTTTGAGAGCAGTGGTGATGAATATAATTAAACAAAGTAATGTGCCTGGCTGGGTTTGAACCCGCGTCGTAAAATTCGTAAGTCGGGGCCGTTACCACTCGGCCACCACTGCTCTACTAGCGAGCGCTTTTACGCATTTGCTTGCTCACCTCTCGAGGAAAAAGGTCAATTTATGATAAGCTTTATTGACAGTTCGATGCTCCGATGGAGTTGAAATTCGAGTTGAGTATAGGGGACGTGCACGGCGTAGACTATGCCATCTTGTGTTACTAATCTGATACTTTTACGTTGTAAATATTTGACCTGTGCTGCTACCTATACTCCCGCACCCTCCATTTAGGGGAACGTGCACGAAGTAGACTGTGCCATCTAGCGTTGCAAATTTGAAACTTATAAGTAAAATATACTTGACATTGACGCATCATGACGACACGGTTGGCGCAGTGGTTGAGCGTTCAGCTACTGCGCTACGTGTCGCGGGTTCGATCCCCGCAGGGAACAAAGGCTTGTATGGCCTACAGATAGTTGTTCCGGGTCTGGGTGTCTTGTGTATGTGAGTTTAGATGTTTGTGAATGCACCCACGATACAGGAGTAATCCTAATGTGGGGAAAAGTTTTTTTTTTTAAATCTGTGCTGCCCAATTTCTTTAAAATTTGACTCATTCAAAAAACCAGTGAATTGGACTCGCGCATTTAGGATTCCGTACCATCGTACAAGACTGAATACTGGGTTTACTTAATACTGTTTTATAGTGGAAACAGAAATACACACTCTGTAAAATTTTAACTGTCTACCTATTACGGTTTATGAGATACAGCCTGTTGACAGACAGACCGACGCACGGACATCAGGAGCTTAGTAATAGGGTCCCGTTGATCTTTGAGCACGGAACCCTAAAAAGTATTAGGTATGCGGTGGTGCCACAGATGGCGATGTAGAGTTTCGCAATCAGTTTCAATTGTTAATTATTCAATATGTATTTTCATTATACATACTTAAAGAGTTTTTAAAAATGGCACATCATTACCATCGGATGGAATAGAATGTTCTTTATTATGGACACCGAACCAACTGGCCCGCACCGTATATCGATTCTGTAAATGCAAAAAAAATAAAAAAAATAAGACACACCGGGTTTTTGTAACGTACTGGACATTCCAAAAATAAATCTATCTCGAGTCCGTCCGGTCGTTCTATCCAACAGTTTTGCATAATATTGTACAGATTCCTTTCTCAAGTTATGTTCAAATGCGAGTTTTTCCTGTATTTTTTTATGTTTCAAAAGCTTTTTTTGCGAACACGTCTAGTTCTAAATTGAATTACGCACATTTGAGCTTTGCCCACTTACTGGAAGTTAGGTGTGAACATAGAACTTGACTTTCAGTGATGCAGAGCAGCTAATTAGCATTTTATTCAGCAAATAGAAACATAAATGATAAATGATATTTATTTTGTAAGTAGGTTAAACATAACACTTTTACACGTCCAATATTTCTTGTCGTTTTAAGCTAGATGAAGCCGGACCGTCATTACTAAAGAAGGAAAATACAATTCTTGCTTTAGTAATGACGACTATAATCTCTATTTCTCTTACGAATAAATACGAGTATAGACGAATAAATCTAAATGTACATTCTCTAAAACTAAATGTACATTCACTCCTACACACCTCAGGGTGAGTACCTGCTAGGGTTGCGGAATTTGATCGAAAGAATCACCGCGGCCCTGGAACGCAAAAGGCACTAGAAAGATTATGGACGAGTTTTAGTCAGTAAAAGTCTGACACTCCCTTCCGCTCCGCCCAGAGCAGGATAAGTCATTTGATGATTTCCCATCCAGATAAACAAGTTGAGCATCGAAGTTCAACACTACGAAAGACTTACACAGTTATTTATTTCAAGTACTATTCATTTAATTCGACGACTAAACAGGACAAAGCAATAAAAATGCTCATTAAAAATGAATGAATTTGTATCTGCGCCAATTATTTTTTTCGACAAGCAATTATTTTGATACGAATAAATCCTGATTAAAACTGTAGATCTTTAGAAATTCTCAAGCGTTGTGTTGGATACAGGCAAAATAATTTAAATTTGGCATGTGAGATGTATGAAATTTTGCGAGAGATATATTCCGTTATTTAAGTAACAATATTATGTGAATTTATAAAGAAAATATAATAGAATACTCTTTATTATGTACACCATGTAAGTTACAGAAAATATAGATGAAGAAAACATTACGTACGTACAGAATGTGCGGCCTTATCGCTAAAAGCGATCTTTTCAACAACCTTTAAAATAAGTTTTTGTACTTGTTGATTTTCTTCAGTTAGTATTTCTCAAATGGCATTGTGCTGCTTGGACATTTCTCGGAATTTTGGAGGTCCTGAACTTCGGAGGGGCCGAAAGCAACTTGCAGAGGTCCCATCGAATGCATTCAATACTTTGAGGCACCAACCGTCAATTATCTCTGTATGCACTGCAAGTACACCCAAGGTCAACTATTATTATGATGATATTATAGTCCAAGATACCGACGAGCCCGAGCGAGACGCGGCGGGTCGTCGTCGAGCTCGTGGTTAAATTATAACAGCCGCACGGGTCGATCTACTAGGTTAAGCAACGCTTGCCTCGGAAAGCACGTTAAGCCGTTGGTCCCGGCTGCCATTTGGAGATCTTTGGCAGTCGTTACGGATTGTCAGAAGCCAGAAAATCTGACACCAGTCTTGCCAAGAAGTACTGTGTTCCCCAGTTAATGGGTTGTGGAGGTCTGGTAGGCAGCCGCTTCACGTAAAATACTAGTATTCAGCTGAATCCGGCTTGACTGGGAGGCCGACCCCAATATAGTTGGGAAAAGGTTAGGCAGATGATGATTATCGTCCAAGATAGAGAGTCCACCGAATATTGATATACATTTATTGCAGGTAAATATTTGTCATTTCTGAACTCGGTAAAGAACAGTGCACTTTGCTGTGGTCGCAAAGATGAAGATACTTTCGAATTTCGAACTTTAGCCGCTGTAAGATGCTGTAAGTTCCAATTGGTCCTGATGTAAGTACCAGAAACCGACACCCAACAGAGAGATGATTGGATTTCTCAGCGCAACTTTCATGTAAGTTCGGAGCGTTATTGCCAACTGAAATAAATGGTTTTGTGATTGTTGTGACGCTCACAAAACTATTTACACCACTTACAATTACACAGGCTCCAGGTAACTGACATTCTGTTACAGTAGCGTGGCGAAACAACGGATGTATTATATGGGATTGACAAACGCTAAAGAAATATCAGCGTTCAATTTTACTTAGGTATTCGTGAATCGCACTCAATAATATAATGGTACTTAGTCTGGAGCCTTAGGTCTGTTCAGATCTACGTGGCATTCGGTAGCCAGAGGTCTGTGGTAGTGACGTTAAGTGAAACGGGTCAAACCAGCACTGCTATAAATAAATAAATAAATAAAATCTTATATTTCAGACTGAGTCCATTTCTTGGTTAGTAATACAAAAACCTTAAAAACTATGTTAGTACTTATAGTTATTGGGGAATGAATGAAAAATACCTACGCCACAATGGCGTGTAGGCGTACCCAATGTCCCAGTGTGGGGCTGTCCCACCTGTCTGCGATGGTTACCCCTTAAGTATTTACTTAGGTGGTTTTCACCCGATGATATCGTTTCGCTTGCTTTGCAAAATGGGTTCTGCCACGAAAACAGCGCATTAAATAGTTTCTCAAATGGGTTTCGCTTCACCCGTAGCAGTAAAGATATCCGATTAGATTTGTTCAGAAGGATTACCGCATAAGTACTCTGCTATTTATGCCGCTCAGGGTATTTTTACCAACCTTTAGAAACAGACACGAGTTCCGTATTGCGTTGCTTATACAGGGTTATTTGTAAAACACAAACAACCTCTTCAGAGGTCATTATACTCATCATTATGAACAACTTTTACTATGGGACCCAACTAGAAATCTGTAAAAAAACAACTGTTCCTTACATTTATGTTCATATACCTAACTAATCAAAATGTAGGGAACAACTGATTTTTTCTCCTCTGGTCCCATAGGTAGTAAAAGTTGTTCATAATGATGAGTACAATGACCCCTTAAGGGGTTGTTGGTGTTTTATAGATAACCCTGTATATACTCCACTCCACTAAAAGGCATAGCATAGAATGGTAATCTCGTACATAATGACAAATGAATGACAGAACATTATTTAAAAGAGTGTCCGTGGAGTTTCTTGCACGTTCTTCTCCATAGAGATCTACGCTTTGGAAAATGCAGATAGCTTCACCTCTTTCGACTAGACAATTCAAAAGTGCCTGTAAAGGGTTTAATTGAAATAAATGCTTTAAATTGTGTTTTTGAATTTTAGCCATATGCGGTAATCTGCTAACATTTTGAGTTCCTTTGATTCTGAGTGACCTATCATTAGAACGTAGTCGTGCAGTCATTTCTTTTAATATCTCGGGTATCAAAAATAGTATTACGAGACCATTGCAGCAATTAGCAGATTACGAACTTTTAGCGAAATGACAATGGGATCGTGTTGGCATAACAAATTTATAAAAATAGCACACTAGGGGCAACCCCAACGTCATGTATGAGTTCTTTCTTCCTAAATATCACTTTTCTTTTCGAGCACTCCGTTTTGATACGTCACTTGATTGATGAAGTGTGACGACTCTGTCATGAAAAAACCATTTGTTAAAATTTATCCAACCGGTAAAAGGGCTTGCAAAAGATAAGGACATAAAATATGTATACTATAAATTGCATACATGATCTCGAAAAACATTACTCTTCTTTCGAGGCAGTTGGATAAAAGGTTAACTTGACAGAATCCTTACTGAATTCCAAATTTTCAACAGTACCAGCAGTTCAATACAAACAGCTTTTTACGAGAGCTAGCTTTTTATGGATGGAAAATAACCAAATGACTTTTTTCCGCTCTAGGCGGAGCAGAGAGGAGTGTCAAAATCTTACTGACTAAAACTAGCTAGCTTGGGTAGAACTAGCTAAAAAAGCTAGTTTTACCCTACATACATAAAGATATATGACTAACTCAATTCCGCCAGCCTAGCCGCCTTTTTTTTCTGGATGGGAAATCATCAAATGACTTCTCCCGCTCTGGGCGAAGCGAAAAGTCAGACTCTTACTGACTAAAAACCCATTCATGTTCCTCATAAAGCCCTTTGCGTTCCTGGGCCGCGGTAACTCTTTTGAACAAATTCCGCTATACCGATATATATAATACCGATAAATACCGCAATCCATGTGTTTTTTTTTTTTTCTGGGTGTGAAATCATCATATTATTATTATGATAATAATATCTTCCGTTCTGGGCAGAGCGGAAGGGAGTGTCAGACTCTTACTGTCTAAAACCCGTCCGTGTTACTCCTAGTGTCTTCTGCGAACCAAGCCGCGGTGACTCTTTCGAACAAATTCCGCAACAGATCCAAACCTTGGCAATACAAGAACTACCTAACGACACAATGTTCGTGAACAACGCCCCTTCTCTTTTTAAGATTAATGACGCCGCTGACAGTTACTCTACCAACATTAAATTACAAGAAGACTTTCTGTTTTCGAGATATTAATGTATATAGCTGTGTTTTACAATTTTTCACTCAGCAAAACGATCTGACGAATAAATAATGGATCATTAGAGTCGAAAAATGTATTGCGTGAAAATCTTGATGAAGAACATTTATTCGGCTGTTTCTAAGTTTTATGCTTAGTAAGAAAAAGTTAGAAAAGGCATAAGTTTTCGAAAGTTTTGTAACAAATGTGGTTTGAGAACTTATGCTTAAGTACTAACTTTTGTTTCTTTAGCTTTTTGGATTTCATAACACCGTATGATTTTCTAGTAATTCCTGAGAAATCATAGGTAGGTATTTTTCGCTCTGAATATTGCACATTTATTTACTTTGGGTTATATAATAGTTTTGTATTACATGTAGCGGAGATGAGAATGTTGAGATGGATGTGTGGAGTAACGAGGATGGATAAAGTGAGAAATGAGTACATTAGAGGTAGTTTAAAAGTGGCGCCAGTGACGGAAAAGTTGAAAGGAAACCGCTTGTTTTGGTATGGTCATGTGAAAAGGAGGGCTGATACGCATGTAACTAAAAGGGTAATGAATATAAATGTGGATGGATGCAAAGGGTAGGCCAAAGATAAGGGAGTTAGTGATAGCGTGACGTCTGACAGGACAGAATGGAAGAAAAAACGTGTTGCGCCGACCCCAAGTAACACGGGATAAGGGCAGGAAGATGATGATATAGGTAATAGTTTTGTAATAGGTTAGTGGACTAAAAATCTTATTAGTCCGTTAGATAGTTATCCAAAAAATATTGGAAACGTTTTTTTACGTAAATAAATAACGAAGATGATACAGTGCGTTGAATATTGGTGTGACGTCATTACTCTCTACTAATTTAACCACGACGTGACATCACAAACGGGGGCTTTTGACGTGTGGACGAAGAGAAAAAGTATCAAAAATCAGGAGACTTGATCTTTGATGCTTGTTATCTTCGTCAATTTTTATTGATCTGATAAAGCAAAAAATGCGTGTGCAATATTTTTTGATAATCTATCTAACGGATTTAACGGGCTAAATATAATCATATTTTTATTCAGGAATTACCTCTATTGTATTTATTTCTTTGAAGATAACATGTTCAACATTACAGAAATTACTTTCATAGTTTGCACGGTAATTTAACAATGAAAAAGTTTTTTTTTTTCAAAAAAATATTAATTAGAATATTGGCGGAAAAAGAAAATATTATGTTGGCAATTTTTCAGGAACTAAATTACCCGATAGAGTTGAACACATCCTCAAGTTTGTAAAGAAAAGCACGAAAATCTACGCGAAGTCGCTGACAAAGTGTTAGTTTAGAAATATAGATAGGTACTGATTTTCCTGTTATGTCGTCGTAGGAATTCATTCAATGATTCTGAGAAGGCAGCTGCAACAATTATTTAACACTAGCTGCTGTCCGCGACTTCGTCCCCGTGGAATCCCCGATTTTAAAACATTCTTTATCGCTGCTCCGCTCCTATTGGCTTAAGCGTGATGATATATAGCCTAAAGCCTTCCTCGATAAATGGTCTAATCAACCCAAAAAGAATTTTTCAATTCGAACCAGTAGTTCCTGAGATTAGCGCTTTCAAACAAACAAACAAACAAACTCTTCAGCTTTATAATATTAGTATAGATTTCCAGTGTCAAGATATTGAACTATAAATTCCTGGTAAAAATATGAACAATGTTTTAGTTTATTGGCAAAATATGTGTGCTGAGAAATCATTTGTTTATTTAACATAAACATACGAATGTTTTCTTTTTTTATTTCTACTACTGTTTATGTTATGGTGTAATCGTATGAAAGAGATTTGAAGAATTCTTTATTCATTACTTTTCATTTCCCGTAGCTTCGTTAATAGGATAAATCAAAAGGATAAAAATAAGCCAATACACTTAATACTCACGGGATGTTACAGAAATAATGCAAAACCCGAAAAGAAAGAAACATTTTTCTTTAGGACTCGAACAAAACAAACATAAAATTAAAAGCTTATTATTAAATTTGAAATTGAAAACGATATATCCCTCCCTCCCGCCCGCTATATTATGCACATGCAAGATTACTAGGCAAATGCAAGGATTTTAAGCACATGCAGGAAGGCAATGCAAAACCCAACACCATTACCGACACTTGTTTCGCCTCTCCACGAGGCATCCTCAGGGGACGTGTTGACTCGCTGACCGATGAGTTGCGACTGAGAAATTAGTTTTTTTTTTTTTGCTTAACCGGACAATCCTGTGGTGGCCTCAAATGAATTTAAGGCCCCCAGCCAGGGCTAAAAACTACTAAAAGCTAAATGACCGCTTCGCTAAGGGCATCCCCTGTGGGATACGGGCCTCGGCTTAACGGGGTCATTGAGAGGGGCAGCAAGGGACAGGCTGGGTCAGTTATTATTATTTAGGGGATTTAACGCTAATGGCTCAGCGGCGCGGGCTGGCTCGTTAGGCAAAAGTCGGGGAGGGACTGAGAAATTAGTACAAGGCACCCCCCTTTTATACACTGCCACCGTTGGTTATTTGTGTACAACTACCCGCAAACATACGCAGTAAAGGGGAAGAAACTAAATTCGTCTGGTCATTCAACAGTGCAAAATTATTATTATTACTATGTTTCAAAATCTCTAATTGTTCCAAAACACACAGCCGGAAACCCTTATCACAAACATGTATCTAGTATATTAAAACTATTGTTGTCGCGCAAAGAATGGCCGGTATCAATTAGATGTTTCGCGAAATTCGATTTGTCCGAATGGCCATTTCTATACGCGGCAACATGTTCCCCATACCTTATGTCAAAGTTACGGCCCGTCTGACCCACATATACCCCGTTGCATTCATCACAGACCAGCCTATACACCCCAGACTTTTTACTATTTTCTAAAATATCTTTTCCGTTACAAACACGGCGTATATTCTGGTCCGTTCTGAACGCTACATAAACGTTGTTTTTTCTAAGTAAATTACTAATTCTATCTGAAATGGGGCCCATATAGGTCAGACTGGCCACATATCTATTAATATTAGTACGCGGACATGCATATAATAGTGAACGAACCCTTTCTTTCTGCTTTTTACTAATTAAACTGCCTACCATTGACTTTGAATAACCGTTAGAAATAGCGATTTGGTAAATAATATTAATTTCTTTTACATAATTATCTGCTGAAAGGGGGAGGGCAAATAATCTATGAATATAGCTGCGGAAGGCGGCTAATTTATGTTGAAGAGGGTGACAAGAAGAGGCTGGTATTGTTGTGTCAGTGTGCGTCGGCTTTCGATAAATTTGGAAATCTAAGTTACTATTGTATTTTGTGATAGTCAAATCTAAAAAGTTAAGGGAGTTCTGGGACTCTAATTCTAATTTAAATTTAATTTTAGGGTGAGTTTTATTAAGTTTTTTTACAAAAAGGTCTATTTGTCGAACGGTACCATTCCAGCAGATAACTATGTCATCTACATATCTATAATAAAACAGAATATTAGGTTCGTTCACTATATGTTTACATTCAAAGTTATCCATAAAAACCTCCGCCATTAGTGGACTTAAAGGCGACCCCATAGCCAACCCTTCCTTTTGAATAAAATATTGGTTATTAAATCTGAAATAATTTTGTTTCATGCAAATACTAGTGAGGTTAAGTAAATCCGCAATTTCCCCGGGATGTAACCGTTGCTTCTCAAATTGGAAACCCAGAATACGTAGACAATCATCGATTGGAACATTTGTGAATAACGTCTAAGGATAACAACTTCGCATTGGAAGCCTCGCTTCGCTTCGTATTGGTGCATACCTGCAACCCACTAATATTCGCCGAAATTAAAACTAGATATATCGTTTTCAATTTCAAATTTAAAATGGATTTCCGCAAAGTAACGCCTGACTCAATCAATCTTATTATTAATTTTAAATTGTGCAAGGCCAGTAAAATGAGTCAATGTACTCTTCTATATCAACTTCTTCTTTGAGTGCCATCTTCTATCGAAGGTTGGCGACCATCATGGCAACTTGGACTCTCGACACAGCAGCTCTAACGTGTGCTTTCGTTGTAGGTACCATTGGCGCAGATTTTTAACCGACTTCTAAAAAAGGAGGAGGTTCTCAATTCGGATGTTTGTATGTTTTTTTTTTTAATGTTTGTTCGCGCATAACTCCGTCGCTTGCCAACCGATTTGAAAAATTCTTTTTTTGTTGGATGGGTGTACTTCCCAAATGGTCCCATGAAAATTTTATCGAAATCGAACAAGCGTTTTTTTTTTGTTAATATCAATAAATGATAGCAAATCTGTCGGGATAGCTGAAATCGCATGTTTGTTTATTGTTTACACCAATTTATACCACGTACGCTGTGATGGGTATGTTTAGCTGGGAGTGAACCACTAAAAAGGGAAAAATAAAAAAACTTTACAAAAAATAAAACCGACTTCTAAACAAAAAAACCAAAAAGTATAAAATAACTTTAATTTCGGAAGTTGGTGTGTTCAACAACAAAAAAGCAACCAAAAACACCGAGTTCCGAAATTAAAGTTATTTCTTCTCCTTCCTGGACCTCTTTTCCCCTGTATCTTCCCCTGAATTATAAGTTGCAACAGGTCATATTTCGAGCTGCGCATAATGTGGCCAAGATATTCAAGTTTTCGCCTCTTGACAGCGTTAAGAACCTCCACCTTTTTCCCCATTCGTTGAAAAAGTCCTACATGTATAGAATTGATATGCGCTTCCAGTTCGAGTCCATGGTTGGTTATGTTTCAACCTCTTTTTACCATGTTTTGTTTGCAGCGTGCAAATAGACCGGACCGGACGTATAGATAGATCGTCGCTTTTCAGATTGCTACCAAAATGTCAAGTTGTTTTTGGATGAAACAAATATTGCTTTGTAGACGTTATAATGTTAGATGTGCAAACTTGTGATGAAGGACGCGGGAATCGCTAAATCGGGGCAGTGTCGCGCTTTGAGACTTAAAAAACACTAATAATATGATTGAAATAGGGTTTGTAATGTACTAAAGTTAATCTTATACAGAGATGCGACGTATCGCTGCGCGTACTTTTTCAGATGGCGATACAACATAGAACTTAATTTACTACTTAACTAAGTAATATAAATATTACCAAATTTCGAATCTATAAGACCAGAGAAAGTTGCATCACATTTCAACTAGACAATTTTAAAGCGACTAATTTTGCGGTTTCGAATAATATAAAACGAAATTTTGTGTTAGCACCAATTTAACTTGTTAAACAGAAAATTAAAATTAAATGGAACAATGAAACCGAAAATAGAATGGGTATTTCAAAACTAATATTTTATTACTGTATCTGATTTATTATAACTTATCTATCAATGAAAGCAAAATATATATGTATGTATTATTGTCAAATGGACTGAATGAATTTACTATACTTTACGTTTGATATAACAAACTAAGTACGGTATTTTTTTGTTCATTTGCCCAGTTATTATTTTTTGGTCTAAATTTAAATTTTACATTAGAAATTAATATTTTTTTAAATATGAGCACTGGTGGCCGATGAGCATTTGTGGCCGAGTGGTAACGGCCCCGACTTACGAATTGTAGGTCGCTGGTTCAAACCCAGCCAGGCGCATTACTTTGTGTAATTAACTTCATCACCACTGCTCTCATAACGGTGAAGGAAAACATCGTGAGGAAACCGGCATGTCCTAGAACCAAAAATTCGAAGACATGTGACATTCACCAACCCGTACTGGGCACGCGTGGTGGATTACGGCCCATTCCCTATCCTAGAGAGGAGGCCTGTGTCCCAGCAGTAGGAACGTTAAAAGGCTGATTATGCTAATTTTTAAAAGCTAAGCGGGTTTTTAATGAGTTCTATAATAATATTAATTTTAATTTAATTTTTCATAAGTTTACGTGACGTGTGTGGCCACTATCTTACCGGGCAGTGCGAGAAGCAATTTATTTATCACTAGCAGCGCCCCGCGGTATTACCCGCGTAGTTCCCGTTCCCGTGGGAATATGGGGATGACATATACCCTATGTTACTCAGGGTGAATGTAGCTTTATAACGGTGAAAGAATTTTTGAAATCGGTTCACTAGTTTTTGAGTTTATTCGTTAGATACAAAAATACAAATCTTTCCTCTTTATAATACATATAGATTTAAAATTGGAGGCTATCTTTTCCAGAATACTTGTTTTTTGTTTATATAGCGTAGCAACTAGACACAGTACCTAAAAATATACCTACGTCTAAGCCTAAAAATATTTATCTCATGTTAAAGCTGAAAGCTATTTTAATAACATTCATGGAACAAAAAATTGTTAAATGTTATTGCAAGATAATTTAGCGTACTTCAAAGGCCACCTTTGTGATAACGTTTGTTTGATATGAACTTGAGCGCGTTATCACTTATTAGGAGATTTCAGGACATTATGATTATTTTTATGTATTCTATGTTTGTATTTTACGATGGTAATTTCAGAATGAATAATCCACGACGTCCGTCCACTTACTTAATTTGTTTACCAATTTCATAGGGTATGGCTTTTATAGAAGTCTATTTCTTACTAAAAATTTAAAATAAAAAAAACCGTATCAGGAGTCAAGAATAACTCCGACAAGATAATTCTTGTATACACATAAATGTAGGTACATATATGTACATTATACACAATCGGTAGTTTAAGTAATATTATATAATAATGTAAACATTTAAGTTATTTGTATACATACTCGTTTTGTTATTCACTTTTGAAAAGAATACATAAATATTATACAATTCCTAGCCATATCTTTCAAACCGAAAACACTATTTTTTATCTACGATTTAAGTCTACGCGACTCTTGAATCAAATCTCTATCTCAGAGTATTTAATGTTTTCCAGAGTGAGGTGCCTTGTCAACACGTGGAATCGGAAGCAAGCGGTTGTTACTCTGAGCCTTACAAATGATGGCTTTCTTTCGTTGGATTTGTACGGGTCACCTACGGCTCACCTATGACCTGTAGTCATAACTGAGTGATCCGGGCCCCAAGTCTGCTATTTCTTATAAATTTGTCATTCCAACACGATCCCATTGTCACTTTGCTAAAAGTTCGTAATCTGCTAAATTCATAATGGTCGATCATTGGTCTCGTAATACTTTTTGATAACCGAGCTATTAAAAGCAATGACTGCACAATAACGTTCTAATGGTAGGTCACTGATCAAAGGAACCGTCAAAATTTCAGCAGATTACCGAAAACGTGTAATTCATTCGTCATTATGTACGAGTTTACCATTCTATGCCATTTCATTCAATGGAGTGTCAGTGGTTAATTATTGGAAAGTCGTAATGACGCTTTTATATTAGTTGATTACGAAACTTGTCAAAACCTAGATAGACCATTCTGACACAAATTGTCAGTCTTTAGGCCCTGTACAAATCCCGTGCAAATTCAATGACGTCGTTCTTATTTTCTTTTTGAAGGATGTTGGTTGGAACTGGTGTCGTTGGTATTTTGGCAATAGACAATAATTATGGAAGATTAGAAGCGTTTGAAAAAAAGGAATTTATTATGTTTTCTCAGTTTGTTTGAATGGTTTTCCTCAAATCAGGGATCTACCACGTCCAATATTTTGGGGGTCTAATACTTATCTAAGAGTTACAATTTTATCATTGAATGTCATGTACACAATTCTGATCGATGAGGTTTTTTCTCTTATTAACTGTTGATAAAGAAGGCCTCTTATTTTCATTCTGTATGTCAGGCTGACTGAGATTTTTGTGTACAAGCTAGAAAAAAGTGACTCGAATTTTTCAATAGAAATTTTGTGTAAAAGCTTTGCCTCACACAAGGCGACATATTTCTCACTGCGTATTGTTTTGTAGGTGACATTCGAATCAATGAGAGTTGTTCATCTAAATATCTGAGATTCCGTTTTTTAGGATTCCGAGCTGTCTTTTCTTATTTTTTTTTTTTAATATGTATGTTATTGCCTGCCGTTGTCATAGTATTTTACCTATTGTTTGTTTGCATTGAATAGGCTCCGAAACTATTGAACCGATTTGGAAAATTGTTCCACCGTTGGGAAGCTACACTATCCCCGGGTGACATAGGTTGTATTTTATCTCCATATTCCCACAGTAGCGGGAACTACGCGGGTGAAACCGCGGGCGCTGCTAGTAGTAGATATTTTAGTTGTAACAGGCGCACGGGTAAGCTTGTTAAAGATGAGCAACTTTTTGCTGAAGATGGATTACAATTCATAGCATATCAAGATCCCTCTGTAAAAGCATACAAGCCATAAATTCCAGCTGTGATTCAAATATCTTTGTTTATCTATGGGTAGAAAGCTAAAAGTTTAAACAAAAAGTTTTGTAGTAATCAAAATCAAAAGTCTTTTATTCAAACTAGGCTGAGAGACAGCACTTTTTGAACGTCATATTTTACATAAAGACAGTCCCCCAAAACGCCCACCCGTCACCACTTCCTAGTCTTTTAGCTGGGAAGAAGAAGTGGCGCAACAAACTCCCCAGCAACACATTTATCTATTGCGTTTTAAGAACTTGAATTTATACAATAGTATGCAAAGTCATTAATACATGCGAAACCAGTATATAATTCGTTGTACAACTGGCTTACTGAAATAGACTGTCTATTTCAGAATTTATTCACTAAGACTGGTAATTCTGGAAACCTATCCCTATATTGTTTAAGAGAGTGCTGGGCAGATGAGTTACTGGGTGATATTTATCTTGCCATACATTTTATACGTTTATTTAACTTTCTCTTGTGGAAAGTTTCTGCATAATGCATTTGATGAAAACCCTGCATATTTCGCAGTTGTTGGGATTTACTTCTTCCTCTTCTAAGGAAACGTGTTTTGTCATCAAAAACAAAGGATCAAACAAGTTCTAAGAACTGAACCTCCGGTTTTTTTTTCGGATGGGAAATCATCAAATGACTTCTCCCGCTCTGGGCGGAGCGGAAGGGAGTGTCAGACTCTTACTGACTAATACCCACTCGTGTTCCTCCTAGTGCCCTTTGCGTTACAGGGCCGCGGTGACTCTTTCGAACAAATTCCGCAACCTGATACTCGGTTTCATATAGCTTATTCAAAGTTTTGAATTTTAGGTAGAAGCAATCGTTTCAGGAATTTTCAACATTTGTTCGACTGAACTGATCCTAGTAAACTTTCTAGACCGCATCATAGAGGTTTAATATAATAGCGATTCTTCAACGTCACTTTGTATAAATTGATAATATTGAATTTGAGATATGAGGCTATAATTAATTTAATTTAATTAAGCTGGTTGGTGGTTTAATCAGTATAATTTTGGAACATGTGTGTTATGACAGTTAATATACTAAGTTTGTTGTTGGCATAAATTTGGTTGTCATCGCTTATAAAGACAGTCACTTGGGTTGTTCTGTAAAGCAACGCTTGCTGGGTGCATGGATGGGTGGCCTTTGAGTCGATTCGGCGCCTAAGAAAACACGGTAAGCAGTCGTCCCGGTTTTCTGTAATTTGTAGACCTATTTTTTTCTGGATGGGAAATCATCAAATGACTTTTCTCGCTCTGGGCGGAGTGGAAGAAGGGAGTGTCAGACTCTTACTGACTAAAACCCACTCGTGATCCTTCTAGTGCCCATTGCGTTTCAGGGCCGCGGTGACTCTTTCGAACAAATTCCGCAATTCTAGCAGACACTGACCCTATGGGCCCCGTCTTCGTTGCTGACAGCTCTTTGAGGCGCGCGTGGAACACGACGCGCCGTTCCATCACAACTCTGGATGCGCGAGTCGCCTCGAACTTGCCGATTTTTTTAAGACTGCGTCAGCTTCGATGTTCGTGTTCGGGCATATGTCCTAATGTTACTTATATAATTTAATTATGCGACTAACCTAATCCCACAATATTCATCCAGCTAAATTTTATAAAAAAAAAAAACAAGTTTTATACCTGAAATCAATAGATAAGTTTGAACCAATAATTTGAACCAATAATTGCACATAGCAATTAGATGAATATAATATAACTTTTGGGATTAATTATGCTCCAAATTTTAAGTTACAATAACATTTTTTTTTAAATTTGCATATTAATTATGAAAGTTTCGTTTGCAAAAAATTGTGAATAAAATAACTGAATTCTAGTTACCTACTCTTAGTATATACATATAACTTGAACTAAGCAGCTAGCGGGCGTTTATTTACATATTATGTAAATTAACGCCCGCTAGCTTAGTTCAAGTTGTTATTTACTTTAAAACTTGTTTCTTTTTCGATTGAGTTTATTTCGAAATATTACAGATAGAACAAATAAACTCTTTAGCTTTATCTATACTAATATTTTATAGAGGAAATATTTGTATTTTTGTATGTAACGAATAAACTCAAAAATTACTGGACCGATTTCAAAACTTCTTTGACCATTAGAAAGCTACATTCACCCTGAGTAACATAGGCTATATTTTATTCTCATATTCCCACGGGAACGGGAACTACGCGGATAAACCCGCGGGGCGCTGCTAGTAAATTATATATTTATCTTATCTAATTTATCTTTGTAACGGTGTGCGTTTCAGAACGAAACGCATTCGTTCTGGCTGGTCATAATTTCAATTTTCAGTTTCTAATTTTCAAACATATTTCATTTTTTCAAACAAATCGGCAGTCTTTTACTGGCAGGGCACTTCGATCCTGATCTCCGATCGATGAACATCTACACAGTTATGCTGGTTAAGCATAATCAGCCTTTTAATGTTCCCACTGCTGGGACACAGGACTCCTCTCTAGGAAATGGAATGGGCCGTAATCCACCACGCGGGCCCAGTGCGGGTTGGTGAATGTCACATGTCTTCGAATTTTTGGTTCTAGGACATGCCGGTTTCCTCACGATGTTTTCCTTCACCGTTTTGAGAGCAGTGGTGATGACATTAATTACACAAAGTAATGCGTGCCTGCCTGGGTTTGAACCCGCGACCTACAATTCGTAAGTCGGAACCGTTACCACTTGGCCACCACTGCTCTCAGTTATGCTGGTTATCCTCCTAATATCATAGAGTTACACTTACTGTGTTTGTGATCTAATAGTAACTTAACGTGTTCGTAATCTGCACAAGTCAGTGCTGAGTTTATTATTAAATATTTATTCTAATTGCTGATCCTGTGTTTCCTTATAACTCCCGTGAGGTCTCCAACCTCACAATTTTCATCAAAATAACGTCGAATGGGTTCGGGAATTCAAGATGTGACTCTGATGGCCTTTATCAATCAAGCATTTTAAGCGATTTACAGCTGCGCTGCGTGCCGCGGGTTCAATTTCACTTTCAACTCGAGTTTAAAATTCAACAGAGCGTTTTTATTTAGACAGTTACTTGGGTGTAAATGAATGTAGTGAAATTCTTCAAGTGTGTAAATAATCAAACTAAGTTGTCTTAAAAACCAAAATATTGAAGTTACTTTAGTATTGTGTGCAGTCCCTAGAGTGAGGTTCTAAGAGAACTCAGAATAAATAACTGACATGTTCTTGTCGTGAAATCATCTTTTCGCGCGGTTTTAACTTTTTATGAGAGAAATTATTGTAGACTAGCTTCTTATCACTTGAAAATGCTCACGATCACTTGTCTATACTAATATATACTAATCTATAGTAATACTAGCTGAACCGGCAAACGTCGTTTTGCCACATAAAAAAAAGATAGGGGTGTACCCTTAACATTTAGGGGGTTGTAAAATACGTGTTGTCCGATTCGCCACCCTAGCCGATATGCACGCTAAGATTCACGAAAATCGATCGAGCCATTTCAGAGGAGTTCAACCACAAACGAAAATGTTGACGAAATGAGAACGAGAAGTTTGTATAGATAATTTATAAAGAGGAAATATTTGATTGTTTGTAATGAATAGGCTCCGAAACCACTGAACCTATTTTAAAAATTCTTTCACTGTTGGAAATCTACACTATCCCCGGGTGACATAATTAAGCTATATTTTATCCCCATATTCCCACGGGAACGGGAACTATGTGGGTGACATCGCTGGGCGCTGCTAGTCTACTATATAAAAATAAGTCGGGTTTTCCTTCCTGACGCTATAACTCTAGAACGCACGAACCGATTTCCACGGTTTTGCATTCATTGGAAGGGTCTCGGGCTCCGTGAGGTTTATAGCAAAGAAAATTCAGGAAAAATTTCAACAGAAAAGCGGGAAAATCTTTTTTCACAAACGAAGCCATCTGGTGGCGAAACGGAGTTCGCGGGGTTTGCTAGTTTCTTATATTTTTTATTACATCTTGTTTATAGAAGTGACTTCTTTCGCTCTGGGCGGAGCTGAAGGGAGTGTCAGACTGTTACTGACTAAAACCCATCCATGTTCCTCCTAATGCCATTTTCGTTCCAGGGCCGCGGTGATTATTTCGAATAGATTCCGTTACTCTGGCAGGCTGTCAATTGTAGTTAGATCTTTGGTAGTAGTTATGGATTCTCAGATGCCAGTAAATCTGACTCCAGTTTTGCCAAGAACTAACGTGTTACCCAGTAAAAGGGGTTGTGGTAAAATAATAGTATTCAGCTGAATTCGGTTTGACTGGGAACCGATTTCGATATAGTTGAGAAAAGGCTAGGCAAATGATGATTCTTAAATCGCAACAGATAGATGTGTTGCTGGGGAGTTTGTTGCACCACTTCTTCTTCCCAGCTAAAACACTAGGAAGTGGAGACGGGTGGACGTTTTGGGGGACTGTCTTTATGTTAAACTAGCTGCTGCCCGCGACTTCGTCCCCGTGGAATCCCCGATTTTAAAACATTCTTTATCGCTGCTCCGCTCCTGGCTTAAGCGTGATGATATATAGCCTAAAGCCTTCCTCGATAAATGGTCTATTCAACCCAAAAATAATTTTTCAATTCGAACCAGTAGTTCCTGAGATTAGCGCGTTCAAACAAACAAACAAACAAACAAACTCTTCAGCTTTATAATATTAGTATAGATTTTACGTTCAAAAAGTGCTGTCTCTCAGACTTTTTTGAATAAATGACTTTTGATTTTGATTGTGTCTTGTTAGGTTTGGTTACAGACTTTGTTGGGAATTACCCAACAATGTTGCAAATGAGCTGGATGAATTGATTGCCAATTTAGTCAGCATTTTTCGCCACTCAATATCCATAAAAATTGAATGCTTCGTTGCCTACAGTAAATATCAAACTTAATAAGGTCAGGCAAGACCATCAATTTAGTCCAGATCTTCGAAAACTTGAAAAGTACTTACTTATATACTTTGGTTCATTACCTCCATTGTCTGAAACTACAATAATAAATATAGAAGACTTCACTCCTGAATTTTTACGGTCTTTGTTGGTAAAGGTTTAGTATCGTTTGGCAGGATTTGGGGGTGGAGAGGGGGAGGGGAGGGGAGAGGGGGGTGACCCTTCCCCCATTGCACCACTCCCGTAAAAAGGTAACGCACCGTTTCCGAGAAAATCTAATTTTAGTAACCTAACCTCAAAACACTTAAAGTGGCTTAAAAAGCGTGTCGGAGCCCCGCTTCGCGGGGCTCAAGGGTTTAAAAAAAAATAACCACGAAGGAGTGGCGGAGTCTGCTCGCTCGCTTCGCTCGCTCACTAGACTCCGCCACTCCTTCTAACCTAACCTGTCCGAGTCGGGGTGCCCCATGTCCCGACCTCGCTTCGGTCGATCTTGCCTCCTAAATTCTCCTTGTAACACTAGTAAACTGCCTTTTGCACATACATACAATTTGGTATAAACACATCACACACATTAATTAAAGTTATTTATTTTATCCAAAATTTATCACTTTGATTAATTCCTCAAAAGGATCACTTTTGTTTCTTTCTACCAAGTTTGAAAAAAGTCACAATAATACTTCAAAACAAACAGAGAACATTCACGCAACTTGGGAAGAAACGGAACATAAACGGAATGTTGACATAGACACATGATTGAAATGTCTTTTTTTACGTTCCGTTTTACCGATTTTGCACGATATTTACACCACAGACACTATATTGTGACAGATTTGGTTGTCAAACACCCATTTTAACGTTCCGTTTTCCAATTATTCAATTTGAGGTTAGTAACTTATTTTGTTAATTTCTCGATAAATATGCGTTACCTTTTAATAAGAGTGGTAGCGTTATAATCAGGGACTCCAGCTCTTCCAGATTCAATCGATTTTACATCCCAACTCCTGCCAAACTATACTAGACCCGACCCAAACACTTCAATAGTACAAGGTCTTAACCTATGTAATTGGATATTTTATAACCAGTATTTTCAAATTTTATTATCTCTGTACCAGCGCACGATTCGAAATTCAAATAAACTTTATTTGAAAGCCGTGTTATTATAATTTAAAATTCATTTGTTTTTAGATAGGTACTGTTTTGTTTTGTTGTGAAATACTAATTGTTTTAGGCACCATGGATAAACTTATATTAATTAATTTTCGAATATGAATTCCTACGTGGAAATACCGGTGCGCAAACAACACTAAACATTTACGACGTGTACGGGCCCAATATTGCTTGCATAAATACGGTCCATTATTGGTTCAATCGTTTTAAATCTGGAAATTTTGGTCGGCTGGTAACCATTATCGATAACGACGAATTGAAGGCGATAGAGGAAGCGGATCCAGCTCAAACTACGGCTGATCTTGACGTGTGCCTTGGAGTTAGTGTCAAAACAACATTGAAAACTTGCGTGAAATCAGACAGATAAAAAAGATGCCTAAGGCATTTTTGTACAGTGTTGTTACTAGTGCATAAAGATTTAATTTAAAAAAAAAAACAAAAAAGAAGTGGGTGCCACACGAACTAAGCGACCAAAAGCAAGACTTACGCGTCGAAGCGTGCATATACACACCAAACTACAAATCGGCATAGAAATGAGGGAATTCTATATCGAATTTATTACCTGCGATGAAAAGTGGATCCTGTACGACAACCGTAAGCGTTAATCTCAGTGGGTGGATCCGGGTACAATACGTAATCAGTGCGATACAAAAAGATTAGTCATACGAGGTGACTGTGTGATGGACTAGTACCGGACTTGTACATACAGCTTCTCGCCGAATAGTAGAACAGTGATGGTAGATGTCTATTGCCAAGAATCGCAAAACAATGGTGGAAAACTCGCAATTCAAAAGCCAAGACTGGTCAGTTGCTATTCTCCATTGCTTCTCCAGGACAACGCGCGAGCTCACACTTCACGACAGACCATCGCAAACTGAAAGTGTTACCGCTGGAACCTTTCTGTCACCCACCGTAGACCGTAGTCGCCGGAGCTTGCACCAACAGATTTCAAATTTTTTCAAAATTTTGATGATTTTGAATTGAAACAGATTCAACTCTCTAGAAGCAGTATAAAACGCTTTTGCTGAATTCTTCACCTCCCGTCCGGCAGACTTATGTATACAGCAAAGGGATAAACAAACTGCCATCAAAATAGCAAAAAATATAAAGACTGAAAAATTGGGCCAGTATTTTGATAAGCTAAAATAAAAAATATTTTTATTTTAAAATTTTCATACAAATCTCTGATTTCATAGGTAAATACCTAATAAATCTATACTAATATTATAAAGCTGAAGAGTTTGTTTGTTTGTTTGAACGCACTAATCTCAGGAACTACTGGTTCGAATTGAAAAATTTTGGCTATATATCATCACGCTTAAGCCAATAGGAGCGGAGCAGCGATAAAGAATGTTTTAAAATCGGGGATTCTACGGGGACGAAGTCGCGGACAGAAGCTAGTATTAAATAAAATAAATTAAGTCAAATTTTGAGGTTACGCTGCGCTTTCCGTCGACCATCCATTACTGTCAATTGGTATCGGAAATGCCATCAGTTTTAAATGCCTAGTAAATAGTCTACGTCCATCTGGAATAATGTAGCTAAAACATGGTGAAGGATTTTCACCTAGCAGTGGTTCCGCAGATTACCCTCCATATTCAAATACACAAACTCACATAAATTGCTTTCTGAAATAAAACCATACTGATTTTATTATCCACTCAGCCTGAAGACGTTTAGGTACTGCTGAAAATAGCTCTTCGCCAAAGATTGTAACAACGATCAAAATCAAAATCAAAATCAAAATCAAAAGTCATTTATTCAAACTAGGCTGAGCGACAGCACTTTTTGAACGTCAAATTTTACATAAAGACAGTCCCCCAAAACGCCCACCCGTCACCACTTCCTAGTGTTTTAGCTGGGAAGAAGAAGTGGCGCAACAAACTCCCCAGCAACACATCTGTCTGTTGCGTTTTAAGAACTTGAATTTATACAATAGTATGCAAAGTCATTACATGCCAAAGGTAGGAAAAAATCAATTATCCAACATGGAAATATTAAATCAATTCACTATAAAAACATTGTAAAGATTAGATTAAGTCAATTAAATAAAAATAGATTGACCTACATAGTCATAAAAAATTACACAAAAACAAAAAAAAAATATATATATATAATTATGAACTCATATAACCCGTCATAAGCTAACTTATAGAGAAAGAACATGATAAGTATGACATTGTCTTGCGTTCAACACAGCGACCAACTATCTTTGTCGTCTAAATAGTCATTAATAGAATAGTATGCCTTCGAACAAAGGTTAGATTTAACTTTAGCTTTAAATGAGTTAAAAGGCAAGTCAAGAAAAGAAAGCGGAAGTTTATTGTAAAAACGGATACCGAGCCCCACAAATGACTCATGGACCTTACGAAGTCGGTGGGAAGGAGCATGTAGCTTGTGCTTGTTTCTGGTGTTAAAGTTGTGGATGTCGCTCATTTTACAGTATAGATGTATATTTTGCCTAATATATAGAATGTTTGCAAAAATGAATTGAGATGCTACTGTAAGAATTCCAATGTCTTTAAAAAGTTCTCTTAATGAAACTCTAGGCCCTAGCTGATATATTGCTCGCACAGCACGTTTTTGTAAGACAAATACATTTTGTATATCAGCAGCTTTTCCCCACAATAGAATACCGTAGGACATAACGCTATGGAAATAACTAAAATAGACTAACCGAGCTGTCTCAACGTCAGTATACTGTCTCACTTTCCTGACAGCGTATGCGGCAGAACTGAGCCTTCCCGATAAACTTGATATATGTGGGCCCCATTGTAGTTTGGAATCGACAGCAATTCCCAAAAAAAACTGCCGAGTCCACAGTTTCAAGTACTTCGCCACTTAAGGTGATATTGGGTCCTAGATTTCTAACATTTGGTAAAGCAAACTTTATACATTTCGTTTTCTTGGCATTTAAAACTAGATTATTGGTCGTAAACCAATCCGTAACCATTGAGAGAGCGCTGTTTATGTTACTGAAATCTTGTCTATTCCTTTCTACTTTAAAAATCAGAGAGGTATCATCCGCGAACAATACTACGTCACAGATACCCTTTAAGAAAAATGGTAAGTCATTTATGTACACTAGAAACAAGAATGGACCCAGTATTGAGCCTTGAGGCACGCCTAAATGCACTGGCAGTCCGGAAGACTTCACGCCATTGATATCCACACATTGGAACCTATTATGTAAATATGAATCAATTACGTTAAGAGCATCGCTTTGGAGACCGTAATAACGTAGTTTACGCAAAAGCGTGTCATGGTTTACGCAATCAAAAGCTTTGGAGAGATCACAGAAAACTCCAATTGCATTTTGCGAGTTCTCCCATGCATTAAATATGTGTTTCAGGAGAGCAACACCCGCATCTGTAGTCGAACGTCCTTTTGTAAAGCCGTACTGTTCGTTATGGAGTAGTTTATTTAAATTAAAATGTTTTAACAACTGCTTAAGTATTAACTTTTCAAATATTTTGCTAAAAGCAGGTAAGATGGAGATAGGCCGGAAGTTGCCAATGTCATTTTTATTACCTGATTTAAATAAAGGTATGACTTTACTACTCTTCATGAGATCAGGAAAAGTTCCTAAATCCACGCATTTATTAAAAGTAAAAGCAAGATAGGGCGCTACTATGTCTATTATATTACTCAAAAGTTTAATGGAAATGCCCCAATAATCACCTGTGTTTTTAGATTTAAGTGTATTGAAGACGTTGACTACATCAAGTGGTGTTACGTGCTCAAAACTAAATAATTGATTACACTTAGGCACACTATTATGTGAAAGATTTTCAGCGTTAGAAGGGGACGAATTCAAGGAGCGAGTTGTAGTAATAGGTATACTGGAAAAAAACTCATTAAATACCTGAGCTACGTCAGCAGGTTTACTTACTAATTTGTTGTCGACTATGATCTCTAACTGATTTTCTCGTTTAACCGACTTGCCCGTTTCATTGTTAATTATTTTCCAAGTGGCTTTTACTTTATTATTAGATTTTTTAATTGTCTCGCTTAAAAAAATTGATTTAGCAACAACGCAAATCTTTTTGTATAATTTAGAATATTTTTTAACGTACTCTAAAAAAGGGGTATCAAACCTGTATCTTTTAAAACCATATAACTCGTACAATCTCGCTCTACTTTTATATATACCTGCAGTAGCCCATTGGTTGAAACCAACAGAGGTACCCGTAATGTTTACAGTTTTAGGCTTAAACGTGGAATGGTACTCTTTTTGCACAACATCAAAAAGGGCTCCATAGATTTTATTAGGGTCCTCAAGCGCTATCAAAGATGGTGTAATTTTGCTAGCTATATTATTTTTAAACTTACTGCATCGACTAGCTGTATAAGGCCTGCATTCAATTTTATGCGGCTTTTTGCTTAGTGGCATAGGAAAGCTAACTAATAGGCCACAGTGGTCAGAAGTTAAATCGCTTAAAACAAATTTATTTTCGGCATCACAATTACTAAAGATATTATCTAGACAAGTCGATGAAGATGCCGTGATCCTAGTTGGTTCATGAAATAAGTTATCTAAGTTATAAGACTTAAATAGATTCAGAAGTCTAACACTTAATGGAGTAACTTCTAAAATATTAACATTAAAATCTCCACATAAAATTATACTTTTATTACTTGATTTTAATTTATTAAGAGTATCTTCCATTACCGATTCGAAAAGACCAAAATCACCAGAGGGCGGTCGATAAACGCAAATTATAACGTATCGCTCGAGTTCAACACAAGACAACTCAACAGTGCGTTCAACCGAAAGATTAACTACATCTAAACGTTGTTTACATTTCAATTTGTTTGAAACAAGGACTAATGATCCACCGCGGATGGCATGTTTTCTCACAAACGCACTTTGTACGGTATAGTAATTATCATTGATAAAATCTACTTCATGTTCTTTCAACCAATGCTCAGTTAAACATAACACCTGAACATCATAGTTCTCTATAAATAAACTTAACTCAAGTTCCTTGCCGGACAGACCCTGCATATTTTGATGTACAATATTCAACATATGCGGCTTTTCCATTGTCGAGTTCAATAGTTTAAACTACTACTTGTGTCAATAAAAATGTTAGTATCATTACTAACAGTATGCGTTGGTACACCACATGTACCGGTGTCACACTGTATATTGAATGCTAAAAGATTAGCAATATGTCTCCTACAACTAGGTGGTAAATACATCTTACGATTAGTCAGTTTGTAATCAGTAATAAATTGATTACAATCAAAATATAAAATAGCATCACTATGATGACAGGTCCTATTATAAATGAGCATATTTAAATCAAAAATGTACCTGTTTTGCTCCTCAGATAAATATTGAGAATAAGGCAAGGCACAGAAAATAAATTTACAATTATTGGTCTCACTTAGATGTAGCATTAAATTGAGACATTTGATTATGTATTTTTTACTTACAGATAAACTATCCCCAAATAGTAATATGACAGTTGAGTTGGGATTTATTTTTGACAATCTAATATACCTAATTAATTGGCTAAAACTGGCGCCGGGTAAACAATTATTTATTACATAATGTGACGAACACTGATTAAATACACTACCAAAACCTTGTCCAAATTTGTCAGAAAATATATATGTTGTGTTAATCAAGTTATTTGTATTAATGCTATTATTATCAGTACTACTATTATCAGGCTGAGCTAACGAGGAAGTGGGTGAAACATGCTGAGGTAGTGGTGCTTGGGAGCAAGCACAGCTACAAGTGAGATTATTTGTCAGTGACTCGTACCTCTCTGCATTGTATGTTACCAGATCCACCAACTCATTAGCCTCCTGCAAGCGCTTGCTCAGATCTAGTTGAGAAGCCTCATATTTACTAAAGATATCCTTTAGAGTTTGTTCCCTAACAAATAGTTCTTCCTGAAGGCGCTGAGTGTCGTGTCGATGGTTGGTCTGCCCGCATCCAGCGGATTCTGAGTCGATTTTTTTTAATATTTGCTTGAGTCTGACCAGATTCAGCTGAAACAATATAGAGCAACTGCATGGAACCTCCACAAACCAATTCCTGAGTAACGAAAGTATTGCAGATGACACCATTCTTGCAGAAGTACCACGCTACTCAGATACTGAGTTATGGAAGCCAAATAGACAGATGCTTCATGAAAAACACTGCTCAACTGCGTAGAATTTGAATGAAAGCCGACCCGAAAATAGTTGGGATAAAGCTAGGCAGATTGATTAACTGAAAGCGACTCATCCAGTATCGCATATTGTCAACTTTATACAAAAGTCGTTGAGATGGATGTGTGGAGAAACGAGGATGGATAAATTGAGAAATGAGTACATTAGAGGAAGTTTAAAAGTGGCGCCAGTGACGGAAAAGTTGAAAGGGAACCAATTGTCTTGGTATGGTCATGTGAAAAGGAGGGATGAAACACATGTAACTAAAAGGGTTATGAATATAAATGTGTATGGATGGAAAGGGAGAGGTAGGCCCAAAACACGATGGATGGATTGTGTAAGGAGTGATATGAAAGAAAAGGGAGTTAGTGATAGCGTGACTGCTGACAGGACGGAATGGAAGAAAAAATACGTGTTGCGCCGACCCCAAGTAACGGGAAAAAAGGGATAAGGGCAAAAAGATGATAATGATGATGTATGTATGTATGTATGTATGTAAAAGCGGGCTGGTTTCCGCAACTCCACGACTAAGCGCGTATTTTGCGTGCAGGTGGGACAAATGTGTCATTCGATCCACCCCAGCTCCCCTAGGAAGGCCAGCAAGGCCTTGGTGTTGCTAACTATCTCGCAGAGGGTACCTGGGTTTCCGAAGTACTTAGCCCTGTAATCCGCGACTACCGGGCAGCTGAGAAGCAGATGTGCTGCTGTCTCATCCTCCTCCATGCAGGCTCTGCAGAGCGGGCTGTCAGTGACTCCTAAGACATAGAGGTGTTTGTTAAAAGACCCGTGGCCAGTTGTAACGGCTGTGACTGTACGTAACTGTTGTTTGTTCAGTCTTAGGGCTTGTTTCGTGAAGCGGCCGTTGATAGAGGGAAGTGCCTCTTTGGCCTGCCTGCACTCACCATGGTTCGCCCATAGGTCGTGATGCTTGTCTCTAGTACGCTTCCTTACCAGATTGCGTAGATACCCGAATGGTAGTGGTACGATGGGATCGGGTCCCATCGCTACCATACTCGAGCCCCTTCTAGCGAGTTCGTCCGCAGCGTCGTTACCTCGGGATTCGCTGTGTCCCTTGATCCATTGTATGGTCACCTTGTTGTAACTACCAACCTGGTTCAAACGCTGGTGACACTCGAGGATCAGTCCAGAATTAACCGTGTGGCTGTCCAGAGCTTGCAGGACGGCCATGCTGTCCGAAAGTATGCGTATTGAGTGGTCCTTAACTTCCCTGTTCAGAATGGCTGAAGCGGCCAGGGAAATGCCCATGCATTCAGCTTGAAAAACTGTGTTATGGACCCCCAATGGTGTGGCTATGTGAATGTTGAGATCCTCCGAGAAGACTCCCGCACCCGTGCCAGTACCTGTTTTAGATCCATCGGTGAAGATCCGCAGCTCAGCGGGGCATAACCCCTCGCAGCGGTGGTCCTCATACAATTGGATTTTGTATTTTTTGTCAAAAATAAATTGCTTGGGTACCCGATCATTGATTGCTTTTGTTAAGGGTAGTTCTTTGTTGATCTCCTCGAGTAGAGTGGTGTGTAGTGTTTCTCTCTTACCCCAGAGATTCAATGTTTTAAGGCGGACTGCTGCCATTGTCGCTTCCTGTTGTATGAATAGGTGTAGCGGGGGAAGTCCCAGTATGGCTTCCAGTGCCGCAGTTGGAGTAGTCCTCATGCAGCCCGTAGTCGCCATGCAGGCCAGCCTTTGCATGTGTTGCAGTTTATTTACGGCTGTAACTAGCTTTGTGCGGGTCCACCACACAACGGCCCCATAGGTGATCATGGGCCGAATTACTGCGCTGTATAACCATAGTATAATTTTGGGGGATAGGCCCCACTTCTTACCTATCATTTTCTTGCATTGCCAGAAGGTAATGCATGCCCTGTTTAGTTTATAATCTAGATGATTGCTCCAGTTTAGCTTGCTGTCTAGGATAACTCCTAGGTACTTAACCTCGTTAGACAACTGGAGTTCTGTATTAAAGAGCTTAGGTAGGCGGTAGTGGCCTAGTGCTCGCTTTTGTGTAAACATAACTAGTTCAGTTTTAGTGGGGTTCACTGACAGGTCATATTCTCCACACCATTTCTCCACGATGCGTAGTGCTTGTTGAGTGAGGTTACAGATCGTTCCAGTCACCTTCCCCGGCACGAGGATTGCGAGGTCGTCTGCATACCCTATTGTGTAGAATCGATGTTCATTGAGTTTGGTAATGAGGTCATTAATTACCAGGTTCCACAGAAGGGGGGAGAGCACTCCTCCCTGTGGGCAGCCTCTAGCTATGAAGGCCATCTGCTGCTCCTCCTCAAGACGAACTGATCGTTTGCTTAACATGTTGGTAATCCAGTCATTAAGTACCTGTTCTACACCGTGCTTGGAGAGAGCGGCACTTATACTGGAGAAGTTTGTCTTGTCGAAAGCTCCTTCGATGTCTATGAAAGTGCCCAGGCAGGATCCCTTCTGGTGTATCGCTTCCTCTATCTGGCTAACCACCAGATGAAGGGCAGACTCTGTCGACTTACCCGAGCTATATGCATGTTGGTTACCATGTAGAGGTAATGTTTTTAGAGCGCCATCTCGTAGTTCCCTTTCGCACAGTCTTTCCATTGTTTTCAGAAGAAAGGAGGTCAGACTTATAGGTCGATAGGATTTGGCGTTTGTGTAGTCACTCTTACCTGGTTTCGGAATGAATATAACTTTCACCTCCCTCCATCCTTTAGGAACGTATCTGAAAGCCAGGCACGCTCTCATTAAGGGTACCAGTCTTGTTGCGACGGCATTTCCCCCCCACTGCAGCAGGGCAGGGAACACACCATCAGGACCGGGAGCCTTGAAAGGTTGGAAGCTTCTGATGGCCCATTGGAGTTTTTCCAGCGAAATCATCTTCTCTGCATAACGCCAATCTTCCTCTGATGGTGTTTGAGTATCGTCACGCCATTCTGTTACCTGCGCGAAAACGCTGCCTGGGAAGTGAGTTTCTACTAGGACGCGTCTCGTTTCTTCAGGTGACGTGGTCAGCTTGTTGTCGGGTTTACGGAGAGCGGCAGCTCCAGGTGTGTTCTGTTGCGCCAGTATTTTCCTTACCCTGTTTGCTTGTTGGCAAGATTCAATGTTACCACAGAATTTTCGCCATCCAGTACTCCTTCTGTATCTGATGCATTTCTTGTAGCTGGATTTGGCTGCGTAATACGTGTCCCAGTCCTCATCCCTACATGTATTCATGGCTCTATTCAGAGCTTTCCTTACCTTTCCGCGCTTGCGCTCAAGCTCCGCACCCCACCAAGGCTGTTTTCCCGGTGTGTCGCGTGGAACCGTTTCTGGGCAGGCGGATTGGTAGCTGCTTACTAATGATTCTGTGAGCTGTGTTACTTGAACATCGATCCGAGTCGTGTCCTCAGGAATCATCGTATCTGGTGATGCAAGCCTTGCTTCAAGGCCGCGTCTGTATGCCGCTATGTCCGTGTTACGCGGGTTTCGCCGAGGTTGTTTAGGTGTTATACAGACTTGGATGTCGAAGCGGATCCACCTGTGGTCCGAGCAGGAAGCCTCTCCGGAGACCTGCCACCCTGTGGCGAGATCCGCTGCGCCCTCAGTAGCCAGAGTGAGGTCTATGATTGTACGACTACGTCTGGTCACGAAGGTTGGTTCCGAGCCTGTGTTTAATAGGGACAGGTTAGTGGTAAACAAGAAATCAACTAGTGCCTTACCCCTTGCATTTTGCGTGTCCATCCCCCACAGCGGGTGGTGTGCGTTTGCGTCGGTACCGATGACCACTTCATCTCCCGTGTTTTCGCAGTGCTTGACAAGGCGGACAAGGTTGAGAGGAGGCGGATCCTCTGCCTCTGGCATATAAGCCGAGGCAAAGACAATCGCCATCACTGCGCCGCCTCGCTGCATAAACAGCCTAGCTGCAGAGATATCTCTGCAACAGAATTCATTTAAGAGCTGTGTTTTAAGGTTACCTGTGACATAGATGCACGATCTAGGCTGATCATGATCTGTAGTAACAAGGAGCTTACCGCCAAGATTTGAGAGTCCTTGTATGTGGCCGCCCCTGATCCACGGCTCCTGAATCAGGGCAATGGCAGTATGTTGAACCTCCAGCCACTTTCGTAATTGAGCCGTTGCGGTCTGGCTGTGGTGGAGGTTTGCCTGCACGACTTTACAGGCCGACAAAAGGGACGCCATCGCAGGCGAGACCCTCCTCGTCACCCTCCAGTCGCAGCCCGGCAAACAGGTCGCCCTCCTCGAAACCGTCCTCCACCGGGTCCGAAGCCGGGGACAACATTACGTCGTCCAGCTCCTCCCCCGATGACGGAACGGCGTCCATGGTGGCGACAGGGGCAACTGGCTCGACTGCTGCTGCAGGGTCAGCCGCGGCTGTTTCCGGGTTATTTGGTGGGGGGATGGTCTCCCCTGCGTTCTGCAGCTGTCCTGTGGCCGGGTCCCACCCCCGAAGGACGTCGGTGAACCTACCGTTCGGACCCTGGAACTTCACGTACACCGATCCCAAACCAATTGAGAGTCGGCGTTCGGAGCGCATCAGGATCGGTACTTGGTCCTCGGGGATACCCAACACCACGAACCAGCATGCCTTTTGCTTCTCGGCGTGCAGCACCACCCATCTCTTCACATCGACCCAGGGGTTCTGGTAGCTCAGGGCTCGTCCAATGAAGGTCGAGTCCTCGTAGACTCCCTGATCGTCGGGGATGGCAATGCCGCACCGCACTCGCTTCAGAATCTCCGACTGGCTCTTGACTACTAGCGAGGTGCTAGCCGGCAGAGCCAGGGTGGAGACTGTCTTCTTCAGCCATGCTAAAGTGTGGTCGTTTCCGCACCACAGCTTAAGGACACCACCGGCGAAAAGCGGCTTCGCGTTGAAGGTAGGGCCTGGTGTGTCCTGTTTAGGGGAGCAGGCCTCGCTGATAATCCTCTTTTGGATGGCAGCTAAGACCTGGTCCGATTCGCCCTGGCTGATGATTCCCCTCCGTTCGCAGGTTATTGCGACCTTCAGGGACTCACTAGCTGCTTGGGCGTAGCTTTTACCTGTAACCCGCTGGGATTGTTCAAGCCGCGGCCGCTTGTGCTCCCCACGAGGCGAGATGGTCTCGTTTAGAGCCCGCTTGGCCACAGCCTGATCGCTCCCCTCAGGCTCCTGCTTCTTGGTTGCTGCCATGGCTGTAGCTTCTGTGGATTTAGTCGGCGGTTGACTGGGCATTGGTCGGCTAAAGCCGGCCTCAGCCTGCGACCGCTTCCCCTCAGAGAAGCTCAGCTTACCTGCCTTGGCCGGGTTGGCCGAGCTGGTGGCAGCTACCTGCTTGTTATGGGAGGCTTTGCCCTTGCCTCCCCGTCTGCGTTCTTGACGCCGCTCCTTGCGCGTCAGCCTTTCCCTCCTCTTGCCCTGGCTTGTAGGAGCTAGTTGACCTGAAGGGTCTGAACAAGAGCAATGGGCTTGTGTTGTGGAGTTTTTACCCTTGCCTTTTTTCTTTTTTCCTTTACGGAATGGCACCTGCCAGGCGCTAGCGAAAACGTCCTCGGTGCTGCACGCCGTTCCCGTTTGACCGGTGACGGCTGCTGCCTGGGGTGTGGCTTGAAGAGCCACAGGAGGAGGAGAAGGGTGTTTGGGAAGGCTACTTCCGGCACTGGTGTTAGCCGTCGCCGTTTTCGCCTTTGTTTTTGAAGGATCGGTACTGGTCCCCTGCAGCGCCGATATCCTTTGCTTGGATAGGGACTTTTTGGTTTTAGCTGCGGTTTTCGCCACAGCCGAACCAGCGCCCGCGCTGGAGCCTGCAACGTTAGCTGCAGGGCATCCAGGGGCGAGCGAAGTGCCGGAGGCACCTCGCTTCGGAGTTTTGTCGACTTTCGCCGACTCCACTCCTTCGGTTTTCAAAGTAGGCCTTGTAGTATCCATACTTTTTGCAAATTAAAATTCATCTCCCTGGCTCCCACCCTCCATGGAGCCCGCAACTGGGAACGTCGCACTACTGTGAGTGCGAACGTTAGGATTACCAGTGAGATATAGGTGCGCAAGGCTGGTTTACAGCGCGACATCGGGTGCTCGATCGGGTTGGCGTGGAAGGTCGAAAGGCCTACCCCCACGAACTGATCAACCCTCACTTGCACCGTCAGCATGGCCTTTACCTACCGCTTCGGCCGCCCGAGGGCGACCTCCGCGGACCCCACGCACCTCGCCCGTGGCCCTCTGACGGGACACAATGGCCATTTCCCTACCCCTGGCTAGAGGGTAGGGCCACCGTTTCGCTGGAATTCCAGACCAAAGGGGGCGTGTTGCCTCACGGACACATAACCACCAGTGCCGATTGGCTCAACCCCCCAGGACTCCTTCATCCCCGCTTACGGCGCTCGACTGCGCAGGTCCTAGCGCAGGTGACTAAATTCCCCTACTCGCTATCAGCTGAATTGGTGACGGCAGAGCCCACGACCACCCCGTCACAGAGGGGTCGTGGTTCGGGGAGGTCCTTATCGCCCGGTGGTTTCTGTTACATCTATTTCATAAGGAACTAGATCAATAACGGGGTGGCAACCTCGTGAAGGTAAATCCACCGGACTTGCCTTGAGGATCTACACGACTGTAGCGCTCTCCCTCAAGACCACGCCACCTTCCCATCTCTGAAGGAGACGGCAAGGTAGGCCTGCATCTATGCTACCAAGCAAAGCAAAGCAAAGCAAAGCAAAGCAAAGCAAAGCATGTCGTTGTGCAACCGCAAAAGCATACATACAGACCCCCCCCTCAATCATCAATGTTTTATTTCTACTACTTACAAGTTGATTCCTTAAACGATGAAACTAAATACTACAATTTTTTTAGAGATCAGAAGTGACGTAGAATTTTCCGGAATTTTGTACTCTCTTAATAACGACCTTCATTGCCAATTTCATTCACACTCATAAAAATAAATGCGATGAAACAAATTGTATAACATTTCTTTTCTCAACAAGTCTTCCTCCAATCTGTTTATATTATTTTATAATATAAAATATACATTGATTAATCTACCCACTTCATCCGTTAAACTCAAAATATATAATAGTATCTGGATCTACTAACTCTGTCACAATATTTTCGTACAATGTATTTCCAATAGATTTGAATCGCGTGGAAGCACACGTGGTTTTCAAAGCGTGGGCGTAGAACAATATTTTTGGTAGCAGTTTGTACATCAAGATTTGAATAGTGCTGGAGAGGAAATGAACGCCTGGGTGAGGAACATTGACACAGTGGGTCACCTTGTAGCTATTTCAAATGGCTGTCAAAACATTACAATTGTTTTAGGGTTCCTTTTGGCAATAAAATAGATCTTACAGAACAAGTAGAGGAAAAAGCATTAAAATTGGGAATTTGCAGTCATATAAAAATATATTGTTGACGATTATAAACTCATATTTTCGGTTGAAGAATTGACCGTGACATATATTGGTGTATGGGAGAACAATTTGTTCAACAACAAAGTTAAGTTTGTCCTTCAATTTTACCTGCTATATTTTACTTTTATAGTTTATAAACATCGTAATGTAATGTATGTATACTCGTCAATACTCAAGACTCGATCGGATCCTTCGGTGCGCGTGACTGACTCGCACTTGTCTGATTTATTGTGTTTTAAAGTGCATTCGAATTTCAAGCGCTTTTGCAAAATGCCACACTCCATTCGATTTTCCTAAATGTTGTAAATTTTTTGACATTGATTGTCACAGAGATGCAAAGCACGTTAAGCCGTTGGTTTCGGCTGTCATTTCGAGATCTTTGGAAGTCTTTACGGATTGTCAGAAGCCAGACAATCTGACACCAGTCTTGCCAAGAAGTACCGTGTTCCCCAATTAATGGGTTGTGGAGGTCTGGTAGGCAGCCGCATAACGTAAAATACTGGTATTCAGCTGGATCCGGTATGACTGGAAGCCGACTATAGTTAGCAGCCCAATATAGTTGAAAAAAAGGCTAGGCAGATGATAATTGTCACAGAGATGATATTGCGTCTTTAATGTGAATTTTTTATGTAGGTACAAAATTGGACTTATTATAAGGACGGATTATAAGTTGAAAATAAAGCTTAGCAATTCTTTATCCATCTTAAAAAAAAAAACCGAAGCAACATGTCATATTATTCCAATTTTGTCAACCGTCAAGTTATGACTAGATTTCCTTTCTATTATATCATTTTCCTCACACAATTCAGCTGTAACAATCTTCCATTTACCTGTTCAATTCCATTATGTCTTATCTATTTACTTTTCAACTCAATTAATAATGTCCTTTCAAACCCTTTCAAATTTAATGTAATTATTAGCCCACTACCACGAAACGAAGGAGCAGTTTCGTAGTACTGCATTTATAACTATTGATCTGCCTTATTCCTTGCACGTGTCTCTTTGCGTTATTTATCAGGGTACTGATAATAGGGTTGTTGACTAAAAAAAATCTGATTAGTCCGTCTGATAGATTTCCAAAAAATGTTGGACACGTATTTTTTCTTTTTTCACATAAATAAAAAATGAAGACGATACAGTGCGTTGAAAACTGGTGTGATGTCACTACTCGCTACAATTTTTACCGGGGCGTGACGTCACACGCTCCCACTCCTGATCTTTGATGCTTTGTATCTTCGTCAGTTTTTATAGATTTGATAAAGGAAAAAATACGTCTCCAATATTTTTCTATAATCTAACTGATGGACTAAACATAATCATATATTTTTTACTCAGGCAACATCCCCATTCTATTGCCTAGTTTATATTATATTTCGTTGGCACAGCACAATTTATTTTCGCGAAGACGATTCCATCCGTACCTCTGATAAAAATTAAACATCCTACTCATACGGGCGAAACGTTTTGGGAATAATTGTGCGAACAGTTAAGGAATTCCCTTCAGGAGTCTGATAGCTGCAACTTGGGGTCAAGGGTCAGGAGTAAATAGGTTACCTACTTCTAGGCGAGCGTGTTCCATAATCAACCACATCATCGGTCAAAATCAGGAGGAGCTCGTGGCTAAAGAATAACAGCCGCACGGGTCGATCTTCGAGGTTAAGCAACGCTTGCCAAGGTTGGTCTGTGGATGGGTGACCATCTTAACATACCGAGTTTCCTCCAAGCCTCGGAAAGCACGCTAAGCCGTTGGTCCCGGCTGTCATTTGGAGATCTTTGGCAGCCTGTAAATCTGACTCCAGTCTTGCCAAGAAGTACCGTGTTCCCCAGTAAATGGGTTGTGGAGGTCTGGTAGGCAGCCGCTCCACGTTTCATACTGGTATTCAGCTGAATCCGGTATGACTGGAAGTCGACCCCGATATAGTTGGGAAAAGGCTAGGCGGATGATGATGATCGGTCAAAATCAGGCAAGAAGATTGTGGTCAGGTGAGGTAGAAATGTGACAAAGCTATAAAATTAAAGCATTTTGCTGCCAAGCGATATGTGTACTGCAAGCTGTTTGTCAGTTGTAATAAAACTTTGTTCAATTGAAACTGTCCACTACGCTGGGTTATCTTAGAGAGCTTAGAAAAAAAACGGCCAAGTGCGTGTTGGGCCACGCGCAATATAGGGTTCCGTAGTTGGCCATAATAATGTGAAATTATATTTTTCAAGTTTTTATTCTACCATTTTGTCTTCATCATTAATATGTGCATTCATGCCGAATTACAGCTTTGTAATCCCCATAGTCTCTAAGTAAAACCGCGGATAGACAGACAGACGGACAGACTGAAAATATAAGGGTTCCTTGTTGACTACGGAACCCTAAAAAGTGAGGTCGTCCTATATTGACAGCGATTGTCAAAAAACTCTAAATTTATGAGATTGGCTAGTGAAATTTCAGTTGGTCAATTCCATTTTGAATTTTCGATGGTAAATGTCGATGTTGTAAGATTCAAATTATTTACTGTGGATCATTGTTGCATAAGATGTTGTATTTGTTATAGGAAAGTCTGTTATGTCCCGCCGCGCGCCGTTGAGACATAAAAAAATTAAAATACAATCATGCAAGTCATGCAATACAGATTAAATTAGTACAATATTTCAAAATATGTATGTCAAATTACAGACTAGTCGTATTAAAAATAGTTTATAACACAATTGCAGAATGCTTCCTCGTAGTTTATGAGTATTTCGTTTTTAGTTCTTGATTATGTAGCAATGCGTTTTTCATAATCATTCCCTAGCTGTGATATGGGATTCTTCAGGGCACAATACTTGGCCCCCTTTTTTTGTAACATTATAATGAATGCTCTTATGGCCAGAATCCGATAGTTGTATGTGTATGACTGTACAGAACCCGTGCGATTTTTTCCACGTTCCGTTCCCACGTCATTTATTGTAGGGCCCACATCAAAGGAAGTTTCGGGCGATTTTTATTGGCATACAAGAGATCAAGTTAAGTGGTAAATGATACCTGCATCTAAATTGAATTGACTGGGTAGAGGGATTCGTTGAACCAATATACACGGTGCCGCTAGGGTTGACTTACAGACGATAATTAGGTGAGATGTCAATATTTGAACTTTCCAAAGTACGAGTGAAAGCCATTTCAATGAAACCTATTTGTTGATACCTAATTATGCGATACCGAAAAAAGAAGGTATTAATAATTTCTGAAAGAGGCAGTAATAAGGACTCTACAGAAAATCTTTAAGATGAGAGTCCTTATTACTTTTGGTTCTGTAATATTAAAACAGAATTTAACTATCATATTATTACTCTCGGGAATTTGGGAGTTGATGGAAAGAAAAGTAAGAAAGAAAAAGTATTTATTGTCACAGAACTGACATGCAAACAAATTCTAAACTTAAATTAAAATTCCTTTACGCCCGCCAGATGGAACTTTAATATAACAAGTGAAAAGTGAGTACGCTATGTATTTGTACTTTGGGGAGTACGGGATATTATGATAATGTACCTACATAAGTAGAATTCTTTTTCGAGATGTCTATCCATATATTTCGGCGATACTGAAGTCAACATTGAAAGATATTCATGTGAATAAATTCATTTCTTGACAAATAGCAGATTTACAATAGTATAAGAGTATCAGCTGAAGTGATAAAAACGATTTCCACGTTGAATTAGTTAAATTGAAAGCCGACTTTTTTTTGAGAGCAGTGGTGGCCGAGTGGTAACGGCCCCGACTTACGAATTGTAGATAGGGGGTTCAAATCCAGTCAGGCGCATTACTTTGTGTAATTAATTTCATCACCACTTCCTCAAAACGGTGAAGGAAAACATCGTGAGGAAACCGGCATGTCCTAAAACCAAAAAAATCGAAAACATGTGACATTCATCAACCCGCACTGGGCCCGCGTGGTGGATTACGGCCCATTCCCTCTCCTAGAGAGGAGGCCTGTGTCCCAGCAGTGGAAACGTTAAAAGGCTTCAAACTTCTTTTGTATAGTTTCCTTATGCATGCTGTGTTTTCATATAAATGATTGTTGCACTGATGTACCTATAATCATTTACTGCAGGATATTTTTAACATAAAACTAGTGAACAACTGTAGGTGAACCAATAAACAAATGAAATAAAAAATAGTTTGCTTATAGGTAACTTTCTCACTGGTAGGTGGACCTTTTCTGAAATAGAGAGGTTCATAATCCACCACGTAGTTTCAGAGACTGTTGGTAGATGACTTATCGAATTTTTATTCTATAACATAGGTACTAGCAGCGCCCCGCGGTTTTACCCGCGTAGTTCTCGTTACCATAGGAATAAGGGGATAAAATGTAGCCTATATTACTCAGGGTGAATGTAGCTTTCTAATGGTGAAAGAATTTTTGAAATCAGTCCAGTAGTTTTTGAGTTTATTCATTACATACAAAAATACAAATCTTTCCTCTTTCTAATATTAGTATAGATAGTAGTTTCCTCACGATGATATATTTCACTGTTTTCAAAGCAGATGAGATAAAATAAATTAGACAAATTAAAGTGCTGGTTTGTGTTATTTCTGCTCCATTTTCACGATCAAGTTCATGTAAAGCTATAAAAAAGCTAAAAGAAAATCAATAACAGATACTTGCAATACTAAAACCGACTCTTACTCTCTAAATAATTTGTTTACCAACCTATGACTCAGTAAAAACATAGTCAATACCGACGTCAATTGAAACATAGCTATTCGAAAGGAATTTAAAACCATTTATTTTGCTAAAGAATTTATCACAACCTACGCGAATGAATAGATTGTAACGTAAGCAATATCCGATGTATTTATGTTTCCGCCATCTTGGATTCGATGTCAGGGTTTCTAGGTTAGTGTTGTGACCCGATTTGTGTTGTAAAGAATATATTTTGGTACCATTGTTATGAAATCAATGTAATAGACATTATTTATATTGATGCAGTGATTCATAACTCTTCCGCTGCACTTTGTATTTATTTCACGGTCAAGTCGAAGACAATTGAATAATTTCAAGTTTCATTGATTCGGGCGGCGCGGCGCCCCTTTGACGGTTGCCACTGTTATTTTTGACTTATAGGAGCTGTAGTAGTTAGAAGTGCAGTGTTTTTTTTTTGGATTGGAAATCATCAAATGACTTCTCCCGCTCTGGGCGGAGCGGAAGGGAGTTTCAGACTCTTACTTACCCCACCGTTGGGTTTCCTTGTTGTGCCCTTTACGTTCCAGGACCGCGGTGTTTTTTTCGAACAAATTCCACAACCCTAGCAGGCACTGTGGAGTGCCAGTAATGGTCCCATTGCGGCCTCCTCCAGAGACAAGTCGGCCGCTGTGCTATTGCGCAGTGGCTGATGCCTGTGGACGGTGAGCGTGGGTGGCTCGCCGTCCGATACCAGGCTGAGTCAACGACGCGTTGTGCATGACGCGCGCCTCAAGGAGCCGTCAGCACCAGAGACGGGGCCCCATAGGGTCGGTGCCTGCTAGGGTTGCGGAATTTGTTCGAAAGAGTTACCGCGGCCCTGGAACGCAAAGGGCACATGGAGGAGCACGGGTGGGTTTTAGTCAGTAAAAGTCTGACACTCCCTACCGCTCCACCCAGGGCGGGAGGGGTCATTTGATGATTTCCCATCCAAAAAAAAAAAGGCTCTGATGGGGCCCGTCTTCGTTGCTGACAGCTCTTTGAGGCGCGCGTGGAACACGAACAAGGCACCCAAAGCTCGCCGTCCGCATGGTGGAGCATACGGTAGAGGTCTGCTCTGCTTTGGCGGAGTAACGCCGTGTCATAGTCGAGGCGATCGGTGGCGGCGACCTCTCGCGGCCGGCCCTGGTTTAATCCATGGTCCGGAACGAAGAGGCGTGGAATGCGGTCGCCTCCTTCTGCGAAGTAATAATGCTGGCAAAGGAGAAGGCGGACCGCGAGCGGGAGACGGAAGCCTCACGCTCCAGCCGGCGCAACAGAAGAACACGCCCCGGGCGTCGGGAAACGCAAGGAGATTTCAGGCCACCGTAGGCGCGGGTCTGCGGATGGCGAGCTATGGGACGCTCGCCGTCCGATAGCAACCAGGCCCGAGTCGAGGGCGTGTCGTGTTCCACGCGCGCTTCAATGAGCTGTCAGCAACGAAGACGGGGCCCTATGTGGTTAGTGCCTGCTAGGATTGCGGAATTTGTTCGAATGAGTCACCGCGGCCCTGGAACGCAAAGGGGTCACAAAGGATCACGGATGGGTTAGTCAGTAAGAGTTGACACTCCCTTCCGCTCCGCCCAGAGCGGGAGAAGTCATATGATGATTTCCTATCCAAAAAAAGAGTAACAATTCGATTTAGAATTCCCTCATTTCTATGCCGATTCGTAGTTTAGTGTGTATATGCACACTTCGTCCAGAGCGGGAGAAGACATTAGGAGGGGCAAAACGGGGGTGGAAATCATTGGTACTAAATCTGCGCAGACGAAGTCGTAGGCGAAGTGCTAGTATAATAAACATATACATATCTATGAAAACTTGTGCTCTACAGCCACTAGGGCGCACAAGCCAATCCAGTAGCATTTGAAAGCATTGTTGGAACTGCTGAAGGTTTTCAAAACAAGTTTTGATTGTATAGACTAAATCTATTAAGAAATGTATAATTTCATGCAACGGTACATGTGTGAGTACTATGTACCTTAAAGTTAAACTATACATTTTGTGTATATTTGACTGGAATGTACCCTGGCGGTTGGTCGGTTTACTCAAAAGTCATTCTGATGGTGGCGTATGTGTTACTTTTACTCCGGGTGTCTTTATTATAAAATTCTCATGTCACGGTGTTTGTGGTTGAACTCCTTCGAAACAGCTCGACCGATTTTCGTGAATCTTAGCGTGCATAGCGGCTAGGGTGGCGAATCGGACATCTATTTTCATCCCCCTAAATGTTAATGGGTGGTCCAACCCTAACTTTTTTTTTAAATTTTATTTGGCAAAACGACGTTTGCTGGGTCAGCTAGTATGTACATATATAAATAAGTGCAACATGAACAATGAATTCACAACTTTGTAACAATTTATTAATTTAAAAGGGTATTTTTTTCTCAGTTACTTGCAAGTTCTTCACCATAGAGATATTGTAGTTTATACGCGGTTGTAGTTTGAGTTTTATAAAGTTGCCTCATCCTTCAGTGTTAATTATATCAAGGATACTCTCCGGAAATTCTCCAAACAGTTCGGAATTCGGAATTTTGACCTATAAAGGGCGTAGTAAGAGTTTTTCTATAAGATAGTGTTCAGATGGTCGTCACCATGCGTTGATGTTTTCATGTGAGCGGTGACGTCCTGACATAGTCTCATAATTGATTTTAGAATATGCCCAGGCATCGTATCAGCGTTAGTTCTATTCACAGTATTTCATTTAAGCTTACAAATATTTTTATTCTTTGAAATTAATGTCCGATTTTAAGATATGAAAATTTTTAGGCAAGATAGGCAAGACCTCAACACAAGACAAGACGTCTAAAAAGTTAGGTAGGATTTTTTTGTGAAAAAGTATACGTGCTTGATAAATGAATGAATGAGTCAATGGTATTCTGCCTTTTCGCCGAAAATTGTTTGGCAGATTATCACTTGCCAATCAATGCTTTGCTGATGTTTCACTTTGACAACTAACAATTAGCAAATTTTTGTATGACAACGTTTCATTTCCCTCTCCTAGAGAGGAGGCCTGTGTCCCAGCAGTGGGAACGTTAATAGGCTGATTATGCTATGCTTATGCTATGCTATGTTTAACTTTTCATTTGGTAGAATTATTGTTAAGCTGTTTATTATAATGACAGAAAATGTTTCGGACGAAGTGGCGAAGTCAGCCAGCAAGCCGAAGCTGCGGTGGTGAGCGTGGAAACTATCTGCGACGATAAGCTCGCGTGGCACCGCCATCGCCAGAGCCCCGCAGCGCCGGAGCCGTGACAGAAACCATGCCTGCTGCATGTTGCACGTTGCATACTTGCTTGCTTGCATGCAAAGTAAAAGAAAGAAAGAAAGAAAGAAAAATGTGTTTATTGGCATTATATAAAAAACAAACACCTTATAATTAAACAAAACAACATAATAAGTATATAATCAGCCTTTTAACGTTCCCACTGCTGGGACACAGGCCTCCTCTCTAGGAGAGGGAATGGGCCGTAATCCACCACGCGGGCCCAGTGCGGGTTGGGGAATGTCACATGTCTTCGAATTTTTGGTTCTAGGACATGCCGGTTTGGGAGAATGAGTCGCTCCGGAAGGACCTGGCGGGGATGGCCAGAGCGGCCTCCGAGGAGCCGCAGGAGGTGCTGAGTCCGGCGGCGCTGGAGGGGGGCCTAGTGCTGAGCCAGGTGCGGAACCTGGTGCGGCAGGAGCTGGCTCCCTTCCGGCAGCAGTTCTCCACCCTGGAGGACATGGTCCGGCAGCCCCCAACGACGGCGACTCAGAGGGCCCCGGGCCAGCAGCAGAAGGCGGCTTCGTACGCGGCCGCCGCGGCTGCCAGCCCGGGAACGTCCGGCAAGACGAAGGCAAAGGCCAAGGGCGGAGCAGCGCCAGCGCCTGTGGCGCCGGCGGCCGCGACGCCGGCGACGACCAAGTCGGCCCCGGCGAAGAGGGGTGGGAGGAAGGCTCGGGGAGGAGCGGCTAAGGCTGCGGCGCCAGTGGTGCCGCAGCCGCCCCCAACCCCACCCCCACCCTCGGACCCTCCTGCGGCCGGGGCCGAGTGGCAGGTTGCTGGCCAGAAGCGGAGGGCCAAAGAGGCGGCCAGGAAGAAGGCGAGGAGGCAGCGGCGGAAGGCCAACGCCATTGCGGCGAGGCTTCGCGCCCCGAAATCCGCGGCTGTAGTTTTAACACTGCAGCCGGAAGCGGAACAGAGGGGCGTGACTTATCTCGCCGTATTGAAGCGGGCGAAGGAGGCGGTGAGCCTCCAGGAGCTGGGCATCAGCGGGGGCATCGGGGTCAGGAGGACCTTGACCGGTGCCCGGAAGCTCGAGCTCGCCGGAGCGGAGAGTGGCCCGTTCGCGGACGCCCTGGCCGAAAGGCTGAGGGCGGTCTTACCCGCGGACGAGGTCCGGGTGTCCAGGCCGACTAAGCGCATTGACATGCGCATAGTGGGCCTGGATGACTCCATGACGGAGGAGGAAGTTGTGGCCGCCGTCGCCAGGACTGGGGGGTGCTCTGCCGAGCTCGTCAAGGCGGGCGCCCTCCGGCCTGACAACACGGGCATGCAAACCCTTGTGGTGAGCTGCCCCGTGACGGCGGCCAGAACTGTGTCGGAGGGCCGAAGGCTCTTGGTGGGATGGGTGTCTGCGCGGGTAAAACTGCTGGAACCCAGGCCTCTGAGGTGCTACCGCTGCCATGTGGGCAACAACACGGGAGCTATGTGCCCCTCGGAGGTGGACCGCAGCGGACTTTGTTTCCGCTGTGGTCAGCCCGGTCATCGGGCCGGCTCGTGTGAGGCCACGCCGCACTGCAGTGCATGTGCGGCTGCTGGCAAGCCGGCCGGGCACTGGGCTGGGGGAAGGGCCTGCGCGCCATCCGCCCCGACCAGGGGCAAGAGGTCCGCCGCCGCCGCCGCCTCTGCCGCCACCGCGGCTTCTGTCGCCGCCACTGCTGCTTCTGCTGCGGGTGCTGCGACTCCCAACACTCGGGAGGGTGCTGAGATGGAGTGCCAGTAATGGTCCCATTTCGGCCCCCTCCAGAGACAAGTCGGCCGCTGTGCTATTGCGCAGTGGCTGATGCCTGGGGACGGTGAGCGTGGGTGGCTCGCCGTCCGATACCAGGTTGAGTCGACGACGCGTTGTGTTCCACGCGCGCCGAAGGAGCCGTCAGCACCAACGACGGGACCCCATAGGGTCGGTGCCTGCTAGGGTTGCGGGATTTGTTCGAAAGAGTTACCGCGGCCCTGGAACGCATAGGGCACAAGAAGGATCACGGGTGGGTTTTAGTCAGTAAAAGTCTGACACTCCCTACCGCTCCACCCAGGGCGGGAGGGGTCATTTGATGATTTCCCATCCAGAGAAAAAAAAAAAAAAAGGACATGCCGGTTTCCTTACGATGTTTTCCTTCACCGTTTTTAGAGCAGTGGTGAGGAAATGAATTACACAAAGTAATGCGCTTGGCTGGGTTTGAACCCGCGACTTACAGTGCGTAAGTCGGGGCCGTTACCACTCGGCCACCACTGCTCTTTCAAAAAACAAAACAACATAAACCGAATTATTAATGCCATAAGGACCTCAGCTCAGCATAATGCCAGATGGCAACACAACGTGTACCACCAGAACTTTACACCAGATAAATAAAACACTCTGCTACTTGAAAGCTGGCATTTTGAAAAGTATAATTATGAAAAGCAGACCAAACGTACAGTTGGCAACTAAGAGGTTGGTAAATAAAACAAAATTATATGATAAGTGGGTGAATGATTATTCAGCGAAATAAAATTCTGCGAAACAGTGGTTGGCAAGTGAAAATCTGGCAAACAATTTTCTACGAAAGGGCAGAGAACCTTTATTAATATCGATTGACCTAGATTAATTACTAGCGAGTTTGGTTGTATTACCGTGACGGGTAACCGTTTGATATTTTGATACATTACTGAAGTTATTATAGCATTATGTTGCGGGTCTCTTTTCTACTTCACCTTATAGGTTGACGTCAATATTTGCTGTAGATTCTTTCTTCTTTTTAGAAAAAAAAAAACGTTGCCCCACAATAGGTTTTGCTCCTGTATCGTGGGTGCGTTCATAAACATGAAAATCTCACATACACGAGACACCCAGAGCCGGAACAATTATCTGTAGGCCATACAAACATTTGTTCCGTGTGGGGATCGAACCCGCGACACGCAGCGCTGCAGCAGAGAGCTCAACCACTGCGCCAACCGTGTCGTGAGATTGAACTATACGTATAGATATTTATAAAAGCGCGGTACCTTAGGTTTGTTGACGGGGCCCGTAGAGAACGACTGCGCGATTAAAAACACGCATCAAATTTTTGTAGATCTGTACATACCTTTAGAAGGTATTTCGTTGGAGAAACTGTGGAATGAAGGGTAAACCTCTTTAGTGGCCCTCCGTCAACCCATGTCTAAGGGTATAAAGGTGTGCAACCCACATCTTAAAGAATTCTAAAATTGGGCATAGTCGTGTAATGGGCTTAACACTTTCTCATCATTGTTTCTAATATTCTATTTTCAGAGTAACTGCGTATTTCGAACAATGTAAATGAAAATAAATACAGGAAGGAATAATAAAGGAAGAAGATAAAATAAACATACATTTATGTGCATACCTACCCACTGCATTTGAAAGGATGCAACAATGTTACTTTTATAACCGACTACAAAAAAAAAGAGTTTATCAATTTGACCCTTCCTTATAATATGAATGAGGACGAGAGTGGAGGGGCTCGTGTCGATCTTCAAGGTTAAGTAACGCTTACCGAGCTCTGTTTGTGGGCAAAAAGCACGATAATAAGCCATTCTTCGGCTGTGATTTTTAAATCTTTGGCAGTCATTACGGATTGTCAGAAGCCAGAAAAGAGTCACCGCGGCCCTGGAACGCTAAGGGCACAAGAAGGATTACGGGTGGGTTTTAGTCAGTAAGAGTCTGACATTCCCTTCCGCTCCACTCAGAGCGGGAGAAGTCATTTGATGATTTCCCATCCAAAAAAAAAGAACTACTGGTCCGATTTGAAAAGTTCTCTCAGTGTTAGATAGCGATATATCATCACGCTAAGACTAACAGGAGCAGTGCATCAATGAAAAATATTGCGTATACGGGGTTATATTTTTCTCTTTTGTGACGTAGACAAAGTTGCGCGGGTCTACTAGTATTCCATAAAGTTTGACTCCATCCAAAGGTCGCCCATTATGTCAACCTATGTATCGAATGCAACAATGGATTTCCGCAAAGTAACGCCTGACTTAATCAATTTTTTTTTTTAAATAAACTAACTTAAAAACAAACAGAAAATAAACGTTTCATTTAAATCTAAAAACAATGTCAGAACCAGGCACGACTATGATGATGACAATGTATCGAATGGTATTATCGGCTGTCTTTTCAATAGTTAATATAGTGTACAAAATTAATAGTATTATATTCTACTCTATTCAATTCAAGAAACTTAATATGCCTCTAAGAATTACTGAGACTTTTTATGATGTGTCGTTAACCATTACTGCCAAATACGATCCTTTCATTTTCGAGACGTTTTTCTAGGAAAGAAATCTTAAGAGTCTTTTTCAAATTTATTTAATTATATTATAGTACAGAGTACTTGCCAAAATTTTACGTTTGGTGGCGAGAGGCGCTCTTTTACATAAGAATTATCCAGTTTATGTACATTTATTTTGCGATGGTGTATTATAATACCCATATTTTTGACAACTTTTTAGAACATTACGGCACAATATTTTTTCAATTAAGCTTTTTTCCCCGTAACAATTAGGTAACACTTTGGTGCCCAGAACTCGGATATGGATCGAATAATAATTATTGCTAAATGCTTTACGAATAAAAGGCAAAATTGAAAATTTTGAAAAAAACACACGCCGGTAAAAACAATTGAAAAAGAATTAAATAATTAATAAAAACCCCCGACTTACAGAATTAATGTAATATATCTGTCGGGGGCTGCCATCACTATCTGCAAAACTAGCTCATTTAATGGCAGCCCAGACGGATATATTACCATAATTCTGTAAGTCGGGGGTTTTTATTAATTATTTAATTCTTTTTCAATTGTTTTTACCGGCGTGGGTTTTTTTTTCAAACTTTTTAGAGAGAACTTTATTATGAACCTGCAGCACCCTCTAGTGAGTTGTCACCGTAACACCTATCTAAGGACATGCACCAATCAAACCCGAACACATTACTGAAAACTACATCAAAATCGGAGTTGTTTTTTTTTTGCATAAACATATTTTTACTGCAGCGCCCCCTCGTGAGTTGTCACCGTAACACATATCTAAAAACATGCAGCAATCAAACCTTAACCCATCACTGAAAACTGCATCAAAATTGGAATAGTAGTTTTGAAGATAAATGGCAAAATTCGTTTGCCCAAATATCCTTGACTGCAGCGCCCCCTGGTAAGTTGTCACCGTAAAATCTATCTAAGAACATGCACCAATCAAACCCGAACCCATCACTGAAAACTACATCAAAATCTGAGTAGTTTTGTTTTTGTGCAAAAACATATGTTTACTGCAGCGCCCCCTCCTGAGTTGTCACCGTAACACATATCTAAGAACATGCACCAATCAAACCTTAACCCACCACTGAAAACTGCATCAAAATTGAAATAGCAGTTTTGAAGATAAATGGCAACATTGGTTTGCCCAAATATCCCTGACTGCAGCGCCCCGCTATTGAGTTGTCACCGTAACACCTATCTAAGAACATGCACCAATCAAATCCGAACCCATCACTGAAAAACGCATGAAAATCGGACTAGTAGTTCTGGAGATAAATGGGAACATTGGTTTGCACAAACAAACAAACAAACATCCTCTCACCCCAAACGCATACACTGTCTCCGTTCCGTCGTGGGTAAAAATAAATAACATCCAAACGGATGTTATTTTTTTTACACGAAAAAAATATATTATTGTTCTGGGCACCGAAAGTGTTGAATAGTTTTTCAATCGTACACTGTTTTGTCTATAATACTAATAAGGACCTGGCACTTTGTAAAGCACAAGTCCGGTCCTGCATGGACTATTGCAGCCACCTTTGGGATGGTTCAGCTAAATATCAACTTGCCGCACTTGACTCGGTGGTGGATTCGCAGAGCTAAGAGGCTCATTGGCGATGATAAACTGGTGAATGCCAAGCTTCACAGCTTGGGTCATCGACGCGAGGTCGCCTGCTTGACAGTCTTCTACAGATTGTACTTCGATGAGTGTGCCCATGAACTCCACGACCTCATCCCACCGGCCCACTTCTACCATAGAACATCTAAACGCACTGTAAGTTACCATCCCTACCTTGTTGCTATTCCATCAATTCGCACCAAGCGTTTCCAATCGTCTTTTGTAATGCGCACAGCAAAGGAGTGTTTAAGTTTCCTAGCGCATTCAACCCTGATCTCTTCAAAGTTAGAGTGAACAGGCTTCTTCTGGGTAAGCTCATTCCATCGTCGACTTTGTCTCTGTCACCTGCAACCTAGACTAGAGCCAAGAGTATATCAATCTTACAATAAAATATAAAAAAATAATATAAAGAGGTAACGTTTGTGAGTTTGTGACGTTGTAAGAGGTAATCTCTGGATCTATTGAACCGATTTTCAAAATTATTTCACCAGTAGAAAGCTACGTTATTGTGGAGTATCATAGGCACTTTATCCCCGTATTGCCACGGGAACAGGAACAACGCGGGTGAAACCGCGGGGCGCTGCTAGTTTTTCATAAATTCAACGAAATATTTTCACACGATTTTTTTATCGCACTAAGTTTCTAGGAATTTATTTTACATTTAGTATCTGCCTAAAACCATTGCAATGCTTCGGTATCAAATATTGGAAAACTACAAAAATATCGCGAGTAAACAAAACCCGTCTAAGTAGTCAGGCTATTTCGGGCGAGCCAGTGACTCACCTCTTTAAATCATACGGAACCATTGTTCAAAAACCAATTGGGAATCAGACTGTTTGTAAAAGCATTATTTATAGGCACAGTTATTATTGTTAAGCGTATTTACCATCGTACTTTTACGTTTTATTGCGTATTTCGATTGTTTTTGTTTACGTCACCGTTCGTCGTCCGCTGTTCCGTTGATCTCAAAATCGCAAGCGCGACTGCTGAGCGTGGGGTTCTGGGTTAAATTCTCAGGTCGGTCAAAAAGTATTATCGGATTTTTCCATTGGGAGTTTTTTCTGTGACAGCCTCGAGTTTTAGAAGTTGGTGACGTGATACCCTCGTGCCTAGGAAAGCAGGTTGAACCGTTCCTGTTCTGCGCCAGATCCCTCTCCTGTCATTATTATTTGCATTATCGAAACTTTCCATGCTAACCAAATGTGTTAGAGTCATCTTTTATTCGTTTAAATTACTTTTTATTATTACTGATGTTTACGTTTGCCAAAGAGTTGAAAGTCTTGCCAAGCGGCATCGTCTAATCCAGTTACTGGGGTGTAGTGTGCAACTGTGCATGTCACCCACTGGGTGTTGAGCATATTTCCTAGCCTCCATTCAGTAAGGATCATGGTGAGTGGTAATCAGTTGGGTAGATATGGATCGTGTTCTGAGTTCAAATCCAAACTTCGACATTTTTTTTAGTCTATTTATTTAGCACGGGGTTTTTATCCACATGGATACATCAACCCCATCGCGCCCTATTCGATCTTATTTTACTAAAATATAAATCTAATTTGAGTGAGAAGGAATCATCGATTAGATACCCTTGCTAGACTACTTAATCTTTCTTCTTACTTAAGCAAACTGCGATTTAGGATTTGCCGAAATTGTTTGAATTACCCAGATACGAGGTTGTAGAAGTCACACAGGCAGCCGCTACACGGTAAAAACTGGCTGCTCAGCTGAGTTTTGACTTCTTTTTCTCTTCGGAAGTCGACCCGAATATAGCTGATGCTTGAGTTTGACTACAATCTCACCTGATCGAAATCGATGTTCATTAACCTATTCACTTTTGTCATAAAGACCCCAGGGCCTCAAGTCTGCTATTTTTATAAATTTATCATTCCAACACAATCCCATTGTCATTTTGCTAAAAGTTCGTAATCTGCTAAATTCATAATGGTCAATCATTGGTCGGTCAATCGTCTTGTAATGCTCTATGATAACCGAGCAATTAAAAACATTGATTGCACAAAGACTTTCTAATGGTAGGTCACTGATCAAAGGAAGTGTAAAAATTTTAGCAGATAACTGCATACGTCTGTCATTAATTTGTCATTATGTACGAGATTACCACTCCATTTCTATCAATGAAATGTCAGTGGTTGATCATTGGAAAGTCATAATGATGCTTTTATATTAGTAGACTACCAAACTTGTAAAAATCAACCATTATGAAATCAATGACACACTATTCTGACACTATTGTAATAGCAGACTTGGGGCCCAGCTTTTCGCTATCAGGAAACAAAATTTCCACTCCTTTGCTGTACGCACATTCGCACAATAATTAATGTATTCACAAATAATTTTGTGCGTACCTATGAATGGGATGTGTACCATTTACCGGTGGCGTATCGCTTGTAATAGTGGCATTATGGCATTATTGAATGCCAACGTTTGTCATTTTAGGTTGTGATTGCGAACGCGTGCTTGGCGCTAACACACACAGGATCGCAACGAAAAGTAATGGCAATTCTATTCGTTGCGATCCTGTGTGTGTTAAAAAAATGTCAAATGAATACCGGGAATATTAGGGTTTATAAAATAAGCGTCGGATTTTATTATTTTAACAGATGAAAACGAAATAAATTTTATTCGCGGAATGTGTCTTATCCAACGATTTTTACCGCGTTCTGGACACTATCCATCGGCAAAATTTGGCTATCTTATGTGAAAAGGTTTCATCACCCAATTGTACAGTATGCAATAAAATTGAAGATATACTTCATTTGCTGATGGATTGTGTAAGGAACAAAATGAGGAAGAATCATTAGTTAAAGAATTTACTTAAACTAAATTTTCAAAATGTTAGGTTGATTCAAACAATTTTGGCAAATTCTTAATCGCAGTTTGCTAAAAGATTAAGTATCTAATTGACGATTCCTTCTCACTCAAAATATATTTATATTTTAGTAAAATAAGGTCGAATACGATGGGGTTGACGTATCCATGTGGATAAAAACCCTATGCTAAATAAATAGACTAAAAAAAACATGTCGAAGTTTGGTTTTGAGCTCGGACCACGATCCATATCTACCCAACTGATTACCACGCATCATGATCCTTACTGAATGAAGGCTAGGAAACATGCACATCACCCAGAAAGTGGGTGACATGCACACTGCAACCCAGTAACTGGTTTAAACGATGCCGCTTGGCAATGCTAAATAAAACCCGTTACTAATGTCACAAATCGACAAGAAAGACGCACTGTAAGTTGCCATCCCTACCTTGTTGCTATTCCATCAATTCGCACCAAGCGTTTCCAATTATTTTTTATAATGCGCACAGCAAAGGAGTGGAACTCTCTGCCTGCGTCTGTGTTTCCGAACGCATTCAACCCTGATCTCTTCAAAGTTAGAGTGAACAGGCTTCTTCTGGGTAAGCTCATTCCATCGTCGACTTTGTCTCTGTCACCTCTTTTTTTTTAATGCGACCTCATAAAATGACTTCTCCCACTCTAGGCGGAGCGGAAGGGAGTGTCAGACTCTTACTGACTAAAACCTACCCGTGATCCTTCTAGTGCCCGCCGCGTTCCAGGGCCGCGGTGACTCTGTCGAACCAATTCCGCCACCGTAGCAGGCACTGACTCTATGGGGCCCCGTCTTCTTTGCTAGCGGCTCTTTGAGGCGCGCTAGGAACACGATGCGCCATTGACTCGGGCCTGGTTGCTATCGGACGGCGAGCCACCCATAGCTCGCCATCCGCAGGTCCGCGCCTACGGTGGGCAGGAATCGCCCTGCGTTTCCCGACGCACGGGGCGTCTTCTGTTGCGGCGGCTGGAGCGTGAGGTTTCCCTCTCTCGCACGCGTTCCGCCTCCTCCTTTGCTAGCATTACTGCTGGAGACATAAGTAAGTTTTCTTTATGAATTGCAGAACAGACTTTATTTACGCAAAGGTAGGATTGAATATGTATCGGAACTATATTTGTCAGTTCAGTTATTTCAGTACTAACATAATTGTGTATGTAAACGTATTTTAACTTTGATCGTCGTTCAAAGGACTGTCATTATAAACTCCGTTGGTATGCTGTTTGTTTATACTGTTTTGTTATTTTTGGTTTTAGTTATTCTCAACTCTCAATGCCGAAATTGATTCTATTTTAAGGTGCTTTTGATTTAATACAATCAGTGTGAGACAAAAGAATTTTTTTTTTGATGGGAAATCATCAAATGACTTCTCCCGCTCTGAGTGGAGCGGAAGGTAGTGTCAGATTTTTACTGACTAAAACCCACCCGTGATCCGTCTTGTGCCCTTTGCGTTCCAGGGCCGCGGTGACTCTTTCGAACGAATTCCTCAACCCTAAGACAAAAGAATACTAAGGTTAGGGTTTGTTTAAATCAATCTATATAAATTCTAATAGACCCATGTCTGTACATTGAAGATACAGAAAAGAATAGTCTTGGAGCTAGTACACAGTATATAGAATTTTTGTCTTTGCCAGTCTTTCAGTGGAAGAGCTTGCGGCAAAATTATAACAACCGCACGAGTCGATCTTTGAGGTTAAGCTAGCCGAGATTGGTCTGGGGATGGGTGACTATCTTAACATAATGAGACTTCTCCGTGCCTCGGAAAGCACGTTGAGCCGTTGGTCCCGGCTGTCATTTGAACAAATTTGTGAGTCGTTACGGTTGTAAGAAGCCAGAAAATCATACACCAGTCTTGCCAAAGCTTGCTATTAATTTTTTTTTTAAATATATGTGTCAAACATGTGTACACATACGATATTTAAAAAAAGTGCATGCAGGATAACATAAAAATTGAAGGTTCAGACATGTACAAATATTGTGTTTTTTAAAACAATAATTTAAAATTTTAAATACAAATGTCAATAGTAAAAAAGTTTCATATTATTAAATACTTATAAGTAAAAATATTATCAATTTAAATGCTAAATGTATGTTATGTCAAATACTAATGAGATGTCGAAATGACAATACACTTTTTTACTACACATTCTATCGAGAAATAACTATGAATTATTGCACATGAACGCGTAGTCACGCGTCAACGGCTACTTCTGAACACAAAGACCGCAAACCCTATCTGGGGTTCAAACCGCAAATTTACTTTTACCCGGAAGTATTAACCGGATTTAACAAGGTCTCACCCATGTTAAAATAAATTCCACACTCTACACGTGCCGGCGAAAAGCATAATTTATTTTGGATGTCCAACAAAGAAAATCCGGTGAGACTGTAAGCCGACCCCATCTTAGATGGGAAAAGGTCTGATAATGATTGACCCCATCACTAAGGAGACAACAACACGCAAAAAAGTATACTAAAAAAGTAAGAAAAAATAATACCTGAAATATTATGAAAATACGTGGTGCATAGCGTAGTCATCAAGCGGTGTCAAATTTGGTGCATTTAACACACACAAACTTCTTTTGAAAGGTTCATTTATTTACCTCACCCGCGTAGTTCCCGTTCCCTTAGGAATATGGGGATAAACTGCCAGATTTCGTTTAAAAGCAAATGTGATAGGCAACTGCTACTCGAGACATATCATAAAGTCGTTCTTTTTGCATCACAACAATCACATCGCATATCGCAATGCCTTTTTTTTCTTGATGGGAAATCATCATATGACTTCTCCCGCTCTGGGCGGAGCGGAAGGGAGTGTCAGACTCTTACTGAATAAAACCCACCCGTGATCCTTCTTGTGCCCACGTTCAAGAGCCACGGTGACTCTTTGGAACAAATTCCCAAATCGACGAGGACAGGGCGTTGCTCCGCCCAAGCAGGGCAGACCTCCACCATATGTTCCACCTCGTCCTCCTGTCGATCCACAGTGTCGACACCCGGACGCGTCCCTCCACTGGATCCGAAACAGGTACTTCCCGAAACAGCCGTGTCCAGTGAGTAACTGCATCAGGCGGAAGGTGAGGACTCCGTGGCGCCTTTCCAACCACTTTTCAAAGAGGGAACTTATCGCTACAAAGGTGGCGTGCCCATCTGATTACGATCCTGCATACCTGGATCTGACACCGCGCGTGCAAAAGAAATAGACACGCACACATTCTCTCGAAAAACATTATCCTTTTGTTGTGATAGTCGTGTAATAATAAGTCCCACCTTTAACACTGTCGTTAATAGCTCCATAAAACTGGCTAATAAACCAACAAGATTATTACCTGACCTTTCCAACAATACCAAAATGGCTTCCGTGAGCTAGCTGTAATGACCATAGACAAATATAGGGGATGTGACATAACATGCTAGGCTATTACTGACAGTTGTGTCAATATTAATTTTGGAAATGTCTGTGTTTACACACTTTTCCTTCAAGGGTGTTTACACACTTTCGTTAGTGGCTCATTATAAAGGGTTTGTCATATGTCTTGGCCTTTTTTGGTACATACAATTTTCTTTGGTTTTATTCTAGAACAAAAGGTTGTCCATTTGGATTTTACCATTCGTCTGATTAAGCCGGTTAAGTATTTAATTTTTATAAAACATTTTACAAAAAAATACAACTGACTTCTACACAAAAAAAAAAAAACCAAAAAGTACAAAATAACTTTAATTTCGGAACTCGGTGTTCGTGGTTGCTTTTTCCTTTTAAAAACACTGACTTCCGAAATTAAAGTTATTTTTTTCTTTTTGTTTTTTTTTTTTGTGTAGAAGTCGGTTGTATTTTTTTGTAAAAAGTTTTATTTTTTATTTTTCACTTTTTAGTGGTCTCCCTCACCTAAACGTACTAATCAAATTGGTGTAAACGTTGAACAAACATGCGATTTCAGCAATCCCGAAAGATTTGCTATCATTTATTGACGCGTCCCGTTTCCTATCATGTCTATTCTTCATCAGATCTTCACCAAACTAGAAAGGGACCACGTTGAAATATTAAAATGCTCTTCCAAACCATCATACACAATTTTATTTTTTCATTTTACATCGACAAGAGGAAATGAGAACGTCGTTAATGTAAACTAAGCCACGCATTATTAGGGATAACTCAAATACTAGTCATTAGATCTCAATCAAATTCGATACACCCATAGAAACTTATGAGGAAACACACACAATAAAAAATACAGTCGAATTGACAACCTCCTCCTTTTTTGGAAGTCGGTTGAAAATTAGAGGTACTGCTCACTCGAAAAGAAATTAAATACCCAACATTTATTTATCTACGTTAGCAGCCGAACATTTCAATTGAATCGGTTCAATAGAGAAAACCGACTGACAGACGGACATCCTGTTCCAGACGCATGAGTGATTCTGTAAGGGTTCCGTTTTTTCCGGCATACGGATTGTTCAGAACTCTAAAAATACAACCGACTTTCCACAAAAAATCAAAAAAGTACAAAATAACTTTAATTTCGGAACTCGGTGTTTGTGGTTCCTTTTTCATTTTTTGAACACCGACTTCCGAAATTAAAGTTATTATGTACTTTTTTGATTTTTTGTGGAAAAGTCGGTTGTATTTTTTTGTAAAAAGTTTTTTATTTTTCACTTTTTTAGTGTTACCTAAACCCCCTCCCCTCCTCCCACCTAAACGAACCAATTACATTAGTGTAAAAAAACGCACTGCTCCAATGCAGAGTAAACTAAAAGGTCGTCAATGTAGACAATGTAGATATTTTTTTAGATTTTTGTTGATTTTTCAAAAACCGCTTGTTCGATTTCGATAATCTTTTCATGGGACCATTTGGGAAGTTATACCCTTTCCAACAAAAAAAGAATTTTTCAAATCGGTTGGCAAGCGACGGAGTTATGCGCGAACAAACAATAAAAAAAAAAAAACATACAAACATCCGAATTGAGAACCTCCTCCTTTTTTAGAAGTCGGTTAAAAATAGAGTATGATGCTACCAGAAATTTGAAAGAACATGCTGTGACGCCATTATCAAATAAATTCGTATAAAGACCAGAATACTGTCAAATAGTTTCCTAAATTGTTTTAACCTAAACGATTCCAAAAAAAGCTAAGCTGAGTTTAGACTTTTTAGACAAGGGGAAATAGGGAGAAATTAACTCTTAATGAGCTGATTTCTCCGTCATGAATATCTAAATGTTTGTTTATATTTGGAATTAATGAGCGCCATTATTGTAAAGTTTTCGTCTTTCGTGGTAATGTAAAGGCCTTTATAAGGATGTTTTTGTGTTTTAATAAGACGATTGTAGTTTTTAATAACAGGCCCAAGGCGGTGAGTTTCAAAGCCTTCGATTTAAAAAAAAAATAAGTATTGCCCCACACTATGATTTACTCCTGTATCATGGGTGCGTTCACAAACATGTAAACTCACATACACAAGACACCCAGACCCGGAACAATGAACTGTAGGCCATACAAACATTTGTTCCGTGCGGAGATCGATCCCGCGACACGTAGCGCAGCAGCCAAACGCTCAACCACTGCGCCAACCGTGTCGTCAATAAAAGACAGAAAAAGCATTTATTTTTCATAGTCAAGTCAGACCCGTGTAGACTCTTTCTTATTACTCGGTATATTTAATTGAAATATTTTGGGAGGAACAAATATTTTTAAGCTATTCAATAAAGCTCCTAGCTGCTGAACTGTTTCTAGTTCAAAACATAACATCATCGGAGCATAGATCAGCATAGCATCTCGCACTTTTTCGCCTGGTCTCCTGTTACTAAGAAATTTCAGAAGGAAAAAGATTTTTTGCAACCACACACATAAATCTGTTATCCACATAAATAATCATTCTTAATCACTGTTTGTTTTTGAAAGAAGCTGCCAAACCGCCTACTATTAAAAAATGAAAAAAAAAAATAACTGCATGATCATAGATCAATATTTATTTGTGTTAAATCTTTGGTTTATTTAAACAATCAATAATTTATGTGTGAAATAAAAAATTCTCACAGTAGGCCATAGGAATAGGACCAACTAAGCTAGTAGACTTAAAAGAAAAGAAAAACTTGCTACTTACTAATAAACTGAATTCTGAATCAAGAAATAAAAAAAAAGAATAAGAGTCAGTTTGCAAGAATAGATTTGTTTTTTTTTTAATGTACCACCCGTCAGTCTTCGCTTTATATCGCACAACAATTGTGTTGACAGCCAGAAAAAGAAGCAAAATAGCTGTGAAATCAGTGTTACCAGTTAGAAATAAACTACAAAGAAAACTGCTCTGTTGAGTTAAACTATCAGGGGAATCTCTGTCAAGTGTGTGTGTGTTTATTCATTTGGTAAATGTAATCATACTTGTATAATAATTTTGTACGGCGAATGATTTCTAAGAATAGCGTAAATTTTATAGTGAAAATAGGATCGATTCACTGCATGCGTAGAGTGACTTCTATCAACGAAGAATAAACAGAGGGGGCCTAGCAAGTTGCGGGATTAGTTCGAAAGAGTCACCGCGGCCCTTGAACGTGGCGGGCACTAGAAGGATCACGGGTGGGTTTTAGTCAGTAAGAGTCTGACGCTCCCTTCTCGGACGGAGGACTGGTTGGAGAGGCGGCCACGGCGTCCTCACCTTCCTTCTGACGCAGGTGCTCACCGGACACGGCAGTTTCGGGAGGTGCCTGTTTCGGGTTCAGCGGGAGGAAACGTCCGGGTGTCAACACTGTGTGGATCGCCCAGAGGACACGGAGCATACGGTAGAGGTCTGCCCCGCTAAAAACCAGAATAAAATAAATATTTAAGGGTTTTATTTTGTCACTTTGGTACTAAAAAAGAATCGAATGATACTTCTTTTTTGGTAGTCCGGTTAGTAAACAACCTCATTTGTTAGTCCACTTCCCACCCGTTTAGTCTACAGTGCGGGCTTAAAAAGTAAATAAAAAAATACATAAGAGTACATAGGTACCTTCGACAAATATTTCCCATCCTCTGGGGAAAAACAAATATGTAAAGACGACCCAAAAACATGAGATAAGGACGGGAAGAACATGATTACTATAGATTAAAACGAAATTTTCTGGATATCAGAGATCAATCAAAAGCTCAAGGCCGTTACTGGCCCATTGGAAATGATTTCAACGACGTTGTTGATTTCATTTTGGTTAATAATGATGTCACGTAAATCGGCACCCTGCTAGTAGCTGCGTTATTATGAGATCATTACTTTGTTTAGAATTCATTTATTCTCATTATACATTAAAAGAGCTTGAGTTGATATTTTAATAAGTACTTGTATCCTCGACACGGGAAGCACAGATTACTAAATAGTTACTGGGAAGTGAGAAATGAGACTGGGAGTGTCTAATGAATTACTTCAATTCTGCATTCCTACATTCTACTGGCCTACTCAAATGACCCTACTTTACTATTGTTCGTCAAATCGAGGAGCTCCTTAAAGTTCTAAGTTTGAGCTACACGTTAACTGATAAATGTTTACACTGTTTGGTTAGGTCCACTCAAATCTGTGTGGTACTTTCCTCAAAAGACCACTTCAGACATCAACCTAAATGGTTCTCATAATGTTTTTTTTTTTTTTCTGTATACGAAATCATCAAATGACTTCTCCCGCTCTGGGCGAAGCGGAAGGGAGTGTCAGAATATTACTGACTAAAATCCACCCGTGCTCCTCCCAATGCCCTTTGCGTTTCAAGGCCATGGTGACTCTTTCGTACAAATTCCGAAACCTTTCGTTGATTCGTTCCACATCAGCTACGTAAATCTTTTATGACACTGACAGCACATATTAATTATTCAAATCAAAATGAAATTTCCTCAGTTACGAATACAATACAACGGATAAACAATTTAAGGAGCTTTGAGTATAAGACAGATGCTCAAAGCAATTTCTGGAACAACAGACAGAGGAAAATTAAACCTCATAAATTAGTTACACAATAATGTTAACTCTGAACAAACATTTAGTAGGTAATTCAAGACAGGAACAATGATCTGTAAAAGTTGCGACATTGGTTCAAAACAGCAGTTTTGGCAATACATCCAGTATTGCAAAAAAAACCGTTGATTTTGATATAATATGAAATCAAAGTCTGTCTCGAAGATTCGACAGTGGTGACCCCATAAAACTAGGTATCTCCTTATTTGTGCGCTGGCTAAGCAGAACAAATAAGGTTTAAAATCCCGGTCACAGCTAAGGCAATCCATTTGACATGCGGAAATACACGGTACGGAAGACGCTCTGGGCAACGGGAAACGCAGGGCGATTCCCGGCCAACGTAGGCGCGGGCCTGCGGATAGCGAGCTATCGGTGGCTCGCCGTCCGATAGCAACCAGGCCCGAGTCGACGGCGCGTCGTGTTCCACGCGCGCCTCAAAGAGCCTTTAGCAACGAAGATGATGCGCCATAGAGTCAGTGCCTGCTAGGGTTGGGGAATTTGTTTGAAAGAGTCACCGCGGCCCTGGAACGCAAAGGGCACAAGAAGGATCGCGGGTGGGTTTTAGTCAGTAAGAGTCTGACACTCCTTTCCGCTCCGCCCAGAGCGGGAGAAGTCATTTGATGTATTCCCATCCAAAAAAAAGGATCAGTATTTTAAGTGCAGCAAGCAAACAAATAAAAAAAACACGTTTTCAAAAAAATAAAGAGAAACTTTTTGTCGTTGAAAGAAATCTAAAATTACCTTCTATTGTATTGCATTTCATATCATTTTAAATAAAATTAATTTATTTCGGAAACCAGTCCATATATACCTACATTGAGTATAACATTTGTACTTATTATATTAAATTAAATCGCATTACAAAAACACAAAATTACAATACTGTCATTAATTATACCACCACACATGACACATTACTAATTTCATTTTCTCAATTTTTGCGCCACACAGCAATTAGGTCGACCTTTTCATTCTTCCGACTTAATTCGTTAACAATCAACAGGGTCCATTCACTAATTATCGTCCAGTGTGTGGGGACCTAAACCAACATAGTCCACTGTATATAGGTATGCTCCTTCCGCTCCGCCACAGTAAAAATATGGAACAGTATGGAAACTAAGCCCATTTGTTGAAATAATTACCTACGCTCCAGTAGAGAGTTAGGGTTGTCACTTTTAATGTTTGTAATAAGTGTTTTATTGGAACGAAGTTCTTTAACACGGCTTGCGGTAGGAGTTGACTGGGAGAAATATAGTCATGCGAAAATGCGTTAGTGCATGTTATTCCATGCGACATTCTTCTTTGATCAAGAAGTAAATAATATCTACCATTGTAAAAAAAATAATTACAAACTGAATATTGTTTATCATTTCTATGCCATTTTATTCCATTTCAATTATACCTAATATCTGCCCTAAAATTTTGATGAAGCATTTCTGTATGTTGAAAAATTATTGTTACTTATTTTGTGAAGTAAGTACGTTCCTATATGTATGTTTCGAAGGCTAAATTTCCTTTGACAAGACTAGAATATAATGCTGTCGTAAAATTATGGTCATTTATTTTTTCATACTCGTAAGAATTCATTTATTCCATATGCTATATAAATTATAATAGGTACAATATAAATTACAATCAGTCTTCGGTATAAGGATTTAATACTAGTATTAATCTGTGCTTGGGTACTCAGTTTTTGCAAAACGAAAACCTCAGTGGCCCATCTATAGCCATTATAATAGTGTAGGTATTATCTATGAACACGGCACCCGCCACTGAGAGCACCGCGAAGGTCCCTTAGGGGCCTCGTAGATGTGCGCGTCTGTGTGAGTGTGCCGTTTCGATCGTTTGTTCGTAGTTTCTGTACTGTTCCATATTTCTACTGTGGCTCCGCCCAGAGCGGGAGAGGTCATTTGATGATTTCCGATCCAAAAAAAAAGGTCTCTCTCTACGTATTTATTTATCTAACTACTTAATCTAAAATACGCCCTATTCCTTTATTTGAGCCTGGCAATCTTTATACATCATGTCAAATTTTCCCGTTTCAGAACGCCGTGTTGTCTCGAATTTTACATAATCTTTTAACGCGCAGAATGCGGCATTCATCGCTTTTTGACAATCGAAGGCGGGACCTTCGCTTCTCAACAACAATATCACTTGTATTATCAACAAGTGAATGAAAATATCTCAACATCGTTTAAAGCTATAAATCATTTCTCAGCCTTTTTGTTGAGAAATTATTTGCTATTAAAATACTTGTGAAATGAACATGCGTGCTTTGTTCACTAAGTTATTTGTTCCACAACTCTATAAATAAGTAAAGTAATCGTTCACGTTTCTGACAGGGGTTTAGGCTATTTTCAGCCTTTTAGACAAGTGTTGTTCTTTGAAGAAAGCTTTGTTAGTTGGAATTTGAGACCGCAACCGATCTCAAATTTCATGGAAATGCCTAAATTTCATCGTGAATGTTTGATAACACGGCAACGCAGTTTTTTTTAAATTATTTAGTTAAAACTCACTGCCATGCCGACGTCTTTGGTATTTTATTTAAGTAGAATTGTTTCATTTATGTGTGTTCTTTTCCAGGGCCTCAAGTCTGCTATTACAATAGTTAGTGTCAGAATGGTTTATCATATGGTTGATTTTAACAAGGCTTTTTTTTGTGTTGTGGCTTCATCGTTTAACTAACGATGATTTTGCCAATGTCAAGGTTTGGAGAGGAACTAATGATCGGTTCTCATTAACGATAGTGAATTTGAGACAGTTTTTGTTGTGAATCGAGGTTCAAAAGAACAAAAAGTTTTTGGATTATATAGATAACAGCACTTATGAGTGTTAAGACACGAAGGTAAATAAACAAAAAAAGTAACAGATAATATTAGTTATAACTGGATTTTATTAATATTAATAAATTTAAAAAGGATTTTAACTGCGGGGGAATGGACTAAAGATAAAAGGAAAGGAATGTTAACTGGGCGAGGAATATCAGAAGGGAGTAAATCATAAAGGGGAATTATTAAACGAGGGCAAGAAAAAAATATATGCTCCAGAGTACCTTCCTCCAGACCACATTCACATAAGGAATTGTCACTCACGTGGATTTTCTTCAAAAAAACTGGAGTGCAAACAAACCCAAGGCGAAGTCTAATTATGACTGAGGTAGCCAGTTTATTTAAAAATTTAAATTTACTGAACCAGCATTTAGTAGGGATAAATGGTTGAATGGAGCCAAAAAAATTCCCTTCAATAAACGGGACTTTTGCCAATGTGAATTCCAGCAGTTCATCATCTCGGGTTTAACAAGACAGCGCAAATCTCGGGGATAGCAGGATGTATGTGATTCGGCACCAATCCGAGTAGCCGACTTGGCGATCGAATCTGCACTCTCGTTACCAACAATACCAGAGTGGCTGGGATCCAAGCCAAAACAACATCTATGCCTAAACAGTGACAACTAAAGAGGATTTGTTTGATCTGTAAAATAAGGGGACAATTGTGACGAGATCGAAAAGGCGATTTTACTAGGTCTTGTAGGCAGCTAAGGGAATCCGAGAAAATTATGGATTTGTTTAGACTATGCGATTCAATATAAGATACCGCTTCCAAAAGGGCTATTCCTTCCCCAGTATAAATGGAGCCATTTGGAGAAATGCGAAAAATCAGGATTATTTTGAATTTTGGGATCCACACAGCAGATCCGACATTGCTATTAACTGACAGCTTCGAGGCATCTGTATATATTGTGAGCCAGTCCTGCCAGTCCTCAGATAAAATCTTTTTGAAGCTATCATTAGCAGCAGGGTCATGTTTTGAGATACCAAAGTTAAATATAATTTTAGGTTGGAAGAGTAAAGAGTTAAAATTTACTTCAAATAAGGGGTTCAAATCTGACAAGTTTGGTAATCTACTAATAAATTTGAAAATGAAAATAATATATCTAGTTTTAATTTCCGCGAATATTAGTGGGTTGCAGGTATGCACCTCCCTCCCGCCCGCTATATTATGCACATGCAAGATTACAAGGCAAATGCAAGGATTTTATGCACATGCAGGAAGGCAAAGCAAAACCCAACACCAATACCGACACGTGTTTCACGTGTTGGTTATTTGTGTACAACTACCCACAAACATTCGCAGTAAAGGGGAAGAAACTAAATTCGTCTGGTCATTCAACAGTGACCAGACCAGACGAATTTAGTTTCTTCCCCTTTACTGCGAATGTTTGTGGGTAGTTGTACACAAATAACCAACGGTGGCAGTGTATAATGGCGCCTTGTACTAAATTCTCAGTCGCAACTCAACGGTCAGCGAGTCAACACGTCCCCTGAGGATGCCTCGTGGAGAGGCGAAACACGTGTCGGTATTGGTGTTGGGTTTTGCTTTGCCTTCCTGCATGTGCATAAAATCCTTGCATTTGCCTTGTAATCTTGCATGTGCATATTATAACGGGCGGGAGGGAGGTGCATACCTGCAAACCACTAATATTCGCGGAAATTAAAACTAGATATATTATTTTCATTTTCAAATTTAAAATGGATTTCCGCAAAGTAACGCCTGACTCAATCAATTTTTTTTTTTTCATCTACTAATATAAAAGCGTCACTATGACTTTCCAGTGGTCAACCACTTACACTCCACTGAACGAAATAGCATGGTAATCTCGTACATAATGTCAAATGAATTACAGACCTATGCGGTAATCTGCTAAAACGTTGACAGTTCATTTGATCAGTGACCTACCTTTAGAACGTCGTTGTGCAGTCATTTCTTTTAATAGCTCGGTTATCAAAAAGTATTACGAGACCATTGACCGACCAATGTTCGACCATTATGAATTTAGCAGATTACGAACTTTTAGCAAAATGACAATGGCATCGTCTTAGAATGACAAATTTATAAAAATAGCAGATTTGGGGCCCTGATGAAAACAATCAGGTGGCGAATTTGGAGGAGAAAACCAATAAAAAAAAGATTGACGGGTCAACGGGATCCGCTTGTGGAGTAAGGCAGCTGAAGGAGTAGGTGACTTTTCAGGTTTAACGGTCAAACGTGACGTTTTCTTATCAAATTAACCACATTTCTCCACGAAAAAAGGTCGCAAAACTAACAATAGAACTTAATGGCAAATAAACAGAAGTATAAAGTCCTGTCTGAATCCCGCACGTTTTATTACCGGCTTAGCTAAAATCCGCTTTTAGTTTCACTTCACTTTAGAACACATGTACATGTGTTCTAAAGTGAAACTAAAAGCGGATTTACAGTATGTATGTAAGTACATCCAATACCGCACAATACAGATATGTGTGTTGATCTCTTTTTGTATGGGTTTCTGTGCAATGAGAGATCAACTTATACTGGGATATTGTGCTTGATGCTCAGTTGTTCAGTGGTGGATAGGTATGTACATAATTTTGCGCTTATATCTTGGAGGATGATCCGAAAGCTATTAGAATTACAATAAAACGCATCTGAAGCCACGCGTGGTACTACTAGGTTTTATTGGGTAGTTTGTCTTGTAATTTGGGATTAAGTCTGACCCTGTGCATTGGTGTAGGTACGTAAAGTATTAAATATAAAATAAGTTATTTTGTCATAATCTAGTGGCTCGTGTTTCGTCTAAAGGCTTTGACACAAAAAAAAAACTCGAATATTTCGAAGATCACAATTAAAAAAACTTCAAAATTTTGGAACAATTCGAAAAAAAAAAAAAAATATTCATAATGCTCTTGACTCTAGTCTAGGTCACACGTGACAGAGTCTAGACAAAGTCGATCGAAGAAGAAGCGTGTTCACTCTAACTTTGAAGGGATCAGGGTTGAATGTGTTCAGAAACACAGACGCAGGCAGAGAGTTCCTTTGCTGTGCGCATTGTTCTCTGAACAATGAAATCCCTTATCAAATAAAGTTTGAACCGTCACTGGATCAGACTGCCCAAACGTGATTTTGTTTTGAACCTTTTAGTTGATTTTTGAAACAGATTATTTTTATATAAATATTTTACATGAAGTGACTGCGCCTATCTGACTTTCAGAACTAAGCGTCACTGGATCAGACTGCCCAAACGTGATTTTGTTTTGTACCTTAGTTTTTTGATACACAGGTTATTTTCATATAAATATTTTACATGAAGTGACTGCCTATCTGACTTTCAGAACTAAGCGTCACTGGATCAGACTGCCCAAACGAGATTTTGTTTTGTACCTTAGTTTTTTGATACACAGGTTATTTTCATATAAATATTTTACATGAAGTGACTGCCTATCTGACTTTCAGAACTAAGTTACTTGGCAACATGGGATTTTTTGACGTCCGACTACTGGTTGTAAAAGATCTTCAACCAACGACTGAATGTGCTTTCAAGGCACGGAGGATTCTTGTTCTCTAATTAATGGTCACCCATACACACACCGTCTCCTCGCGAAGCTTAATCTTGAAGGTCGATCGTGCGTCTGTCATTTACTTAGCCTCGAGTTAAGCTCGAATAGAAAACATTTATTCAACACAGAAACAGACACAACACAACAGCAACAAAATGCAAAATAAAAAAAATAACGATCTATATCTATACTAATATTAAATACTAGCTGCTGCCCGCGACTTCGTCCCCATGGAATCCCCGATTTTAAAACATTCTTTATCGCTGCTCCGCTCCTATTGGCTTAAGCGTGATGATATATAGCCTAAAGCCTTCCTCGATAAATGGTCTATTCAACCCAAAAAGAATTTTTCAATTCGAACCAGTAGTTCCTGAGATTAGCGCGTTCAAACAAACAAACAAACAAACTCTTCAGCTTTATAATATTATAGTATTAGTATAGATAAAGAGGAAAGATTTTTATTTTTGTATGTAATAAACTCAAAAACTACAGGACCGATTTCAAAAATTCTTTCACCATTAGAAACCTACATTCACCTTGAGTAACATAGGCTATATTTTATCCCCATATTCCCACGGGAACGGGAACTACGCGGGTAAAACTGCGGCACGCTGCTAGTAATAAAATAAAACAATAATGAAGATTAAAATTGTGCTGTACCCCTAGCACTACAACTTGCGAGAAAGTATTCGTATCGTTTACGTGAGCATTTCATATGGAAACATGAACAGCGCCTCTGGTGTGCCTAATTAGAACTAATTTGTGAGCACGAACATAGTCAAGTAAGTTTCGTATCGAATTCGTAACGTGACCTTGAGCCGTGCCCATACCGAAAGGGTTACCATCTCAGCATTGCTGGGCGTGAGACACCCAGCGCTGGTTTTCAGTTGGCACCCTGCAGTGACACACGGATCTGGGTAAATAAAAAATATATAAATACATATGTACTTCATCAATCATCATCAACAGCCTATTGCAGTCCACTGCTGGACATAGGCCTCTCCAATTGCTCGCCACTTAGATCTATTTTCGACTTCTCGTATCCAGTTTATGCCAGCCGTCCTGCGCAAATCGTCACTCCTACGCTACGTTTGCCGAGACACGGTCTCCACTCTATAACTCGTTTACCCCAACGGTTGTCGGTTCTGCGACTAATATGGCCAGCCCAATGCCACTTCAGCTTACTAATCCGGTGGGCCATATCGATGACCTTGCTTCTCTGACGGATCACCTCATTTATGATGCGATCCCTCAGAGACACACCGAGCATAGCCCATATGAGTCGTCACTAGGGTAGGTACTTACTTGATTAAATATATTCCATCCTAACGAATAAGAAATTATAAATGCGACAGTGACTTTGTTTGTTTGTTACGCTGACCCGATTTCAATGAATTTTAGCACGGATATAGATGGAAACCTGGACATGGTTACAGGCTACATTATTTCCGAAGAGTCTATATTATTAACGTGAACAAAGCCGAGCGCAAACATAGTACTATAATATTTATCTATGTTATGAAACCAAAATCCAATGAAATGTCGGTGAGGTTTCAAAGGCTGTCAAATTGTAGGATGAGCTTAATTAAGTATGAGTTATTAATTAAAGGAAAATCCATAACCCAATTTAATTTCGTTTGATCATAGAACCGTTTATCAACGCTTGGATATATTTTGTTATCTTCTACTATTTTATTGCTTTATATCAATGATTATAATTGGCTATTCTACTAATTATGTTGAATCTCTTGTGGCCTTATCGAGTGTCGTAACGCTACTGTTAAGTTTGTAATGAGTAGAAAGCTTGCCCTATAACATAATCATCCACAGCTCGGCTTCGTCCACTGCTGATCGTGATACTCTCTTTTATTGTGCTGCTACCCATGCTCACATTCCAGCTTCGTCTAGCAGTGTTATTCTGTTAAAATCTCACCGTGTGAGCGTAAAGTGAGCTGTTGAACCATAGCACCGGGTAGTCTGCCAGAACACCTCAATGTTGGGAGTCGCACTAACAAACACGCAAACGGCGTAAGTGACGTGGTTGAGTTCGAGACCATCATCGGCAAGAGTCGTACGTCGCGGTGGTCTCCGAGACAGCGAGTGTCCACCGGCCGGGCCGCCTCTCCAGCGCTGCACCTCAGCTCTCTCGCCGATGATGATGACGCGTAGCTCGATCATGTTACCTACGGGAGCCGTCTGCGTGTTTGTTGGGTGTTTTCCAACAACTTACGATATCCCTGTGAGATTGTTACAGAATCAACCATCTGGTTCTACGCGCGACGGTAACAATGGCCCCGATAAGAGAACCGGCGAAATGAGGGGGGTGCATCACTCCTTATTATATATTATTCTCAGTTAAAGACTTCTTAAACTTGTGACTAAGACTACAAGACCTCTTTTTTATATTGTGCGTAAAGTTAAAGATTCTTGAAGACAAGAGCGAATAGGTTATTTCTAAGTGCTTGTCGTGTACATAATCGCTTTCTATCAAGTGACATCGAGTGGCCAGACCCAAGCCTGTCAATTATATAAAAAATGCAGGTTGACTAAACAACTCTGCTAGCCACATTACGGAATAGAAGCGCGTATAGAGTCCATCTCAAACAGACGTTCTTGAACTCTGTAAACCTGTAACCTTTTAATCCTTTTCTTAACCTTTCACATCACGAAAACGTTTCACTATTTAAATTGTCTGAATGCTAATTTTGATGGCGTTGATGAGGCCGGGATTTTGGATATAAAATCATATGTCGGCAAGAACAGAAGGCTCATCAAAAGCTTTTATAAACTTTGAACGAAACCCTCCTTCACTCGAATGAAATTGGAAAAACTCCCGATTCGAATCTTCGATTCCAAAATACTTAGCAAGCTGTAACTCTAAATTTTATAGGAAGGCTTGATAGAGTGAAGGAGTGTTACTTTATATATGCATAGGGGCTACTCGACTTAAAATTTTAAGGACAAGTGGCCTTCTGCTGCCAGAGTGGTCTTCTTTCGCAAATTTTCTTGAGTTTCAATCTTGCTGATTGTCATTCCGTCGCTTGACGATCCATCAAACACGGTGAGTCGTCAGTATTACGGGGTACATATCTTCATGTAATTTTTTAACTTTGTTTGTTTATTTGTACCTCTGTCTGTATGTATGAGTGGAATAAACTATTTTTCTTTCTTTTTCTTTTCTTAAATGCTTCCTTTTTCCGAAAGGATTCAGATCTATTGTTTCTTTAGATTTGTGATGGGAATTCCTTCGTATGATGATGATGAAGTTTTCTATAGGTATAAGAGCTCTTCTATATTTAAGTTTTATGAGCATAAGTCGTATCACACCTGCATAGCCCACAGGATAAGTTGGAGGTGTGCCTATGGCACAACTGACAGTTATAATTATTTCGGTTCCATGTTATTGGGAATAAGCTTCATCTTACTGCAGCCAACAATACTGCTCGGCTCGGGAACCAAATCAAGTTCACCAGTAGCTCTTGCGGCCTAACAAGATAGTTTCAGATTCCTTTAATTGCTATTGTTTTGGCATTCCTTGATTAATTCACAGTTTCAAACAATTGCTTGCCTCATTAATCATGCCAGAGTAAACTGACTTTCAAAGAGTCTGGTCAGTTAGATATAGGTTTTGACTTTATGAATACAGTTGGTCTGACAGCCAACTCACTGTGATCGAGAATAATTAGCATTGTTCCCAAGATCCATAGGTATTTCCTAATAAATAAGGGTTAAAGTCAGTAATCCTTTATCTTGCTAAGGACATACTTGAAAACTTGAACACCAGTGTATATTACCAAAAATCGAAAAAAATGGTGATCATTCCTTGCGTGGGGCCACCACGCAAGGAATGATCACCATTTTTTTCGATCAAGAAAAACTAATGAACCGATGTTTGTACCGCAGCAAAAATTAACGCAGCGCTATCATCACGCGAGCAGCGAACTACTGAACGAAAATCCTGCATCGCGGTATTAGAATTTTCCGTGCAAATTGAACACATACAATAGTCCGAATATCAATTACGGGGCAGTTGCCAACCGGCCACAACATCCGTAAGGTCGGACGATCCTCATTTTTCTGTGGAGGCTTGCGAGCCTTTACATCCTGCTCCGCATATTGTATTATAAAAGTATTCTATTAAATGTGTATTATGTTAAAAAAGAATGTATTATACAAGTACCTATGTTACTGCTATTCGTGTATAGAATCAGTTACCGCCAGCGAAATGGAAACATGTTTAAAAATAAATTGAATAAAATGTTAATTGAAAATGTATATTATAATCTTTATGAGTTTTTTGATAAAAAATAATTTATGATCATGTCGAAATTGCTAAAAATACTATTGCTTATCTGACTTGGGTAGACTGTTGAAACTAAAAATGTAATGTTTATTAATAAGACCTTAATGTACACAGTTATGCAAGAAATTTATCTTTATCATACTCTTTACTTACAAAAGGTCTTTGGAATTTACTGAAAAACACCTGGTTGTAAAGTAAGGAAACGCAATAGAATAAATTATTTAAATAACACGTAGATCGAATAAAAGCTCCCGCAGAGAGGCGCAATACGACGATTCGACCACCTTTTCTTATTCAAATTGGACATGTTATCAATAAAACATTTCTTGAGGACGAGAAATGTTCTGGCTTAGTGAATTAGTCTGAAAATAATAGCAGGCACATGGATCGATCTTCGGGGCTTAATAATACTTGTCGAGGTGTATATATGGATGGGTGGGGATCTAACATACAGTGCCTCCTCTGTTACTCGGAAAGCACTCTAAGCCTAAAATATAAATGACAACATGGACCAATCTCGGTTGTTATTTCAAGATATATGAAAGTCGCTACGGTTAACTAAAGGTCAGAAAATCGGAAACCAGTCCCGCCATGAGGTATCGTGTACCCTGGGCATGCCGCCATTGCGGCGATAAGTTCCCTCTTTGAAGAGTGGTTGGAGAGACGCCACAGCGTCCTCACCTTCTGCCTGACGCTGGTGCTCATCGGACACGGCTGTTCTGGGAGGTAATTGTTTCGGATTCAGCGGGAGGACACGTCCCGAGTGTCAACATTGTGTGGATCGCCCGGAGGACACCGTGGAGGTCTGCTCTGCTTAGGCAGAGCATTTGTTCGAAAGAGTCACCGCGGCCCTGGAACGCAAAGGGCACTAGAAGGATCACGGGTGGGTTTTTACTCATTAAGAGTCTGACGCTCCTTTCTGCTCAGTCCAGAGCGAGAGAAGTCATTTAATGATTTCCCAACAAAAAAAAAAGGTATCATGTACCCTGTTATTGGAAGTCAGATGCATACGGTAAGAATGTAAGCCGAAACTAATAAAGTTGAAAAAGTCTAGGCAGATTGTTCATAGAATCTTTTCTTCGAAAGTCTTCATCATATTACTATCGAGGCACATATTATGTGCATACCTGCCTAACTTTGCTCTCAAGTTACGAGCCCATTTTCAGATGGACAAGAAACAGCGTCTCAAGACAACATAAACTGAACCTGCTGCCTTTAATTCTCGATACATTTAATCTTTTACGAGCACAGAATGTCTGTAAAAGTTGCTGAATTTGCTGTTATCACTCAAGACCGCTCTGTTAAACTTTATGCGTCAGTATTATCGTTTATGAGTGATATTGTTACGTTTGTTTAACGTACTAGAAACGAATGTGCTTTGGTTTCCTCCGTAATGGGTCGTTTTGAATTGAATGAAATTACTGTACATAAAGTTAACTGTCACTACATATTGTAAAACGAAGACCTCCCGCTGTGTTTGATGATGATCTCATAAACTACGGAACGGATTTACATACAGTTTTCGCGTTCATTATGGACGTGGCATGGCACGCGACGATGGCAAGAGACCAGACGGCATGTCGTTATTTCCATGGAAGATGGGTAGGACATTAGTGTGGGACGCTACTTGTGTCGATACTCTTGCGCCATCCCATCTTCCTAGCACATCGTGCTATGCTGGCGCTGCCGCTGCGGAGAACCTCAAGCGGCGGAAATATAATAACCTTGTTGGCAGTTATATCTTCGAGCCGTTTGGGGTTGAAACTTTTGGTTCGTGGGGTCCGAGTACTCATAACTTATTTGAAGATTTGTCAAGACGTTTAGTTGACACTTCGCGTGACCCAAAGGCTGGCTTTTACCTTGGACAAAGGATAAGCATTGCCATATGGCGTAGTTATACTACCAGCCTTTTGGGTTTATTACCAATGGCCAGCGATGCGGGGGAATATTTCGTCGCCATTTTTTGACTACTTTTATTTTTTGTTAGTTAAGTGTATTTTTTATTTAAGTGTACATATAGTAATTTATTATTTATAAATAAATTGTTATAATAATAATAAAATATTTTACTTTGTGATTTATTGGTGGGTGTTTTGTGTAAATTGACAAAAACACGATACTTTTTGTTAGAGATGTCGGAAAAATTGTTAACGTAGTAGTATATTTATGTTCTTAAAATAACTCCCTATATATTCTTTCATCACACACTGAAAGGAATCTTCCAAGAAGGTTTCTATCTTCAGCAATAAATCTGGCCTTGTCCGTCAGTCCGTGAGACACTCGCATTTTTCAAACGCAACAATATCGTCTTGAACTATAGCAATAAATCCACCAGTGTTACAGAGTGCAAGAATTCCTAGTACTGAAAAGTTAAAAGTGCATAAAAATAATTAAAAAGTGAACAACCTGACCCGCACATTCAAATCTACTTATCTAATATTATAAAGAGGAAAGATTTGTATTTTTGTATGTAACGAATAAATTCAAAAAATACTGAACCGATTTCAAAAATTCTTTCACCATTAGAATTTCACCCTGAGTAACATAGGCTATATTTTATCCTCGTATTCCTACGGGAACGGGAACTACGCGGGTGAAACCGTGGGGCGCTGCTAGTCATGAATAAAAGTGCGGTGCCCACTTTCTTACTGAACTCTTCTGTATACAACGTGTAACCAAATAAACACAGTAATATGAAAGGAAATCACTGTACTCATAGTTTGAACTGCGGGTTTTAACCCAGCCGGTTTGAACCCGCGACATATAATTCGTTATTCAGGGCCGTTACCACTCTGCCACAACTGCTCCAACGTCAGAATAGATTTTCGAGTTTCAGTCAAATAGTACACACATTTATCTGTAACACCCGCGCACGCTTCATGGATGTTTTTTCACCATCTGAGCAGACTATATCCCATTCACGATAAGATTAGACATTGAAATACATATTTTTTACAGTCCGTTCAACCGATTTTGACTTCTATTGTGTTGGCGGCATGACACACGGTAGCTGCAGGTAACGGTATTATAATCAGGTTTTTGCTTTTAATGCTATCCTTTTGCCTACGGAATAGAAGTAAAAATCGGTTGAACGGACTGTAAACAATTTTGTTCCAATGTGTAATCTTATTGTGAATGGAGTATAGATAAATGGAAAAAAAAAAACGGAATTTGATTGAAATACCTACAATGGTTTATGTAATAGGGTGGGCTTGTCAGAACCTACCTGACAAGTGGAAAAGTCAAAATGCGTCCTCGAACAGGAACAGCTGTCCAATAATCTGATTGAGAACGTCCCAATTTCGGACCTTTGTTAAAAGCATAAATATGGACACTCCTTGTCAGACGTCATGTCATTTTCGCCGACATAATGGCTTTTCATCCATCTCGCTAATAAAATAATTGAATCGTAAAACACTCGTAAAATTGAGTCGTAAAAAGCCTACAGATATTGCTTTCATTGTAATTAAGTGGTCTACTGCCATAGTTTTGTTATTAAGATCTTATATTAATGGCTTTTGATTAAGTGATTTGGCTTCGTCTGTCCAATTTTGGGGCCGCTTCGTAACCACAAGACTGCCCAAAAAAATGAGTGTTATGTTTTCAGAGTTCGTGTATGTATTCCACCATAACTTCTTAACGGCTTAACCAATATCAATATATGTCATATCGATAGAAGCATTGAGTTATCCCGGGTAACATAGATTTGTTAAAATTTTAAAAATATTAAGGGGGCGCCATGATTCACAAACAAAAAATCCAAAAACAAACTGTTATCGCCTAAAACTTGCATAAAAGTATGAAATTATTAAAAAATACGCCTGCCATGTCAAAAAGTGAACTAACAAATTAAAAACAAGAAAGATAATATAATAATGTTTTCATTGCAGTCGGGGGAACTGTAAAGAACTATTTAAAGTGGTTTTTTTTCTAATCTTGTTACACTGTAAGTTGATCCTTATAGGATTGGGAATATGATGAAGAAGAATAGCTCCTAATAAAAAAAATCATAAGCAGTGGCAAAAAAAGCACCATTGCAAACCGTTTTATTTAAAACTAGCAACGCCCTGCGATTTCACCCACATCGTTCCCGTTCCTGTAGGAATATGAGGACAAAAGATAGCTTACGTCACTCGGGGATAGTGTAGCTTCCCAACAGTGAAAGAATTTTTCAAGTCGGTTCAGTGGTTTCGCAGCCTATTCAATACAAACAAACAATCAAAAACTTTCCTCTTTATATTAGTATAGACGAAACCGTCAATTTCCTATTGTTTTCAGCACAGCGTGATAAATTCCAGTTTCCAGAGATTAATCCAGGTTACCCATATTAAAGTACGTCTCACCCTTCATAAGTTTTTAATCCTTTAATCGCTTTTCAACACCTTTTAAATTAAAAGCACTGACACTTATCTCACTTCTGAAATCACATGGTAAACTTTTCACATATTTAAAATTTACCTCATGTTTCGGGCGCATTTGTATAGATACTTAAACATTTGAATGTGGATGGTCAATTTGGTCATATCACCTGACTATTACAAATACCGTAACATGTATATCTGATCACTACATAGTATAAAACAAAGTCACTTCCCACTGTCTGTTTGTCCCTATGTATGCTTAGATCTTTAAAACTACGCAACAGATTTTGATGCGTTTTTTTAACAAAGTTATCCAAGAGGAAGGTTTATATGTATGCATGCATGTTATAGTAGAGAAAACATTAGTATCTACATAAATGTACTATAATATACATATATACATAAATTGTTAACAGATATTTCGAATACAATAAGTCCCGTTCTAATTCAATTATAAATCATTGAATTTGAACGAGATTTGTGCAATGGTCTTATTGAGAAAAAAGAGTTTGCAATCTTGCGCTATTTTTAAACTCACGATGTTTGCGATTCTCTTTAAAAATTGTGTGAAAAATCTTCGGATAGAAGGTTACCGTGTTGAAACAGTAAGGAGAGCATACTCACAATAACGACTAAGTTTGTTGTGAAATTTTTTATACAAAACTAAAAATAATTTGAATTTATAATCTAAAAATCATTATTAAAACTAAACAAATTACTATGGATAAATTATAAATTAGGCAGAAAATTGTTTGTCAGACAAATCTTACGCAGTCGCTGTACTTTTATTATGTAGTGGCTTAGTCGCGCAACTTGTGATAATATATATAAATAGTCTATCTAAAACTGAAAGATTTTTTTGAATCGGATCAGCAGTTCCTGAGATTAACGCGGTCAAGCAAACAAACAAACGAACTCTTCAGCTTTTATATTAGTGTAGATATCAACGTCATCCGATCATTTTTAAGGAATTCCTAACAAACAAACAAACAATACATTTTAAAATAGCAGCTGAATGATTTTAGTACATCAATTTGAACACTAAAAGGAAAACACATCGGCTCCAGCCAACAACATCTTGTGCATTTAGATAAACAATGATTTTGAGCGTAAACTGTTCTCAAACAAAGTCGACTCGACCATTGACACTGAAACACACGTGCAATAAAAACTAATGATAAAATGATAAATGATTTTTATTTTGTAAGTAGGTTATAAAAAACACTTTTACACGTCAATCTTTTTTGGCCGTTATAAACTAGATGAGGCCGGTGTTTCCTAGCTGACTACCCTGAGAAGAAACACCGAAACAAACTCAGAGATCAAGGTCACTTTTGAAGTTCATACAATTGTACTGGTCAAATCATATGAGAACCATGTAGGTTGGTGTCTGAAGTAGTCTTTTGAAGAAAGAACCACACAGATTTGAGTAGACCTGTCCAAACAGTGCAAGCATTTGTCAGTTATCGTGTAGCTCAAACTTAGAACTTTAAGGAGCTCAACGATTTGACGAACAATACCAAAGTAAGGACATTTAGGTAGGCACATAAAGAACTTAAACCGCCAGACTAACATGAAATGAACCCCTGACATAGCGATCTACATGGTCCTCATATTCACAATATGTTATACGTATATTTCGAAGAATTCTGAATTTTTACGTTACTGGGTACACGATACGTTTCAAGGTTCTTGCTAGTTTAAAATATTATTACGGCTAACAAAGATTTAAAATTAATTTTGGAACATGTAATAATCTAATCTCAAGTAGCCCTTTATGTTCCACTGCACAAAAGCCTCTGCTAGGGTTGCGGAATTTGATCAAAAGACTTGCCGCGGCCTTGGAACGCAAAGAGCATTAGGAGGAACATGTAACACACTTTATCATGAAAATACTACATACTAGCAACGCCCCGCGGTTTCACCCGCGTTGTTCCCGTTCCCGTCCCGGCAATATGGGCACTCCACAATAACGTAGCTTTCTATTGGTGAAATAATTTTGAAATTCGGTTCAGTAGATCCAGAGATACAACGTCACAAACTCACAACCACACAAACGTTACCTCTTTATAATATTACTAGCAGTGCACCGCGGTTTCACCCGCGTAGCTCCCGTTCCCGTGAGAATACGGGGATAAAATATAGCTTATGTTATTCAGGGTGAATGTAGTTTTCTAATGGTGAAAGAATTTTTGAAATCAGTCCAGTAGTTTTTGAGTTTATTCATTACATATAAAAATACAAAACTTTCCTCTTTATAATATTACTATAGACTAGCTTCTGTCCGCGACTTCGTCCCCGTGGAATCCCCGATTTTAAAACATTTTTTATCGCTGCGCCGCTCCTATTGGTATTAGCGTGATGATATATAGCCTATAGCCTTCCTCGATAAATGGGCTACCTAACACCGAAAGATTTTTTCAAATCGGACCAGTAGTTCCTGAGATTAGCGCGTTCAAACAAACAAACTCTTCAGCTTTATAATATTAAGTATAGATTATAGATTTCATATAGGTACAGCTTTTGACACACAAAACTTTCCTTCATCCATAACTAAGGTCACATTGTTTTGTACCAGGGTTACTGCTACCTTTTGATTCACACTCTGTTGGCTTCTTCTACAATTACGTTTTAAATTGTTCGGGTAAACAGACGCAGTGTGACGTTTCACTAATGGGTGGTAACCTTGAACGCAAAAAGGTTTGCACACAAGTCAACCTCTCGTCAACACAAAAAATGTAGATTCATAACATCGTACCTGTATCTTCGATGCAGAATTATTCTTATTAATAATTTACTTTTTCATTATTCTTGAACTCGTCTATGGCATTAACAGACATTTATAATTTATCGGTCCTAAGATTCAAATTAGTGTTAATCTTTTTTTATTCAAAATGTGTCATTAGCTATCTAAACTTCGAAAGAAGTCAGCTCTCACGAAATTTAATTTAGTACAACCACGTGGCCCCGTAGATTACTATCTGTTACATATCAAGACTCCGCCGTGCCTCGGAAAATGTTAACTGTTAAGCCAGCTGACTGTCCACTAAAACGGAGAGAAGAGGTTTTATGCAGGTACTAATGTAACTGCATAAAATAACCGCACCGCTTCAGTAGACAGAGATTGGCGAGCTTCTTTAAAAAATACTGAACTCTGAAAATACTGACTCATACAAAACTGGAAAACGGAGCGAGGCAGCGGAGTGTGGAAACGGAACGGGGAAGCGGTAAAAACTGCCGGCAGCGGCAGCGGACTAGCTCATAATCAGCACTTTAACGTTCCCACTGCTGGTACACAGGCCTCCTCTCTAGGAGAGGGAATGGGCCGTAATCCACCACGCGGGCCCAGTGCGGGTTGGTGAATGTCACATGTCTTAAAATTTTTGGTTCTAGGACATGCCGGGTTCCTCACGATGTTTTCCTTCACCGTTTTGAGAGCAGTGGTGATGAAATTAATTACACAAAGTAATGCGGCTGGCTGGGTTTGAACCCGCGACCTACAATTCGTAAGCCGTTGCCACTCGGCCACCACTGCTCGGCGGACTAACTCACGCGACGAGTAATTTGAGTGATCCAAATGACTCGTTGCGTGAGCTAGTCCGCTTCTGCACAGTCCATTACTTTACTCCGCACTGCCTCGCTCCGCACCAATGGACTGATAGCCTTTAATCCGACTGTTCTTTGCATATCTTTGACAGTCATTACGGTTGGCTTCACGTTACCTAGTAGGTAACTGCAGTGCTATTCTCTAAAAGTCAATTTCGTGGCTGTAAGCTGCGACGAGCTCGTCGACGAGACAGCCTTGAGATCGATCGAGCGAGTAGCGCTGATCCAAACGGTATTCACTAGCGTGGCTGTGCTCGTCGACGAACTCTAAGCTGTAGTCTCCCGTCGCTGTTTCGTCGACGAATTAGGGCTTCGAAACAAATTATTTTAGGGGTTTAAAATTTTAAATAAAGGTTTATCTTTAAGTATTTTATGGAATAGAGTAAAACTATACACAAATTTCATAATAATAAAAATGTATTGCTCATTTAAATGTTACATTTTAAGGCTGAATGAAGATTCCTTTGCATATAACGAGCAACGCGACGATGAATACGAACGTAAACAAAAAACAACAGATGCGATTGAAAACTTTTATTTATATTGTACCAGTAATTATTGCTTTATATCTAAATATGTACTTTCTTGTTTTAACTAATTAATTGTGTTATCATCTGTGCATAAAGTAGTGCATACCTACTGTGATTTTCTATGAAGTGCCTAGACCTAAGTTTGCAATGTACAAATTGTTGTTTAAAGTGTTCATTTTTGTGAGACAAATAATGTATGATTTTAATGGTAAATAAAAGGAACATATTATTTAGGTGTATCTATTTAATTTCTCATGAACCATACTGCACATAATAAAATTAGGACAATCATTTAAATATCTATGTTCTCAATTATAATATCTAATAGTATGCCCATCATACTGTTATTTATACACATCTCAAATAAACCAGTACATAATAGTAATTGTACAGGTATCTAAAGAAATTAAGATCTATGCAATTATACTATTTAAAATTAACATTCACAAATGATACTTTATTAAAACCAAAATGGCAATCCATGAATTCTATGATTATTAAGTCAATTTATGGTGAGCATATTTTAATCACAATAATTAAATAAAAAAAAGATTAACCAAAAATTTAGCATTTTAGACATGACATGCTCACCACAATTGATTAACTAAATCTTGCCTACTTATCTGCCCACTCTCTAAGGCATCATATCTTAGAGCCCGATGCATCAGGATTCCAAGTAACTTAGATTCTTCATCTATCTATCAGTCAGTTAGGTCTAACTTAGGAGCTGGTAGCCCGGTTTGATTACACATGTTGTGAAAAACAGGAAGCTATCACTATCTTTCCCATCATTATAGGATCATAGTGCAATACCCGGTGAACTAACAAACATCTGAAGCGCCCTTTCAGTATCCCAATAGTCCTCTCCACACTGTTCCATGCACTGCTGTGCAAACTGTTGTAATGGTTCTCAGATGTTCCTGGTTCTGGATTACTAAAGGGGGTCATAGGATATCCTGAGTCACCTGTAATAAATAAAGGAAGCTAGAATAAACTGCAATGTTGACTTGTGTTTTAGTTATAATTGTATTGTAAATTTATAAAACTTACCAAGGAAACGCACTATTTCTTTGTTATTGTTTAAAGTTGGTTTCTAAATGTTGCTATACTGTAGTATTTGTAAAAACAATATTGTGTGTTGCACACAAAAAGTCACATTAACATGCAAGATATTCAGATCAGCATCATTAATCTGAAATAAGTATAATCATTAAGTAGGTATATACATTTGGATTCTTAAAATATCTACATTATTTTAATCATAGAAAATCTACAGTCTACCTACAATTAAAACGTTCCTGGCATACCTAATAGCTTTTTTTGGCAATAATATATTTCTTTATTTTCCTTAGGATGTATCATGGAAATCAGGGTGCCTTCAACAGAGCCTAGCACCCCAGAAATCTTGAATTTCTCATAACACCTGTAATCAGCATTCGAAATTCAAACTTTTTTTGTTTTAACAAGATTTAGACTAATAGGAAAATCTAGGTACTTTTTAATACTTACCTTGACTTTAGCACTTGTCCATCATTGTAGTTTTACGGGAATCTAATGATTGTCTTATTATTCAGAGCATCAACAACTTCGTTAATTGCCCTAGAGGCGGAAGTTTGAGATGATAGATAATAATATGTACCTACATTCTTGCCAATGATTTTTTGGTAACTTCCATTAGCCAAGAATGATAAGAGTGCATAATATTGTACTTATCTGAAAATAATTCAATGGTATCTTATTGTTGGTGTGTGGTTTGTTACCCATAATATCTCTAGCAAAGTAGCTGTAAACAAACCTTATAAGCCTCTTACGTTAAATCACTGGAACGAACTTGCGGACGCATATAAAGAGATAAATTGTTTTAATATCAATTAATTTTTCAGAAAGTTTGTAAATATGGATAAAATAATCACGGTAATCACGGGATATTGTTTAAACTTTCTTTGTTTCGCCTGTCGTGCTTTTTTCAAATCATCATTGGTCTTAGCTTCTAATAAATGTAACTTTATGATCAAACGAGCTGCTTTTTTAACATAAGTATGAAAAAAATAAACAATATCTAAGCCATACGCTCGATTATTGTAGCTTTTAGATTTGACAGTTCGAAGCGAGGCTGTGGGCGAGGCTGTGGGCGTCTTCGTCGCTGTTTTTTCTTAGGGAATACCAAAATGTATGAAGAACTGTCAATTTGCTCGCCGTTGGGTAGTTGTAACTCACGGCCGTCACAGCCTTGAGCGCTAGTGTAGCTTTACGCAGCTTAGTGAATACGAAACTGAGTTTCACCGCTGCGGCAGCGCTGTACGCAAGGCTGAATCCTTAGAGAATAGCATAGCTGGTCCTTAGAGGTCAGATAAGCAGTACAACTGCAATTCAGTTGTTGCAGGTTATTAAAAACTTACTCCTACATAGTTGACGAGCGTAGGGAAATACACATAATTATGTTATCTGAACCGTCTGTTAAGTTTGTCGAATTGACGAGCGTAGGCAAATATTTATGTTATCTGAACCGTCTGTTAAGTTTGGCGAGGTAAACAAAACAACCAAAATAATTCGTATTACCCATCTAGTAACTAGAATAGGTGACTACTTACCTGGGCTTTAAAGGCCAAATATGGTTAGGTTAGTAACCGATTGAAAAAGGCCAGGAAGATTACGGTTTTAGAACTTAAACAGTAAAATCGTCTGTGAAGTTGAGTGAGTGAAATAAATCTTAGTCATCATATCTAATATTCGCGACTTTTTAAGCTGCCAGTCACAACACTAATTCGATAGTGTGGTAACACGCTCTTTGGCGTTTTATCGATAGTGTAAATTGTTTGTATCAAATCTGCGCAGACGAAGTCGCAGGCGAAATGCTAGTATAGTTACATAAATATATGTACATATTACTAAATTCTGTCTTAATATGTAGAAAGCCACTTAAAATTAAGTTGTCTACTTAACAATGTAATATAACTCGTGTGGTTGTACTCGAGACATTAATTATAAATTCATCAAATAGGCCTTCTTCTTTTAAAAATTCAAACTTGTCTTTTAACGTAAGCGTAAATCTATACTAATATTATAAAGCTGAAGAGTTTGTTTGTTTGAACGCGCTAATCTCAGGAACTACTGGTTCGAATTGAAAAATTCTTTTTGGGTTGAATAGACCATTTATCGAGGAAGGCTTTAGTCTATATATCATCACGCTTAAGCCAATGGGAGCAGAGCAGCGATAAAGAATGTTTTAAAACCGGGGATTCCACGGGGACAAAGTCGCTGGCAGCAGGTAGTTGCAAGTATGTATATTTGCGAGACATATAAGAATAAGAATAAATAAATTTCATAAAAAATGACTATGAAATTAACTACTTTTATTTCGATACCCTGGTACAAACAAAAAACTATCGACAGTTCGACGCATCTCTTCATAGATTGTCAGGATATGTCATCTGTTGAGTTGCAGGCTCTTTCTTACTTTCTGCTCTTCGTTTATAAAGAACAGGTTGTCATTGGCTTCTCTATAAGAGCACCTAGCTGTAACAAATTCAGTTTCTGTGTAACAAGCAATAAACAATCTGAGTGTACTCACACTTTGTGTTTCTATAAATAAAAACAAGGAACATCGATAAACTTTAACAGCTTTAAATCGTCATAGTACAGTAGTGCCCATTTTTTTAAATACAAATTCCTTCTTCCGCTTTGGCAGAACGAAAGGGAGCGTTAGACTCTTACTGACTGAACTCGTGTTCCTCCTAACGCTCTTTGCGTTCCAGGGCCGCGGTAACTCTTTCGAACAAATACCTGGCAGGCACCCTGGCAGGCACTGACCCTAGGGGGTCCCATCTTATATGCTGCCATCGCTTTGAAGAGCGTGTGGAACACAAGTTGTTATCGTCCGCAAGTCCACGCCTACGTTGGCCAGGAATCGCCCTGTGGGTCCTGGCGCGAGTGGCGTCTTCTTCAGTTGCAGCGGCTGGGGCTTGAAGTTAGCGTCCTTCGCTAGCATTACTTCGCAGAAGGTGACTGCCTCCCATGCCCCCTCGCTCCGGACCATGGATTGAATAATGTCCAGTAGCGAGAGGTTCAGCCACGGCGATCGCCTTGCCGAGGACACGGCGTTGCTCAGCCCAAGCAGGGCAGACCTCCACCATATGCTCCATCGTGTCCTCCGGGATATTAGTATCGCTGCAATTGATTATCAGATACTATTGCAACAACTTCCTACCTTTTGAGCGTAAGAAACCTTTTGATCCAAAACTACATTCGGATGTTTGGGTAAAGTTTAGGTAACTATGACGAAAGGAAAGGGTTATACATATTGAATGAATGTTTGAGGTAGTTATCCGTAGTTTCAAAGTTAGATAGCCATCTTACTTTGAAATGACAGAACACATAAATAAATGAGGTGACGTTGTTTTTGTTTTGATTCGGATCTATTAATTAGAAATGCTTCAAAACTCAACGCCGAGTGGTTGAGCTGTCGGTTTTCTATTGTTCGCTGTACATTTATGGGGAGTATTATTATTATTCAACTTATTTATTTTATGTACGTATTTATCACATATTTTTTTTTTTTATAAAATAAATATAAAAACATTTAAAAATATAAAAAATAGTAGCCCACCGGTATCGGGAACAGGGCCCAAGCTATTGGCGGTCAGGGCTCCCGAGAGACGAACCTCCTAATTATGCGAGCCGTGTCCAGAAGTACTGCTTTCTGGATCAGGCCTTTGATCCAGCTGCCCAACGAGAGCATCTTGAGGTGCTGGTCGAGGCTCCTGGCAATTATGACATTGGCCGTCACAATTATCGGCACAATGACTGCTGTGTTCACATTCCACATGTCGACAACCTTGCGAGCCAAGTCAAGATACTTTGATTGCTTATCTTTCTCAGCCTTCACGAAGTTCTCGTCATGCGGGACAGGCGGATTATTCCGACATTATTATTACGAATTAAGGGCGCTAATATCACGCCCCAGCCGCTGCAACTGAAGAAGACGCCCCTCGCGCCAGGACTTATATATATATATATATTTTTTTTTTTTATTATTTTTTTTTGTTTTTTTATTATTTTTTTTTAGTTTAAGAGTTTTAAATAAAAAAATAAAAAAATGTAAATAAATAAATTTATTTTTTCATAAAACTTTGCCCCACACTAGGAATTTCTCCTGTGTCGTGGGTGCGTTCACAAACATACAATCTCACATACACAAACAGCCAGACCCGGAAATCTGTAGGTCATACAAATATTTGTTCCGTGCGGGAATCGAACCCACGACACGGCGCGCAGCAGCCAATCGCTCAACCACTGCGCCAACCGTGTCGTCATTTCAGTCATTGTCTACTAGACGTACGGTGATGAGGCAGCACATGGTGGATATCCAATCTATAAGCACAAATCGTTTTGAGAATGCTTTTGTGATGCATACCTACAGCTAAGGAGTGGAGTTCCCTGCCAGAGTCTGTGTTTTCTGATAGCTATGGGAGGATGAGGAATTTAATTCAGGAGTGATAAGGTTGCTTCTAGACAAGCATGCTCCATGGTGGACTATATCATCGTAAGTCTATAAATATTAATAATAATAAAAAACTTGTCGTTTTTACAGTTAGGATGGGTATTAGATCTGCATTTTTAAGGATGGGTAGTCATCAAATAACACGTGGAGTTCCTCCTAATGCTAGGGCCAGGATGACTCTTTCGAACGAATTTGCGGAATTGACTCTGACGGTACTGGGTCCTAAAGTAGATGGGGCTCTATAGGGTCAGTAGGCACTGACCCTATGGAGTGCACTAGGGTTGTTGAATTTGTTTGAAAGAGTCAGTGCGGCCCACTAGGACACAAAGGACACTAGGGTTTTTAGTCAGTAAGAGCCTAGACACTCCTTTTCGCTCGCAAATTTTGATATCGCATGTCATTTTGCTGACTTTGTACATTTGTTATCGCATTGCTGAGTAACAGTACGTCTCTGCTTTCAAAAAATATACTACACAAGTTTTAGTTAAAATCTCTTTAAAAAGTTGTAACACTAGAAAAAATACAGTAACCAAACGTTAGTTAAAAAAAAGTACCGAAATAAGCCCATTAGAAACGCGTGTTAAAATAATATTTAGAACCAAACATTTCTGGTGAAGACGAGGTAGATTTATGAACCATCAACTATGATGTGTTTATTTATAAATGGAACGTAAAAACCGCCAGGTTTATTTTATTGACGCGCTAAAAGGTGACGGACGAGGTGTTGCCAAGTATAAACAAATTGAAGAGTTGATTTATTAATTAATTATTGCAGGATGATTTAAACTGATTAAAGCGGATGTTGCGCTTTTAATTTAAACTGATATTGATGGTTAATAAATCATTTTTAGTTTGCAGTAATATTCTAAATTCATAGTGAAAACTTAGGTACAGTGAACGGCCATACAGGTGGAGGAGTTACAGATCACTTCGCTTTTACTGTTGGATTATACAGAATTAACCAGTGAATTCTTAAAAATATTTAATATTTTTAAACAAGAGTACGTTTTTTTTAAATTGTGAGATAGATTTGCTCTTGCCTCTAGTCTAGGTCACAGGTGACAGAGACAAAGTCGACGATGGAATGAGCTTACCCAGAAGAAGCCTGTTCACTCTAACTTTGAAGAGATTAACTGTTGAATACGTAATATTAAAATTTGTTTTATCAGTACAGATGTCTAATTTTTAGGTATTAACACGCAAAATGTCTTCTTGCGTGTTGATATCTTTTTTTTTTTGGATGGGAAATTATCAAATGACTTCTCCCGCTCTGGGTGGAGCGGAAGGGAGGGTCAGACTTTTACTTTTAGTCAATAAGAGTCTGTGCAAACAAATTCCGCAACCCTAGCAGGCACTGACCCTATGGGGCCCCGTCTTCTTTGCTGACGGTTGCGTGTTGATACCTAAAACGTTAACATATAAGGTTTTTTAATAACGAAGCCTTCAAAAATGGCATTTATTCCTGTTTCATGGGCAGTGATTTGCATGACTTATCTAAATACATAGTAAAGAGTTCGTATGTTTGTCTGTAAGCTTAATTACGTTACAAACATTGTATTACTACTGATTTAAGAATGAATTTGAGTTAAGAACGCTTCATCAAATCAAAAATCAGGGCAAAGTCTATTTCATGGGAGCAAAACCGTGAGAAAAGGTAGTTTCTATAATTACTCAAATCCCTCGAAACTACATAAACAAGAGCACAACACGTGATGCCACCACCGTTTCAGTTAACTCAAAACCGTGATGTTGTAAGTACGTTTCACCCAATAAATATTGTTCTTGAAACGTTCTACAAACATTTCGGAGTAATAAATACATTAACATTAACAAGTCGAAGGGAAACAGTGAAAAAACAGTTTTGTAATAAATCGTGTAATGGAAGTAGAGATGTATTCCACCTGTCGTTTGTGTGGGATACGTAAAGGCAATAAATATTGCGTTCTAGTACAACACGGAAAGTACTTTCAGTGCAAATATACGCCGGTGGCTTAATTGAGAGCGATTGTGACCATTTGGTAGACGGAATGCTTAGATTGTAATAGGGATGTTTCCTGAGTAAAAAATATATGATTATGTTTAGTCCGTCAGTTAGACTATAGAAAAATATTGGACACGTATTTTTTCCTTTATCAAATCTATAAAAACTGACGAAGATACAAAGCATCAAAGATCAGGAGTGGGGGCTTGTGACGTTACGGCTCGCTAAAAATTGTAGCGAGTAGTGACGTCACACGAGTTTTCAACGCTCTGTATCGGCTTCATTTTTTGTTTACGTGAAAAAAGAAAAAATACGTGTCCAATATTTTTTGGAAATCTATCTGACGGACTAATTAGATTTTTTTAGTCAACTACCCTATTACACATGCTAAATACTAGGTATTTCAAACTCGTTACTTTATTGAAACTTGTCCTAAGAGCTTTAACTGCACTGAACCTCTCAAAACAAAAGATAAGGAGAGGCGGCCCAGGGCCTGCGGATAGCGAGCTATGGGTGGCTCGCTGTCCGATAGCAACCAGGCCCATGTCGACGGCGCGTGGTGTTCCACGCGCGCCTCAAAGAGCTGGCAGCAAAGGAGACGGGGCCCCATAGGGACTCATAGGGTCAATGTCTGCTAGGGTTGGAACGCAAAGGGCACTAGAAGGATCACGTGTGGGTTTTAGTCAGTAAGAGTCTGACAGTCCCTTCCGCTCCTCCCAGAACAAGAGAAGTCATTTGATGATCCGTTCTTCTCCATAGGAATCTACTTTTTGCGAATTGCCAAATAGAGTCACTATAATATTTTTGTTTTCAAAATGTTTTGATGTTCAAAAGTGCCTTTTGAAGGTCTAGTTGAAATAAATGAATTGACTTTGACAACGATGCATATAATCGCACCTATAATTGGGTTGCTGAGTATCCCTCTCGAATACTAATACCTTAGAAAAGGAGGTAGTAATATATAACGACTCCATGTCTACCTTTGAAGGGGACCGTCTACGTCGATTACATGAGCGATCGATATTCACCATATTCGCATATATTAGGCTTAATTGCGTTTGAAAAGGGACTACGACTGAACTCTGGAATATACTACCCCTTGATATCAAGAAGGCAGAGTCTAAATTTTCTTTTCATTTATTTATTCATTTATTCATTTATTGGTGTGATTTTTGGTACATTTTACATGAGATCTTAATAATAAATAAAATAGTTCCTCAAAAATCTACCTTAAAGGTGTACACTCTTTTATGAAATTGTTATAAAAAAAGAATAATATTTAAAAACGCTATTTGAATAAAATAGTTATAACAAACATCAAAAAAACTTAAAACAAGCAAAAAAAAGAAAACAATTGAGTAAAGTATAAAAACAATGTCAAACTTAAATAAATATCAATGTCAAATAACTTAAAATTTATTTATTATTAACTTAAAATTTATCATATAGGAATTCGTCAATCGTATAGTAGCATTTTTGCGTAAAATCCGCAAACACTATTTAAAGCCTGTCATTCTTAGTTTGGTCTTCATCATAAATTATTATAAGTTCTCTTATACATAAAGATTATTATAAAACGTTGTAATTTCTTTCCCAAATAAAATATTTTGTATTTTATTTAAATTTGTTGTACAACTACTAAACACATCAAAAGTGTCTAGGGATCAAGCATTTTTATGCGGATTTCTTGAGATTGAGATGTGGCTTTGTAATAAATTTATGATTTTATAAATTTATATGGATCCTTTTTGGTGCATTTCATAATTTGAATCAGGAACTCTCAATCAAATTCGAGTAAAAGATGAAAATAAGCTGTCAATATTTTCCCTATAAAAACATACAACGCATTGAAGACATTATTAGTGCTACTGTTTCCCTACTACTGATTAAAACCAACGTTATTATGGAGCGGCGACGTCATTTAAGCAGGGAAGAAATGCTCAGAGCCGTGGGAATGATAGAAGCTGGTTCCCGGCAACGTACTGTGGCTTTAGCTCTGAATACAAGTCAGAGTGTTATCAGTCGACTTTGGACACGTTACCGAAGCACTGGTACCTTGGCTGAGCGCCATGGAGGACGGTATCGCTGCACCACACGGAGACAAGACCGATACATTCAAATCTTAACTCGAAGAGCTCCAACAATAACCGCCATGATGTTAGCCGTGAGGCTTCATCACTCTTCAGGGAACTTAATTAGCGACCAAACAGTCAGAAACCGCTTGCATGAAGTGAACCTTCATTCCCGAAGACCGCTACGGGTACCACCTATAGCAATGCACAATCGTAGGATTCGATATCAATGGGCTCTTGAACACAGAAATTGGGCAGAAGAACAATGGCGTTTCGTGTGCTTTTCTGATGAGTCTCGTTTTGGTATGAGACCGGATACAAGACGTATACGACACTGGAGAACCCCTGGACGCCAACAGCGATTAAAATCCTGCCAGGAAGTCCATCCTTATAGTGGTGGAACCATCATAGTATGGGCGGGTATTTGGATCGGCGGAAGAACTGAGTTGATTTGGATCAGAGGCAACCTCAACGCTCAAATTTATGCTGAGACGATTGTATCAGACGTCATCGTTCCTCTACAAGTGCAAATCGGTCCCTTATTTCAGTTAATGCATGATAATGCACGACCGCACACCGCAAGAGTTGTAAGACAGACTCTCGCCGCAGCTAACATCAATGTCCTGCCCTGGCCTGCTCAGTCGCCAGACTTGAACCCGATTGAGCATGCATGGGATATGCTACAGAGAAGAGCTCTGCCGAATATGGAGGGTATCCAGTCGCAAGAAGACCTTTTTTTGTTGTTGCAACGAACATGGGCGGCCATTCCACAGCGTGATTTGGATGGACTCATTTTGAGTATGCCAAACCGATGTTCTTGTGTTGTTAGTGTTCGCGGTAGAAACACGGATTATTAATTGTTTAAGTTACCCAATAAAATTTTAAAGAAAACTGTTATTTCAGTCTTTTTTTCGAACTTTAATGTTAGTGGTTCAAATGTCAAAAATCCCTTTATTAGGAAAATGGCAAATTTCTTTATTAATGCAAAGGTGACTTGGTTTATCGTTACTGTGACAAACGAAAACACTTTATTTGATGAATCCTTAAAGAAAATTTTAATTAATATCAATCAGGAGAAAAGTTATTGCAAAAATATATGTTGATCCCTAGATACTTTTGATGTGTTTAGTTTTGTCTCATTAACCTAAAGGTTGACTAGTAGAGAATGCCTTGTTGCATTTAGTCCACACATGTACCACTATTGTACATAAAGTTTAAATAAATATATGAATTGACTCTGCCAGAGTTCAATGATCTAAAACAAATGTCAACGAATGTAAACAGATAGTAGATATCATAAAATAAATAAAAACAAAACAAACAATACTGATTACAATGACGTAATTTCCAAACATGCACAATTTAGTATTATCAGCATAACTAGCTTTTTCGCGCTGGTTTACTCCCTTTGTAAGTATATTTATAGAATATAATAGAATACTTTGATTACTTATGTACACTATATTGGTTACAGAAAATATAGATGAAGAAAACATTACATAGGGTGACACAATGGGCGGCCTTACCGCTAAAAGCGATATTTTCTAGGCAACATTTGTAAGGATTTTAAAGAGAAAAGGAAATACGGTACTGTTGGTAGGCTTAGTTGTACTAATTGCAGAATAGAACAGGGGAGGGGGGTGTTTATTTTATTGTTTTTATAACGATTGTACATTGACAGCCCTATATCTATCTCCTTTCGTTCAGTCCATCCAAAAGTTGTGTGTAAGAGATTGCCTTGTGCGTTAAGACCGCCCATTGTACACTTGTTTTTATAAAAATGTTTTTTCCTGTTATTCTTACAAGGTGTACAATAAAGTATATAATAAATAATCATATTTTTGTTTTGGCCATTGTTTAGAATTCACCAGATTCTCTCGAACAACATGACCCTTTTACTGAAGCAGTAGAATAAAAAGAAAGCCTATGATATTCAGAGATGGTATAGTTTTCTATCAGTATTCTCGGTGTCGTATTAAATCTTCCAGAGATTGCTTTTGACAAACATATGAGCTGACTCACGTCTGCGTCACATGAGTGAGAGAAAAAAAAAACGTGTTTGCAACTTTTTTCATTGATGATCCGCTCCTATTGGTCGTAGCGTGATGTTATATATAAGCCTTATACACTATAATTTCTTATGTATAAAACAAATTTATATTGGTTTTATACTTTTTGCGTGATACGAGCAGCACTTTTATACTTTTTGCGAATTGCGTGCAGAATTCAGACAGCGCGACGATTAGCACTATGAAGTTTCTAAATAAACTTAGAAATTCAATATCTTTTGATTTTGTGAGCTGATTTGTATGAAATAAAGGCTAAATAAAACTCCAAATAACACTCAATATGTCTAAGCATCTAGATTTTGAATCCAATTAGTGGTTCTTGCGTAATGCTCCCACAAACATACAGACACACAGATAAACAGACAAAAATTGCATTTCTAACGTTTCTCAGTTATTTTATGCAAAAATACTCAATGTACAGACACGGTGCGTCTACAATTTTAATATATGTATAGATTTTAAAGTTTAGATAAGTTACGATAAAGGGTATACGTACGATTTACATATTTTCTTATCGGCGAGTTTATTTTATCACCGCGATCAATTCTGCCGAAAAAAAAACCATTTAATTAGGTTGTCTTATCTGCCAGATAAACTGAAGTATGGGCTTTTAATTGTAATTGGCTTAGAGTTTATCTTCATATGTTTTATGACTGTGTTGTGGGTAGAATCGATAAAATAAGCCATTTTTTAAAACCTGTTCCTTTTTAATCAGCCTACGTTATTTCGATGAATCAATCAATTATATTTAGTAGGATGATTGATTTTATTTTAATATACGTGTTACGGCTTTTATACGGAACCATTGACACCAAGAAAATATATTTGTAAAATCTTTAAATACGAGTAGTATAAAAACAAATTCGGTGTCCACCTCTGTCTGTTTCTCCCCTTAGTTCTTCTAAACCATGCAACTATATAAATAATAACAATGTGTAACAGTAATAACGCAATAACTGCAAAGGGGTCATTGCATTTGTCATTATGAACAAGTTTTACAATGGGATTGATACTGAAATCGCAAAAAATAAATTTATGCGAACATAAATGTAGGAGCATCGATTTTTGTCGTAATTTTAATGTTGGCCGGTCGCACAAAAAATAATTTGATACGCATTTTTCAATAAAAATTTGTTACCTATGTGTTTTTTCAGTTTTTGTAACTTCCTTTGATACATGTGCGTATTTGTCATTAAGGTATTTCGCCTCCACAGCAATAGCATTTTTTTTTGCTATTTATAGAATATCGACGGTTAAAAGGAAATAGGGTATAAGCGACAAAAAGTGAAATGTTCAGGAGAGCCGTTCAAAGTTTTAAATTTTAGAAAAACTGACGTATTTTTGTCATTTATTAAGATATCGTGAAAACTAAAACAGTTATAAAATCAGAAAAAAATGGAGCATTTACCGGTATTTTTAGTTTTAATGAATCGACGCTATTTAAAGTGTTTTATGTCGCTTATAACAATAGCTTTTAATTTTCCAATGAGGAAATATGGTATAAGATACAAATGACAAAGTAAAATATTAAAGGATAAGAAGCCTAAGCGACATACTGATTTCTCACACAGCAAGGTAAAAGGGTATAAGAGACTAGACAGTTCAATAAGTGTTATAGGAAAAGAAGGATAAGGTACTTTTCACAGTGGTCGTATGGAAGCTAATAGAGCACAAGAAACAGTCGGCTTTCAAAACAATACCAAGATATAAGACATTAGTGACACACAATGTCGCTTGAAAGCAAAGGAAAAGAAGGATAATCAACATTTGGCATTGCGTGAGTCTATGGAAATATGGATGAAAAGACACCCTAAAAATAATGAAGTAGCGCAACCAACACGATCCTTCATCAGGATAAGAGCTAAAAACGGGTATTACACTACACTGTAATTTTGTCCCTAACTCGTAAAGTAGGGTGAAGAATTTTATAAGTATTAGGGAGTCGATTTTCATACAAAAAGACTAAGGATCCTTAGTCTTAGGGCCTGTTTCAGTATACCCTACCCGTTCAAGTGATTCTAATTTACACTAAATAGTAGATTTCAAAGATGATAGTTCGTCATTATAGTCATTTTCATGTCACCTATTTACTAACAAGCGGATAGTAGGATTTTTTTAAATAAAAAAAGACATTCTTTTTTATGTTTTCAATAAGGCTACTTAAAAAGGAGTGGTTAGGTAGCCAACCCGCCTGCCCAGCGTGGCGATTATGGGCAAATACCTCCAATGCAGAACAACAAAAAGCCACGGCCTCCAGTTCCCGGCGGTCCCGCTATTCCTGGTCATGGTGACCACGGTAACGGCGGGGCGGGGGGTGCCAAGAATCTCCGGGCTACAGGAGGCCACCACCACCATAAACTGAAATTGACCCTGGCGGCGCACGCTACGGCTTGACTCGCATCTGACGCAACTCGAGGTGGAACTTGGGAAAATTAGGTGGCAAATACTAGGGTTGAGTGAAGTCCGAAGAAGGGTCATCCAGTACATCAGATGACCCGATTCCAGGGCTATCCCTGGAATCGGGTCATCTGATGTACTTCCGAGAGGGAGACCAACAATCCCAAGACGGCGTTGGGTTTCTGGTAAACAAGTCCCTATCTAACAACTTTGTGGAAATGTCAAGTGTGTCGAACAGGGTAGCGTACCTTATTGTGAAGCTCACCGAGAGGTATAGCCTCAAGGTAGTGTACGCACCGACCTCCACACACTCGGACGACGAAGTGGAAAATATGTTCGATGACATATCGAGAGCCCTCCACTTCACTACAAAGACATAGTACATCGTTGTAATGTGGGACTTTAATGCCAAAGTGGGAGTACAGTATTGCTGCGAATAGGTAAAAGGATACCATAGATTTGGAAGCAGCAAATGCTCGTCAACTTCCTCGAACGGGAGGGATTGTTCTTGATGATCTCCTTCTTCAATAAACAGACCCAAAGGAAGTGGACGTGGCAAAGCCCCGACACTATGACCAAACATGAGATGTCGATCTCATGTTTGTTCATCATGAATGACAAGAGGCATATATTCAGAGACGTCTCCGTGATCAATAGGTTCAATACCTGTAGCGATCACCGACTTGTACGAGGCTCTCTGAATATTAACTTCAAGGCCGAACGTGTCCGTCTGATGAAGTCGAGACTCCGACCAACTCTGCTCCAAACCATGGCATGATCTGAAACGTTCCAGGCAAACCTGGAAAACCGATTCGCTGCCGTGGAAACCACAACAGACGTAAACCAGAACCTCTAAAATGTGACTCGGATCCTCAGGGAAAAAGGTACGAGATTCTGTGATATGCAGCGTAAGGGCAAGAAGTCCAAGCTTTCAGAAGGGACTTTAGGGCTAATGAAGCAATGACGTGAAAGCCCACCCGTCACTTCGTCGGCAAAGCGATTTCTAAAGTGAGAGATCAACAAGCACGTACGACAGGACCTCCGGGGCTTTAATGCTCTTTCGGTTGAAAGGGCAATCGAGCAGAATCGGGGTCAAATGTGTTCGTTAGTACAGTCTCTTGGAAGAAGCCACCTGATGAAGTTAACCACAGCAAGTGGAGAAGTTGTTTCTTTGAAGCCAGTAGTCTTTTCGGAAGTGGAGGACTTCTATAGCCGGTTATACGCATCGCATGCATCTCGTCCTGAAAAATGAGGGTTCTAGAGCCACATTGACACGCCATTTAACCGAAGACCTGCCAGAAGTCCTATGGCATTAAGTCCGCCTTTGTACAGTTTTTTTTTACTAGTGCATAAAGTTTTAATAAATAAATAAGTCAGTATTGGCGAAATCGAGATCGCTCTTGGGCAGCTTAAAAATGGAAAAGCCCCTGGAGAAGACGGCGTTACCACAGAGCTGCTGAAAGCTAAAGGTAAACCCGTACTGAGGGAGCTCCAGAAGCTGTTTAACGCTGTCCTGTTTGAAGGGAGAATTTCAGAGGCGTGGAGTAGAAGTGTGGTTAAGATGACCACACTTCTACTCCGTTCTTCAAACAGGGAGACAAGAACCTATTGAAGAACTATCGAACCATATCCCTTCAAAGCCACGTCTATAAGCTGTTTTCAAGAGTGATCATGAATCGTCTTGCGCGAAAGCTCGACGAATTCCAACTACCAGAACAGGCTGGGTTTCGGAGCGGATACGGCCGCATAGAGCACATCCACACAGTGTGGCAGATTATACACAAGACCGAAGAGTATAATCAGCCCCTGTGTCTAGCATTTGTGGACCATGAAAAGGCCTTTGACTCGGTTGAAACTGAAAATAGACAGGCGATACATCCAAGTGATGAGATGTCTCTACGAGCCATGTCCGTTCAAGTACAGAATCAGCAAACAAGTCCCATACAGTTGCATCGAGGAGTGAGACAAGGGGATGTTACTTATTTCCCCGAAATTGTTCACTAATGCAATGGAAGATATGTTCAAGACGCTGAACTGGAAAGAACGTAGCATTAACATCAATGGTGAATACATCTCTCACTTGCGATTTGTAGATGATATCGTCATCTTGGCAGAAACGCTGCAGGACCTACAACAGATGCTGAATGATCTGGCTGACTTTCTGTAACATCAACATTGTACACTTAGTTCGCAGTAAACGTTTTGACTTTGACTTTGGATAAATCCAAGGTCATGTTCAACGAAAATGTTCTACCGGAACCGATTGCGATTCACGGTGCAATTCTTGAAGTTGTTCAAAAATATGTGTATCTCGGGCAGACATTGCAGTTAGGTAGAAAAAAAACTTTGAGGGCGAGGTGAATAGAAGAATTCAGTTAGGCTGGGCAGCGTTTGCGAAGCTACGTCGAGTCTTTACATCGTCGATTCCACAGTGCCTAAAGACGAAAGCCTTCAATCAGTGAGTCCTACCCGTCATGGCATACGGAGCAGAAACGTGGAGACTGACGGCTCGTATGGTCTACAAGCTTACAAGTCGCTCAGTGGGCTATGGAAAGGGCTATGCTCGGTGTGTCTCTGAGGGATCGCATCAGAAATGAGGTGATCCGTCAGAGAAGCAAGGTCATCGATATAGCCTACCGGATTACTAAGCTGAAGTGGCAGTGGGCTGGCCATATTAATCGTAGAACCGACAACCGTCGGGGTAAACGAATTCAAGAGTGGAGACCGCGTCTCGGTAAACGTAGTGTAGGACGTCCCACACTACGTTTGCCGAGACGCACGGTGGAGTGACGATTTGCGCAGGACGGCTGGCAGAAACTGGATGCGAGAAGCCGAAAATAGATCTAAGTGGCGTGCAATTGGAGAGGCCTATGTCCAGCAGTGGACTGCAACAGGCTGTTGATGATGATGATGATGATGGGTAGGTAGCTAATACTGCAGCTAGTAGGTAGGGAACTTAAGAATTAATTACGAACACTTGGTATGTATCCGTAATATTAAACATTTAAAAAGGTAACAAACATTAAAGTAAATAATAAAAAGCTTATTGGGTATTGTAGTATAAGTGACGTATAAGTATGATCGTTGAACGTGGAAGTAGGTTATAATGTGGTTATAATCGACACCATGATAGCTAATTTAATTTAAGTAATAAGATATTATCGACAAAACTGTATTTATATTGTACGCGGAAGTAAGGTATAACCAACAGTGTGATATTAAAATAAATTTAGGTAATAGAGCATAACCTGCATAGCTTCCATAAAGTACTGAATGGTAATAGGGTATAACTGACAGAGTAATATGAAAATGAATTTCGTATATAGGGTACAAGCGCCATAGCTATGTTAAATTACGAAATGGAAGTAGGCTATAAACAACGTTTGTACTTTGTGAGGGGAAAGCTTAAAAGGCATAAACAACCGAAAGCTCGACACACTTATGAAGTAAAAAAGCATTACCGACAACAAACACAAAATAAATCATTTTTTTAGGGGCACAAGCACCTTTGTAGCAAAAAATACTTGAATTTTCGTCGGTTACGAAAACTAATACTATGAAAACGTTTTTTTTTGCTAGGGCATAAACGCCAAAAAACTCATCGTAGAGCCATGAGAGTAAGCGCATTCGAAAGAGCGGAAAATTTTACGTAGGATGGCATATATAACTCATTTTTGACCAAAATGTCGCTTATGCCCTACTTCCTTTTAACCGTCGATATAAAGAAGCAAAAAATGTTAGTATTCATTCAACAATAGTTTTGATTGAAGTCACAGTCGCCTTCATTTTAACAATGCAAAAACGTTCTTCATTATGTTTGAATGATTCGTCTGCTCAACAGCTATATGAAAAAAATATTTGCAAAATGTCAGTGATTTTTGATCAAGAGTGTTCTGATACTACGTTTTTTATTTTATTTTATTTTTTCATTACGTTAAAGTAAGAAAGAAAGACAATGTTTGCTTAGGACTCGCACAAAACAAATCTATACTTAATATTATAAAGCTGAAGAGTTTGTTTGTTTGTTTGTTTGTTTGTTTGAACGCGCTAATCGCAGGAACTACTGGTTCGAATTGAAAAAATATTTTTGGGTTGAATAGACCATTTATCGAGGAAGGCTTTAGGCTATATATCATCACGCTTAAGCCAATAGGAGCGGAGCAGCGATAAAGAATGTTTTAAAATCGGGGATTCCACGGGGACGAAGTCGCGGGCAGCAGTTAGTACAAAAATAAATGATTAAAACTTTAATATTAATTTTAAAATGTGCGAAGGCAAAAAGGTCCCTACCTCAGTATATGCGATTTTCAAAAAAATAATAAATATCACAGCGCTGGTCTTCCATCTCCGGATGTCAAAAGTCAATTCAATTATCTCCATTAGAACATTAAAGGGAGCTGTGGTGGCCTAGTGGTAACGGCCCCGACTTAAGAATTGTAGGTCGCAGGTTCAAACCCAGCCAGACGCATTACTTTGTGTAATTAACTTCATTACCACTGGCTCTCAAAACGGTGAAGGAAAACATCGTGAGGAAACCGGCATATCCTAGAACCAAAAATTCGAAGACATGTGACATTCACCAACCCGTACTGGGCCCGCGTGGTGAATTACGGCCCATTCCCTCTCCTAGAGAGGAGGCCTGTGTACCAGCAGTAGGAACGTTAAAAGGCTGATTATGAACATTAAAAGGCAGAGGAGTTCGTGGCTAAAGAATAACAGCCGCACAGATCGATCTTCAAGGTTAAGCAACGCTTGCCAAGGTCGGCCTGTGGATGGGTGACCATCTTAACATACCGATCCATTTCCTCCGTGCCTCGGAAAGCACGATAAGCCGTTGGTCCCGGCTTTCATTGGTAGATCTTACGCAGTCCTTACGGATTGTCAGAAGCCAGAAAATCTGACACCAGTCTTGCCAAGTAGAAGTACCGTGTTCCCCAGTTACTGGGTTGTGGAGGCCTGGTAGGCAGCCGCTCCACGTTAAATACTGGTATTCAGCTGAATCTGGTATGACTGGAAACCGAGCCCAATATAGTTGAAAAAGGCTAGGCAGATGAGACCATCAAAAGGCACTTTGGAATATCAACTCTCGGCTTCAAAAATCTACCTCTAGTTGTCCATTTGCAATGGTAAATTCTTACGAAGCAGAACGGATAATACATTCTACAGTTATAATTATACAACGTGTAACAAAAATAAACGCAACACCTAAAAAAGGGTAATTGTACTCATAGTTACAAACAACATTTGTTAGGGACCAACATTAAAATCGCGATAAAAATCAATGTTCCTAAATGTTCGTATAATTCGACAAAATCTACTGGACAGTTAATTTATTTCCGCGAAATCTGGTTTTGTCCCCTAGTAAAAGTTGTTCATAAGGATGAGTACAATAAAACCTTTACAGGTACTGCGTTTATTGTGCTACAAGTTGTTATCTACACTAATATTAGAAAGAAGAAAGATTTGATTGTATGTTTGTATTGAATAGGGTCCGAAACTACTGAACCGATTCTTTCACTGTTGGAAGCTATCCTTGGGTAACATAGACTATATTTTATCCCCATATTCCCACGCAAACGAGAACTTATACAATAAAGCTGAAGAACTTGTTTATTTGAATGCGCTAATCTCTGGAACTACCAGCCGGATTTGGTAAAATATTTTTGTACCTATACGATAGGATACGGGAACGAAAAACGCGGGATATGCGCGGATGAGGTCGCGGACAGAAGCTAGTCGATACTAAAAGCGGGAAGTGAAACATTTTGTGTGCTAAATGCTAACTTCTGACTAAATAATCACAGCGCGAGATGGTTTAGTTTAGAGTGTAATTGTACGAAGCACGATGCATCGTACATTTACACCGTCATTTACACCAGCGACTTAGGCATTACCGAGTAATTTCTTAGTCATTTACATTGTTAATAAATACAGTATGTTAAATAACAGAGAGCGTTCCCTAAGACTCGTTAATCTATATAATTAATAGACTAAAATAAAAATATTAGCATAGAAAAATAAGCATAAAACAATCCAAATTCAAAAAAATAATTAATTGACAGTAAATTCGAAACATCCTGTTTAAAATCAAAATAGTAGCGCGGAATTGTACTCGTAGTAGCAATACCCAAACCGGCAAGTACGCGTGTACAGAGCATTTCTTTGACGTATCAATTTAACATTTTTTAGTGAATATTTTAATATTAAAAAAAAAAACATTTTGTTTTCGAATGGTAATATTTTTTTCATCATGTATGGATGCTATACTACTGCGGGTTAACGGGAACGCCCTCTGTTAGTTAACATACTGTATATTATTATAAATGCGAACGTGGGTTTGTTTGTTTGATTGTTACGCTTCGCTTTCACGCCCAAACCACTGAAACGATTTTTAAAATTCTTTCAGCAATGGAAAGCTACATTATCAGCGATATAATTTAACCCCGAATTCCCACAGGAACGGAAACTATGTGTATGACAACACAGAGCTCTAAAAGAAAATGTATTAAGAAGCATTTATTTGTATGAACATGTGTGACATGATACATAGATATGCACATGTGGATGGAAACAAGTTTAATACTGCTGGTTTAACATGTTTTTCCATGTCCAACGTACAAAATAGTTTTATTTAAAAATTGGGAAATAATTAAATATAGACATAATTCAAACAACTGAAATACATACCTACAGTCAGTACAGAAATATAGTAAAAAATTAAAATTAATAAGTCTAAAATAAATATCAAACTATCTAAAGGAGAATGGCAGATCTTGTCCACCAAACTTTTTTTGTTGTTCTGTTATAGAATTTGTACCACTTATTAAGGCAATTTAGGCATACATTTTCACGTATGTGTGCTATTTTTAGAACTTCGGATTAATTGATAATATAAATAAAAAGATTTTAATAACTAAACGTCATACAATCGTAAACTAAACGATGTATTCCATGAAGCACACCTAAAGTATTCCATGTCAAGTCTGGGTGTGCTTCGTTTGGGTGTGCTACACGGAATACCTCAACTAAACGCAGTTATGTTTTTAGAAATTGGCAATGAAAAATAACACGAATATCGAAATGATAATTAATTATTTAGAAATAGAAATAACATTAAATAATTATGATTAAACACTTATATATTATACCTATGAACGCATAATCGTTGCATAAAATCATAATAGTTTACGATTTAATGATAGGAATGATTTCTGTCAGCAATGTTTTTTTGTTCATATGGTACCTAATTATTCATTGACAGGTAAAAAAAAAACTGTGATTGAGTTCAATTATTTGCTGTTGTTTTGGATTGTGGTTTGTGAGTCTGAGTAATTAAGCGAATTATTATTATTATTTAAGAACAATGGGATGCTGCTCACGTGTGATGAGTGTTATTTGGTACCTAAGATATGCTCGCCATGAGGGGCCGCCGACCTGCCCCCTTTTTAGATGAAGTAATACTAAGAATAAATTAATTGAAAGTTCAATGAAATAAAATAATTCTTACAAAAACAAAGTACCTATTGTTTTGTTTATCTACAATCAACGACCCATCAGACCTTCATAATTATCAAACGTTTGCAGTCTGCTGCTGGACATCATAGGTAGGTATCGCCTAATGCACCCCAACTGAGTAGTAATGATCCTCATCTCAATCTACATACTTATTGGTTATTAAAACACTACAAAGATAGCGGCAAGCAATCTAGAAAATTATTTTATCAACAAAACAATGATTATGTACTCATATATAACACTAGTACCAACATAACCTTAAAAATAAAAGTGGTTATAACTTCTACGTCCCAAGTTCTAAAAATCTAGGAATTTAAAAAGGGCTTGTCTATCACATTACCTTCCAATTAAAACAAAAAACATCCCAAAACACGAAATATGATTAGCGGTACAAAATTCCCATACAAGCCTGCCATTGTCCTTTCATCATCTGCCTAGCCTTTTCCCAACTATATTAGGGTCGGCTCCCAGTCATACCGGATTCAGCGAAATACCAGTATTTAACGTGAAGTGGCTACCTACCAGACCTCCACAACCCAATAACTGGGGAACACGTTACTTCTTGGCAAGACTGGTGTCAGATTTTCTGGCTTCTGACAATCCGTAACGACTGCCAAAGATCTACAAATGAGAGCCGGTACCAACGGCTTAACGTGCTTTCCGAGGCACGAAGGAAACTTGGTATGTTAAGATGGTCACCCATCCACAGACCAACCTTGGCAAGCGTTGCTTAACCTTGAAGATCAATCTGTGCGGCTGTTATTCTTTAGCCACGAGCTCATCAAACTGTCCAAATTTACTATAATATACAGTAAGTTAACTAACAGAGGGCGTTCCCGTTAACCCGCAATAGTGTAGCATCCATATATGATTAAAAAAATATTACTACTCGAAAACAAAATGTTTTTATTTATTTTTTAATATTAAAATATCACTAAAAATGTTAAATTGATACGTTAAAGAAACACTCTCTACACGCGTACTTGCCGGTTTGGGAATTGCTACTACCAGTACTATACCGCGTTACTATTTTGTTGTTTCGAATTTATTGTAAACTAGCTTCTGCCAGCGACTTCGTCCGCGTGGAATAGTTACTATAACCCCGATTTTGAAACTCTCAGCCCGATCGGTTTAAAATTGACAAAGTTTCATACAAACGTTCATCCCCTATTTTGTCCCCTTGGGGATAGAATTAATCAAAATCCTTTGCTAGCGGATGCCTACGTCATAACATCGTGGTTTGGGCTGTGCGTTGATAGATCACTATGTGTGTGTGAAATATGTACAACTTACAACAAAAAAAGAAATAAAAGTAAAGCTGAAATGCCAGTGCAAAATTATATTATAATAACCTATACCTACTTCACTTAAAAATAAATACCTATAACTACGTATACGGTATAACTAATTAATAAAATAACTACTAATTAATAAAAGTATCTACGCTTTTACCTAATTAATACTAAAGAACAGAACATAAATTAGCCAAAACTAACCTATCGGTATCTAAAAATCTATGCTCCTACTTCTACTACTACTTCACCGAAAAAGAAATAAAATTGATACTATTAATAATTTGTAAATTGAACGAATATTTAAACATTACCAAAATAACTAATAAGTACCTATTTTATAAAATAGCAACAAAAGTTACACAAAAATAATAATCACAATAACATCTTACCGAATGATTCAGTATTAAAGCGCGACGGCGCGATGGCTTATTATTGTATTCATGTATAAGTTTGGTGTTTCTATACCGATTTCTATGATTCTTTTTTTATTGAATAGGTAATAATGTTAACTTTTTTAAATTAGGGATGAGTGAGAGTATTATAAACGTAAGAGTAAACAAATATAATCAGAAAGCTCCGAACTGCTAAGCTATCGGGAGTTACACGTGTTAATAAGAGTCAACCATAAAAGATAGTGCTGTTGTGGGGTATTTTTTAGATAATTTTATGTAGAATATTTCCTTCATACATGATTTCTATGTAACTTTAACCATTAAGGCTACACACGCGACGGAAGCTTAATAAATGGAGTAACTTCTCCCGTTTTCCCAACATTTTCCTTCACTGCTCTGCTCCTATTGATTGTAGCGTGATGAAAAGTATACTATAACCTGCCCAGGAGTATGAAGAATAATTGCACCAAGTTTCGTTAAAATCGGTCGAGTAGTTTTTGTTTCTATAAAGAACATACAGACAGACAGACAGACAGACAGACAAAAATTTTACTGATTGCATTTTTGGCACCAGTATCGATCACCTCCTGATAGTTATTTTGAAAATATATTCCCTGTACAGAATTGACCTCTCTACAGATTTATTATAAGTATAGTAATAATAATAATAAGTTTAATAATAAGTTTATTTCAAATAATTTTAGCTTACATAGCATATTGAGGAGTCTCCATTTAGGCATGAAAGATGCCTGTAGTTGAAGGCTCCGCTCTTCCCTTACATTATGAACTTATAGTTTTATAACAAAAAAATTAAAATAAATAAATAGAGAAAAAACAAGAAAACAAAAAAAAAAGAAAAGGAATCGATCATAAAAAATAAACACGATCAATTGCAGTTGAGTATGTGTTTGTGTGTGGTGTCTGTGCGTCTGTGAGAGGGTGTGTGTGTGTATGTATGGTTGTGTGAGAGAAAGAGACTGATGCTGAGTATAAATTTTGACATGTATGTCTAAAAATAAGCAAAAAACATCACTCTGATTTTTTTATTAAGTCATTCGTTGCAAAAGCAATTCTGTATCCTCATAATTTAAATTGTATAACCATGTTTTTAATTTTTTTTTGCATTCAAATTGTTTTATATCGTAAATATATATTAGTTTATTGATTTTGTTGTATAAAAAGGCTGAGCGTTTTTTTATATTGTCTGCTGGCAAAAACTGTTTTTGTATTATTTAACTGTTTTTGTATTAGTATAGATTAATTATTTTTTGGAATTCGGATTATTTTATGCTTATTTTTTTCTATTCTGATATTTTTATTTTAATCTATTATGATATAGATTAACGAGTTTAAGGGAACGCCCCCTGTTATTTAACATACTGTATATTGTCAGTGGGGATTATGATTAGGATATCCACTTTTCAGATACATTTGAAGATAAAAATTACATGTAAATAAAACGAAGAAATAATCATATAAATTAACACTCAAATTCGTTCTTTGAATACTGAAACAAAATAATTTGAACTAATGCTATCGTTCTTTGTATAGTATGTTATGATGTTACATCCATAAATACTTATATTACGTTTATTTACTCATCTCTGCTATACAATATCGTAATATTGTATCTGAGTGCAGAGCACCGTGAAAGCTCAGGGTATCAAAGCCTTTGCATAAAAAGACGACTGTTACATGTATGACGAGGACGCTTCATAAGATGCCGACTTTAATTTAAAAACTTATTATATATTGCAGAGTTATGAAAGTTTTGTAACGAATATAATTTGATAAACTTTTAGCCGTAGGGCCCTTGTGCTCACAGGCTTGTCAAAGAAATATCGTAACGGTTGGTTGGTGAGCCAACAGCTGGCTTTTACTTTGGCCAGAGGCATTGCCATTCAACGTGGCAATGCCATCATTCTCTTGGGCACATTACCAGCTGAAAAAGACGTACGGTCTACCCTGTCGTGAACGAAAATGGACTGAATGACAGCGTGGCTGTTGACGAAGGCGAAAGAAAAAAAAACGTGTTGTTTTAAACTAGCAGCTAAGTAGGCATTAAAAGTTAATATTTTATTAAGTTAATATCAACCAACTTAGAAAATTTACATGTATAATAAAAATACAAATGTATAGCATTCTGATATAATTTTAAAATGTATCAAACTTGAATTTTATGATAATATGAACAACTACTTTATAAATCGCCAAGAGGCCATGTTTTTGATGTACTTTGTAATTTATGGTTTTGCAATAACAAAAATGGACTCAAAACAAAGCCCAAGTTGACGCCAGTTCATCATCATCATCATCAATCATCAACAGGCTGTTGCAATCCACTGCTGGACATAGGCCTCTCCAATTGCACGCCGCTTAGATCTATTTTTGGATCTATTGTCGCCAGTTATGTGCATTTATTGCCATGGGTGTGATTTTCCCATCACGCAATTTGTTGGTTTGTACTATTGTGTCCCTACATTTTGCTCGTCGCTCGGGACCATGAATTTAGCCGGGCGCGAGAGTTCGCAGCATCGACGAGGATTCAGCGTTGTTCCGCCCAAGCAGGACAGAGCTCCACCATGTCCTCCTGGCGGTTGAAACCTGGGCGTGTCCTTCCACCGAATCCGAAACAGGTAATTCCTGAAACATCCGTTTTCGGTGAGTACCTGCTGAGGGGATTTTTCGTCACGATGACGATGGTGGCGTGCCCAAAGAGTAAATAGTATGGAAAGTAATGACAATGGTGCCTTTAGCGGTCACAGCCAAGGGTTTCAGATTTTTGCATTCCCAGACAAGCATGAACTAATATTTGCATTTTTGTTTGTTACAGATCTGGAATGATTAAATACCAAGCAACAGCCTAAACACGTAAAAATGTGTATCATCAAGCAACTCACAATTTTGATGCTAAGCATAATTTTTTTCACTAACATTGCGAGTATCGATGCAGAAAAATATGACGAAGAATGTACCGAAGATCTCGATTACACAAGACGACTTCTAATTAAATCAAGTATAAACAAATCCAGGCAAAAGAGAACAGCTGAAAACTATGCTGGAGAAAATGTTACAACAGGCAGTGAAGAAACTACAAAAGACAATATGACGGAAGAGTGTATTGGACAGAAGGAATTCTGTAACTTATCAAGAGAGGATTACATCGCAATGTTGAATGATTACGTCTATCCGCATACGTACGAATGGGTACTGATAGGTACACACACATTGGTATTCATCACGGGATTGGTGGGGAATGCCTTAGTATGCGTGGCGGTATACAGGAATCATTCTATGAGGACGGTGACGAACTATTTCATCGTGAACTTGGCTGTTGCTGATTTTATGGTGATCCTGTTCTGCTTACCTGCGACTGTGCTGTGGGACGTGACTGAAACCTGGTTTCTGGGAGATGTGCTGTGTAAGATGCTGCTTTATTTCCAGGTGAGTGCTCTTCTGCCACACTGGTATATTCTTTTCTTAGTTTAAACCATTTGAAGTGGCTTACGAGTTCGCCAAAATTATTGATGTGTGATTGGATTTTCTGTGTTTATCAATGATTTTATATGTTTCATAGATATTTAGTTCCAATTAAACGTTTTGAGAAATACTTAACTTGTCTTGTGACAAGGTAATATCTGAAGACAAGGTAAGTATTAAATAATAATTTATGGGATCTGCCGGTACTACTTTCTGTAGTACCGGCAGATCCCGTAACCGGCAGTACTCGGTTTCAATTACTACTGTCATCTAAAAATATCTGAATTTAAACTTCCAAATTGTTTTCACCAAAATGTTTTCGGTATATTCTGCCATATCTGTATTTAGGCATGCAGAGCATGAAGCAAACTGTTTTTGAATTTCACAGTATCCTGTGAAACGAGAATACTCAGTATTTATACATGTGTATTGTAGGCGTTAAGGCTCTGAACGTACTTGATCTTTATTTTAAAACTGACGCTTTTGTTCAATATCGACCATATCATCGCTTCCCATCAGTAGATATTGTTGTCAAAGCCGAGTCTATTTATTGGGTTGGTGTATATGAAAATGCCGATGTAAACAGAGGATCAAAAACACAAACTAATTTGATCAAGTTTTCTTAGCATAAGCATAGCATAATCAGCCTTTTAACGTTCCCACTGCTGGGACACAGGCTTCCTCTCTAGGAGAGGAAATGGGCCGTAATCCACCACGCGGGCCCAGTGTGGGTTGGTGAATGTGACATGTCTTCGAATTTTTGGTTCTAGGACATGCCGGTTTCTTCACGATGTTCTCCTTCACCGTTTTGTGAGCAGTGGTGATGAAGTTAATTACTTCTTGATGAAGTTAACAGCTTTCTTACTTTACCAATTTGTTTGAGGCATCGTACAACAATTGTATGACGGACAGCGAGTTCTTGTGCAAGTTCTCGTGTGCTTATATGCACATTGTTGGACTCCACTAATTGTTGTAAAACTTGCAGATCCAGTGCACGCGAAGGTTGACCGCGAGGCTCATTTTCAATATTCTCTACTCCACAACGACATTTTCGGAACCAATTTCACACTGTCTTTACAGAAACTGTATTCTCCCCTAAGTTCTCATTTTTTTTTGCTGTTTCACGTGCACTTCAATCCACATTTGAACTCATAAAATACGATACCTGTATTTTTTTGTGTTTAAAATATTAATCAAATGTCGATGCTTTGATTACAATAATAAAAATGAACAAGTCAAAACGTGTTCGATAATACGCGTCCACTGTTTTACATTGTTACGCAATCAGCTATTTCATATGCACCAACCCAATATTTCTTAGTGAGATCCAATCATTAATGCGATACAACGGCTACTTCAAAAAAGGCTTTTCAAAAAGTATTGTCCCCTAAGATGTATTATTCCAAGGATTATTTTAGGATTCAATGTAAATCAGGTACTGAACCACGACGATTTATTGTTCATGAATAATTCAACCTGTTGTAGCTTCTGAAGTTGTTAGTCTAGAGCCATTGAACTGGGATTGTCAACGTACTTCATTAGATTATTAATGCTTGCCTGGACTAATTTATACTGAAAACTGGACGCAGAAAAATGTCTAGGAATAAAAATATAATCGAAGATGTTATGGTAATTTGTAGATTTTTCAGTCAGTGGTAGTTTTTAATTGGTACTAATATGGAGTCAAGGAACGACAAATTTGAGGAACAACAGTTTTTCTTTTCAAACTAGCTTATTGTTAATTAACTTCAACGTTAGGTTCAGATTAAAACAGTGTTGATGAAATTAATCACACTAAGTAATGCGCCTGGCTGGGTTTGAACCCGCGACTTACAATTCGTAAGTCGCCGTTACCACTCGTTTCTGTTGAGATGAAAGCAAATAGAAAATTAAGGAATCTAATCAAAACATTTTTTAAAGTAGGTAAATTACCAAGTAAATAACATCTAATTGTAATTATACCTATAATTACAATTAGATGTTATTCACTTGGTAATTTAACTACTCTCCGTTAGAAGGTATTCAAATGATGTCAAAATAATACGAAATAAAAACATGAATTTCCTTTTCTTTACAATTATAAATTACCCTTAATTCGGCTGTCGCCCGCGGTTTCGATCGCGTGGAAATCGGAAATTATTCCAAGGGAACATATTTCCGGGTTGTCTATATCCTTTACTATGATGTAACTTTGTGCCAAGTTGGAATTCATTTTGTTTTTATCTGTTAAATAGTGGTACAAGGGCTACAAAAAAATGAAAGGCTACCACTAAACAGTACACCCAAATCTAATAATGACTATGCAAACGATATTCACTACTACATATATAAGTACTTTATTTCCTTTTCTCTTTAAAATCCATCCAAAGGTTGTCTTGAAAAGATCGCTTTTAGCGATAAGGCCGCCCATTGTGTCGGCCTATGTAATGTTTTCATTATCTATATTTTCTGTAACTTATATGGTGTACATAATAAAGAGTATTCCATTCTATTCTATTCTGTTCTATTCTTCCCCCCTAGCCAAGTTACAACCGTTTCGTGTTCGAATTCCGTTCTCCAATCTTTAACGCCTCGGTGTCAGCAACTGTAGAAAACGATAAGTTGGCAGCCATGTTGACGCGCCTGAGTCGGCCGCTCGTTCTACTATGTCTATAGAAAAACGACATATTCTTTAGTCTATGGCGAGCTTTCCTACAAACATCAAACATATTAAAGTTTAAACTCTATTTAAATGTTTTAACCATTAAGTTTAAACATTTTAACAAAGGATGTAGGGTTGAACATTGTAGAAACGATACAAAAATTCATTCTATCATTTTGAACGATGTAAACTTGGCTTCGAATTTTCTATTCGTTTGCTCTAACCACGTGACTTAACGTTAAGACGATTTAATTCTCATACATTTGATTCGTTTTCTACTAGCGTTAACGATTGCAGATTATCAACTTGGGTAGGGGGGCTGTTATATTCTATTCTATTCTAGTCTATTATATTCTATTCTATTCCATTCCATTCCATTCTATTCTATATAATAATGCCTTCATCAATGATTAACGTAGTGATAACATTTACAGGGTAAGCAGAAATTTACTGTATCCGTCTGTGCTAAATAAATTTATTTTCTTTCTAGTCTCATTTAAGCAAAAGTTCATATTGGTTGCATTAGTCCTCATTAAATGACGTTGCTAGTTTTTTTTTGTCGACCGTTCGCCAATTCTTACCAATATAAGAGCCGTTAGTTTTTTTTGAGTTGTTTTTTGTGAATTTGTAGAGATTGAATTCGACCTTTAACAAACCAAATATTCCCCTCCATAAGCCTGTCCAATGCAAACACTTTATGACACTTAACTTTTTGCTCCATAGCCCGATTTTGTTGTCTCAATCTATACTAATATTATAAAGAGGAAAGATTTGTATTTTTGTATATAACGAATAAACTCAAAAAACAAACCGATTTCAAAAATGTTGTCACCACTAGAAAGCTACATTCACCTAGCTATATTTTATCCCCGTATTCCCACAAGAACGGGAACTTCGCGGGTGAAACTGCGGGGCGCTGCTAGTGATAAATAATTAAATTAACAAGCTATACAATTTTGTACGTCTCATTCATTGTTGGCATACAAAACACTTTTCCGGCGTTTATTTTTTTATCCATTGCATGATTTTTTGTTTACTTTATAAAAAAGTCACTCTTTTCACGAGCTTTAAAATGGCGTATGTCTATTTAATTCACTGACGCTCCTTGTACCTCTTGCATTCGGCTAAGTACTTTTTGTCTGGCAAAACCCGTTTATGGTGTCTAACTTTTTCTCCAAAGGCTGATTTTTTGTGTCTATATTGAAAAATAATACACTTCTCACTAGCTTCAAAATGTATCATATGTTTAATACATTGATGCTCCTTGTAACTCGTGCATTCGTCTATTTGTTTTCTTGCAAAACACATTACGGGCGTTATCATTTCTCTCTATAAGCCGATTTTTGTGTAGATAATAAAAAAAAAACACTTAATAAAAGTTTTTAAACGAGGTCCTATTATGCCTACAACCATTGTTAACATTTTTATTTTTTAATGATCGGTAACTTTCCATGAAGGAAAGTTTTTGGCTCAATAACAAAAAATGTTTTCTTCTGGCTTTTCACTGAAGCCACTTGAACCGGTTCCTTCCCATCGCCGTTCCTTCGCTCAATGGGTGTGAGATTTAAGTTCTTGTTATTCCTTTCAAAAGTTTTGATTTTCAAAACTTTTCTATTTCAAGAAAAGTAATATTTGTAAGCAACAGATGTGGTACTTTTTTATTTTGGGCGGAGCAACTTTCACTTCCAACCCTAATTCAATCCATGTCCAGCCCGAGGAGACAAGGGAGGCAGCTACCTTCTTCTGCGAAGCAGTAATGCTAGCGAAAGAGGTGACTGACCGCGTGGGGATGTATTTATTTACCGAGTACTTTTATTTTTCGTTGCGATAAAAGTTATTTTCTAATATTTAATTATAATTCTAGGAATTACTTCCATATCTAGGACCTTTCCGAGAGCACAAACCAGTTTGTTTTGAAAACATTGGGTCGTTAATTTATACGGAATAAAGGACACGGCGACACTAACAAAAAGTATTGGCTTGTATGGAACATTTGGTCATAGCCGCCGAGATTTCTCGCTTCACAGTATAAAAAAAATAGATGTGTGCAATTCACACGTGGTAGAAGTGAAACCTTCAAAAATTTTGGCGAAGCTACAGTAAAAAGAGACAGACACATGCGCTTTTTCGTTTCAAAAACTTTCAAATCACAAATATGCTAAAGAAATTTTCACTTCAAAAAATTATAGAGCTTTGGTGATTTTTGTCTGAGTATTTATCAAGGAGAGGGCTTATACTTACCCTTTGATGATTACCCCTCTCTTGCTTTGCGTAAGAAATGAAACTGTGGCAAAGTGTGTCTGAGTCTGTCTTAAGAATAAGTTTCTCAATCTGTTTGTATTTTTATTCAAGTTATTTTAGCTTTTTTAAACCACAATCTTCGGAGAAAATCCTAGTGCACTGAATTGTGGTATACACATTTATTGTGTTTTAATAACAATTTGTTAAATCTACATTTATATCGTGCCGGCTAAAATACTTACGAGTATTAAAAATAATACCAACAAAACTTAATTCTCAAGTAACATGAGTCAAGTGTGTTATAGTCGACACCAAATAAATGTGCAATAACGGTCATTGGCTACCTACGTTTATTGACAAACGATTGACAGACGAATGGAAAACGATTCTTTTTTTTTGGCCATGTTCCTACGAAGAGATATCAAGGAAAGGGCAATGACTTTTATTGCACATTTATCTGGTGTCAACCATAGTTACTATTATATCTTATCCCTATGTTAGTGTTCTTATTCTAATCACTTAATCTAAAACAATGAATATAATTATGTATGTATATGAGTCGCTAGCACACGCCTACCACCGAGGTGGACAGCTTGCAGCAGAGTCACATACATACCTACAATCGAGTCTGCTCGCCACACAGCGCAGAATAAGGTTGGGCCTGGTCAATCAATTAAAAGCCCTAAGGTTACGTTATGGTCCAATAAGCAATCGGAGCAATGAAATCTGCAACATCTGCCCGTGAAGGTCGATCATATAAAATATAGTAGACTCTTCTAAGTTCCTAAAGCTCTATAATATAAGTAACTTTACCTTCCTTTATATATTTTAAGAATCATACAAATATGTTATACTAGAGACTCGCCCCGGCATCGCACGGGTGCAATGCTGATACTAAATCTCTACTATATTATGCATGTATTATACATAACTATAAACCTTGCTCTTGAATCACTCTATGGTGGTTTAATAAAAAAACCTACTAATACGAGATTAAATATATGCAGAATTGCAGATCAAAATCTTGAAGAAACGCCACTAGGGTTCAGATTTACGCATTTGTTTTTCTCTACTTTTGACATGATGTCAAATCGGGAATCGCACACAGATAACGATCCAGACGACGGCCTTTTTTTTTTTTTTTTTTTTTTGGATGGGAAATCATCAAATGACCCCTCCCGCCCTGGGTGGAGCGGTAGGGAGTGTCAGACTTTTACTGACTAAAACCCACCCGTGATCCTTCTTGTGCCCTATGCGTTCCAGGGCCGCGGTAACTCTTTCGAACAAATTCCGCAACCCTAGCAGGCACCGACCCTATGGGGCCCCGTCCTCGGTGCTGACGGCTCCTTGAAGCGCGCGTGGAACACAACGCGTCGTCGACTCAACCTGGTATCGGACGGCGAGCCACCCACGCTCACCGTCCCCAGGCATCAGCCACTGCGCAATAGCACAGCGGCCTACTTATCTCTGGAGGGGGCCGAAATGGGACCATTACTGGCACTCCATCTCAGCACCCTCCCGAGTGTTGGGAGTCGCAGCACCCGCAGCAGAAGCGGCAGTGGCGGCGACGGAAGCCGCGGCGGCGGCAGAGGCGGCGGCGGCGGCGGACCTCTTGCCCCTGGTCGGGGCGGATGGCGCGCAGGCCCTTTCCCCAGCCCAGTGCTCGGCTGGCTTGCCAACAGCCGCACATGCACTGCAGTGCGGCGTGGCCTCGCACGAGCCGGCCTTATGACCGGGCTGACCACAGCGGAAACAGAGTCCGCTGCGGTCGACCTCCGAGGGGCACAAAGCTCCCGTGTGGTTACCCACATGGCAGCGGTAGCACCTCAGAGGTCTGGGTTCCAGCAGTTTTACCCGCGCAGACACCCATCCCACCAAGACCCTTCGGCCCTCCGACACAGTTCTGGCCGCCGTCACGGGGCAGCTCACCACAAGGGTTTGCATGCCCGTGTTGTCAGGCCGGAGGGTGCCCGCCTTGACGAGCTCGGCAGAGCACCCCCCAGTCCTGGCGACGGCGGCCACAACTTCCTCCTCCGTCACGGAGTCATCCAGGCCCACTATGCGCATGTCGATGCGCTTAGTCGGCCTGGACACCCGGACCTCGTCCGCGGGTAGGACCGCCCTCAGCCTTTCGGCCAGGGCGTCCGCGAACGGGCCACTCTCCGCTCCGGCGAGCTCGAGCTTGCGGGCACCGGTTAAGGTCCTCCTGACCCCGATGCCCCCGCTGATGCCCAGCTCTTGGAGGCTCACCGCCTCCTTCGCCCGCTTCAGTACGGCGAGATACGTCACGCCCCTCTGTTCCGCTTCCGGCTGCAGTGTGAGCACTACAGCCGCGGATTTCGGGGCGCGAAGCCTCGCCGCAACGGCGTTGGCTTTCCGCCGCTGCCTCCTCGCCTTGTTTTTGGCCGCTTTCGCGGCCCGCCGTTTCTGGCCAGCAACCTGCCACTCGGCCTCGGCCGCAGGAGGGTCCGAGGGTGGGGGTGGGGGCCGCTCCTCCTCCAGCCTTCCTCCTACCCCTCTTTGCCGGGGCCGACTTGGTCGTCGCCGGCGTCGCAGGCGCCGGCGCCACAGGCGCTGGCGCAGCTCCTCCTTTGGCCCTCGCCGCCTGGCCGGACGTTCCCGGGGTGGCAGCCACCGCGGCCGCGTACGAGGCCGCCTTCTGATGGCCCGGGGCCTTCTGTGTCGCCGCTGTTGGGGGGCGCCCGACCATGTCCTCCAGGGTGGAGAACTGCCTCCGGAAGGGAGCCAGCTCCTGCCGCACCAGGTTCCGCACCTGGCTCAGCACTAGGCTCCCCTCCAGAGGCGCTGGACTCAGCCCCCCTTGCGGCTCCTCAGAGGCCGCTCTGGCCATCCCCGCCAGGTCCCTCCGGAGCGACTCATTCTCCCGAACGAGTCGCTCCGTAATGACCGCGAGGCGGGCGACCTCCGCCCGCAACTCTGACGCCTCCTTAGAGGCAGGCCCGCCGACGTTGGCCGCCGCTGCCGTCAGGATGGAGGCTTTGGCCGCGCTGATGGACTCCCGCTTAGAGGACTGTTTCCTCTTGAAGGCCACAGCGCGAATCGCGGCCTCCACCACCTCCTCAAATTTTTGTGCTGTCTGCTCATCGGCAGCGGGAGGTACCTCTCCCGGGGGCTCTGAGTCGTCAGAGTCGAGAGGAGGCGGACGAGTAGAGGGAGCCCCACGACCGCTCCCTCCAGGGCGACGCCCCTCCTCCACCAACCTCCCGGCCCGACGCTCCTCCCGGGTAGAGGGAGTCAGCCCCCTCCCTGCCTCACTGCCCCTGCCCCGCCTAGCGGTGGGGATCTTGCGGGCCGAGGCAAACTCCCCCTCGGAGGACGACTCCTTGTCGTCCTCCCGTCTGGGCCGCTTGCGGAAGAGCTTGACGCCCTCCACAGCGGCCCCTCTTCCTCCGTCTTCAGAGCCCGCCGAGCTGACCGTTACTAGGTCAGGCGCGGAGCCGGAATCCGACTCCGCACCTCCCCGGTGCTCAGGCGAAACCTCCACTGCGCAATCGTACGCCATCAGCTCCTTAAAGGAAGCGGATTCGGATGACGACGATTGTGAGCCTCCTCGGCTCATGTTGCCACTGGCGATCGGAAGGCCTTTGTTGCCCACCCCAGAGTACGGAGGGCAGCCCGCCGAAGCGGGGTGGGATTCCCCGACCGCTGAGCAGTCGGGACCCACCTGGGGACTTATTTTACAAGTGCCTTTTTTCATCATTTTCTTTTTGAGGGTTCGGTCCCTTACTCCTCCGCCCTTTCTCCATCACAGGGCCTCTCCTCCCACCCGCTCACTGCCCTCACAGCCACGTCTGATGAGCAGACGCGTACCAGAAGGCAGTGAGCGGGATTCCTCGCGTGTGTGTCTCTCTTGGTCTGATCCCTCACTTGCGACCTTCCGGCATGAGTGGCTCTACCGGGAAAGCTCGCAAGATCATTGAGACGCTCAAGCCCCACCACGACGACAACGTGGAGACACATTCGGTGGGGTCCAGACGACGGCCTGCGTTTGATAAATTCTAGAACCTAAATAATAGGACAATACTTAACACTTTACCTGACCCAGGAATCGGACTTCGAACCCCATGATCAGTAGTTGCACTTGCGGTCACTATAATAATATGTATTAACGGGTTGTAAACTTTCTTCAGTGCTTTTATTATTCATAGGCTCGCGACTCACCACAATCTCACATGGTGAAAAGCGATGATGTGGCGTACAAAAAAAAAATAACGACTGATCGCTGTTTTTTTGAAGATTTTAGTCTGAATAAAAAAAAAATATAAAAATACACAACCGACTTCTAAACAAAAAACACAAAAGTGTAAAATAACTTTAATTTCGGAACTCGGTATTTTAGGTTGTTTCTTCGTTTTTTGTACACCGACTTCAGAAATTCAAGTTATGTTATACTTTTGTGTCTTTTTTGTTTATTTATGGTGGTTTTAGTCAAAAACCACCATAAACAAAAAAAACACTTCACTCTAAGTAACATCTACACTACTATGATTCTTATATATTTATCTCAAGACACTACACATAAAACTGATTTACGTCCGTGACATGTCACACCCTCAGGTCCAGTTGAAAACCAGCGTCAGGCACTAGCTGTCTGACATATATGCTGAACTGGACCTATTTGGCGCAGCCGTGGGGCACGCACCTCTTTTTCACTTTTCTTGTTTATTTTTGTTTGTTTTTTATCGTTTTTACTGTGTGCCCCAACTGTGGCAAATAAATGAATTTTCTTTCTTTCTTCTTTCTTTCTTTCTTACTACTAGACTCTTACTGACTAGTAAGAGTCTGACACATTACCCTTCCAGGAAAAAAAAAGGTAGGTACCCCATTACTTAAAAAAGCATCCTCGCTTTTGGAGCCAATTCCAGATTATTTCTACAATCCATTTACTTTAGGGCAAATTAATGTAAAATAGGTATATCATTGCATCTTTACGATAGGGACCAAAATTGGTTATGGCGAAAAAATGATAACCTCGTTGGTAGTTATACTTTTGAGCTGTTTGGGGCTGAAACTCTCGGATCGTGGAGTCCGAGTGATTATAACTTGTTTAAAGATCTCTCAAGACGCTTAGTTGACACTTCGCGTGACCCAAGGGTCCTTTATCCAAGGTAAAAGCCAACATTTACCTTGGATAAAGGATAAGCATTGTCATACCACGTGGCTATGACACCAGTCTTTTGGGTACAATTCCAGAGCCATATTTTAGGTTTAATTCAGTTAGGAGTATTATTTTTGATTATGATGTTTATAATTTGCTGATTTAAAGCCTTGTTAAAATATTTAAAAATAATTTACGTGTGTTCTATTACTGATGTTGAAGCACAAAAAGTTTTGTGTACTGCTTGTAAATATTCTTTGAAAGGTAATAACAAATTTTAGATCAAATATTTTTATAAATTACGGACGTCAAAATACGAAAATCTTGCAAATGTTTTTATAAATTACGGACGTCAAAATACAAAAATCTTGAAAACAAAAATAAATATATCAAGCAATAGTACGGAAAATATGTGATCTCATTATGTCAATCAAAATCTCATTTGACATTTATGTCAGTCGTTAAAAATTATTTGATACTCATACCATTCCAAATCCATTTTAACTGACTGAGAAGGAAAACAAAAATATGCATACGATTTAATTAATGTTATTACAAACAAAAAAAATGTAGGCCCCGAAATACTGGTATTTCAACATTCCTCGCACAATATAATCATATTTTTTAATTTAGGACATTAGGTAAGTAGATACATGGCTCTGTTTAAACGACAAAACTACCTATTAAAACTATTAGACTATGAAAACACCAACAAGCAGAATAACTAGCAGAAATTTAAATGGATGTTCGAAGGCGGCTAAATATTCTGAAGGATCTACCGTGTACCAGGAGACCCAGCGTCGAAAAGCCACCTCATCATCATCATCATCAACAGCCTGTTGCAGTCCACTGCTGGACATAGGCCTCTCCAGTTGTACGCCACTTAGATCTATTGTCGGCTTCTCGCATCCAGTTTCTGCCAGCCGTCCTGCGCAAATCGCCATTCCACCGTGCCTGAGGATGTCCTACACTACGTTTGCCGAGACGCGGTCTCCACTCTAGAACTCGTTTACCCCAACGGTTGTCGGTTCTACGACTAATATAGCCAGCCCTCTGCCACTTCAGCTTACTAATCCGTTGGGTTATATCGATGACCCTGCTTCTCTGACGGATCACCTCATTTCTGATGCGATCCCTCAGAGACACACTGAGCATAGCCCTTTCCATAGCCCGCTGAGTGACTTTGAGCTTGTGGAACATACAAGCCGTCAGTGTCCACGTTTTGGCTCTGTATGTCATGACGGGTAGGACGCATTGATTGAAGACTTCTGTCTTTAGGCACTGAAGCCACCTAGGGTTTACGGCACGTGAATTAATTGCGGGAAAACTATGTACATATGCGAAAAGCATAGGAACGGCCCATGTAGCCTCGCTTGGGAGAGGACTATGTCCACAAGTGGCTAACTTTCCGATGATGATTATCGGGTTCTGCTCACTTAGTTTAAGAATGCTAACAAAGTTCAGTTTGTATCACAACATTATTTTAAAACAACACTTACTCTAACGTTCGTTTATTATATTTTCATTTAATGTAACGTTTTTCTGATCTAATTACCATTTTGTATAACTAAAACATGATCTAACCGCTGAAAAAAGGGAACTTAGAGCACCCTGACATAGATAAGTTAGGTTCAAATGGTGTGTCGGGCGCTAGAATGAGCAAGTGAACTTAGCTTCCGGTATCTCATTCATGTTAGGTTTGAACTTTGAACTCTGCAGACCGAAAAGGGAGCACCGCGCAGCGGGGTATCAACGATTTTGCTTGATTACGTCCGTAATTTAAGCCAATTTCACATTCGATAAAATTATATAAAATGTTCATGAGATCAAAGAAATCATATTCAATATGAACATTATTTATAAGGTAACATGTGGATAACGTTGTGAGTTGCACTTACATTATTCATATTATGTATTAAGGTTTATTAATTAAGAAACCTTTGTGTAACTGTTTGTTTTCCCTAATTAATTAATAAATAAAATCAATAAATTATTTTAATAATTCGTTTGAGTGTAATATATCAACTAAATTTATTCATTACTAGCAGCGCCCCGCGATTTTACCCGCGTAGTTCCCGTTCCCGTGGAAATATGGGAATACAATATAGCCTATGTTACTCAAGATTAATGTAGCTTTCTAATGGTGAAAGAATTTTTTAAATCGGTCCAGTAGTTTTTGAGTTTATTCGTTACATACAAAAATACAAATATTTCCTCTTTATAATATTATAGTAATAGTATATAGTACAGATATGAAATGAAAATATATTTCATGGAGGTAACTATATCACAAGATGTTGTAACAATAGATAATACAAACAGTTAAAAATAAAAATTATATAAATCGAAATTATACCATTCATTGTTAATTGTTATAAAAAATATATAATTTTATAATTATATAAAACATAACACACCATTATCATTATCTGCCTAGCCTTTTCTCAACTTATTTGGGATCGGCTTCCAGTCTAACCTGATCTAATAAATTAATCTTAGTAAGAATTTAATACTTACGGCCTTTGCAATTTCCTGCTAGGGTTGCGGAATTTGTTCGTAAGAGTCACCGCGGCCCTTTAACGCAAAGGGCACTAGAAGGATCACGGGTGCGTTTAGTCAGTAAGAGTCTGACACTCCCTTCCGCTCCGTCCAGAGCGGGAGAAGTCATTTGATGATTTTCAATCCAAAAAATAAGTTACATTCAATGGTACCATGTATCCGTAACACAATTTAATAATGGGTCGCGTACGAATTAGATAAGGTGATATTTCATTTTATACACACCGAATATAGCCTTTGTATTTGGCGATGCCTTACTGAAGGACTTGCCGTAAGACACAGTTATGCCATGCCACAAACAAGATCATTTGATGATTTCCTATCCAAAAAAAAAAGACGACCAGCCATGGCTTAAAACTACTTCACAAGCACAAACACAAGCACAAATGTCCGCTCGCTAAGGGCATCCCCTGTGGGACACGGGCCTCGGCTTAGCGGGGTCATTGAGGGAGGTCAGCAGATATTACAAGTGCATAACCCATCTCTCTCTTGTTGCAGTCAGTATCAGTGACGGTGTCGGTGCTGACACTGACATTCATCTCCGTGGACCGCTGGTACGCCATCTGCTTCCCGCTCAAGTTCAAGTCCACCACCGGCCGCGCCAAGACCGCCATACTTGTCATATGGGCACTGGCGCTTGTTTTCAGTAAGTATTTTTGACTAGCAGCGCCCCGCGGTTTCACCCGCGTAGTTCCCGTTCCCGTGAGAATACGGGGATAAAATATAGCCTTTGTTAAATGAATGTAGCTTTCTAATGGTGAAAGAATTTTTGAAATCGATCCAGTAGTTTTTGAGTGTATTCGTTACATACAAAAATACAAATCTTTCCTCTATATAATATTATTATAGATAAGTCAAGCTTCGTTCGTCTAGTGGTGGTAGGTGCTACTGTAGGTTTCCGGGATGGATAAAGTTTTATGGGTTTTTTTTTTCCATCTTAAACAACTGAGATCCTCTCAAAGTGGTCGCCCCCTGTCAAATGGAACGTAAGCAAAATAAAGATAGCTGGCAAATAGTACCTAGTAGTATTGTACTTTAGAACCATTTCTGCTAAACATCCCAAATTATACAGGCATTATGTTATACTTAATCCAGTTTCTTCTCCTTGCTACTACGCAACGATGTTACAGGAATGTATGTACGAACTTAGAGGGAAGTGTTCTTAAGAGCGTGTACGCCGTATGGCATTTCATACAAATTTTCAAGTCACTATTTTGTGAAATGACTGAACCGATTTTAATTAAACTTTACACATATAAGCAGGATACATAGGTCTATAAAGTTAGTTAAACACATTTTCGAAATGTATTATTAAAAAAAAAGATAACTGGAAATTTATGTTTGTGTAGAAAATTTAAAATGGGTCAAATTTACTGTAACACTATTTATTTGAAAATGTTAATAACTAACTAACTTTTAAACCTATATATTCTGCTTATACGTGTGAAGTTTCATTAAAATCGGTTCAGTCATTTCGGAAAATATGAATTGAAAATTTGTATGAAATTCCGTTTGGCGTATACGTCTATGATCTGTTAATCGCACCTAATATTATTGAATAAATAATAAACGCATTCAGCATTAACTGCTGTCACTAAACCCTATAGGTCGAGCAAGTGTATTTTAAATGGAGCCAGGTGGATTTATGATCTGTTATTTGCAATACAATAATACGAATTTATCGTGTAACAAGTAAACAGAACGTGTACTACTGTTGAAAATCGCTGTCCTTCGCAGAATATGGGCATAGCATATTTGATCCGTATAATGAGTACCGAGACCTTCTAACAAGAACGAGAACAATTAATTTATTCACCACTGCTCTCAAAACGGTGCTGGGCCCGCGTGGTGGATTACGGCCCATTCCCTCTCCTAGAGTGGAGGCCTGTGTCCCAGCAGTGGGAACATTAATAAGGCTTATTATGCTATTATATGCTTAATTTTCAAGTAACGCTTGTCGAGTTTGGGTGAAGGTCTTAACATAGCGAGACCCTTCCGTGCCTGCACGTTAATCTGTGGGTCCCGGTTGTCATTTGTAGATTTATGGCAATAGGGAACGTGCACGGCGTAGACTATGCCATCTAGTGTTGCAAATCTGAAAATTTTACGTTGTAATTTTTGACCTGTGCTGCCACCTATACTTCCTGCACCTTCCGTTTAGGGGAACGTGGACGAAGTAGACTGTGCCATCTAGCGTTGCAAATTTAAAACTTATAAGTAAAATATACTTGACACTGACGCGACTGTGCTGCCACCTATAGTTTCTGCACGTTCCCTATCATTACGGATTGTCGAAGCTAGATAGTCTGCCACCTGTCTTGTCAAGAAGAATCTATAAAAATAAAACAAATAAATCCGGTTTAGGGTAGTTAGATGATGATGGCAACAGTTACAAGCATTTTCCTTATAATTCCATTTTCCAAAAATAAAATAAAAAGTAATAATAAAAGTTTTATTTGTACACTTAGAAAAACATACTTATGTACACAAGGATTAGGGAAATATTGTACTACAGAGTCAAATTAAAGTCAAACACAAAACGTTTATTTCAATTAGGTCATTAAACGGCACTTTTTAACGTCATCAAATAAATGTTTTACAATATTTGGTATACAAAAAATACTTCATATATGTGAGGACGATGCACCAAGTATACAAGTTATAGAACAAAGTATTACCAGCAGGGGTACGCTTCTAAATAAGCTCATGGTACTCACATATTTACAAATATTGCAATAGTAGGCAAACAGAAAAAAAAGTACAAGACAAAAAAATGCATTCATAAATTTAACCCATACATAAATCAACCAGTTTGATTTTGTCTACACCCTTGATTGCCCTACGGAGCAAGACCAGCATGTTTCCAAGCATTCTTATCCTGAATGTAATCTTATAATTTTTAATATGCTTGTTTACAAAGGGTGCTTTTAATAAAAGTTTTAAATTTTCTTTCATTTAATTTTAATATGTTACAAGATATTTTGTTGTAACATTGAACACAGTACCCCATGACAGATGTGTGTACTTTAGCTAATCTATAAAATGGTTGGTCTAATTTGTCTTTGTATCTAGTATTAAAATTGTGTCTATCACTAATTTTACTAAAAAGATGTCGATTTTTCCTTACATACATAATGTTTTCATAGGGTTTGTTTGTAATGTTTTCGTAGGGTTTTTTTTGTTTCATAAGGTTTTTAAAGGACGAAGTGATGCTTCCTAAACTAGGCAAAAGCCTGTATTTTGGAAGCCAAAGATCCTCCAGGGATAATCAATAGGTATGTACGTATTTTCATCCTTTTCAATCAAGATTAGGCACATCAAAGACAGGTGACATCACATGTTGTTAAGAGGTTTACCAAGGTGTCACGTCACGGAAAATGTCAACGAACTGTAAGTAAGGCGAAAGCCTTACTTTATTGTTTACGCGACAAAATAAAAGACACATATTGATTTGATTAGAATAGAATATAATAGAATACTATTTACTATGTACATCATATAAGTTACAGAAATTAGAGATGAATATTTATTGGTAATCTAAATGAGAGACCATCTAGATTTTTTTTCTGAAAAATATCCGATGTACCGAGGCACTTAAAATAAGTACATATATAATTAGTACAGTCATGTACAACTGTACATCAACGTGAATTTTCGAAAAACTGTATGTTATTGTCTGGTACATTCGGTGGGTATAGGGACAGACAGGGACATTTCAATGTCAGAGAGCCAGTTTTCTGAAACCATGGAATAGTGTCCATTTTAGATTGGTCAGTATTGCTCCAATGTCCAAATTGAGAGCCACTCAATCGCAATCTGTCAAAAATGTATGGAAATTAGGCTTCATCATGTATGGGAATTAGGCCAAAAAATTATGTAAAATGGGCTCTTTTGACAAATTACGCCTGATACACGAATGTGAACGTTGCTTAAAAATACGTAGTATCGACCCTCAGATTGAACATAGTACATACACACTCACACTACTTACACTCACGCCCTTTTCCAGAGTAAAAAGGAACTATAGAAATCCATGGCGTTTACGCACGTTATTATCTCGCATCTGGCATTTCTGATAAATATAATCAATAGAGCTGTATAATACTGGGTAAAACCGTATCACACGAAAATTAATTTTCATTTTGACACTGTTGCTGATGCGTGATTATAATTTAGGTTATTTTAACATGAATTGCTCACCAATGCGTGTATTATCTAGATTAAAACTTAATGGATTCCGGGAGCCTGCCCTTATTATTATTATTATTATTTATTTATTTTATTTATTCTCAAACAATAAACATTGTGTAGAACATTAGGTAAGTGCATCATAATTATTACAATAAAATTGTCACATGCGAAACAATTTGTACAATGAAAGCTAAGTAAGTAAATCATCGAACCAACCAACCAACCTTTTACGGTTTTCTCTTCAATCTGTTTGAAAACGGGACCCTTTTAGGATCAATCGTATTTCTGTCTGTGCGTCTATCATAACCTATTTGCTCCGAACCCACTGGACTAATTCAGTTGATTGGCGCGAAACGCAAACAAATAATGTACGGGGTCACTTTTGCCGGAAAAAATAGAAAATCAAAGCGCCTTGCAACAAATAAAATGAAAAAGCTTATTATGATGACCTCAGTTATGTTTTTCATACTTTAAAAATTAATATATTTAAAGTTTTTTAATAAAATTGATCTTTCTGGGGACCCTTATGTCCAAAAATACTGATTTGAGCTTAAAAAAGCCTATGTTTTTAAAACATAATATAAATATCGCCCAGAAACCTCCGTGCGCAAGTTCAACTCATTGTTTCAGTAAATTTTGAAATTTAAAGGTTGTGATAATTTTTGGAACTTTTAGCTCATCGACTTTTGTCACTGACTGTACCTTACTTCTCTTGTTTCACTTTTCAGTTTGTTTTGCCATATCCGGGTTTATGTAATTTCAACTTTAATTAAAAGCTTATGGCGGCACATAGGAATACAAATGTTATCAGCTGTTAAATAATCGAACTTACCCGAAGCTTACAGGGCAACGAGAAAATAATAGTCCATATCTATAGATTATGTACTTCAAATCCTTGTGATGTAATATTTAATTTTGTTATTTTGAAGTATTTTGTGTGTGGGTTGCTTACAAACTGCTCCGTGTTATTGGAACCTTTTAAGTCTGTAATAAAATCATTTGTCTATTCTGACATTAAATGAATACAATTGATTGAGTCAGGCGTTACTTTGCGGAAATCCATTTTAAATTTGAAAATGAAAATAATATATCTAGTTTTAATTTCCGCGAATATTAGTGGGTTGCAGGTATGCACCTCCCTCCCGCCCGCTTTATTATGCACATGCAAGATTACAAGGCAAATGCAAGGATTTTAAGCACATGCAGGAAGGCAAAGCAAAACCCAACACCATTACCGACACGTGTTTCGCCTCTCCACGAGGCATCCTCAGGGGACGTGTTTTTTGTGTAACGGAAAAGAAATTTTAGAAAATAGTAAAAAGTCTGGGGTGTATAGGCTGGTCTGTGATGAATGCAACGGGGTGTATGTGGGTCAGACGGGCCGTAACTTTGACATAAGGTATGGGGAACATGTTGCCGCGTATAGAAATGGCCATTCGGACAAATCGAATTTCGCGAAACATCTAATTGATACCGGCCATTCTTTGCGCAACAACAATAGTTTTAATATACTACATATTTGTGATAAGGGTTTCCGGCTGGGTGTTTTGGAACAATTAGAGATTTTTAAACATAGTAATAATAATAATTTTGCACTGTTGAATGACCAGACGAATTTGGTTTCTTCTCCTTTACTGCGAATGTTTGTGGGTAGTTGTACACAAATAACCAACGGTGGCAGTGTGCAAAAGGGGGGTGCCTTGTACTAAATTCTCAGTCGCAACTCAACGGTCAGCGAGTCAACACGTCCCCTGAGGATGCCTCGTGGAGAGGCGAAACACGTGTCGGTAATGGTGTTGGGTTTTGCTTTGCCTTCCTGCATGTTCTTAAAATCCTTGCATTTGCCTTGTAATCTTGCATGTGCATAATAAAGCGGGCGGGAGGGAGGTGCATACCTGCAACCCACTAATATTCGCGGAAATTAAAACTAGATATATTATTTTCATTTTCAAATTAAATGAATACATCTAAAACCCTCCAAAGTTAATAAACACGATAGTTTTTAATCTATACTAATATTATAAAGAGGAAAGATTTGATTGTCTAATAACCATCACTTAGTACCTAATTTTCCGTTTCCTTCTTCTTATTTTTTTTAATATATGTGTACATAAATTGATAAATAAAGATTCAAGCAATCCTGTTCCCAGTGTCTAGTTGTCATTTATGTTTAATTTAATTTCACAAGTATTTTATTTGTTTAAAAATGTTTCGCAGAAAGTGTCAATGGATTTCAAATAAAGTTTTGTTATGTTACTGGCAAAATTCCTTGGCAAAATCTACGCAGAAAATATGAGAGATATTTCAGAAGTGTTCAAACGAGTGAACTCCCTATATTTCTGATTACTTATAGATTACTAGCTGCTGCCCGCGACTTCGTCCCCGTGGAATCCCCGATTTTAAAATATTCTTTATCGCTGCTCCGCTCCTATTGACTTAAGCGTGATGTTATATAGCCTAAAGCCTTCCTCGATAAATGGTCTATTCAACCCAAAAAAAAATTTTTCAATTCGAACCAGTAGTTCCTGAGATTAGCGCGTTCAAACAAACAAACAAACTCTTCAGCTTTATAATATTAGTATAGATAAAGAAAATAGGTTCCTGGATCATTGAAGAAAAATTGTTTAACGAACTGGGCTGCAGGAAACGAAAAACATCTGTCGTTTATGTACCTTTCATATAAATTCCTATGTGTACCAAATTTCCACTTTCATCCGGAGCAAATTGGTTAGGATGGATGGATAGACAAATAGATAGTACTACGAATAATCGAATAAGGATTCCGTTTTTTACACGACTGCCCAAAAAAATAGTGTGTTATGTTTTCAGAGTTCATGTATGTACGTTTGTGAGTTTCGTTAATCCACCGTAACTTCTAAAGGGCTTAACCGATATAATGTATTTGGTATCGTGAGAAGCGCTAATTTAAAATTTAAAAAAAAGTGTAATGTTCATAAAAAAAAGAAAATGTTTTGTTTTCATGAAAATTATGACTACGTTTACTATCATTGTCTCAAGCTTGCTTAGTTCATAGCAAAAAGGTACAAAATAATTTAAAAAAAAACACGCCTGCCATGACAGAAACTGAACTAAAAAGTTAAAAACAAGATAAAAACTAAAATAATTTGTTTTCATGAAAATTAGACTACGTATACTGTCATCGTATAAAGCTTGCCAACATAGTTCATATAAAAAATAAAGGTATAAAATAAAAATAAAAACAAACAGTTAAGAAAACACACCTGCCATGTCAAAAAGTGAACAAAAAAATTAAAAAAAAAGATACAAAATAATCTTTTCATTGCAGTCGGGGACGGTTCTTTTGAATAGTTTTGGATAGTTTACGAGTCCCCTGACTGCAATTAAAAGATAATTATCTATCTTATTTTTTAGTTCATTTTTTCATATGTAAGTTTGAAATTCTAAAAAACTCTTCTTAATAATGTTTTGTCAATATAATATGTACACGAAATTCCAAATTTTATGGCATTCTGACGTTTAAGAATTAGGTATGAATTTCGTTTTCAATTGAACCCGCATACATTCATTTATGGAATCCTAATGTTTATTCATCATATTCGTTTTATGTTCGTTCGCCGTAATTTTGAACAATGCGCAAATGCCCAATTTATTCCTGCTTAAAGGCTCACTCAGCTGTTCTGAATTTCCCAACATATGGGAAATTTAATTTTCTTTAAGGTTCAGTACTTAAATAGTAACGGCCCCGACTTAAGAGTTTTAGGTCGCGGGTTCAAACCCAGCCAGGCGCATTACTTTGTGTAATTAATTTCATCACCACTGCTCTCAAAACGGTAAAGGAACACATCGTGAGGAAAGGCATGTCCTAGAACCAAAAACTCGAAGACATGTGACATTCACCAACCCGCACTGGGCCCGCGTGATGGATTACGGCCCATTCCTTCTCCCAGAGAGGAGGCCTGTGTCCCAGCAGTGAGAACGTTAAAAGGCTGATTATAATTAAATATAACAATATCTAACGAATAAACCGAAAATGTACTGATTTGAAAGATGTCACTAAAGCATTTAGAGGCTCTGATGTTGCCGCAAATAAAATAAAAGGTTGCGTATCTCTTGATAAAGGAGGTATCGCAAACATTTTTGAAATTGGTTCAGTGTGTATAATTGATAAGTCTATATAGTACTACATACTTTTTGCATTACTAAGTAAGATATTGATTGACTGATAAAAGTGTTACATATGTAAATGTGATAAAATGTTGTGTTACGGTGTCCTACAACCCGACAAAGGTTTCTATTTTCAGTCCCTATTCTATCAGTTGGGTTTTTCGTCGTCGACTCGGTGAAACTCGTATCTTTGTCAAAATCAAATATGTATATACCTATTATGTTTCAAGTAACGCATTTTACAAGCTCATGAATAATTGACAAGGAATCGGGCTTCTGTTTTTCGTTTTCCTCGTTTTTTTAGATCCCATCGGTACCATAAAAACCGACTTCCACATAAGTTTTCGGTAAACAATTCAAGTTCTTTTCTTTGAAAGTGAATAAAATAATTTTATGAAACTTGATACGCATACTGAAGATATTTAATGTATATACATCGTTCGTTTGGATGAACAGGGGTATTAACTCAAATTTTCGGTTTTTAACCTAAAAATGCAGTCCTACTAAAAATCATGCGATCTTTCTAACAAACATGGTTGCATAACGTTACGACGTCAAATTGGCGGGAGGGCGGGGTAGTATCATCCGATTTAAAAACATTAACAACAGATTTTAATTCCGATGTAAAAACTTCAAATCACTCTCCTGAAAAATAGACTTTTTTGAGTTAATACCCTGCGGGCGTACCATGACGTCTTAAAACGTGAGTCTTCCGAGCGAGAAAAAGGGATGGAGCTATATAGGGTAGATAACTCTATCCCTCTTTCTCGCTCGGAAGACTCACGTTTTAACACCTCATTGTACGCCCGCTGTTCATCTGGACCAACAACACATACATATATATACCGATGCTAAAGATGTATTTTTTTTTGCTTTCTATACGAAACTTAAAATTGCTCTCTCTCTTTCTGTTCCTGTAAACTATTTCGATTTGACACTGCGGAGTGCGGTACCATCTTGAAGAGTGTGCTCTTAGGTGATTCCCTAAACCTGCTAGGGTTGCGGAATTTGTTCGTAAGAGTCACCGCAGCCCTGGAACGCAAAGGGCATAAGAAGGAACACGGGTGGGTTTTAGTCAGTAAGAGTCTGACACTCCCTTCCGCTCCGCCCAGAGCGGGATAAGTAATTTGATGATTTCCCATCCAATAAAAAATTCATTCCTCAAAACTTTTAATGTATTTGTTGGTATAATACATCATTTAATAGCCCAGGGACTCGCCAAAACTGAAAGTTTGAAGATCATTCAAACTTTTAGATTTACGTGGAACAAGATCAGAGTTTTTGAGAGCAGTACAATCTTTTCAGATTCCCTCAAATTGACGTCAAAATTTTCTTTCATTTAAAAGAATTCCATGTAAAATAGACCATACAAAAATTAAATAATTAATACGCTTTAATGTATTGCCAAAATTGCGATTATAAACTGACTTTTTCTTTTCCCGAAAAATGAATGATGAAGTCACTCCTGTCTGCCAGAGATCATGAACTGACTGTCTGTATTAAAATTGAAGTTCGTCTTTTTGTTGACATAATACCATTGACGTCACTAGATGCTGATTGTTTACGTTCCGTTTCACGTTATATTAATTCGTAATAGTTGTTAAAAATCAAAATTAACTACAATAAAAACATTGCAGTGGCCCTTCTTTTATGCTATTTTACCATTTCAATTACAAAATGTTCATGAATTCTGTAATTGCATCTTCCCTATTTCCCTGAACGGATAGAATAGAATAGAATAGAATAGAATACTCTTTATTACGTACACCATACAAGTTACAGAAAATATATACAAAGAAAACATTACATAGGGTGACACAATGGGCGGCCTTATCGCTAAAAGCGATCTTTTCAAGACAACCTTTGGATGGATTTGAAAGAGAAAAAGGAAATACAGTACTGTAGGTAGTCTTAGGTGTACTAATTATATATACAATAAATACATGATAGATAAATATATACAATAATATTTATAAAACAAAAAGAATAGAACGCAAATAAAAACGATTTAAAGAGAGAGGTAGTGATTTTTGACCATTGTTTTAAAAATGGACAAAGATTGAGCACGCCTTACCGACACGGGCAAGGCATTCCATAGCCGCACCGCTTGAACCGTAAATGATTTGTCGTAAAAGCTGGTGGAATGTATCGGCATCTCTAGTCTCAAAACCCACGAGAATACCCATTTACTTTGATTTGTTTCAATTTTACACAGTGTTTTAGGGGCAACTAATTAAGTAAATAGCTTTAGTTGTTTATCTTTGTTATTTATTTGAGATAACTTTGTCCTCTGGGCTTTACTTCTGTCGTCTGTCTCGCGGAAAACGTGCATTTTTGTCTCAATAATAATAGGTTATTAAAGAAACTAACTACTTTTCGTAAACAGATCACAGTAGGAGTTCTCTGTATCGATATACTAGCGAAAGTCTGTTACTTAGTTCTCCTAGGAGTTCAATTTCAAAGAAAAAAGACTCATGCAAAGTTCACCCTCTTATTACCTACTCCTTAAAGTTGAAATTTCCAAAAACCCTTTGTTGGTGGGTGTTAGAAAAATAGAACCATACTTGAAAATTTAGTTTTAATTTTGGCTGTGCGTTGAATCGGTCAGGAGAAATATTTTACAAGTAGGTACATATACATAATTAAACGAACAATATTACCACTTTATTATAGTGTCTATTTCCATTAATTCTCGGAGTGTTTACAAAGATAAATACTAAGTATTACAGTGTTTAGTTTTATGTTTGCGACAAAAGTTGCAAATTACGCTGAACGCATTAAACTTTCTGAAGTTCGCAAGTGTAAACCAGTTGCGCACACTTATACTCCATTCACAATAAGATTAGACATTGGAACAAAATTGTTTACAATCCGTTCAACCGATTTTTACTTCTATTCCGTTGGCATAAGGATGGCATTAAAAGCAAAAACCTGATTATAATACCAACTGTTTACTGCAGCTACCATGTGTCATGCCGCCAACGCAATAGACGTCAAAATCGGTTGAACGGACTGTAAAAAATATTTATTTCATACATTTAATATTTGAAATATATAGGCTCCGAAACCACTGAACCGATTTGAAAAATTATTTCACTGTTGGGAAGCTACACTGTCCCCGGGTGATATAGGTAATATTTTAACCCCATATTCCCAGGGGAATGGGAACTATTTTTCTTATTCTCTAATAGGTACCATCTATCCGTAAATCAATTTAATGATGGGTAGCGTACGAACTAGTCAAGGTGTTATTTTATTTAGCCGCATGCCGAATATACGCTGTGTATTCGCCGAATACACGTTTGGTATTCGGCGATGCTTTACTGAAGGATCTGCCGTAAGACGCAGTTATGCCATGCCGCACACAAGAATCTTGACCTTGTTAGCACCTTAGGAGGCCGATATCTCTAGCTCTAGATATTTTTTTGGACTAAAAGTGATGACATTAAAGACCTTGGTAATGTTCGTTAGGTACTGACATAGCCCTCCAGACAATAGCATAGTCTGCACAATAATCTAAATATATGTATATAACTCAAAAGGGACTGACTGACTGACATAGTGATCTATCAACGCACAGCCCAAACCACTGAACGGATCGGGCTGAAATTTGGCATGCAGGTAGATATTATGACGTAGGCATACGCTAAGAAAGGATTTTTGAAAATTCGTCCCCTAAGGGGGTAAAAAAGGGGTTAACATTTTGTATGGAACTCCACGCGAACGAAGTCGCGGGCATAAGCTAGTATTATATATATGTCGTGGATAACGATATTGTTTTAATAAAAGTTGCTCAATTGATTCATGTAGTCGTGGGGCAAACGCTATGACGTTTTGTAATGGCGGCACGTGGACTGAGTCGTTTTGGAAAGTGGGGATTGTCGAACGGGCACTTCTTTAAAACGAAACTGTCGGTTTTCCTAGTTAATTATTAGTACCCTATATTGCAGGGTGTACGAATTCAGTGAAGATCACGTTTTTAAAAGCATTTTGTCAGTCTTTCTACACCTGCAGCCGGTGGGTTGGTAATTCGCAGCGGGCATACAGTGACCTGCGTGTCTAATACAACAATGCGCTCAGGGTACTGTTGGGGCTGCCGTGGCGATGCAGTGCGTCGGGAATGTTTGCTGAGGCGCGGGTTGATGGCTTTGCCGCTATAATTGGAAAAAGATGCGCCTCCCTGCTCACTCGCATTCGTGGTAGCACCAACAGTACTTATACTAAGTGTTTTTTGTAGATAGGTGGGAATCTCCCATGCTGCAAAGGAAATAAAAAATTTACACTACACTACCATATAAGCAATATTACGCAATTGTTTGTTATCCTAAAGAAATAAAATAAAATATGAAGCCGCACCCGGGCTTCATAATATGGTAGCGTAGTGTAATTTTTTATTTATTTTTATTAAGTTTATTGTTACGAATATATATTATGGACCTAGTCTGAAATAAATGTTTATTATTATTGCCTATTTAAGATTATTTGAATAAAAGTAAGTTTATATTTACACATCGTGTTATTTCAACGACACCTGCTGCGTAATGGACCCTGTACCACCGAACCAAGATGGTGACGACTCTATCGCTCCACTATCGCTGACCACGTCATATATTTTATTGTCAACAGATGCCCCAGAGCTAGTGGTCCTGACCACAGAGAAGTCGGTGCCCCTTCGCTTCGAGTTGGAGTATCTGGTCCAGTGCATCGCAACCTGGTCTTCAAATAGCGACCTTGTGTGGCACATTATTAAAGTGATTTTCATTTACACGTAAGTACAGTTAAATTTTTATTTGATACTAGCTTCTGCTCGCGACTTCGTCAGCGTGGAATAGTTACTAACCCCCCCATTTCTTTGTGATATAGTTGACAGCGATGTGCCCAAAGAGTTCTTCTCCTCCACCATTTGAAAAAAAAGAAAAAAAAGTTCAAAATAGGGTAGTTGACTAAAAAAATCTAATTAGTCCGTCAGACAGATTTCCAAAAAATATTGGACACGTATTTTTTCTTTCTTCACGTAAACAAAAAATGAAGACGATACAGTGCGTTGAAAACTCGTGTGACGTCACCACTTGCTACAATGTTTACCGAGCCGTAACGTCACAAGCCCCCACTCCTGATCTTTGATTCTTTGTATCTTCGTCAGTTTTTATAGATTTGATAAAGGAAAAAATACGTGTCCAATATTTTTCTATAATCTAACTGACGGACTAAACATAATCATATATTTTTGACTCAGGAAACATCCCTATTGGCTGTAGATGCTGAAAGTCTTCAGTGGCAATATTATGTACTTTTCATTGATAAAGTGATTCTGTGTTGGACCAATTCGTACTTTTCATAGCCTATTTAAAAAAAAACATTGTCACTTTTTATAACTCAATCCTTCTTTAGAAAACGTGAAAAAGAACGTTTAAAAAATTTTGGCGTTTTACAAAAGGACTCATGTTTTGCAATGCCGGTTTGGAAAACACGAATTCTTATGTTCACGATTAATTAATTAATTAGAATTTTGTTTACGATAAATTTGAAGGTATTTAAATCTTAATTGGTAAATTAAAAATTTAAGCTTGATTAGTGGTTTCGAGGTTAATTTCTATTAATTTTTTCGTGATGTCTGGCATTGGTATGACTTTTAATTTTTTACTGGTAGGTTGATTATTTTTATTTTGTTTTGCTTTTCAGGTTCCAGTCATGTGCTTTTGTTTGAATACTTCAGTTTGGCATTGGCTTAGCTTAGGGGCTTAGGAATATTTGTAAACAATTTGTTTGAATTGAAATGGGTTTGAATTACATTGCCCCATTAAATTCTCTACAATTAGCGATAATTTTAAACCTTTAATTTAAAAATTGTAAAAAACATTTTACTTTTTTAAAAGCGTTATTTCTTGAAAATTAATTAAACGATTTTAATGAAACTTTGTATACATACATAAAATTAATTAAAAAACTTTTTTGAAAAAGTATTTAGAGGCAAGAAAGAAGTTCAGGCCTGCGGATGGCGAGCTATGGGTGGCTTGTCGTTCGATAACAACCAGGCCCGGGTCGACGGCGCGTCGTGTTCCACGCGCGCCTCAAAGAGATGACAGGGATGATGATGATGAAAGGGATTTTTCACTTTGTATAGAAAAGTAGCTGCTGCCCGCGACTTCGTCCCCGTGGAATCCCCGATTTTAAAACATTCTTTATCGCTGCTCCGCTCCTATTGGCTTAAGCGTGATGATATATAGCCTAAAGCCTTCCTCGATAAATGGTCTATTTAACCCAAAATAATTTTTCAATTCGAACCAGTAGTTCCTGAGATTAGCGCGTTCAAACAAACAAACAAACTCTTCAGCTTTATAATATTAGTATAGATTTAAAATTATCTCTCTCTCTTGCCAAGATTCTTTTAAATTAGTCCATTCGTTTCTAATCATAAATACAAGCGAGTATGATACAACCAGAGGATTTGTTTACTAATCAGGCTGTGTACGGGGCGGACGTGATCGACTGGACTGTAGGGTGGCCAGGGTAGGTTATCCTATTCTTCGAAAGTGGACTGTATGGTGACAACCCACCTAGGTATAAATGATCCAGACGCGTTGACGCTCCGTCTATAAGCTACGGGCCATGAGGATGCAACCCTTAGCTGAATACTTGCTATACTTGCTGTTATTGACACAGTATATAGGGGTAGGTATAGAGGGCTTACCAATAAAGTCACAATAAAACACTATTTAACTTGTTCACTATGCACTTAGCGATTTGAAGGGTGAAATTCGCGACTATATGATTCTACATTTAGTTATAAATCCGAAATATCTTGCAAATGACTACAAATTTAATAAACTTCCTATTTTACTATTGTACGGCGTAACTGTACCGTATCGACACCCAAAAAATCACCGTGTGTGATGAAGTTTATTAACACTAATTTTCACTATGTCTATCCTAGAATTTAGGCTATATCTAGGCTTAGGTCTATGTGAGTAGGGGTTGTCGTACCTTCATGGATAGCCCTCGGTAGGCTCCATACAGCGGAGACGAATTCACCCCTTCATCCCCCTCCATGTAGGGGTGGGATGCCGAAAACTATACAAAACTATAGTAGGCGCGAAGCTATTACCTACTTGGGGTGAATTTACCGTAAAACTATGCTAGGAGGGCTATACAGCTATATGTATCTCTATAGATACGACAACCCTCTACAAAACTACATATGTTTCAACCCTGTCACTCAAGGGGTTGCAACTCTATAAGCGTATATGTTTCAGGGGGATAAAAATAAACAGTTTTATTTAAACCTAAATTGCGGCTTTATGCCTGCATACACTATAAACATCTATATATCCCCTGAAAGGATTTTTCAAGGCGGTTCTATTTCAGACATTTAGAAGTCTAGAATCTAGACTTGTTTTTTCGGAAAAGGAAGAGGGTAGATGCAAAGTGTTTTATTTTGTGCATACCTTCACTAGGGCTATTTATCAAAAACTGTTGACCAATCACGTACCAGCACCCTCCTGCTCTGTGATTGGTCAGTGTCGCTTTTAGCTATGCGACTACCTTTGACCTAATATTTCAAGTCTCAAATTACCAAGCCCTTTCTATTTACCTATGTATGTCTGTCTGTGTGTGTATATACCTCGATTACCTTATATACCACCGATATACCTTTATATACCTTTATATACCTTTATATACCTTGATTACCTTCATATACCTTCGATTACCAGGGTTACCATGTGTTTACTGTTATGTGTAAGGGACAGGATACCCTACCTAACTATATTCTATTTACTTGGAAGAAATAAAGGCTCCAAGGGCTTATATACTGCCTCTTGAGAGCAAACAACTGTAACGAATGTGTTTTATTTCAATATCAAACTATGTATCAACTATAGCTACCTATAACTATCTATACTATGCAGCTTTATCTGTTACAGCATTCTATGTGCTAACTAACTACCTATAACTACCTATACTATGTAGTCGCGGTTTTATTTATTTGCAACATTCTATGTACTACTATAGCTACCTATAACTATCTATACTATGTAGCTAAGACGCATCGTCGCGAACATCTCTCCCGCCGTGCAGTGCAGCGATGACTCGGTGCGATGACGTCGCGGCGCTGCAGAAACCCGGTGAGCGACGCCTGTAGCCACGTCGCCCGCTGCGCGGCGCCGGTGCTCGATGCCGGTGCTCGACGCAGCTGTGCAGTCGCCGGTCTGCCGCTTCCCTGCTGTGGGTCGCCTGCAGTCACAAGGCTGTTGCGTAGGCTCTCGCAAATGTGCGAGCTGTGGGCCGGATGGCCCGCTGTCTGTGCGAGCTGCGAGTGTGCGCAGCATCGCCTGCTGCGGTGGCAAGCTGTGTAGGCAGCATTGCCTGCTGTATCGCCTGCTCAAAGCAAGGCGGTGGCGGGCCGAATATGCCCGCAATGGGGGCTGGCTGCGCCCGTGGGCAGCATCGCCCGCTATGTTGGCGAGCTGCGTGAGCAGCATCGCCCGCTACTGCTCGCTTGATGCGAGCCGAATGCGGACCGAATATGTCCGCGGGGGTGAGCTGCGCCAGTGGGCAGCATCACTCGCTATGTTGGCGAGCTGTGGGAGCATCGCCGGCTACTGCTCGCTTGATGCGAGCCGAATGCGGACCGAATATGTCCGCGGTGGGGTGAGCTGCGCCTTGCGGGCAGCATCACTCGTCTATGGTTGGCGAGCTGTGAGAGCAGCATCGCCCGGCTACTGCTCGCTTGATGCGAGCCGAATGCGGACCGAATATGTCCGCGGTGGGGCGAGCTGCGCCTTGCGGGCAGCGTCGCCCATCTATGGTTGGCGAGCTGTGTGAGCAGCATCGCCTGCTGTGTCGCCTGCACAAAGCAAGGCGGCGGCGGGCCGGATATGCCCGCAGTGGGGCGAGCTGCGCCTTGCGGGCAGCGTCGCCCAGCTATCGGTTGGCGAGCTGTGTGAGCAGCATCGCCTGCTACTGCTCGCTTGATGCGAGCCGAATGCGGACCGAATATGTCCGCGGTGGGGCGAGCTGCGCCTTGCGGGCAGCGTCGCCCATCTATGGTTGGCGAGCTGTGAGAGCATCGCCGGCTACTGCCCGCTGAATGCGAGCCGGTTGCGGACCGAACATGTCCGCGGGAGGTGAGCTGCGCCGGTGGGCAGCATCACTCTCTCTCTGTCCGCTGAAAGTAAGTTGGTAGCGGGCCGGATATGCCCGCACGGGGGGCGAGCTGCGCGTGTTGGCAGCGTCACCCATCTATCTGTTGGTTGGCGAGCTGTGGGAGCAGCATCGCCTGCTGTTGTCTTACTTTGGTAGTGGGACAAGTTTCTTCACTGGACGCTTTAAGGTGCCGCCGGATGTGCGCACCTCAGCTGTCCGGACCTCTCCATCAGCGCCCGGGAAAACTGCGATTATGCGGCCTCGCGGCCACGTGTTGCGAGGCAGCTGGCCGTCTGCGATGAGTACGGGATCACCCACCTGCAGATTAGGGCCACGGCTATGTGGCTCCCGCCGGTGTTGGAGCTCGGGTAGGTACTCACGTACCCAGCGGCGCCAGAACTGGTCGGCGAGTGCTTGTGAGCGCCGCCAGTGGCGCTTGCTGTCGATGTCGTGCTCTGTGAACACGCCAGGCGTCGGCAGCCGGGCTGAACCACCCAGGAGGAAGTGGTTCGGCGTGATGGACTCGTCATCGTCACTGTGAACTGAAACATGGGTTAGTGGTCGACTGTTGACCGTATATTCGGCCTCACACAACAGTGTGTGTAACACCTCTTCATGTGGGTGTTTTTCGTGAAGTATAGTCTGTAATGCTGTCTTCACACATCGGACTAGGCGCTCCCACGCGCCACCCATAAAAGGCGCTGACGGAGTGATGAAGCGCCATACTATGCCTCGGCGACTTGCCTCTTCTTTGAAGGCGTCTCGGAGCTCTTTGTCGGCACCGTGCATGTTGGTGCCGTTGTCTGAATGTATTTCTGTTGGACATCCTCTGCGTGCAGCGAAGCGGCGCAGTGCTAGTATCGCGGAGTCTGCGCTGAGGCTTGCGGCGATTTCCAGGTGTACCGCTCTGGTGGTCAGGCACGTAAATAGAGCCACGTACCTCTTCTGATGCTGGCGACCGACTGTAACGGATAGCGGACCGAAATAGTCGAGTCCAGTGAATGTGAACGGCCTCTGATGATGAGCTAGACGCGTTCTGGGGTGGTCGCCTGTAGCTGGTACTGGTGCGCACGCCTTCCTAATGCGACACGGTAAACAAAGTGTCACTACCATCTTCGTTGTGGGTCTCATTCTGACGACCCAGTAATGCTGTCGGACTTCATTGATGGTCATCTCGGTTCCACTGTGTTGTAAGCTGCGGTGTGTCCAGTCTATGTAGAGCTGAGTTATACGATGGTCGCCATGTAATATGGGTGGGCGCTTGACGTCTTCTGTTATTTTGTCGATTCTATCTATACGACTTCTGAGGCGTATGACGTCATCCTTCAGTTCTATTTGCAACGGTCGTAGGGCGCTGTCCTTGTCTATTTCTTCGTTTTCACGTAAACTTGTCAACTCGCGGGAAAACATCTGTTGCTGTACAGCTTGCACGAGTAACCTCTCCGCTTGTTGGAGGTATTCGGCTTCTATTATTTGACTATATTTTGACGTAACTGGGGACGTCACTGATGCTGTAGGAGGGGGCACTGCCGTCTTTGTACGTTTCCTCCATTCCGGATCCGCTTCTATATTTTTCTTTGTTCTTTTATAGAACGTGTTTTCTTTGGGCGGCCGACATTTGGCGACGAAGCGTAGTACTGTCGCCGTCGCTCTCAACAGTCGTTCCCATTTCGAAAATCTTGCTGGATCGGGTATGACTTCTGTGAGTCTTCTATCTATATTTTCTATAGCGACTAAGGTTCGCTCCTCACCCGTCTGTTCCTCTAGTGGAGGCTTCTCTATTGGCCATGTTGTCGACTCTTCATACAGGAAGCTGGGGCCACAAAACCACTCGTGTCTCGAATCAAAGTGCTGTGGTACATCACGAGTGGCGGCGTCTGCTATATTTTTCTTAGTGGGCACCCATCGCCAGTCTTCGACTCTACTATGCTCTTCTATGGCAGCTATGCGGTGCGCGACGAACGGTTTGTAAACTCGAGCTCCTCTTCTGATCCAGGTCAGCACGGTTTTGCTGTCTGACCAGTACGTCACGGAGGCCGGCTTGACTCCGTGTTCTCGGATAACAGCTGCAGCGACGCGGGTCCCCATCACCGCGGCCTGCAGCTCGAGTCGGGGTATCGATTGGAGCTTGAGTGGCGCCACCTTTGCCTTGGCCATGACGAGGCTCACATGAGTCTTGCCATCTTCTGTAGAGATACGCCAGTACACCGCTGCGGCGTACGAAGTTTCGCTCGCGTCCGTGAAAACGTGGACTTGCGTTTCTATGGCGTCGCTATATCCTGGGTAACATCTTGGTACTGTGACTTGTGCAAGATTCTGTAGATGTTGAACCCAACTTCTCCATGCTGTGGCCAAGTCTGTGTCGAACGGCTGGTCCCAGTCGACTCCTCTTCTCCATGCTTCTTGGAGTATTTGTTTGGCGCGAATCGTTACGGGTGAGGCTAGGCCGAGTGGGTCGTATAGTGACATCACTATTTTCAGCGCCTCTCTCTTTGTGGGCACTTCCTTCTGTAATACGCCACTCGGTAATCGGGCTAGGCTCAGATTGAAACCCAGCGTATCTGCTCTTGGTCTCCATATTAGGCCAAGAATTTTTTCTGTATGGTCGCCGATGTCGACGACTTCTGTTTCTATAAGCGACGGTTCTATATTTTGTATGACATCGATGTCATTCGATACCCATTTCTTAATTTCGAAACGAGCCTGTTGGTGTATCTTCTTCACCGCTGTTGCTATGTGTGTCGCTTCTTCAACTGTTCTATAGCTATCCAGATAATCGTCCATATAATGGTTCTTCACTATTGCTTCTACTGCTTCTGGATGCTGTTCTATGTGCCGGTTCGCGTTCCAATTCTTCGCGAATATGGCCGTGCACGGTGAGCTTGCCGCGCCGAATATGATTGACGTCATTCGATACTCGTCGGGGGCTCCTTCTCTTCTATTGCCTCTCCACAAATATCGGAGGGCGTCTCTATCTTCAGGTCGTACTTTGACCTGCATGAACATTTCGGTAATGTCACCTGAAATGGCTATCGGATATCTACGAAACCTCATCATGACGCCGGGCAGCGACTGTAACAGGTCCGGTCCTGTGAGTAGGAAGTCGTTCAGCGACATTCCATTCGATTTAGCTGCGGCGTCGTGTACTATTCGAAACTTCTCCGGCTTCATGGGATTGAAGACGTCGAAATGAGGCAGATACCAGGTTCTTCCTGGCGTGGTCTGTTTGGGCGCTTTTTCTGCGTACCCTTTTGAAAGGAGCGAGTCCATCTGTTCTATATATTTATTTCGAAGACTCGGATCTTTGTCGAGCTTCTTTTCTATAGAGATCAGCCGCTTGTGTGCTGTCCCATAACTATCGGGCATTTCAAAGTTGTTATTTTTCCATAACATAGCTGTTTCTATATGCCCATCTGTCAACTGTTTGGTATGTCTCTTCAAGATGTCTTCAGCCTGCTTCTCTGGATCAGAATCTGGACGCCGAGGATTAACTATTAGGGACTCGAGTGCGAAAAATTCACGAAGTTGCTCGTTCAGTCTATCGTCTCTATTTTCTCTATCTTCTCTGCATGCGCTGACGTAATGCACCTGCTGACCGAGTATTCTAGTGTGCGCGCCATGTAGCGTCCATCCAAGCGTTGTAAGTGACGCTATTGGCTGGTGCCTGGGGCCTCTTCTGACTTCACTGGCAAGGAGAAGGTGCCAGTTGTCTTGGCCAATCAAAATCTTGGGCGCGCCAACATCATAGACTAGCTGCTCTTTCAAGTCGATGAGATGTTTGCAATGTGTGACATCTTCTTCACGGACTGTCTGTGACGCGAGATTAAGCTTCGGTATGGTGCGCGCTCTGAACGGCACCCTATTTCTATGCTGACTCGCGAGTGTCACTGTGACTCTTTTCGAACAAGGAGTGTCGATCATGGTGTCACCGATCGCACCAATCTTCAGTGGGTCGATCTTGCCCTCGGCTCCGACTTGGTCGGCGATGTCTTCATCGATCAACGATACGGTCGATCCATCGTCGAGTAGGGCGAACGTAGATGCCTCTCCCGCCGGTCCAATGACCCGGACCGGGATGATCTTTAAATAGGCGTGATTCGACGATGATCTTGAGCTGGCGACTGTCTCCTTGGGCTCCTTTTTGACTTCGGTCTGTCTGGGCTTTTCGGCTGCCACCGCAGCAGGCTTCTTGTCGTAATGAAGTAGCCGACTGTGCGTGGCTGTACACCCCTTGACGTCACACTTCTTCGCGTTGCATTTATGCCGCTCTCTTCTTGGCTTCAGGCAACGGAAGCACAGGTTTAGATTCTTCGCAATTTCCCATCTCTTGTTACTATTGCTATTCTTGAACTTTGAGCAATCGCGTTCTATATGGCCATCCTTCTCACACAGTCGGCACTTGCTTGCTGACTTCTCTGTTGTTGTGTGAGTCCTCTGCTGCGGTGTGCGTCGGTTGGATGAGCCCTCTGTCTTGATGTTTTCAGCAGGAGCGAAAGCGCTGCAGTATCGAGCTTGTTCGGTAATGAATTCGCTAAACAGCGACAAGTCTGGCAAGGACTGGTACTTTTCTGTATATATACGGTACCACTGTACGCGTATCGAGTTCGGTAGCTTCTCTGTCAAGGTTCGCATGAGCTCGGCGTTGATCAGGTAATGATCCTTCTTCAATGCTCGCAGCGTTACTATAGCGCACCTCACGTGGCTTGCGAATGAGCAAATATCCTTTGGATTTTCACTGCATCGTGTCAGTCCTCGCAATCTATCTGTTTCGGCCTGTGCTATCGAATCTGGTCGGCCGAATTGCAGCTCGAGTTCCTTCATGATGTCATCTGGTCTTGCATGGCCGATGAGTTCTGAACTAACTGTTTCTAAAGCGCGTCCATGCAGGCTTCTTCTAAGTCTTGCTGTATTCTCGACATCGTTGAAATATTTTCGAGTTGTTTCATAAATGGCTCGAAATGACAACCATTCTGTATGCGCACCACTGAAGTTCGGTAAGGTCATAATGACCTTCGACGCCGAGGAGGAATTCTGTGACTGCTGTTCTGTTTTCTTGTCAACTAAAGATGCTATAGCAGCCGTAAGGTCCGTAACGAATGGACGTAAATTATCCTCGCTCCTATCGTCTTCTATTTTCTTCATAGGTGGTGGCTCTATCTGTTTAGCACTATCTGGATCTATGTGCGTTCGACGAGAGTCCACTATTGGTTCGAAGTCCACAGGGGGGGGCGGTTGCTGTCGACTATCACGGATGTCCCCCTCGGCGGCGTTGGTCTCTCTCTGATCAGGAACAGGTTCAGGCGCCTCTTCCAGCCAGGAACGCACGTACTCTTCATTTGAGTTTCTATCGTCCAAATATTCTTCGTCCGACTCTTGTTCGGCTCTCTGAAGTGCTAACTGGGCAAGCTCCAACTTAATCTTCAATAAGTCTTCGCGAGCCTTCTGTAATTTTCTATATGACCGCGGTGACCTGTCAATGGTCGACGACGGACGTCTATGTTCTATACGGGCGTCACCCCGGGTAGTCATTGGCAAGACTCGGCTATCTCTTCTATTTGACGGCTTCATTGTACTATCTGAAGTCGTCTCAAAGCGGGTTCCCTTCCTTGAGGTCGATGGCATCTGTTTCTGTACTGTTGTCGGCAATGGTGCAGGTACTCGTTCTATTGCTGAAGCTTCTATCTGTTCTATTCGTTCAGCGGCAGCAGGCGGAGACACGTCTTCACTGCGCTGCTGCATCGATCGCGCCGTCCCAGACGATGAAGGCGAACGCGGCGGCACCTGATGATGGATAGCAGGAACCCTCTCGGCTGGTTCCTGTATCGGAACTGTCCACGCCTCGGATGATTTGCCATGCGACCTCGTGATCGGCATTGTTGAAGTCTTCAATGAATCTTCAAAACTATTCGGTAGTCCACTGGTAAGCCTCAGGTGAAACTTCAATCCAAGTTTCCAAAAAAAAAAAATTTCAAAAAATTTTCAAAATTCTTCAAAGTCCCCAATCTTCAAAGAATATTCTAAGTTCGGATTGACTGAAACTTTTCTAAGTCCCAGACTGTTCAAAATCTTCTATGTGTGAAGTCGATCGAAATTCTCTAAGTCCAAAATTCTTCAAAAATATTCTATGTCCCGCTTGATCAAAACTTTTCTAAGTGTCAGGTTGTTGAAAATTTTCCAAGTACAAAATTCTTCAAAAATTTTCCAAGTCCCGGATTGTTGAAAATTTTCTAAGTTCAAAATTCTTCAAAAAATTTTCCAAGTTCAAAATCTTCAAAAATATTCTAAGTGTCGGAACCCCTCAAAATTTTCAAAGTGTGAAGTCGTTCGAAATTTTCTAAGTTCAGCTTGATTAAATTTCTTCTATGTTGTTGCTTCACTATCAATCTGCCTAGGGGTAGTTTTCTTGAAGGGATGATTTCTTCAAGGTCCGACTTCTATTCAGCTTCTAGGGACGCCCTTCGTGTCTTGAAATGTTGAAGGGTAGTTTTTTCTTCAAGGGGGTGCGACTTCACAATAGGGGTTGCGCCTTCAGGGTAGCTGCGTGGTTCTATAAATCCAACTTCCAAATAGCTAGATCAGGCTATCTTCAAAATATCCGGCTCCGATGGACCAGAAAATGTACGGGGCGGACGTGATCGACTGGACTGTAGGGTGGCCAGGGTAGGTTATCCTATTCTTCGAAAGTGGACTGTATGGTGACAACCCACCTAGGTATAAATGATCCAGACGCGTTGACGCTCCGTCTATAAGCTACGGGCCATGAGGATGCAACCCTTAGCTGAATACTTGCTATACTTGCTGTTATTGACACAGTATATAGGGGTAGGTATAGAGGGCTTACCAATAAAGTCACAATAAAACACTATTTAACTTGTTCACTATGCACTTAGCGATTTGAAGGGTGAAATTCGCGACTATATGATTCTACATTTAGTTATAAATCCGAAATATCTTGCAAATGACTACAAATTTAATAAACTTCCTATTTTACTATTGTACGGCGTAACTGTACCGTATCGACACCCAAAAAATCACCGTGTGTGATGAAGTTTATTAACACTAATTTTCACTATGTCTATCCTAGAATTTAGGCTATATCTAGGCTTAGGTCTATGTGAGTAGGGGTTGTCGTACCTTCATGGATAGCCCTCGGTAGGCTCCATACAGCGGAGACGAATTCACCCCTTCATCCCCCTCCATGTAGGGGTGGGATGCCGAAAACTATACAAAACTATAGTAGGCGCGAAGCTATTACCTACTTGGGGTGAATTTACCGTAAAACTATGCTAGGAGGGCTATACAGCTATATGTATCTCTATAGATACGACAACCCTCTACAAAACTACATATGTTTCAACCCTGTCACTCAAGGGGTTGCAACTCTATAAGCGTATATGTTTCAGGGGGATAAAAATAAACAGTTTTATTTAAACCTAAATTGCGGCTTTATGCCTGCATACACTATAAACATCTATATATCCCCTGAAAGGATTTTTCAAGGCGGTTCTATTTCAGACATTTAGAAGTCTAGAATCTAGACTTGTTTTTTCGGAAAAGGAAGAGGGTAGATGCAAAGTGTTTTATTTTGTGCATACCTTCACTAGGGCTATTTATCAAAAACTGTTGACCAATCACGTACCAGCACCCTCCTGCTCTGTGATTGGTCAGTGTCGCTTTTAGCTATGCGACTACCTTTGACCTAATATTTCAAGTCTCAAATTACCAAGCCCTTTCTATTTACCTATGTATGTCTGTCTGTGTGTGTATATACCTCGATTACCTTATATACCACCGATATACCTTTATATACCTTTATATACCTTTATATACCTTGATTACCTTCATATACCTTCGATTACCAGGGTTACCATGTGTTTACTGTTATGTGTAAGGGACAGGATACCCTACCTAACTATATTCTATTTACTTGGAAGAAATAAAGGCTCCAAGGGCTTATATACTGCCTCTTGAGAGCAAACAACTGTAACGAATGTGTTTTATTTCAATATCAAACTATGTATCAACTATAGCTACCTATAACTATCTATACTATGCAGCTTTATCTGTTACAGCATTCTATGTGCTAACTAACTACCTATAACTACCTATACTATGTAGTCGCGGTTTTATTTATTTGCAACATTCTATGTACTACTATAGCTACCTATAACTATCTATACTATGTAGCTAAGACGCATCGTCGCGAACAGGCTGTATTATGCTAAATTTTCCCTAAAGGAAAAAGATTATTATGCCGAAGGAGGAAATCTTACGGCATAATAATATTAATAATTCATGATGTTATCTTAACAAACATCAGCTACCCGAGGCATATTATGAAGGACGGGTCATTTGACATGTATCGGGCATGCCACTGTCCGGGTGAGTCCATCAGACATTTATTATCTCTGGTTGTTCTCGTCTGGCTAACGGCGAGTACTTGCACAGGCACAAACAAGTAGCCAGGATTATCCATCAGCAACTCGCTTTAATATACAAACTTGTGGATTCTGAGGTACCGTTTTACAAATATGTGCCCGACCCAGTTCTCGAAAATGACCATGCCACGTTGTACTGGGATCGGTCTGTCATCACTGATAGGACTGCTATCGCTAGCCGTGATATAGTGGTGATAGACCGATTAGCGCGCCGCACAATGATAATCGATGTAACTATCCCACATGACGAGAACCTCGTGAAAGCTGAGGAAGAGAAACAAATCAAGTATCTCGACTTAGCACACGAGGTTGTTGATATGTGGAATGTGGACTCGGCTGTCAATGTGCTGATTGTCGTTACGGCCTATGGCCTAATGGCCAAAATTTTCGACAACCATCTGTCGAAGCTGGCGTTGCCCGGTTGATTAAAGGGCCTGATACAGAAGGCAATACTCCTCGATACGGCTCGTCTTGTGAGGAGGTTCCTTTCTGTGGAGCCTGGACCCTGACCACCAGTAGTTTGGACCCTGCTCCCGACACCGGCGGACTACAGCTTTTGTATTTTTAAATGTTTTTTTATTTAGTGGGTTTTTTAAGTAATATTTAAAAATATAAAATTGTATGAACAGTACAATAATTCATTAAAAAGTAAGTGATTATATTCAAAATAAAACAGAAGTAATGCTGTAACTTCTGTTATTTATTTTATTTTATTTATTAAAACTTTATGCACTAGTAAAAAAAAACTGTACAAAGGCGGACTTAATGCCATAGACATTTTCTACCAGTCGACCTTAGGGTAGTGCAGAGACAACTTGACAGGTGCAACATAAAATAAAGACAATCAGAGAGGGAAAAATACAATCATATATACATACATACAAATAAAATTAACAACGGCATTGAGAGAAACGAATCCAACGAATTAACGCTGTGATGATTCTACCAACTTCTTGCAAATGTGCTCACGTGCCTTCACCTTAAAGGACCACCGACTAGTTGCCGTCCTGATGTTCAGAGGGAGCGCATTCCAAAGGAAGATTGCCTGGACAAAGAAAGAGGAGTGAATAAACCCAGAACGGTGTGAGGGACATCGTAAAAGACGGTTATTGGTAGAACGAAGAGTTTTACTATGGGCAGCGCAAAGAAATTGAATTTGTGAAGTTATTTAGGAAGGAGAAGAAGGATTATTAAGAAAAGAAAACAGACTCGTCAAGGCCCTCAGCGCTCTGCGTTGACGAATGGGTAACCATTTTAATAGAGATCGATGCGCGGATACGTGATCATACTTGCGGAGATTGAAGACAAATCGGATGCAGTTATTTAGAAGGCGGTCAAGTTTATTGAGGAGATCTGCATTCAGGTCGTAATAGCACACATCACCATAGTCATTTATGGGGAAAATGAGGGACTGTACAAGCATTGCCTTTATGTGAGCTGGGAGAAGATTTTTCAGTCGATACAGTGACCGCAATGTTCCGGTAACTTTTCGACTGACACTCGTGACTTGCTTTTGCCAGTCAAGACAAGTGTCGACATGCAGACCAAGATCCTTAACCTCGGAGCCAAACGGAATGATGGTGTTGTCAAAGATTAAGGGTGGTACAGTTAAGCCATTAAGCTTTCTCAGGCTATGGGAACTCCCAACTATGATAGCCTGACACTTTAAAGGGTTGACTGCCACCCCGAATCGGTCCGACCAGTTCTTAATAGCTCTCAAATCCCAGTTGAGCTCCTCGATTGCATACGATACATTGTCAACACCTGTCTGACAATAAAGCTGTAGGAGATTAATAAAAATAGAGAATAAAAGAGGAGATAAAATACCGCCTTGTTATTCTTGTATACATTGGAAAATAATAAATCCAAATGCCTTATTTTCCTTTACAAGTTATATTTATTTCTAAGAAGCGTCTAATATCATCTTTAACTACGGATGTTTGGATGTTAGGCATGCCATAGAACGGATACAGAATACAGGATGTTATGATACTAAAACCGTATATAAAAAGAAAAATTCGTTATCAATGGCAACGGTTTTCTTTCTCTATTATAGCTTTATTTTTAACCGACTTCCAAAAATGGTGGAGGTTCTCAAGTTGACGGTTTTTTTTGTGTGTGTGTGTGTTACCTCATAACTTTGTACTAGGTGTCCCGATTTTGATGATTCTTTTTACATTCGTCAGTTAAATTTGATTGAGATCTGACGATTAGTAGTTGAGTCCGTAATATTCCGTGGCTTTAACTACATTGATGATGTCCTTATTCAATCTTGTCGATGTAAAATGAAAAAAAAAAAATTGTATCCGACTGTTTGGAAGAGCAACTTAGTATTTCAAGATGGTCCCTTTCTAGTTTGGTGAAAATCTGATGAAGAACAGAGATAGAAAACGGAACTCTTCAATAAATGATAGCAAATTTTTCGGGATTACTGAAATCGCATGTATGTGTATTGTGTAGACCAATTTACACCGTGTACACTGTGATGCGTACGTTTAGGTGGGGTGGAGGTGGGTGGGTTTGTACTACTAAAAAGTGAAAAATAAAAAGTCGGTGTTCAAAAAACGAAGAAACAACCAAAACTCCGAGTTTTTCTTCTTTGTTCTTTGTTCAAATAACCCTTGGATGGTAAGGATCGGATAGTCTCGGTACTTATAACTGCCTGTAAGGTAGGTACCTAGCTATTCGAGAAGTACTTGATTGCTAAGTTTTTATGAGAAATAAAACTACTCTGTAAACCAACAATGTTTTATACATCATACTATTGTTTTTATACGTCTCCAGTATCTTAGGTGCGTTTAAAAACATCTTAACTCAAATATTTTATATATTATCAGACCCAGAAAATATGTGGTGAAATGCTGCAAATCAAAATTGGCCTGTACTGCTAATTTTGATTAAAGTACACTAAACTTTAAAGCATTTGAAGAAGTTTATGCAAGACAGGAGCTATGAAGCCAGGAACCAGAAATTCAAAAGGACTCATTAAACAGTGGGATCCAGGGTTGCGGATTTTGTACGAAAGAGTCACTGCGGCCTTGGAACGCAAAGGGCATTTGGAGGAACACGGGTGGGTTTAAGTCCGTAAGAGTCTGACACTCGAAGAAGTTGTTTGATCGTCGAGGCGATCGGCGGCGGCCACCTCTCGCGTCTAGCCCTGGTTCAATCCATGGTCCGGAGCGAGGAGACATGGGAAGCGGTCGTCTCCAAAAGGAAATGTCCGCAGAAGTGAAGCATTACCTAATGCTAGCGAAGGAGGAGGCGGACCACGTGTCAGAGAGGGGGTTCTCACGCTCCAGCCACCGCAACAAAAGAAGACGCACCGGGCGTCGGCAAACGCAGGGCGATACTCGACCACCGTAGGCGTGGGCTGCGGACGGCGAGCTATGGGTTGCTTGTCGTCCGATAGCAACCAGGCCCGGGTTGACAGCGCGTCGTGTTCCATGCGCGCCTCAATGAGCTGTCAGCAACGAAGACGGGACCCCATAGGATCAGTGCCTGCTAGGGTTGCGGAATTTGTTCGAAAGAGTCACCGCGGCCCTGGAACGTAAAGCACAAGAAGGATCACGGATGGGTTTTGGTTAGTAAAGTAAGAGTCTGACACTCCCTTCCGCTCCGCCTAGAGCGGGAGAAGTCATAGGATGATTTCTCGGCTCCTTCCCGTTATGTCACATTCCCGATTGGACAACATGTCAAAAGTTTTAAAAACAACTGAACGCTAGTGGCGTTTGGTCAAGATTTTGATCTTCATACATTCATTCTCGTTTTGTCACCCTTTTTTAAACTAGTTCTTTGTACGATACAGTCAACTACAAAAGTTACCAAGTCCTTTTTGACGCTCTTTTTATCACCCGACTTTCCCAGAGGTGGGTATATTGTTTTCTTAGCATATGTGAAATCCTAAATTATATACGTTACATGCATAGGTATGTACCATGGCAATAGGTTTGATTGCCATGTGCAGCTTCATCCAGAAAAAAAAAGGAATTAATTTGATCATTTCATCAACAACTTCACCTTTTTATAAACGAGGCCGTTAAAGATTTTAGTGCTTCAATCAAGTTGTTTGATAAGTTTCTAACAAGTTATATTGAGTTAGTCACTTTGGATTAGTATTAGTGGTTTAGCACTGTAATATTGCTAGCGGTTTGTTTTGAGTGGTATCAGAATTATCGAAGTTTAAACTTTGAGCTGTTTTAAACTGATAAAGTTGTTGGTACACGCTATACAGGGTGAACTAATATTGTGTATCAGAATTAACACAAAGCCTGGAAAAATTTGTTATGTAGGTACATTTTATTATGTCCAGCATAAAAAAAAATTACTGCCCGGTACATTTATGTGTGCATAACTCGACAAAAAGTATTGAAAAGCAATTGCTTTTTTCGCAATTTCTGGTTTTTATATCGGTGAAAATTTACGATATAAACGTAACATACGGCTATTTATGTTTATAAATGTCACCATGTCATGTCATGGTGTGTCTTGTTGTGGTACTAATAAAATGTCAATAAATCTCTCCTTTTTTAATCGAGTCTGAGCCAACGCCAACAGTGGTCGTAATAGCGAGCAGTTTAGTTGGCGCGTTTTTAATATTGCTGGTTCAGCGGCTAGGCCAATGACTTTGCAGTAGCGGTGTCAATATCTATAAATATATGTATTTTTTTTTTAAGTTTTTAAATTATAATTCAGTAATTAAATAACGAACACTAAAAATAAACGTACATCTATATACCTATGTAAAAGCAAAATACCACTCACTGATTAATCACGAAATCTCGGAAACTATAACACCTATAAACTTACAATTTGGCAGTTAGAGTCCCTATAGAGCGTACAGGTAGTTCGTTAAGAACAGATTTTACGAAACTCCACCCCTAAGGGAGTAAAACGGGGCTGGAAATTGTTTGTACTAAGTCTGGGCAAACGAAGTCGGAGGCGAAGCACTAGTTATTTGTAAAAAAATACTCTCTTTAAATGATAACACAAAATTTCGATTTAGACATAAATAACATAGTGCGCGATTTACCTTAAGGAAAAATATCACTTTCAACAATTTCTGAGAAGCTTATTGAAACATGTATTGAGAATAAATATATATAAAAAAAAAATCATGACAAAAATCTGTTCATAATAAATTCGAGGCTGACGCAGAATGGGTAGAAAAGTTATTAATACGTTATAGAAGATTTTGTTTACGATTTTGCATAGAAAAAAAAAAATAGACAAATACTGGATTTTGCTCGTAAACTTAGATTTTAAGACAATCTGTCTTAGTTTCCTAGAATATCTAATTTATGTCCTATTTTCCTAGAACATCATCCAAACCCGCTTAGGTTTGGATGGTGTTCGTTTCTTTGCAGAAACAACGTATAATGCTTATTAATCGTTGCTGCTGCAATGAAAAAAGCCCTAGCTTTTTTTGAAAAAGAAAACAGACAAATTATAACTAGCACGTAAGCTATTTTATTTGTTTACTGTTGTTTAATTTCAAAGTTTTTTTTTTATTATTGGTAGGCTAAATGGCTTGGTCAAAGGCGACCACCTTGGTCAAAGGAGAACAGTGGTGGCCGAGTGGTAACGGCCCCGACCATAGATATAATAAACAAGGAGATATGCCCTGTAGCCGAAAATGTATCGGAACCTGTGTCTCCTGTTTTGCCCTACCACCCGGCAACTACTACGAATGCAGTTCAGTAAAAGCAATAGATACGCAGTCGCGCACACACCCGCATTTTTGAAATCGGACTGTACTACACAATCAATTATAAACCTTATCCTAATAAACACAGCGTATATTTACAGTACACCGTGCAACTTACTCACACAAAAACAACGCTGGGTATCGTTGTGCTGTGCAAAAGCAATTTATTTTACATATACGCTAGTGATTGACTTATCGATACTGGCATTTATTACACACGCCATGCTGCCCATGTATAACAAATAAATAGCATGAATATGTTGACTATTTTAAGCAAAGGTCACTAATATATTATCTTAAACATGCCGATTACTATAATGCATTCGAAACTTTATCGAAAGTAAAATACAATTACCATAAAAAGTAAGGAAGTAGCACGAGGATAAGGCATACATACCATAATTCAAAGCCAAAAACACTTGAACGATTATTTACCAAAAATTTATTGCAATCTAAGAAAGTTTGGTACACTTTTGTAATATTTCATTCAACAATCGACATTGTTGTCGACATTGTATCTGCACAATTACATCACTAACTCGCGGCAAGAAGCAGCGGCCGTACTATGCGATACATCGGCTTGCTAAAGTATCGTTTTGTGATTTTTACATTGCTCATCCAGTCACTTAGCGACAAACTTAGGTAGTGGTTAAGGAGCAGTGTATTCATTGTAATATGTTATTGTCGCTGTGACATTTGAAAACAAAAATAACATAGTATAAGCAAGAAATATTTTACGATTTGTTGTTTTTCATGATTTTAAAGACAAATATAGTAAAATACTTGTATTTTGATATGGTAAGTGATTCCATAATTAACAAAGTTTTGGTTTAGGCTTCGGTTTTTACAAGAAAACACTGAACAACACGGCATTCTTATATCTTATCACGCTCACGGTCGGAAGCGCACTAGTTCGCGGATTCGACTATTGCGTAAGACATGCTCGCCCAGACCATGTCGCGTGGACACCGACACGCCCCCTTGCCACTTCTCCTGTATTTTATATTTCTATGGCCCCGACTTACGAATTGTAGGTCGCGGGTTCAAACCCAGCCAGGCGCATTACTTTGTGTAATTATTTTCATCACCACTGCTCTCAAAACGGTGAAGAAAAACATCGTGAGGAAACCGGCATGTCCTAGAACCAAAAATTCAAAGACATGTGACATTCACCATCCCGCACTGGGTCCGCGTGGTGGATTACGGCCCATTCCCTCTCCTAGAGAGGAGGCCTGTGTCCCAGCAGTGGGAACATTAAAATACTGATTATGCTATGTTTATGCTATAATAGAAATCTTCCGGCCAATGAGTACCTACCTACACTGAAAATCCCGCATCTGAGACATTGAATCAGTAGAGTAACGACGATATTTATTTCGGACATTAAAGTTGGCATTTTGTGGGACAAAGTGGAGCCCAACACGAGCTTATTTTTCCTAACTGGGCCGGCTTAACTGACGGTTTATTAATTAGATGCGGTTGAATAATTTACGGCTGGCTACTGAAAGGTCTCAATGTTAAATATGGTCACTCACCCTCGGGCTGACCGTGGTGAACCTCGCAAATTATTCTAGACGCACGCAGTCATTAACAATTCAGATATGAACCATTACAAAACTTTCTCTCTCTCTATTCAACTACTAAAAGTTCTCAGAGTATGGCGGACCGACAAACGGTCGTTTTCCATATTCTGAGAGCTTTCAGCACTAAAAATCCCAAATTAGTTTTTACCCTGAACAATTTTTCTTGTTACTGTAAGATTTAATAACCGATTTGCTATCTCAAAATTAGTATTGTATTAACATCCTATGTATCCTAACTCGAGATCTTCATAGAGTGTCGATGGAGAATACAGTTATAACATACTAGCTGACTCTCCCAGGATAAAAATATAATTTGTTCTAATCCAATAGCAGTGTGTCAAGTTTCATCAGAATCCGTTAAGACGTAACAAATAAACACTCATCGCATTTATGCCATAAAGTAGTCACGAATACTGACGGCAAGTCTTGCAATGAGACACCTCTCATTGCATACCTTGTCTGGCGCCAAGGTATGGGCGACAATGTATTATATTACCATGGACTAAAAAGAAAGCCACACACACACAACCAGACCGCACTGGGCCCGCGTGGTGGATTACGGCCCATTCCTTCTCCTAGAGAGGAGGCCTGTGTCCCAGCAGTGGGAACAGTAAAAGGCTGATTATGCTAAAATGAGAGAAAACATGTTTATGTGGCACCCTTGACCATTGATACATACAATGTAGGTACGGGAGAGGCAGAGAGACGCCACACAAACACAGAATATCGGAGCCATTTGAGAAGCCCCATCTGTGTAGGTTATCTTTTCTGTGGCCGACCGAATCTTCAGACTCTTCACGGTACCTGTGTGCCCTGAACCTGAAACTTCCATCTGAAGGCTCCGTTTCAGAAAGCTCGATGAAATAGTCTTGACTTTGAACTTGAATTTTAACAGCAAGTATCATATAACTCAGCAACTGAGTTAAGAGTATTCTGTTCTATTCTATTCTGAGTTGGGTAAATCAAGAAGGCCGTCGCTTTATGTAATATTCTGGCATTCCGCCGCATCTAATTACTGGAAGCCGATAAAACCTTACATTGCTCGGAAAAGGCTGAAATATTTTTTACGAACTCATAATTATTTTTCATAAATCTTTTGGTTTTGCGAAATTAGGGAACAAATAAATATACTGAACCAAATATTAAATAAAAAATACAATACCTGAAAATGGAATTAACGAATGTTTAATAGTTATTACACTTCCTAAGAGAAGTAAGTTTATCAAATAATAAACAAAAAACATTCATACATTTTTTTAACATCGCCAATATTGTCAACTATGTATGTTTAGTGCATGTTGAGTATGTTGCGGGAGGCGAGTAAAACTACGGGCTGCCGTTAGCACACTGGTTTATTACATCGACGGTCGGCGGCGGGGCGCGCGCACACACACATGTCCATGCGCGCACACATACATAACATTTCCTCCCCTTATTACACTTATACTTTGAACAATTAAAATAAGTTGTGATCTGTCTACAATAATATTAAAACTTAAAAATAGGACTTATAATCTACGCGTGGAATATTCCTTAAAAGTCTATTCGCACATCTTGATGCTGGGGCACCCGGCTCAATTATTACAGGGGGTGAAGACGGCGTGTTCGTCACAACACCTTCCTCCCCCGCAGGCTCTCGGTCAATTGGTGTAATGTTACTGTCCAAGTCGTCGAGGTCGAAGGTTTTTTGTTGTTTTTGTGAGGTGTTTCCTTTACACATTGTTAACTGGTTTACGTGTTTTTTTACTTCGGCCGCTGTTTTTGTGTCATGAACGACGTACAGTACCTGCCCTATTTTAGTTTTTATAATTCCCTTACACCAATCAAATTTGTGGTTGCTTTTAAATTTCTTATACAATACTTGGTCTCCCGGTTTGAACACTTGTTTGTTTCTTCCCCGATAAGACTTAATCTGCGAGCACTGTTGACGAGTAACATTATCAGCGGGGGTTGTGAGCGAGGCTGACACTTTGTGTGGGTCGAATAGATCCAACCGTGACCTAAGCTTCCGCCCATAAACCAGCTCAGCCGGTGAGAAACCTGTGACAGAATGAATCGAATTTCTGTAATCAAAAAGGTATTTTAAAATTTTTAACTTTTGTGTTGTATTATGTTGTGGCGCGATAATACTCGTTTTTATACCTTTTTTTACAATTTTGACAAAGCTCTCCGCTTGTCCGTTACTTGCCTGGTTGCTGCGAAGCCGAGTAGAACTTATGACGTTCGCCGAACCCGCATCGTTTCGGGGTGAAGTGGTCATCCAATAACTTGATGAGTCCTTCATACGGCACCAACTGCACATCTTTTGGCAGCGCCAAATCCGCTGCCAGTTTGAAGGTACCGTCATGGAGTGCGCTGAGCAGAATCGCTCGCCTTCTAGTGCCTGTCGCGTCACTTTTGGCGTCGATCTCATTGGCGATGAACCACTGAGTGATTCGGCCTTTGTATGTTTTCCATTCGTGCACATTGTGGTCGAATGTGGACAATATTCCAAACGACGTCATTACGGATATCCTCGTCGCCACTGTTGAGTATGTTGCGGGAGGCGAGTAAAACTACGGGCTGCCGTTAGCACACTGGTTTATTACATCGACGGTCGGCGGCGGGGCGCGCGCACACTCACATGTCCATGCGCGCACACATACATAACAGTGCACATACTTAAACCCTTTGTAAATTTCAATTAACATATCCAACATTTTGCCAGAACCATGAAACATAACCACCGAGACATGTTTCGTGAATGTTATTGGAATTTTCTATAATGCTTTTCTCTGTTCTGAATTCAGTCAGAGCTTTGAAGTTAAACCCGCCTCGGAAAGCTCGTTTACCGTTGGTACAACGCCAAATCTGTCTCTGGTCGTGTCGGATGGCCGACTTATCGGACTACATGAGCGGTGGAAGAGGGAGTGGATGTGTCTTTACGCACTGACTTGTCTATACTTGATATTATAAAGAGGAAAGATTTGTATTTTTGTATGTAACGAATAAACTCAAAAACTACTGGACCGATTTGAAAAATTCTTTCACCAATAGAAAGCTACATTCACCCTGAGTAACATAGGCTATATTTTATCCCCATATTCCCACGGGAACGGGAACTACGCGGGTAAAACCGCGGCGCTTCTAGTGTACTATAAAATAAGTCCCTTGGCGCTGGGTAGACTTCATTGAGATCAGTCGCTACTCGCTATGGATTAATTCGGTCAGAAATACTATATTAAAATGAATGTCATTGTTGCAGACTTCCACTCCTGCTGATGTCCGTAGCTTATTACCAGATAGTGAAGGTACTGTGGCGATCCGAGAAGATACCTGGACAGGCTGAAACTGTGAAGCTGGCTCCTGCTGAACAGAGTGAGTAAATTATTTATTAACTATACCGAACGCCTGGTAAATGTGCAATAAAGGTCATTGCCCTTTCCTTGATATCTCTTCGTAGATACATGGACAAAAAAAAATGAATCATTTTTCATTACTAGTAAATGTAAAGGATCACGATGGATGTCGATTCAATATAATATTAATTCATTATTTCTGTTTTAAGAATTAAGGTTGTCAATAAATGTAGGTGGGTCAATGACCGTTATTGCACATTTATCTGGCGTTCGGTATAGCTGACTGTCCAAAAGCGGACTTAATACTTTCGGCATTTTCTACAACTGACCTTAAGGTGGTGCAAAGTACCTAGAACATTGCAGGTGCAGCTTAGAGGAAAAACAAACGGAAAAAATAAATAAAATAAAAATGCAAACTAATGAATATTTTTTAGAAAACGAATCCAAGATATTATATTTCCTGTGTTGATTCTTCCGACTTCCTTCGAATATATTGAATGCAAGAATCATCATCCTACTTAATTATGTTCTATGTCAATTTTGGTGGATGTAACACGGTTCTATGTTCCATTATTTTCTGTCAACGGTTACGTTATCATTCATTTCCTTTTCTTCAATGATATTGCTAACAAAATCGATCCTAACTTTAGCCAATAATATTAATATAATGTATACTTAACTTTATTTCAGTCATAGACATTTCATCCCTCCTTTCGACATGACCATTCAACTTTTCTGCATCTTTAATACTTCAACAGCGCCACTTTATAACTTCCTCTAGTATACTGGTTCCTCATTCATTTATCCGTTCTTGTTACTCCTTATATCTATCTCAATATTCCCGTCTCTGAAAATCCAATGCCTTTTCTTTTGATATTGTCTCTGCCCACTATTATTCAGACCCATACAGTATGACTTGTATGTTCTCAATTTAAAATTGAGGGTAGTTAGTAAAAAAGAAGAAAAACGTATCTCTCACTGAGTGATATCACCAGCTTTGGGAGGCTGGGATCTCTGGTGGAATCAAACCTTTTTCGTATTGTGAGATAACCGCTAAAAACATTCGTAACGATTTGATTGAGGGTCAAAGAGATGAGATAAGTAATAAACTACTTATAATGACGTTTCATATGATTTCTAATAATAGGTTTTCGTAAAACTACATGTTTCAAGCGTCTGAGAATATGCCAAAAAAAAGGTTTAGAGAAATGAAATTCCCACTTTAAAGATTACTCAAGGTCAAGTTCAGTTATCAATATATTTAAATTACGAGACGACGGAATTATACAAGCACGGTTTTTTCACCCGTAATAACAAAACAAACAAAATTTCACATACGTTATACTTTTTGCATGATACGGCAGCATTCCAGACATGTTGCAGAGTATAATAATTGCAATAACTTATGATGAAAAGGTTTACGCAGACGTTATGCATTCTTTTGAAAAGTATCCTGTTTATAACAGCCACCAGAGAAGACTTTAATGGCCTAAGAAAAAAGTTTGTTTGAAAGAAAATGTTGCATTATATCCATTAGCATGGAGAACTTTTGAACTAATATATGGTTGCGTGGGATAAATAGTTTTTTACTCGGTGACTATTTATTCCCGTTCTTTCTCTCCAAGGAGAGTCATTAACATTTACTCAAATTGATCAGATAGTTACTAGCCCTTTTGAACGTCGAAAATCTCTTCTCTTCCAAGTTAGAGTGAACAGGCTTCTTCTGGGTAAGCTCATTCCAACGTCGACTTTGTCTCTGTCACCTGCGGCCTAGACTATAGTCAAGAGCATAATTATCGATCTTACAATAAAGAAATAATAATAAGAAACATAGACCCTCTAAATCCCCGCGCGTCGCCATGATTGTTTTGGATAAAAAGAAGACGTGCAAGAAATTCCGCAGCAAAATGTCTGTCTGTAAGATGACTTAACGTGACACACGGCATCATTTTAACGTGAAAATATTTTGTAAAAAGCTTACTAAAGTCACTAAAAGACCGCCGCCGCCGGCGGAAAATAATCTATACCTCGCAATTCAAACGTTGCATTGACAAGTATTGTTTATTTTGTTTTCTTGTCATCACACGATCGCGGTGTTCATTGTTCTTTCGTTTTTGCCCACATTACGAAACGGAATATTTCTGAGTTCTGATTCATCGTCAGTAGTCTTATTTAATACCTATGTGCTTTGTTTCTCTGGTCTGTACGAGGCTCAACCAAGTCTCACCTGCGTACTTCTGATTGTCAACCAGTATCTGGCTGTTGATCATTCTTTATAATAAAAGAATGGGGCTAGATGGCAAAGACTGTTATTGAATATTTCATAAAAATCTACTGCTGCTAACTTTGTGTCATAAATCTAGACGAGTACCTAGATACCTTGATTAATATTTCGAAAACCGAAACACAATATCCAAAACCGCCTGAGGCGAGTATAGAATTTGATTGATTTAGTAAAACTTCTATTAACTTTAACGTGACTTGAATAGCATGGGTGACACGTTGATTTGTTTTTATTTTTTTAAACCATATTCCAAATAAAGAGAAGGTTCTCAATTCGATTTTTTTTTTTATCATTTTTTTGTGTTTTACCTCATAGCATAATAGAACCACTAAAATCGGTACACCCAGTAAAAGTGTGTACCGATTTTGATGTTTTTTTTTTTTATATTCGAAAGCTGGTGCTTGTCTTGTCGTCCCATTTAAAGAGTGAGATCTGACTACTAGTATTTGAGTTATCCTTAATAATACGTGGCTTCGACTTTGATGATGTTCTCATTTATTTATTTATTTTATTATTTATGTACACACATACAATAAGTAAGAGATAACATTACAATTCTTGTAAAAAGAAACTGGTTATAGTATAAGATCCCGCTATAGAACGACCTTCACCGAGATGCTTATTTAATGAAACATATTTTATATTTAATTTAATATGTCAATAAATATAATCCATATGGGTTGCCTAGCAAATTTCAGTCCAGAGTATGTTTAATGAATAATTAAAAAAATATATTTTTTTAAACATTTCACCGGTATGATTATTAGATAAATTCTATACCAATCGAAAGTATGAAGCCCATAGAATATGCAAACGTTAGGTTGCCTATTCTTTTCCGGTCACAACTATCGGGTTGCCAGGTATAAACAGGTAAATCTGTACTAGCATTTTGCAACGGTCTGTTTATTCAAACAAATTTAAATGAAATTAAAGATTATTTTATTCTGAACACGGTGGTATAGGGTTGGCTGCGAAAAATCAGTCCAGAATTGCGGTTGCCGAATTTTAAAAAGTAAAATATTGCTCCAAGTGAATGTGTGCGACTGAGAGGTCCCAACCGACCATCCCATGCGATAGAAGAGGACACAGCATAGCAGCTGTTTAAAGTCTGCCCACTTAAAGAAAGAAAGTGCGCATGCTATTTGGGCTTGGAAAAGAAAAAGATAGCGATAGACTCGTATATACTATGCATCATTTTGGAATAGAGTGTCGCTATAAAAACAATTGAAAAAAACGTGCTACTATTTCCAATCTGACCCAGCCTGTCCCTAGCTGCCCCCCTCAATTCAATGACCCCGCTAAGCCGAGTGTCCCACAGGGGATGCCCTTAGCGAGCGGCCATTTAGTTTTTAAGTAGTTTTAAGCCCTGGCTGGGGGCCTTAGAATCTAAGGCAACCACAGGATTGCCCAGTTAACCAGCCTAATGTGCTGAACTGCGAGTAGTCCTTTAAAAAAAAAAAAGTGCTGCTATTTATTGTTGGAAAAAATGGCAAAAAACTGTTTTTGGGGTGGATCGGATGATGAAATAATTGGTTTTAATGATGAAACTTTTAAAAACTGTGTATTAAAGTTAGCTTTTCGTAAAAAATAATAATTGTATTTTTAATTATTGTATTTTTACTTTTTTACAATAAATAGAAGTAATTTTTTAATTGTTTGCTTTTTTATTTTGTCTTCTTATAATAAAAATAAAATTTACAAGATTACCTTGATTAAAAAAATCACTTTTATGGGTTTTGAATTTTTTCCAATAGTTTCAATTGATTTCAATTTCTCTGTTTACATTTATAGATTTATAATTTGCATGTAGTAAATTTTTTTCATTTTTTTCAATCAATATTTTTAATCAGGGTAGTATTATATATGTATCACTATAACCTTCTTTTTTACTAAAGATGTATATATACTTTAGTGTCAAATAAAAAATATACACATAAATAATTAATTGATTAAAAAAAAAAAACTATTTCTCTATTTAAATAATAAACTACTCCAAAATGATGCATAGTATATACGAGTCTGTCGCTATCCTAGTTTTATCATTAAAATCATTATTTCATCATCCGATCCACACAAAAAAACAGTTTTTTGCCATTTTTTCCAACAATAAATAGTAGCACGTTTTTTCAATTGTTTTTATAGCGACACTCTATTCCAAAATGATGCATAGTATATACGAGTCTATCGCTATCCTTTTCTTTTCCAAGCCCAAATAGCATGCGCACTTTCTTTCTTTAAGTGGGTGGACTTTAAACAGCTGCTATGCTGTGTCCTATTCTATCGCATGGGATGGTCGGTTGGGACCTCTCAGTCGCACACATCCACTCGGAGCAATATTTTACTTTTTAAAATTCGACAACCGCAATTCTGGACTGATTTTTCGCAGCCAACCCTATACCACCGTGTTCAGAATAAAATAATCTTTAATTTCATTTAAATTTCATTGAATAAACAGACCGTTGCAAAATGCTAGTACAGATTTACCTGTTTATACCTGGCAACCCAATAGTTGTGACCGGAAAAGAATAGGCAACCTAACGTTTGCATATTCTATGGGCTTCATACTTTCGATTGGTATAGAATTTATGTAATAATCATACCGGTGAAATGTTTAAAAAAATATATTTTTTAAATTATTCATTAAACATACTCTGGACTGAAATTTGCTAGGCAACCCATATGGATTATATTTATTGACATATTAAATTAAATATAAAATATGTTTCATTAAATAAGCATCTCGGTGAAGGTCGTTCTATAGCGGGATCTTAGACTATTATTTCAAACGAAATTTCTTCCAGCAGACCTGCAGAAGCATAAACGAAAAACTCTTCTTACTTTTCGTGTGTAAAATGAATATATATGTAAAATGAAAAACAAAACTGTATACGATGGTTTGGAAGAGCATCTTAGAATCATTTCGAAGTGGTCCCTCTTCTTTGGTGAAGATCTGATGTCAGAATGGATATAGGAAACGGAACTTTACAACAGATGGTAGTAAATCTTTCGTAATTGCTGAAATCGTATGTCTGCTGATTGTTTACACCAGTTTATCTGCTGATTATGTAACACGCACGCTGTGATGGATAGGTTTAACTGACTTCCAAAATTATATACAACTAGCTTGTGCCAGCGACTTCGTCCGCGTGGAATAGTTACTTCACTGCTCTGCTCCTATTGATTGTAGCGTGATGAAAAGTATACTATAACCTGCCCAGGAGTATGAAGAATAATTGCACCAAGTTTCGTTAAAATCGGTCGAGTAGTTTTTGTTTCTATAAAGAACATACAGACAGACAGACAGACAGACAGACAGACAGACAGACAGACAGACAGACAGACAGACAGACAGACAGACAGACAAAAATTTTACTGATTGCATTTTTGGCACCAGTATCGATAACTAATCACCCCCTGATAGTTATTTTGAAAATATATTCCCTGTACAGAATTGACCTCTCTACAGATTTATTATAAGTATAGATAAATATATTCATTTTATTATTATTTTATGTTTTTCTCATTTTGATCATAGCGTCACTATTTTGTTTGCCTTTCGGCGGAACATAGGTTGGACCAAACATTATGTATAAGATCATTTTTTTATCCTGTGTTCACAAAATGAATAAATTAATGAATAAATGAATAGAAATAAAGTTATGTCCAAAGAACAATTAAATATAATCGAAAGTATTCGAAGATACTTTCTGATAGATTTGTTTGAGTCTTTTCCGGTCTTTCTCATAGCTCGGATTTGACCTTACACACCCACTTGAAAAACTCACCCCTTGAAATACGCAGAAATAATCTGTTAGGAGCATTTACGCTCCCTCTGTCAATTTCTGTTGGTCGAAATAACTGCACTTCAAAGCAATTGAGATAGAGGGGAACTACACTGCAAAAAGAAAAAATGGCTTGTGTTTGATACCTGATAAACGTCCTTGAAAATTTGGAATGCAAAAATAGAGTACCTACCTACAAAAGTATCTGGCGTCAAGTGTGTATGTAGGTTACTTTTCCTTTTTAGCATGGAATAAAACCAAATGACTTCTTCTGCTCTAGGATCCCAGAGTGGAAGAAGTCATTTAACTGTCAGATTTTTACTGAATGAAACCCAACCCCACTGTGTTCTTTCAAACGCCCTTTGCGTTCTAGGGCTACGGTAACTCTTTCGAACAATTTCTAAAATTTGTTAAGAATCACTTGCGCTTGAATTTGTTATGTAAATACAAACAAAAAAATTACATAAACAAGATATTTCAAAACGAATTGGTAAAGTGACGTCTCTATGTCACAACTCAGATGCAAAACATTTGATGTACATTAAAATTACAGTGTTATTTTATTTAAAAAAAAACGCGTTAAAAATTATAAAGTGTTTAATTCACATAATGTAACGCTATAAAATCAGTATCTTCCTAATTAATACGATCTCCTTCAAAACGTGTCTTCTAATATCAATATCAGCCATTGTTTTTCAAAAATACAGTGTTGTTCTACCATAACCATATGAAGTAATATTTTATTCGTGAATTTGATATAATTACGCCCAGTGCTCCTTAATAACTCCTATTTTCCTTAATTGCTAGTACTGTGAGTCGACAAAATATTAATTAATTGAGATATCAATCACGTGACTGAATAAGCCTTCCAGAAAAATTGCCTTAATTTGGATAAAATAAATAAAACCGGTAAAGTCTATGGAAAATATTGATATTGACGTTTTAAAGTGGCCACGTACCTACGTCGATGATTTGCATTAAAATAATACTTCTTTAACTTCAACTTTTCAGTGTTAGGTACAATAAAAGACGGATCCTACTAGGGCCAGCACCTTCCAGGGTTGCAGAATTTGTTCGAAAGAGTCACCGCGGCCCTGGAACACAAAGGGCATTTAGAGAAACATGGATAGTTTTTTTAGTCAGTAAGAGTCTGACACTCCCTTCCACTCCGTCCAGAGGGAAAGGAGTCATTTGATGATTTACCATCCATAAGAAAGCGATAAATAATATTTTCACTTCGAATATTTCTACGTTACTTAAAAATATGGTTCATCTCCAGTTAATACAATCATGAATACGACTCCATAATCCCATATACAAAAACTGGTTAGACTGGAAGCTAAGAACTCCCAACTCATTTAAGAAAAGGCAATGCAGAATAAATAAAAGAACAAAAGCATGCAATTGAAATTCCTAACATAAATGAAGAGATTTCCATGAAAATCACTGCTGAGCAAAAATTTCCATTTTACTACGTTATAGTCCAAGATATCAGAGCCGCTACAGATTGCTTATTTTATGAGGCAGAATATGAGGGGGAGAGTAAGTTTTTGGAAAAGTGAGCTATGTTTTTGTGTAACTATAGCACCTTTTTTACGTATCATCAAATATCTTCTTCCGCTCTGGGCGGAGCGGAAGGGAGTGTAAGACTTTACTGACTCTCTCTCTCTCTCTCTGAAAACTCATCCGTGTTCCTCCTTATGCTCTTTGCGTGCAACACGACGCGCTTTCGAGCCTGGTTGTTATCGGATGGCGAGCCAACCATAGCTCGCCATCCACAGACCCGCGCCTACGGACGCCCGGGACGTCTTCTTTTGCGGCGGCTGGGGCGTGAGGTTTCCATCTCCCTCACGTGGTCTCCTTCGCTAGCATAACTGCTTCACAGAAGGAAGTGACCACTTCCCATGTCTCCTCGCTCTGGACCATGAATTGAAAAGGGGCCGGAAAGTCGCCGCTGTCAATTGCCGCGACGAGGACACGGCGTTGCTCCGCCCAAGCAGGGCAGACCTCGACTGTATGCTCAACCGGGGAATTTACACAGTTTTGACATCCGGACGTGTCTTCCCGCTGAATCCGAAACAGGTACCTCCCGAAACAGCCGTGTCCGGTAAGGACCTGCGTCAGGCAAGTCTTCAACCACTCCTCAAAGAGGGGACTTATCAATCACTTCTCTATGTGATAAGTCCCTTCGACTTATCGCCACAAAGGTAGCGTCACAGTAAAAATATGGAACAGTATGGAAACTAAGCCCATTTGTTGAAATAATTAAGTACCTACGCTCTAGTAGAGAGTTAGGGTTGTCACTTTTAATGTTTGTAATAAGTGTTTTATTGGAACGAAATTCTTTAACACGGCTTGCGGTAGGAGTTGACTGGGAGAAATACTCACGCGAAAAGCGGTAGTGCATGTTATTCCATGCGACTTTCTTTTTTGGTCAAAATGTAAATAAGTAATGCCATAGTAAAAAAAAAAAATACAAACTGAATATTGTTTATCATTTCTATGCCATTTTATTCCATTTCAACTATAATATCTGCCCTATTTGTTGAAGGATTTCTGTAAGTATGTTGAAAAATTATGGTTACTTATTTTGTGAAGTAAGTAAGTTCCTATGTGTATGTTTCGAAGGGTAGATTTCCTTTGCCAAGACTAGAATATAATGTTGTCGTCAAATTATAGTCATTTATTTTTCATACTCATAAGAATTCATTTATTCTATATGTTATATAAATTATAATACAATATAAATTACAATCAGTATTCGGTATAAGGATTTAATACTAGTATTAAAAATCCCACGAGCGCTATCTAGAGAGCGTAAGCAAAAAGTCATAGCCATTATAATAGTGTAGGTATTATCTATGAACACGGCACCCGCCACTGAGAGCACTGCGAAGGTCCCTTAGGGGCTTCGTAGATCCGCGTCTGTGTGTGTGTGCCGTTTCGATCGTTTGTTCGTAGTTTCTGTACTGTACCATATTTCTACTGTGGTAGCGTGCCCAAAATTCCGTTACCCTAACAGGCACTGACCCTATGGGGTCCCATCTTCTTTGCTGACATCTCTTTGAAGTGCGCGTGGAACAAGACGCGCCGAACTTTAGCACCTGATAACTGTAAATAGGTCATCAGCCCAAGTTAGCAAGTACAAAGTACACATAACTAAATCCCACACATTTTGATAGACAGAAAATAAATAAGGTCTTGCGACTCTGGTATCTTGTTCTATCATGATTATCTTATGAAGGTCGGGCGATAGCTTATAACAGTTTATTTATCAGATTATTTGTACAAGAGATCAGATTCTATTTCTGAACACAGATACAGATGCTTACCTAATAAAAATATTTCAGCAATAATAAATGGATTGAAAACATCAGTTCGCACTCACTCCTTTTATTTTCGCAATGTGGTTGAGTCAGTCAGGGCTCAGAACGTGCCATGGCATTTCTTCATTTCCAAAACACGTTCTGGCAGGTTTCTTGAGGCCCACGGCGCGAAATTCACGTTGTGGAATTTTGGAGAAAGGCAGAACGTGCTGTGTGTTATTTTTTTTTATTTTTGCTCAATGAGTGTTTTCGGTCTTTGAGCGTAACATATATGTAACTAAGATGACTTAATAATAGTAAAAATACATAATGAAATCATCATAAGCTTCTAATGGATTTATTTGCTTTAAGATTCTGACGGGAACAGTGATATTTCTGTATTTCATAAATACTCTAGGTACCAGAGATACCTAGAATTTTAAAAGGAGCTAATCAGATTAGCGTTTTTATAGATACATTTTCCTTAGTAAACAAGTTTAGTAATTATAATTCCTTTGGCTGATTATAATAAAGTAAAAAACAAATGATTAAAAAATAAATAAAAAACTCGCCTGCCTTGTCAAAAAGTGACAAACTTGCGATTTACATTTGACAAAATTCCGAAATATTAGCTATCGTTTATTGAAGAGTTCCGTTTCCTATTATCTCTGTTCTTCATCAGATCTTCACCAAACTAGAACGGGACCACCTTGAAATACTAAGATGCTTTTCCAAACCATCTTGTACTATTTTACTTTTTCATTTTAGATCGATAACAGTGAATGAGAACATCATCTATGCAATCGAAGCCACGCATTATTAGGGATAACTCAAATACTCGTTGTCAGATCTCAATCAAATTTAAATCGGACCACACGACAAGCACCAGCTCGAATACAAAAAGAATCACAAATCGGGACACTCAGTACAAAGTTATGAGATAACACACACAACAAAAAATACAGTCGAATTGCGAACCTCCTCCTTTTTTAGAAGTCGGTTAAAAATATTCACGAATACGGATCAAAATATGAGTGTACACACGCCGTCACTACCCCTGAAGTAATGTACACCAATTAATCGTAGTACCTCCTCGTAAGAACTCTCCATTAATAAGCCCACGCGGCCGGCGGGCGACCTTTCAATACGTCGAAATATGGTTGCTCCTTTTTTATGGATGGAAAATCCACAAATGATTGAGCGGAAGGGACTGCAGACTAACTATAACCCAGCCCTATTCCTCCTAGTACCCTTTGCGTTCCAGGGCCGCGGTGACTCTTTCGAACAAATTCCGCAACCCTAGCAGGCACTGATGTTATGGGGCCCCGTCTTCATTGCTGACATTTCTTTGAGGCCACTACTCACAAACCCGGCGAAGAGTCCCGTCGAAGTAAAATCTTGTCGGTGTTCAGTCTGTCGTATTTTAATCGTGTGCTACTTTATTTGTTTAGTTTTCTCTTTCTATGTTCACTTTTAATTCGCACCAAGTGCAACCCAATATTTTGTTACTATCCATTCATGTTTTTAAGATTTACTTTGTTACTTTTACTTTGGTGTACAATAAAAAAAGGAAAAAAATAAATGGCCAGTTTATTTATGTTCACATAATTCGACCTAGAAAAGGCTATTAGTCAAGTAACAATCGTGACAAAAACAATAGTCAAAGCTTCAAAAATATTTGGGATTATTAATGTCGCTGTTAAAATATCACGTGGTCAATCCCTTATATTTTGGCATTTTGAAATTCGCATTCGTTAACAGAACGGCACTTTACTAAGAGCCTAGGTTATAGGAACAGTCTGTAAAATAGCCAAACTTAATTGGAAGTGGGCAGAGCACATTGCTCTCAGAATAGACAGACGATGTGGTTGAAAGGTTCTGAAGTAAAATAAGTTGGAACGATGAACTGGTGAAGGCCGCATGATTACGCTGGAGGCGATATGCACAGGACAGGTTAATGTAGCCACACTTGGTTAGGATTATATCCAGCAGTTTACGCTTTTCGGCTGAAATAATGAACTTGAAAAAATCGAAGAAAGCACAATCGAACAAGGCACTGGGCCCGTGTGCTCAGTGCCTTGTGTAAACTTCTTTTTCTTTTCATAATTCTAAGAGGAGTCACATAATGCAGGATATTGACTGTACTTACATCTTATTTACGAGTATGTGACACATTTTTTTCCGATATCCTCGTGAACGAAGTCGCTCTTAACGGACCTATTTTACACGGCAAAATCAAATTCAATTTCAAGTTGCTTTAACATCTCAGTGTCAATAAATATCAAAACCTTGTCAACATGTAGCGAAATTGAACGCTCCATAAAATTACGAGATTTTTCTTTGAATTTTAATCATCCACCATTTATTTTTTCTGCGTCTTCTTTTTTTTAAAGTCATAGAAGAAAAAAAAAACACTGATTCCAAACAATATACAAAACAATTTTTTGGTTGAAGTAGCGCAATAAGTTTATAGGTTTTTCAAAAACATTATATTACCTTAGCTCTGATTAAATTGTATTATCTTCAACATGAACTTTGGCGACTCTCTAGCCAAAAATAATAAGCCTTATATTGCTCTCAGTTTGCACACAGTTTATCAAAGAAAGTCATTCTTTTATTCATAAGCATCCTTTGAGGTGGTGTAAATATTAATTTTATGAATTTAAATTGAGCTTTTATTGCGTTGACAGCCGACGGCGTTGGTTCTAAGTCAATACTTTTTAATGCGGTTCAGTTACCACGCAAAATGGATCTGTCAAAATGAATCTGAAAAGAAGTAATTGCCTTTATTCGAATGCTGTCAAAAGGCTCTGGGATGACCTCCCAGTGCCTTTTGAAAACATTGTATAGGCATTCGCTCTGTGTAAACTAAACTGGACATAGTACGGAAAGGGCTACGTAAATATAGTTTCAAAGACATTTTTCAAAAGGATTTTCCAGTATGAAACACGTTTAAACCACTCACATGTTTCTTCCTATTGTTTGAAAACTAGGTTGTTCTCTACAAACAAAATATTCATTTAGTTTTAAAAAGTTTTCAACCCGCGACGCAAAAGCGACGGGGTGTTGTAAGTTTGACGTGTCTGTGTGTATGTGTATGTGTCTGTCTGTAGCATCGTAGCTCCGGAACGGAGGTAATGATTTGTTTTTCTTTTGTTTGAAAGGTGAATTAATCGGGAGAGTTTTTCTGTATTGGAAATCATCAGATGACTGCTCCCGCTCTGGATGGATCGGAAGGGAATGTCAAACTTTTACTGACTAAAACCCACCCGTGTTCCTCCTAGTGCCCTTTGCGTTTCAGGGCCACGGTGACTCTTTCGAACAAATTCCGTAACCCTAGCAGCACAACACAGCCTTAGACCTAATTCATCAATCATCAATTGATCCATTCGACTATTCTGTTTAAGGCCTTATCTTAATACTAGTGTAAAATATTTTGTCTCCCTAAGTGGGTAGACCCCGTTGCCTTCATTAGAAAGCTTGTTAATCCTTCTAAATGACTATATTGAGATAGTTTTCCAATCTCAAATAGGTAAAGGTATCTAGTTTACAGGTAGTTGTTTTACTAAAAGGGAACTTTGAGAGTTGTTAAGGATATGGATACGTCAAACATTTCATCGTTAATGAGTTTTTGATATTCTTACACAACCTAATAGCCAGATTATTACATTCTTTTGTTAGATAATATGTTTTTGTAAATTGTATTTCAGCTGTGACGGTCCACAATAAAACTTTTCAAGAAGGTCAATTTGTTTTTCGGCGCATATATGTTTATAAACAACGGCAAAAAAGTATCAGGTTCTCTGAAGATTTTTTTTTTGTATATTTGTTCAGCGATATTTTCTTAACCGATTTAGTTTTTTCTTGTTTGGAAAAGTATTCTCTCAGACTGGTCTGAATAGGACCATTTTGGTGAAGTTTTCCATCAGATCTTCAATAAATTATAGCAAATCTTCCGGGGTTGCTGTAATAAAATGTATGTTTATTGTTTACACCAGTTATATTTATATATTTTATAACATCACACCGGTACGCTGTGAAGGAGTTAGCAGTACAAGCCTTGATGATTCTTTTTGCGTTGAGTTTAGTTAAATGTAATTTGCATTTTGCTTTTGTTTGTTTTTATTTTTTATTTGGCACTATGCTGAGTGGAAGCCTTTTTGCTACAACCACGACATGCATTTCGGCGTCGTTCAATGAAAAGGCTATGTGCCAATGGTTGTGTGTGTGTGTGTGTGTGAGGGTGTGTGTGTGTGTTGTAATGTATGTATGTGTGTGTTGAGTTCCTAATGGCTGCGACATACATACCTATATGTTTAATTAGAAACAAATTATAAACTCAAAATAATAATTTCAATACGTTTTCCTATTTCAATCCGCTTTGATCAAATTCTTAATTTTTTTTGACCCGGAGATATATTTAATCTTCAATAGCGAAGCCAAGCCTGGAACTGATTGGTCAATATTTGTTACCGTCAATCACAAAATGTTTTTAATTAAATAGAAATCATGGCACAAAATGCCAATAAAGTCCAAACTAATTTGGCCTGATATGATCGCTTGGTAAAATTAAATACTTAATCAATTTAATAATCTTCTGATTTTATTTATTGATTATAATATACCGTCGGTATTTAGATGCCAAATTTGGAGTAAATATCCGATATACATACATTACTTATTGGTTTAATTGATTTTGTTTATTGGTACGTTTAGCCAAACAGTTTAATGTACCCATCACAGCGTACGTGTTATAAACTGGTGTAAACAATAATTAGACATGCGATTTCTGCAATAACGGAAGATTTTCTATAATTTATTGAAGAGTTCCGTTTTCTATCTCCGTTCTTCATCAGATCTTCACCAAATATATGAAGGGATCCACAGTTCCTGCGGAATATGCAGCTGGTAGCAAAGTCACGCGATAAGCTTTCATTATAAATCTGTGGCCTCAGCTCATAAGCGTTAGTCTTTATTGTGAGGTCGATGTTTGATCCTAGAGTCTGTAAATGTGTGATAACCCTTTATTATTATAATTTACAGCTCAGCTGCGTTCCAGGCGGAAGGCAGCCAAGATGTTAGTGGCGGTGGTCATCATGTTTGCAGTATGCTACTTCCCCGTCCATCTGCTCTCAGTACTCAGGTGAGAAATCATGAAATTATTCTCTTGTTGGAACTACCATTGAGACTATTCCAAAGAAAAAGATTTTACAGCAAAATTAGAACTATTCGAAGAATTTACTTCAATATTCTTAGTAATCGACTCGGCAATCAAAACCTTTGTTTGTTATTAATTAATTGAAAGTAACGTTCTCGAGTCGAGTATTGTTTTTTCGTTGTTATGCCTCGATTGCCTCGAGTGGAGCAGAATTTTCTTTCGAAAGGACTTACCATAAAACTAGCTTTTTCCCGCGACTTCGTACGCGCATATCTCGTGTTTTTCCTGATCCGTAGGAATTTTGGGAGTGTGAGTTTCCCTCAGTGCTCCCTACACTATTAGAAAAAAAAACTTTATAAAATATATGTTACGTATGTACTTACTTTTTTTCTTTTATAGCGTTTTACGTTTATACCTTCTTTTTCTATTTGTGGCTATATTTTTTTTCTTATTTTAGGCTTTTTTTTTAATTCTAATATTAATTCTAAATTTTGTGGGTTTTTAAATAAATAAAGTAAAAGTTGAAGTACTGTGCACGCATAGGGTACCTTGTATTAGAGATTTATACTTATATCTTTAATTAGATATTTTGCTTGTGCCGGCAGCTGTTTCATTTCAATTTATTTATTTCTAGCTGTGCCCGCGACTTCGTTCGCGTAGACGTCGTAAAAAATGTGTCACATAGATAAGATGTAGGTACATACGTACAGTCAAAACCCTGAATTATCTGACCCCTCTTAGAATTAAGAAAATAAAAAGAAGGTTGCACAGGGAACCGACTGTACTACCTTTTCGTTATTGTACTAACTAGTGACCCAAGTTGAAACAATTTTCCATAACGACTTTTTTTTAGGATGTAGATTTAGAGAAGCTTGAACGTAAAATTTTCCATAAAGACTGTCCCCCAAAACGCCCATCCGTCAACACTTCCTAGTATTTTAGCTGGGAAGAAGAAGTGGCGAAACAAACTCCCCAGCAACACATCTGTCTATTTCGTTTTAAGAACTTGAATTTATACAATATTATGCAAAGTCATTAATACATGACAAAGGTAGAAAAAAAATATCCAACATGAAAATCATTAATCAATTCACTATAAAACATTGTAAAGAGTAGATTGAGTCAATAAAGTAACAAAAGATTGACCTACATAGTCATCAAAAATAAAAATAAACAATATTATATGAACTCATATAGCCTGTCATCTGTATCCTGTATCATTTTTCGGGTACGAGTATCCTATTCGAACAAATACATTCTCTTCTGGGCATTTTGGCCATAACCTTGTCTAGCTTTTCTTCTTCACCAATTTCGGTTTCAAAATCTTTCCATGCATCTAGAAGAAGCACTCTTGCCTCCTTTTCGCCAGCACTTCGAAGACTATCATTAGCACGTTCATACACTCGCCTCGCTAGGTCTACATTTATATTATCAGCATTCAGTTCAAACTTTGCATATGACAGCCATACTTTCACAAGGACTGTCCTCTCTAACAATCTTTCATAAAGTTGTCTAGCTTTCTCAGTTTCTCCCTGTTGAGCTTCAAAGTCTATGTAGCTTTTCCACAACAATTCTGGCATATCTAGTCTCGGCTGTCCCACTGCTATTTCATAAATTGCTCTGGCCCTGTCAATATCACCTAGTAATGTCTCCAACTCAGCAAACTTTATCCAGATTATGCAATTTTCTGGGCCATATTCCAAAAACTGAATATGTATTCGAACATAATAAATAATAGGTATAGACATTTTCAAGATAAACCCTGCCCTTTGCGTTACAGTATTAGACTTGTCCATTAATAATATTAAGAGGTCAGATGTGAAGTAACGAATTCCAGAAGGGTTTTGGTCAGTCTGCCAGCAAACCTTATCCTAAATTGTAATAGGGTAGAAAATGATTTCAGGACATTTTGTTTTAATAATAAAGGTCTGAAATATAAACTAGGTACTAGCTATTGACCGTGGCTCGTGATCAAGTTTAATTTTCTCAAAAAGAGTAGCCTGTCACCGTTTCCAGGGCCCAGCCTTTATTTTTGCCAGAAAATTCATAGCAATTGTTTCTGCGAAACGCAAAGTGTGCAAGTGAACATTTATAATATAATATTAGTAAGAATTAAGATACAATGAATAAAGTATAAATAATGGTACTGAACAATATTGCAGGGCCCCAAGTCTGCTATTTTTATAAATTTGTCATTCCAACACGATCCCATTATCATTTTGCTAAAAGTTCGCAATCCGCTAAATTCATAATGGTCGATCATTGCTCGGTCAATGGTCTCGTAATACTTTTTGATAACCGAGCTATTAAAAGCGATGACTGCACAGCACAATGACGTTCTAATGGTAGGTCACTGATCAAAGGAACTGGCAAAATTTTAGCCGATTACCGCATACGTCTGTCATTCATTTGTCATTATATACGTGATTACCATTGTATGCCATTTCTTTCAATGGAATGTCAGTGGTTGCCCATTAGAAAGTCATAGTGACGCTTTTATATTAGTAGATTACCAAACTTGTCAAAATCAACCATTATGAAATCAATGATAGACCATTCTGACACTATTGTAATAGCGGACTTGAGGCCCTGTACACCACATTGTCGGCATATTTTGCAATATGACGTGAGACTTGTTGTCTCGCGTCTCGGCGCTTTTATGGTGGTTGTTAATGTTTTGCTAAAATATCATTGTTCACAAAATACAAACAATAGAACATCTATCAGTTGAATGCGTCCATATTCCAAACATCTATTCCTTTGTTTCGAATCGCAAATATAATTATAGAAAACTTGGAACTGTATGTTTTTGTTTGCCAATCATTGTTTGTTCTTTAGATTTTCGCAGAAATTGTGGAAATGTTTTACTTATAATTATGAATATGTGTATGGATTGAGCACTTGACATTTAGGAACTTTTGTCATCAAATAAAAAAATTGTATTTCAATTTCTGAATTAAAGGTTGAGTATTTCTCAAGTTCTACAGTAACGTAAAAATCTGTCAACATTTGGTAAATTCTGACAGGTTTCCACGCTAAAGTAGAATTAAAGCAGTGTTTGAGACGATTTTGTATTTCTCAAATTCTCCAGTAGCGTGAAAATCTGTCAACATTTGGTAAATTTCTGACAGGTTTTCACGCTAAAGTAGAATTAAAGCACTGTTTGAGCCTATTTTATATTTCTCAAATTCTACAGTAGTGTGAAAATCTGTCAACATTTGGTAAATTCTGACAGGTTTCACGCTAAAGTAGAATTAAAGTACTGTTTGAGACGATTTTGTATTTCTCAAATTCTACAGTAGCGTGAAAATCTGTCAACATTTGGTAAATTCTGACAGTTTTTCACGCTAAAGTAGAATTAAAGCACCTTTTGAGACGATATTTTTATACTTACTGGTAGGCACGCGTTTGATCACTATCTCACCTGATGGTAAACGATGATGCGGTCGAAGATGAAGCACGCTTCCACTTGAACGTCAGGAGACACTTGAGTGTCCAAAAAGTTTTTGTCATCTTACGTTAGGGTACACTACAGTGTCGACTCTAGGAATTAATGAAAATCAGCTTTAAAGGGCTTTAATAAAGCTCTTTTTTGCAATATTACTGGCGTTTCGGACGCGGAACTAAACGTATTTGGCACTGACATGTGTAAACAGTTCAAATCTTTTTAATCTGTATTTATACTTCAGTTTGAAATTTGAGTGATTTTGTGTGTGCGTCACGGCGAGGATTGTCCGCAGTTATGTCGTCAGTTCTTTTTTCTTATTAGTTACATCGTATAGTGTATTATATCAAGATAGTCCTTAAGATTTGCTCGTTTCCATGATATAAAATAATCATAGTTTCATTGGCGTCATGTTTTAAAAAATGTTGTATTACATTGGAGATGGTCCGTCGTATGTCAAAATGGCCGCAAATTTTAAGTGATAAAACATAAGTGAAAACATATTTTGTGTTTGAATTTATGCCATCCGTCTAATTATACTATCTAGATTTAGTATAAATACATACTTTTAATACAATTAATATAATACACAGTGATTACATGCAAATTCAAAGTAAGTAAACACGGCGACTGCACGCGCTCACGCTGCGGACACTGGAGTGTACTCTAACGTTTACATGTACAAGGTCTGTGCAGACGAGATATTATCGGTGTCGGATTTTTGTTTTCCAAATTACTTCATTTGTTTTACAGGGCTGTTTATATTAACGCATGAGTGTTTTATTATTTTTCGCATATACATGCACGTACTTAACACACTTTTTTACTTTAATAAAATAAGTGACAAACTAGGTAGGTAATCAAAAAAGCATCTCGTCTGCACAGCCCTGGGCGGCCATTTTGCGCATTCAATTTCTCGCGCTTGCTCCAAAAATCGCGATAGCCAGACCTCTTTTCTTTCATTTATTAAAAATAGTTATAATGCAGCAAATACTAATATTTTGGTATCGTTTTCATGGAAATATAATCTAGTTTCTTTCACCGTATTTTTAACTGTTACAAATTGCCTGGAATTATTATAAATAAACAATAATTTTGGAATATGAGAGAAATTTGATCGGGGTTTAGAGCATATACTTTTAAATAATCATATTGTGTATACATTAGGCTATGCTACGGTATTTTTAATTTTAATATAGCTTGTATAATTTTCTTTTGACAAACGTTTTTATCGGAAGAGTTACTGCGCAATTTATAGCGCAAAATTTGACACTCGCATCGTGACGTTTCTGTGCATTGACAGTTCGCGGCGTGGACGTTCAAGTGGATAATCAGATTTTTAATGTTCCCACTGCTGGTGACATAGGCCTCCTCTCTGGGAGAGGGAATGGGCTCAATCAAAACGCGGCACCAGTGCGTGTCGGTGAATGTAACATGCCTTCGAATTTTTGGATCTAGGAACATGCCGGTTTCCTCACGATGTTTTCCTTCACCGTTTTGGGGCGGCTTTAATTCGTAAGTCGGGGCCGTTACCACTTGGCCACCACTGCTCGTAAATCACGATTGCCTAGATGTAATTATTTCACTCTTGACTTAAAGACTTTGACAGGGATTCCACTTGTTAGCTGTACATACAATGAATATGTTTTATCTAAAAATACTTAATTCAGAAAGTCACCAATGCTCTCTAGCTTCTTGATTGCCTATGTTTCATGCTAAAACCTGTGATATCAAAATCGAATTGCCGAAGATATGATTAAAACCGATTATAACACAAAAATATTCATCTCTAAATATCTAATGACATACTACAATTCGAAGAAATATCACCGAACTCGCTGTCATCTATGTAAACAAGGATACATGAGATACAAAAGATTTTGTAAGCGAATATATTATCTGTCCATATCACATGTTTGATTTATTAGACAATGTTGACTGCGAGATTACATTTCGCGTCTCTGGTTCTGTCAATATGTAACTTGTAGTTTTGTAGCAAACAAGGAACTAATGTTGTCATCACGAATTGATTCTTTCTATCTATACTTATAATAAAACTGTAGAGAGGTCAATTCTGTACATTGAATATATATTCAAAATTAATATTGGAGGATGAATGGCAGTGGCGTAGCTAGCCTTAGACGGGCCCTATATCAAAATGTGTTGAGGGGTACGAAGAACAGTATAAAGTTTTTTTTTATAAAAGAAACGAAAAAAGCTCCAATTGAATTAAAAAAAAAACTACGATATTGATTTGAAAACAAATTTTGAAAATAAAAATGGTTAAAATTAAAGAGTACTTTTCGTATTTTTTTAACAAATCTGCGTTATATATTAATTCGGTGTATTGTGATTTATATACTGAACCTTTGGCACAGCAGCTATATAAAAAAAACCTCTACCTGAAATAAAATACCATGGACAATATTTTAGGAATTTTTGCATACACAAATTCGGGGCCCCTGTAGCCTGGGGGCCCCGTATAATTGATACGGCAGATACGGCGGTAGCTACGCCCCTGATGAATGGTGATCGATACGAATGCCAAAAATGCAATCAGTTTTTTTTTTGTGTATAGTAAATTTTATAGGCTATCCTTACTAATATTATAAATGTGAAAGCGTGGATGTTTGTTACGCTTTCACGCAAAAACTACTTGACGAATCATCATGAAACTTTGTACACATATTTTGGAAGGTACTAGAAGTAACGTAGGATACTTTTTTATCCCGGGATTATGTTCCCTTGGGATAATTTCCGACATTCACGCGGGCGAAGCTGCGGGCAGCAGCTAGTATAACATAACGCTAAGACACATAGGAGCTGAGCAGTGACGATAAATTTGAAGCAAGTCGGATGAAAATGCGCTTTCGAGCTCTTATCCTCGCATACGTTGATCATACACCAAAAGTATGTATTACAAAGATGATGGTCTTCAAAAGATCTACAAAAATGTCCTCAATAGTATATATCTATCTATACTTCTATACTAATATTATAAAGAGGAAAGATTCGTATTTTTGTATGTAACGAATAAATTCAAAAACTACTGGACCAATTTCAAAAATTCTTTCACCACTAATAAGCTACATTCACCCTGAGTAACATAGGCTATATTTTATCCCTGTATTCCCACGGGAACGGGAACTACGCGAGTGAAACCGCGGGGCGTTGCTCTAGTTAATAATATTTTTGGTAACGTCTGATTGATAATTCTAGCACTGCATCTGAAAATTATCGTTAAGTAGCCATAGTACCTAGTATTTCTGGAAGGCGTTACGCACTACATCCAAACTCCATCAGTCTGGATTCAGTACATTTCCAATCAGAATAAAACTCGGAACCCAAATTCATTCCCACCACACCCACATCAATATTGATATTTTAATGCGAAAGTGAGTTTGATTTGTTTTGTTCTTATCCAAGCGAGCCTTTTTCCTTTTTATTTTGTATCGGTTACCTAAGTAGCTAGATGTGACTGACGAATAGCCTGTCATCTAACAAATAGGAACAATCTAATTACACGATAAGTTGTTATTCTATAATTTTGTATACATGCACCCTTAAGATCGTGTATGCCATAGGGCATTTCATACAAACAAATTTTCAAGTCAGTTTTGTGAAATTACTGAACCGATTTTAATGAAACTTCACACATATAAGCAGAATAAATAGGTCTAAAAAGTTAATTAAAAACATTTCCGAAATTTCTGATTTAAAAAAAGGTAACTTGAAATTTATGTTTGTATGGGGAATTTAAAATGGGTCTAATTTAACTGTAACACTATTTATTGAAAATGTTTTCAACTAACTTTTAAGACCTAAGATGTATGTGACCTACCTATCCTGCTTATGTGTGTAAAGTTTCATTAAAATCGGTTTAGCCATTTCGGAAAGTAAGGACTTGAAAATTTGTATGAAATGCCGTACGGCGTATACGCTCTTAATTATTAGTCTTGTAAAGTGATGACCTGAAACACAGGTTTTACAAACCTAGCTCAGGAAAGTCGCTAAATAAATAAAGGTAACTGTAGGTTTAAAATACATTTTCCATAAGTCCTGAAATATAGTGAATTTAGTTAATACACATAGTGATTATTGGATGCTAGCGTAATTATCTATTTAAGATTACTTGTGGTATTTATACAGGGTTATTTGTAAAACACCAACAACCTCTTAAGAGATCATTGTACTCATCATTATGAATAACTTTTACTATGGGACCAAACTTGAAATTACGAAATAAAAATCAGCTGTTCCTTACATTTATGTTCGTATCTCTCTAACACTTCGAAATGTAGGGAACAGCTGATTTATTTTTTCGCAATTGCGCCTTGAAATACTAAGATATACATACATATATTATATATTATCGAAGCCATGCATTATTAGATATAACTCAAATACTAGTCGTCAGACCTCTCAAATTTAAATAGACCACACGCCCCAGCTTTCGAATATAAAAAGAATCATAAAAAAAACAGTCAACTTGGCCCCAGCTTTCGAATATAAAAAGAATCATACAAAAAAACAGTCAACTTGAGGCCCCAGCTTTCGAATATAAAAAGAATCACACAAAAAAAAACAGTCAATTTGAGAAGCTCCTTCTTTTTTAGAAGTTGGTTATACAACACACCCTAATTTCCTTTTGAGTCTGGGTATTTAATGAATGGTCATCCATGGCCTGACCTCGGCAAGCATTGCTTAACCTTGAATATATCTCATTACGCCTGTTGCCATAAAACAACGAGGGGCTTGGAGCTAAATAATATCAATCAAGAATTTCTTGGTAAAATTAGCCACGAGGGAATCACGTCTGACCATACATAATCAGCCTTTTAACGTTCCCACTGCTGGGACACAGGCCTCCTCTCCAGGAGAGGGAATGGGCCGTAATACACCACGCGGGCCCAGTGCAGGTTGGTGAATATCACATGTCTTCGAATTTTTGGTTCTAGGACATGCCGGTTTCCTCACGATGTTTCTGCGTCTGACCATAACAATCAAAAATTTCTTAGTAGTAGACCGGTATCTAAATTTGTGACAACTGTGGCAAGGGACTTAAGCTTTACTGGTGGAGTGTTTAGGTCACAGAATCAGTTGCAGTGACTAGAGATGCCAATGTCAATAATATTCGAGCCCGCGTAACGCTGAGCACAAGTTCTAACTGATGTTGATCAACAAGTAGCAACGACAAATGCAAATCAATTCCTTCAAGTAAACGCTACTAAAATAAAAACCGTTTGATTATTATGTTCTCTTTTATTGGTTTCATTCAACGTGCATTAATTGCATCAATTTCAAATGTCACACAATCCTTCCATCGCTTTTTTCTTCTTCAAATTCGGGAAACAACTAGTGTTCGTTTTTGTTAAGGGATTTTGCTATGAACTTAGTTTGAATACCACAACGTATGTAGGGACTCTACATAGGTACCTAATATAATATAGTCACTCGCAACAATGAAAATGATTTTATCTTTAAACTAGACCAGGCCCGACTAGCGTTGCAAAACTCTCGAAATATCTATACTAATATTATAAAGCTGAAGAGTTTGTTTGTTTGGTTGTTTGTTTGTTTGTTTGTTTGTTTGAACGCGCTAATCTCAGGAACTACTGGTTCGAATTGAAAAATTCTTTTTGGGTTGAATAGACCATTTATCGAGGAAGGCTTTAGGCTATATATCATCACGCTTAAGCCAATAGGACCGGAGCAGCAATAAAGAATGTTTTAAAATCGGGGATTCCACGGGGACGAAGTCGCGAGCAGCAGCTAGTTTCGAATAATTAGGTAATATTCAGACAACAAAAATAGGGAACGTGCACGGCGTAGACTATGCCATCTAGTGTTGCAAATCTGAATCTTTTACGTTGTAAATATTTGACCTGCTGCCACCTATACTTCCTGCACAATCCGTTTAGGGGAACGTGCAAGAAGTAGACTGTGTTTGCAAATTTGAAACTTATGAGTAAATATACTTGACATTGAGGCGTCTGTACTGCCACCTATAGTTTCTGCACGTTCCCTATACAGGGTTAAAATTAGTATAAGACGTGTCAGTTATTGGCATCAACGACATCTAGTGGATAAAAGTAAAACTACACCACGACAACGCAACGTGCGCTCTGACTACCTACCATTTTAAGCTTTGTTGTTGTGTGTTTAAAATAATTTTCCAAATGTGTGGTAAAATAGAGAATAGCTACTTTTTGCAGCTTTGTATGTGTGAGGGAATTATTCCCCTATACTTACACGCAACACTACTTGCATCCATACAAAGCTTGAAATATTCTTTAATTAAACTTAGCAATGAACAACAGCCACGCTTACACTCGTTTTGCTGTGCGACTCATCGTAGTTCTATTGATTATCCGCTGGATGTCGTTATTGCAAATTGACGCGGCTTATACATTTTGTACTCAGTATTCTTGTTGCGATAGTATATAACATAACAAAGTTTCCTTTGTATATTACCGAGTTACTGGGAACTGACTTTGAAAAATATTGTGACCGCTTTGACTGCCATCGAGTTAAGTTAAAGTCAGAGTCTGTTTAAGGTTTTTAAATGCTGAGTCCAGAAACGCCAAAAAGCGAATGATTCAAAGATCTTGTAGTCCAAAACACCTCTCTCATCTCAAACTAGTCCAAACGGCAGAGCAACACAGTTTTTCATAATGACATTCGACGAATAGGTACTCGGTAATATCCTGTCAATTTAAGTTCCTAGAATGAGCTTGATCATTTCATTCGCTGCATGCACGTCATGTTTAGTTAGATAATTTTGTGATCCCACTTAGACTTGAATAGCATCGTATTAATATAATAGAATGGAATACTAAAATAGAAAATAAATACTCTTTATTGTACACTAAAATAAATTATATTATGAGCTTCAAAAATAGTTTGGTGTAAAAATAGGCAGTCTTATCGCTAAAAGCAATTTTTATAGACACCCTTGGAATGGATCTGTCTTTGAAGGGAAAAAAGATACGTGGGTCGTCCGTGATGTACTGTTTACGTTTATATCTTACGCCCAAAGTTAAAAAGGATCAATGAGCGAAAAAAAAACAACCGACTTCTTAACAAAAAAAGTATACAATAACTTTAATTTCGAAACTCGGTGTGTTTGGTTGTTTCTTCGTTTTTTGAGCACCGACTTTTTTTGATCGACCAATTGCAGTACCTACTGTCTCCCAACTCCTAACAGCTAAGGAGTTCTGTGACTTCATCATCAGCACAGCAGCATCAGATGTTGACACTCTGAAGCATATATACTTGAGTAAGACATGATTATTACGTAACAAAAGCATCATACGAGCGTACAATTATCGGTGGTTGCCCTCGATGTCTCCTGGATTCCATCATCAGATCTTGACCTGGTGAAAATGGGACCACCTCTGAAGTGTACTCTATCCAACACAAAAAAAAAATGAAATCCGTCTGTAATTGGCGGAAATATCGGTGAAAATACATAAAAAAAAATTATACATACCTACAGACAAATTGAGAACCTCCTCCTTTTTTGAAGTCGGTTAAAAATATAACGCTTTGTAGATTATTGTGAACAGTGACAACGCGTTATAGTAAGAAGAAATACCATGTCACGTTTTAAGTCCTAACTGGAGCAGTCACATCGATACGAGCTCGCAGCGAGGCTTCATCTACGTTGTTAGGATTGAGGTGGCTGATAATATCAGAACCATGTCTATGCAACATGCTTATTTACGCAAAATCGGGACAGAATTTTTTTTTAAAGAGGAAACATGAGAAATGACTCCTTAACCTCTAAACAGTATATACATCAGTACAGAGACACAGAGTAAATTACTATCACTCACCTACTAAATAATACTCTGAACTTAAAAGTAAATACAAGCTAAGCTAGCTGATCTCATATAATTATGGCCATCTTATACTGTACCTACCTACATTTGGAGCTAATAAAATTCTGATTCTGATTCTGAAGCCAGACGTCATGAGACCATGTCCGTACGAACACTGCAAGCTTTTTTGTTTATTGGCGTTGGGTTGTTTCATTTTAATTGCAGAGTCTTAAAAGATCCGACAAACTCATCAAAATGTTAAATGATTGTTGCCGAGATGATAAAGATTTTTAAGTACTAGAAGTAGCCTTCAGTAGCTAAGTTAGTTTAATAAGCTCAATCATCTGAGGTACATCCAAAAAACTTCTCGACGGAATCGTACCATGACTGCCATGATATTGACTACGAAGCACTAAGCCATCCGAAATCGCTTACGTGAAGTAGATCTGCGTTCCCGAAGGCCGCTGAGAGTTCCACCAATAGCATCCCGCAATTAGCATATTCCCACTGCTGGGACACAGGTCTCCTCTCTAGGAGAGGGAATGGGACGTAATCCACCACGCGGGCCCAGTGCGGGTTGGTGAATGTCACATGTCTTCGAATTTTAGGTTCTAGAACATGTCGGTTTCCTCACGATGTTTTCCTTCACCGTTTTGAGAGCAGTGGTGATGAAGTTAATTACACAAAGTAATGCGGGCCTGGCTAGGTTTGAACCCGCGACCTACAATTCGTAAGTCGGGGCCGTTACCACTCGGCCACCACTGCTGCTGCTGCTGAATAAGACTGGTGATGTGTTTGTTTTATGTTTTGATTGTTTTTTGTATGAAGCCGGATACAAGACGTACCTACCCGAGTTTGGAGGACGTCTGGACGTCACGAACGTTTGAAATTTTGTCAGGAAGTTCATTCATATGGAGGGGGAACAGTAATGGTTTTGGGTCCGTTTTTCAGCCGACTTCCAAAATAGGAGGAGGTTCTTAATGCGATTGTATTTTTTTTGTGTGTGCTGAAAAATAGAAAAAAAAATCTTTATAAAAAATGCAACCGACTTCTAAACAAAAAAACCAAAAGTACAAAATAAATTTAATTTCGGAAGGTGTGTTTAAAAAACAAAAAAGCAACCAAAAACACCGAGTTCCGAAATTTAACTTATTTTGTACCTTTGTTTTTTTTTTTGTTTAGAAGTCGGTTGTATTTTTTTGCAAAAAGTTTTTTTTTAATATAAATCTGCGTCTCTCTCTTGCTCAAAGAAAATAATTACAGTTAAACATATCTCATAGTCTGGACACTTTTATTACAGCTATCTCTTTCCTCCTTGCAGATACACGCTGGATATGGAACAAACCGACGTGATCACTTGTCTCGCTCTGATCTCTCACGTGCTGTGCTACGCGAACTCTGCTATCAACCCCTTGATATACAACTTCATGAGTGGTATGTACCTCTTGATAAGGTCTTTCAACCAGTTCATCATGCTTGTTGTTTATATCATACTAGCTGCTGCCCGCGACTTCGTCCCCGTGGAATCCCCGATTTTAAAACATTCTTTATCGCTGCTCCGCAAACAAACAAAGAAACAAACAAACTCTTCAGCTTTATAATATTAGTATAGATTATCATCATCACTTCTATATCTAGGGATTCCAAATATTAGCATAACGACTCGCCTTGTACTTCTTCTGCATCCAGTGGATTGTTGGGGAGACTTAAATTATCAACGTTAAGTCTTCGAGTACCTACACAGTTGCAACTCAACAAACCTGAAGCAAGCTGAAATGGCAGTGGACACATTTGTCGCAGAACGTATAACTGGCTGTTTGTGTATGTGCTTGTATGTTCGTAAACGCACCCACGATACAGGAGAAATTAGCGAACATTTTAAGTGCAATGTTTTTTTTACACCGTGGTATACGTTTTGCGAACAATGTGCCCACGGCCCCTTTTTTTCTGGGTGGGAAATCATCAAATGATTTCTCCCGCTCTGGGCGGAGCGGAAGGGAGTGTCAGATTCTTACTGATTAAAATCCACCAGTGATCCTTCTAGTGCCCTTTACGTTCCAGGGCCGCGGTGACTCTTTCGAATAAATTCCGCAACCCTAGCAGGCACTGACTCTATGGAGCCTCGTCTTCTTTGCTGACAGCTCTTTGAGGCGCGCGCGGAACACGACGCGTGTCGATGAAAAACTTTTTACAAAAAAATACAACCGACTTTTACACAAAAAATCAAAAAAGTGCAAAATAACTTTAATTTCGGAAGTCGGTGTTCAAAAAACGAAAAAGCAACCACAAACACCGAGTTCCGAAATTAATACACCCCCTCCCCTCCCCCACCTAAACGAACCAATCACATTGGTGTAAAAAAAAAACGTACAGCTCCTTTCCAGAGTAAACTAAGAGGTCGTCAAAGTAGACAAATTACATATTTTTTTTTAGATTTTTCGAAAACCGTATGGTTGATTTCGATAAAATTTTCCTTTCCCTTTCCAACAAAAAAAGAATTTTTCAAATCGGTTGACAAGCGACGGAGTTATGCGCGAACATAAAAAAAAAATACAAACATCCGAATTGAGAACCTCCTCCTTTTTTAGAAGTCGGTTAAAAAACGACTGGTGTCAGATTTTGTGGTTACTGACTACATGGAACGCCTGCCAAACATGATTTATGTATTTGAAAACTCAACAGCTTATTATTCGTTTCCATAAGTTACGTATGTTCACTTCGGTATCAATGAACAGCCCAATTCAATTGCCACATAGCTTCTCAGGCTCTGAATACACTGTTGCGGAATTTGTTCGAAAGAGTCACCGCGGCCCTGGAACGCAAAGGGCACAAGAAGGATGAAGGGATTAGATGATTTCCCATCCAAAAAAAAAGGTTTTGCATACACTGCACAGTGATAGCGAGATGATAACAATAGGGTAGTTGACTAAAAAAATCTAATTAGTCCGTCAGATAGATTTCCAAAAAATATTGGAGACGTATTTTTTCTTTTTCCACGTAAACAAAAAACGAAGACGATACAGTGCATTGAAAACTCGTGTGACGTCACTACTCGCTACAATTTTACCGAGCCGTGACGTCACAAGCCCCCACTCCTGATCTTTGATGCTTTGTATCTTCGTCAGTTTTTATAGATTTGATTAAGGAAAAAATACGTGTCCAATATTTTTCTGTAATCTAACTGACGGACTAAACATAATCATATATTTTTTACTCAGGAAACATCCCTATTATTGCTTAAACCAATTACAGAGTTTCACAACATTGATAAGTCTAACTAGAAGGTAGTAAAAGAACAAAAGAAAAAGATTAAAAGAAGAAATTATAAGTGCAGCTATTAATAAAATGTAGGACTGTTGACACATTGTTTACGCTAACTCAAAGTTACATACTTATATGTAAATTTTATGGCTATATATAATAGATTAAATAAAAGGAAACACTAAATATTGTAAAATCTAACATTGTGAAAATATTCCTATTCAAGATGATACTTTATTATTTTCTCAGAAATTTATATGAAACTAGCAGCGCCCCGCGGTTTTACCCGCGTAGCTCCCGTTCCCGTGAGAATACGGGGATAAAATATAGCCTGTGTTATTCAGAGTGAATGTAGCTTTCTAAAGGTGAAAGAATTTTTGAAATCGGTCCAGTAGTTTTTGAGTTTATTCGTTACATACAAAAATACAAATCTTTCCTCTTTATAATGTTAGTCTAGAAATATAGATATTCACGAACAATTTAAAACCTATTAATAAGCAAATGTTACTACAGTGTCAACGATTATTTAAATGATAAATCCTTGAAATTTGCATAAAATAAACAAAAATGTTTTTAGAATAATTTAGATTATAAGTCCTCATCTCCACATACATATCTTTCTTTTGCTGTGCCCTACAGGGTCCACGATTGTTTCTTTCGAAAATGTTTACCACCTAAGCCTACATTATGGAATGCAATAAAGAATTGAGTATTGAGTAGATAAAATCGATACTCAATAATACCCAGTGTATTTCCAAAACTTTCAGGCAGTATGATCCAAGCGTATGGCTAAAATTTTGTTCTACCATTTCCAGGCAAATTTCGTCGAGAATTCCGCCGAGCATTCTGCTGCTCAACAGCGTCTGACTTGGAGAACTTCACTACCCTGAGCCGCATCACTACCTCGAAGAAACGACCCTGCGACCTCATGACCTTTGAGACCAAAGCTCAAGGTCGCAACGTATGCAGTACCACTTTCGTACACAATAGCTATAAGGATAGGTACATACCAACTTAAGTTGGAACTGAGGATAAGTAGTTGAAGTTGGGTAATATTTAATGGCATATCAAAAACAAAAATATCGAGCACTAAATCGTGGACATTGTTATAAAGAGATTGTACTTGGAAGCTGTATTCGTTATTTTTTAGCCTCCCGCGTATTAACGCGACGCGCGCGAGGTTTTTATATAACCTTGAGCATTCGTTCCCTCTTTGCCGCCCGTACCCTGCGCACGCCAAATTCACACAATTTTTGGAATTATTTTGATTAAAAAAGATAAGCGATCTTTTGAGTTGAGAGTATCTTTTGAGTTGAGAGTTGAGAGTATCTTTTGAGTTGAGAGTTGAGAGTAATATAGATTTTTAAATTATCTATCCATTAGTGCAATCCTCAAATGGTTAGAGCGTTGCATTTAGCAACAGATGCATAAAATCAACAATTTTAGTCATTTTTTAGAAGTCGATTTTAAATTTATTTTTAACACATAAAAACAAAGAACGTGGAATGTGATGATAAGACATCGAACATTAATGATGTGCTTTTACATGTAGATTATTTCTCATAACTAATGAGTTAATAGTCTCTGAATAGCGAAGAAAAACGCACTATCGCGAGGTTTTGGTCGGGGTATCGCCTTAAGTTGACTATAAGATCTAATACTTTACTTGAAAAAGATTAGTTAGAGGAAATGAAAAATGTGCTTTACAACAAAACGATATGGAAATACTTTCATTACGAGTACAGTCAACTCCGGTTGTCGTGCCCGGTCCAGACATTGTTTTTAGATTTAAACTAGCTTATGCCCGCGACTTCATTCACGTGGGGTTCCATACAACATTTAAACCTCTTTTTCACCTCCTTAGGGGACGAATTTTCGAAAATCCTTTCTTAGCGGATGCCTACGTCGTAATATCTACCTATATGCCAAATTTCAGCCCGAACCGTTCAGTGGTTTAATCTGTGCGTTGATAGATCACTATGTCAGTCAGTCAGTCACTTTTGAGTTATATATATTTAGATGAAACGTTTATTTTCTGTTTGTTTTTAAGTTTGTTTATTTCATTTGTTTCTTTGTGCGTCATCTATGGCGGAATAAACGAGTTTTCTTTCTTTTCTTTTGGTCATTTCTAGACGAGCGTGCGTCCGTCAAAAATCGTCATCGGTTTTAACGAGCTCCTCCTCCTAGTCAAACACGATTGTACGAATAAAAAATTCAAAAATAGACCATTGTGCATCCGCATGAATTGAACAGTTTTGAAGGTGCTCGTTACGATTTTTTTTTGCTATGCACTTAAATTGTACCCATTGAAAATTGGTGATAATTTAGTATTGGAGGAAGGATGGTATTTAGGGTTGTAGAAGATTTATAAACTATTAAATTTTTAGATTATAATTAAAATTCTTGTATTTTAAATTGTATGTTTTCTATGTGCATGTGATGGTCTGTGTGACCGTCTGTCTAGTTCCAAGATTTATTTTATATTATATATATATATATTCAGATTGGTGTAATTTAGTCTTACCTGTTGCTGTAAGTCTTTTGTAGTTCTGCCTAAGTATGTAAGCCCTTGGTCTAACTCAAACAAGCGCAGTAAACCCATATTGCATGTGAAAAATTTACGTAAATTTGAAAAATAATAATTCGAAAGCTTAAAATGTGTGAAACGGGCACAAGTCAAAGTTACATTCTATAAGCGCAAATTTCTGTCGAAAAGTTAAAATTTAAAAGACCATTTGAATAACATGTACATTTTGGAATTCCTATCAATCGTTATCGCTGACAGTATTTACTTTTTCTCTTGCCTCTTGGCCTATTACAATCTGAATTGATATCGTATCTATCGAATCCATATAGTTTTTGGCAGTTTTATGAATCGACCACTTAATTTGGGCACTTCATGAAATGGCCACTTTACGCCTATGTTGAAACCAGAGCTCCTATTTCTGTCAGCAGGATTTAAAATAACCTAACACGAATGGGATGACGGGAGCTTTTCCCGCTCACTCTAGTTCCCGTCATCCAAGTCAAAAATAAGTTATTAGTGGTGGGGTATGCTATGTTCCTTCAAACCTAACCTAACTTTGGCTACATCGTGAAATAGCCAATTCTATTAAATGACTACTAGCTGACCCAGCAAACGTTGTTTTGCCATATAAAATAAAATTAAAAAATGTTTGGGGTGGACAACCCTTATCACTTAGGGGTATCAAAAATACATAGTAGCCGATTCTCAGACCTACTGAATATGCATATAAAATTTTATAAAAATCGGTCAAGACGTTTCGGAGGAGTATGGTAACTAACATTGTGACATGAGAATTTTATATACAAAGATAAAATATCTCCAAGACTACTAAAACTCGTAAAAGTAACTGAAGTTGCTATCAGAATGAACGCAGATTAATCTGCTACATAAAAATGACACTTATAAACACACAAATATCTTGAAAATTACTACAATTCTTTAAATATTTTCTCGAATATCAAAATAAAAAATGAAGAAGGATGAGAATGTTGGACTTTAGATGTAAAACAATTTTATTAATGTATTCGCTTTTTCTGTAGCCATGTTAGATTCGTTGTGAGTCGTATTCGAAATTTTTATGCAATTTTAGCTTTAAACTACAAAATATTTTTTATGAATCTAGTTTTTAAATGATATATTGACGATGACGTTACACTATACAGTAATCGGATGTCAAATACAAAGTAATTTTATATGAAAGTTGGATACGTGTTTCATAATATAATAAATGGTTCTCAATTGGGATGTTTCCTGAGTTGAAAAAATATGATTCTACTTAGTCCGACAATTAGATTATGTATCTGAAAATATTGAACCGGCTTCATCTAGCTTAAAATTACCAGAAATATTTGACGTGTAAATGTGTTATGTTTAACCTACTTTCAAAATAAATATAATTTATCATGTATTTTTTGCTTTTTCAAATCTATAAAATAATACGTGGATAAAAAGCATCAAAGATCAGGATAGTCTCGTAGTTAACGCACTGTAAAGACTTCGTTTATTTTATTGTTTACGTGAAAAATCAATTTGACGGACTAATTAGAATTTTTTAGTCAACTACCGTATTTATCATATTTTTCTATCATGATAAAAGGCTATATTTTGTGACGATTTAACGAAGATCATAATATGAGCATATCTATAATATGCTCTGGTTATTTTCATACAATAACAACATTATTTTAACAGCTAGAACACCGTAAAACAGTTTATCATCATAATCTGGCTAGCCTTTTCCCAACTATATTGGGGTCGGCTTCCAGTCAAACCAGATTCAGCTGAATACCAGTATTTTTATAAAACAGTTTATCATACAATAAAATAAATAAACCTGAACAATAAGTTTAGACCTTTCTGTTTGTGTCTGTGTATGTCAGAAAAATTAAGTATATCAAAATTAAAACACATGTTTTATTTTTTCGTCAACGAATGACACTTGTGATTTGGATATTCGATTTGTTTTAAATATCTTATTAATTTAATTCACATTTATTTTTCGTGTCTATTTCAAAATGTTTGCTTCATTTGGAATATCGATCGATTTAGATAAAAAGTATTGATTGAACAGATTTTTTTTTTGTAAAGTTTACCTAGTATTTTATTAAAGATAATAAATAGTAGTATGTATGTACTAGTCATAAAAATATTAGTCAAAAAGTCTCTAGTTTTGTATAAAATGACGATAACATTATCTATACGAATGGGTATTAAAACCTTTGTGATTTACTCTATTGAACTTCAATTTGTGTAATAAATGTAACATTTTAATAATAATAGATTGTTTAATTTCCCTAAGAACTGGCTTTGTTCCAATACGATACGATCATTGCACTAATACGCGGTTTTTGTTTTAATTTGTTAAACAAAACCGGAAGACTCTCCGATGCTAGAAGTTCTTCAGTAGAACGCGACAATCGCGTAATTACGTGATGGTCGCTTTGTTTCTGTACAACGCCCAAGATTTGGCCCACATCGAAATGCGACGCGACTAGGTTTGACAATGCCGGAAATAAAGATCTATATTATAATATAGCAATATAATGCTATCTTAGAAGCGCTCCGTTTTTCTCACTGCACGTTCACCCTGGGCAAGGATCTGGGCTCGGAATAATGACCGGAAGGGCATTTCAGACTCTTATTACTAAAACACACTACGTGTTCCTCCAAATGCCCTTTGTCTCCCAAAGCTGCGGTAACTATTTCGAACAAATTAAGACAAACTACAGTTCTGCAATTCCTTTTCCGTGACAAGCGCTGAGTCCAGTGGACCACGTCATTACGGATGGCGAGCCACCCAATGCTCGCCGTTCGCAAGTCCAGGTGGTGGTCGAGAATCACCTTGCGACTCGACGCCTGAGGCGCCTTCTTTTACAACGGCGGGTGGAACGTGAGGTTTGCCTCTCCATCACGCGTTCCACCTCCTTCGCTAGCATAACTGCTTCGCAGAAGGAGGTGACTGCTTCCGATTCCCTGTCGCTCCAGACCATGCATTGAATCAAGACCGGACGCCAAAGCTCTCCGCCTCCGATTGCCGCTACGAGGACACGGTGATGCTCCGCCCAAGCAGGGCCTTTACCGCATGCTCCACCGTATCCTCCAGGGCTCCAGGCGATCCACACAGTGGTGTCACCCGGGCGTGTGTCCTCTCGCTAAATCTTGGCAAGAACGTAGGCTTATGAAACATTGCATGTTTTACGAAACAAAAACAAATCTGGAACAAACTGTATAATAATATTTACTTCACACCGTAACTTATCTGCGTGAAAAATAGTTTCTAACTCGGTGAATTTGTAGAGTAAGAGGGGCACGAATGTCAGACCTTCGTTAATTTAAAAAAGCTGAAAGTTTCTAAGTGTATGTCCCCAGTCCCCGAGGAACGATCCCCGACAAAAAGCAAAGTTATAAAGTGTATAAAATTGCACTTCAAATCGTTAAAGTATAAGTAAGCTCAGTTTTCATATATTTATTTGGATATTGGTCATATTCAATATTGTATCTACTAACAGTTATTTATTTATCTCATCGTCCATTATCAAACAGTGCGGTTGCAACTCCCTGACATCCATTATCTATAGTAAATTGTAATTATAATCACGTTATGGTATCAATGCTTATAATTTTATTATGTTGTTTAGGGAATTATTAAAAGATGTTCTTTCGTCATTCATTCAGTCACGTCGATGTTCACTTATAGATGTCGCTTAGTATTCCTAAGCGTCATCTATAAATGATTATGGCTACTTTTCCTGATGTTTCCAAGCTACGCGGCTCTTGTCAGTGAAAATGAAAAATAGTTCATGAAAACTTTCACAGATGGCGTTTATTTCAGTTTCTCATAACGTAAGAAGATTATCGGTGCTACATGAATGTTCCGTACGTTTTTCAAATCACCTGGATAAAATAAGTTTTCGGAAAGAAAACCGACAAGACGTAAAATTATAAAATTCTTGACATTTTTACAATATTTCTAATGGTAAGTGTACCATTCGGGGCACGTCACTATCGTGACAAGTCTCCTCTTTAAGAAGTGGTTGGAGAGAGGCCGGATGTCAACACTATGTGGATCGCTACAGATTCAGCCGCCGCAATAGAAGAAGATGCTCCAGGCGTCGGGAACCGCAGTGGGATTCCCCTCCACGCCAGGCGCGGGCTTGCGGATGGCGAGCTATGAGTGGCTCGCCGTCCAATAACAAACAGGCCCAGGCCGACGGCGCGTTGTGTTCCACATGCGACTTATAGAGAAATAAGGTCATCGATATAGCCCACCGGATTAGCAAGCTGAAGTGGGAGTGGGCTGGCCATATTAGTCGTAGAACCGACAACCGTTGGGGTAAACGAGTTCTAGAGTGGAGACCGCAGACTCGGTAAACGTAGTGTAGGACGTCCTCAGGCACGGTAGAGTGACGATTTGCGCAGGACGGCTGGCAGAAACTGGATGCGAGAAGCCGAAAATAGATCTAAATGGCGTGCAATTGGAGAGGCCTATGTCCAGCAGTGGACTGCAACAGACTGTTGATGATGATGAAATAAAGTTTAAATCAGTCGCGGTTTGCTGGAACCAATAATAATTGGTTCCACCAGGACGATAAAAGAGAAATAGAAAGGAAGTTGTCAAGTTAAATCTGTATGAATTCAAAAGAATGTAGCAATCTTTAAAAAACAAAAGGAAATGGTCAGGTTAAATAAGACGAAACCGTAGCAATTCAACAGTAAAGGCAAATGAAATGCACGATAATCTAAACAAACAAAATCATAGCAAATAATGGTTTTGTGCACATGTGCACAAAAAAAGAACAAAACATAAAAAATATGGTCGAATTGAGAACCTACCTTTTGTAGAAGTCGGTTGAAAACGTTATCCCTCTACTGGGTTAGTCAAAAAATATTACAACTTTGGGCGCCAATGCTCAAAAAATACTTTTAAAACCCGTATAAGTACTGAAAAATTGTCGCGCTGTAAAGAATATGAAAAAGAAATATTTACATACGTATGTAATGACGTTAAGAAGGCAGTCGTGGCCATGGCCATAATGCCATTTTGCCTAAGCTTATGAGCGCTTACTACTGTTAGAATGTCTCGTTTTGTTAGTACTTGGAACATGAAATGGCGCAAGGGTGTCGACACAAGTTGCGTCCATCGGAAACGCAGGGCGATTCCCGGCCACCGTAGGCGTTGGCCTGCGGATGGCGAGCTATGGGTGGCTCGCCGTCCGATTGCAACCAGGCCCGAGTCAACGGCGCGTCGTGTTCCACGCGCGCCTTAAAGAGCCGTCAGCATCGAAGACGGGGCCCCATAGGGTCAGTGCCTGCTAGGGTTGCGGAATTTTTTCGAAAGATTCACCGCGGCCTGGAACGCAAAGGGCACAAGAAGGATCACGAGTGGGTTTTAGTCAGTAAGAGTCTGACACTCCGCTCCACCCAGAGCGGGAGAGGTCATTTGATGATATCCCATCAAAAACAAAAATGGTTGTGTCCATCAAGAACCTATTTTTTCCTAAAATAATTTCGTATATATAAGATTCCGCATAAAGTTTTAATTTTCCACTTCAGTGACTTCCGCGTATTGCGTGTTACTCCATAAGCAAATATATAAACTGTCACAAATCAAATTACTTCGGAAATGCGATCTAAAATTACATTTCGTGATTGGATTGTTTTGATTAATTGCTTTTTGTTACAACATTTTGAGGATTGTATTGCTGGCAGGGAATGAAGAAAAGGATTTATATTGTTTGTTTTATTACTTTTGTTTTGGCACATTTATTGGAACTTGTTTCTTTTATTAGGATTTTCAGACAGTGATCTGTGCATGACCTAAATGATATGGCTAAATTATAACAGCCGCACGGGTCGATCTTCTAGGTTAAGTAACGCTTGCCGAGGTTGGTCTGTGGATGGGTGACCATCTTAACATAACGAGACTTCTCCGTGCCTCGGAAAGCACGTTAAGCCGTTGGTCCCGGCTGTCATTTGGAGATCTTTGGCAGTCATTACGGATTGTCAGAAGCCAGAAAATCTGACACCAGTCTTGCCAAGAAGTACCGTGTTCCCCAAATAATGGGTTGTGGAGGTCTGGTAGACAGCCGCTTCACGTAAAATACTAGTATTCAGCTGAATCCGGCTTGACTGGGAGCCGGCCCCAATGTAGTTGGGAAAAAGGCTAGGCAGATGATGATCTGTGCATGACCAAGGTTAAAAGCAGGGTTTATGCAGTTTTAGTACAGCAGCTGTACAATTGTAGTTAAATGTGTTATTAGTAGTGGGGCAGAAACCATCACCTATTTTAAATTATTCGTGGGATATGTATATGGCCAGAAGGGTCACATCAAAATAATGTGCGAATCGAACAAAGAGCGAGGTGTCGAGTCAGGCCATGACATTTCAGTAATAATTATCTCGGGATTAGTGATACTGAATCGGATTGTTGTAATTTTTTTATCTAAGTGTATGATTGTAGCGTTGACAATAAAGTATAAATAACGTGTTAACGACAAAGTACAAAAAAAAAAACAATAGTTTGCAAAGTTATTAATACTTTGTCATGTACTATAACTTTACAAACTAATGTATAAATTCAAGTTCATAAAACGCAACAGACAGATGTGTTGTTGGAGAGTTTGTTGCGCCAAATCTTCTTCCCAGCTTAAACACTAGGAAGTGGTGACGGGTGTAGGTACGTTTTGGGGGACTTTCTTTATGTAAAATTTGACGTTCAAAAAGTGCTGTCTCCCAGCCTAGTTTGAATAAATGACTTTTGATTTTGAAAGCGTCACGTGATCACGTCGCAGGTGAACGGCACAAAGATAATTTACTAACGACACTCGAAGTAAGTTATCAGCTATAAGTCTTGGTTATTATAATAACAAAATTTGTGATTTACCAATCATTAGCAATGACATTTTTTTGTATTATTTGTCGGTTCAGTTAGGTTTTGTGCCTATGCATGTTGTAACAGCAGAACATTCCGCTGGAAATATCAAATTGTATGTTGTTATAAATGGTGGATCACCACTTTTAGGTCATTCAATACATCCAACAATTTAGTTTTCTGTTCACGTTTCCGGATGATGCGATGTGAATGAGTACTTCGACGACCAAGCCTATTTCAGTCAGTAAGAGTAGATCAGAAATAAAATATATAATACGCCAGATATGTCATGTTACATCACATCAAATAAATATTAAACAAGTTTTAATATGTAGAACTTGGCAGAGACTTCACACTCCATCTATTTCGATGTTATGTTATCTATACTAATATTATAAAGAGGAAAGATTTGTATTTTTGTATGTAACGAATAAACTCAAAATCACTGGACCGATTTCAAAAATTCTTTCACCATTAGAAAGCTACATTCACCCTGGGCCTCAAGTCTGCTATTTTTATAAATTTGTCATTCCAACACGATTCCATTGTCATTTTGCTAATAGTTCGTAATCTGCTAAATTCATAATGGTCGATCATTGGTCTGTCAGTGGTCTCGTAATACTTTTTGATAACCGAGCTATTAAAAAGAATGACTGCATAGTGAGGTTCTAATGGTAGGTCACTGATCAAAGGAACTGTCAAAATTTTAGCTGATTACTGCATACGTCTGTCATTCATTTGTCATTATGTACGAGATTACCATTCTATGCCATTTCTTTCAATGGAGTGTCAGTGGTTGACCATTGGAAAGTCATAGTGACGCTATTATGTTAGTAGATTACCAAACTTGTCAAAATCGACCATTATGAGATCAATGATAGGCCATTTTGACACTATTGTAATAGCAGACTTGAGGCCCTGGATATCTGAAACACTGGGTAAGTGGAACACCTCTTTAAGTGAGACAAATTTGCAGGTTCCTTAAGGTCCCAGTTATCCAGTTTTCACTGTGATATCTTATACTAGCAGCGCCCCGCGGTGTCACCCGCGTAGTTCCTGTTCCTGTGGGAATACGGGAATAAAATATAGCCTATGTTACTCAGGGTGAATGTAGCTTTCTATGGCGAAAGAATTTTTGAAATCCATCCAGTAGTTTTTGAGTTTATTTTTTACTGTATACAAAATACACATCTTTTCTCTTTAATAATATTAGTATAGATAACGCAAAAGTGGAAAAAAGGCTTCCACTTAGCATAATACTGTGCCATGGGGGACCCACAGCATGAGGCTGATTTTCAGTGTATGCCTAGTATAAGTCTGGAGGACTCACAATGTGTGCCTTCCAACTAAAAAAGGAATGCTTGGCAAGAGAAAATGATGAAACAGTACAAAAGAATAAAATTTAAATATGATACAAATTTCCTAAAATATCGACTTACTTAAAATCAGATTCTTCGTTTTGATTTCTGGAGCTGGGAAATTAACGTTAAAACGGAAAAAAACTGTACCAAAACAAATAGGTCTGATCGCGACATTCAATATATAAATGAAAAAATAAGGAGGCCTACTTATGTTAACCGCAGTGAAATAAACTCGGATAAAAATGCTTTCGCCTAAACTTCGGGTATAGTCGTATTTCTTCGTTTTTTATAGTTTTCTTGAAAGGTCTACATTAAGCCCTTATTTTGCGTTTAAGCGTTTTGTTACATTTGGCCCGATTTGTATATTGTTAACCAATAAGCAACAGTTGAACTTATCATGGTACTTATTTAAGGATTTCAAAATTGAGTCACAGATTTTTTGGCAAAGATTGTCTTTAGTTGCTTAAGGACCGATTTTTAAATCGTCAGATAGCGATTATTTGAAGATTGAATGGAGATACGACATATTTTCTATTCACAGGTTTCGAAACCTCTCGGCAGCGGCGACCCACCATACATTACACCCACGCACATCGACATTTACCCCTGGTTCAAACCATTTTCCGGAGCGAGGGGGCATGGGAAGCGGTCACCTCCTTTTGCGAAGCAGTAATGCTAGCAAAGGAGGAGGCAGAACGCATGTGAGAAAGGGACACCTCACGCCCCAGCCACCGCATCGGATCGACGGCGCGTCGTGTTACACACGCGCCTCAAAAAGCAAAGAAGACGGGACCCCATCGGGTCAGGGCCTGCTAGGGTTGCGGAAAATATTCGTAAGAGTCACCGCGGCCTTGGAACGCAAAGGGCACTAGAAGGATCATGGGTGGGTTTTAGTCAGTAAGAGTCTGACACTCCCTTCCGCTCCGCCCAGAGTGGGAGAAGTGATTTGATGATTTCCCATCCAGAAAAAAAAGGTTTCAAAACCACCATTTTTACATCAGCTACATATTAACTAATAAATGAAAAATCAAGAACTAGTGTGGGAATTGTCTGAGATGCCTCTTAGGACAGTCAGTGAATTTATAATTTAATATTAAGAACCTGAAAACTTTGTTTGTTTGGTTGAACGTGCTAATCTCAGAGACTACTGGTTCTTATATAAAAATTCTTTTAGTTTTGAATAGCCGATTAATCGAGAAGCGTTTCAATGAAAAATGTTTGGTGGAAAATGGTTTAATGATTTTCTTTTTCTCGCTCTCTTTTATGTGACGCAGACGGGTTAGCTTCAATAATAAATTATTGAACTGAATTTAAAATTAAGTGAAGAGATTTTTTTTATTGTCAGATGGAATTGCTCTTGGCTCTAGTCTAGGTTGCAGGTGACAGAGACAAAGTCGACGATGGAATGAGCTTACCCAGAAGAAGCCTGTTCACTCTAACTTTGAAGAGATCAGGGTTGAATTTATTTGCCAGAATAAAGTTACTTAAGTACATAATGTCATGGTAAAATACACTATATATTATAATAGTCCCACTCTCATTATATTCGACTCATCAGTCGTGCAAATACATTACCTACCTAATTTTTTTTTAAATCTATCTATACCTACTTATACAAAGCGTTAAAATCTAAATTATTCGAAACAAGTTTCACAAGGAATTCAATAAAACTCAGCAAATATATGATTCATGTCTCGCATAACAAATTGTCGAAACTTATTTCGCTCCAAACGACGGTAGGTCTCAAGACCTGTTCAAATAGTCTTATGGCGCATCCACACATGCTGAGTGGCACGGCCGGCCGGCGGCCAACCCGGCAACCTGGCCGCCGGCACGCGCATCTTTTATATCAAGGCAGCCTGAAATCCGGCGGCAAACCCGGCGGCATAAGCCGGCGGCATGTGTGGATGCGCCATTATATAAATAAACATAATTAATTGTGTCAACATGCCTTTTGAATCAACTTTATTGTTTCATGTTGACAGTAGCAAAACGTTTGGGAAATAACATCTGTTGAGGGACTTAATGTAAACGATTTTTCACTTGATGAAAGAAGGTAAATGGAATAAATGTTTATTTTTCATGTAGGCCTACCTACAATATTGGGTAGCAGCAATGTTCGGATTTTTTTGTATCCAAACTAGCGACCCGCCCCATCTTCGCACGGGTGCAATGTAGATACGAATGTTTTCTCTACTATAATATGCATGTATTATACATATAAACCTTCCTCTTGAATCACTCTATCTATGTAAAAAACCGCATCAAAATCCGTTGCGAAGTTTTAAAGATTTAAGGCGTTTCCCTGACCAAATAACCTTGAGCATTCGTTCCCTTTGCCACGCGCATCCTGCGCACGCCCTTTATCATAGAATTCACACAATAAATCTTTGGAATTAAAAAAATAAGCGATCTTTTGAAATGAAATAAAACGTGTAGAATATAGATTTTTAAATGATCTATCCATTAGTGTAATCCTCAAATAATTAGAGCGTTGCATTTAGTAATAGATGCATAAAATCAACAATTTTAGTCATTTTATAAAAGTAGTTTTTTAATTTATTTATAACACATAAAAACAAATTAGAACGTGGAATGTGATGATAAGACATCGAACATTAATGTTCGCGACGATCCGTCTTAGCTACATAGTATAGGTAGTTATAGGTAGCTATAGTAGTACATAGAATGTTGCAACAAATAAAACTGCGACTACATAGTATGGGTAGTTATGGGTAGTTATAGTTAGTACATAGAATGCTGTAACAAATAAAGCTGCATAGTATAGATAGTTATAGGTAGCTATAGTTGATACATAGATTGTTATTGAAATAAAACACATTCGTTACAGTCGTTTGCTCTCAAGAGGCAGTATATAAGCCCTTGGAGCCTTTATTTCTCCCAAGTAGATGGAATGTGGTTAGGTAGGGTATCCTATCCCTTACACATAACAGTAAACACATGGTAACCCTGGTAATCGAAGGTATATAAAGGTAATCAAGGTATATAAAGGTATATAAAGGTGATCGGTGGTATATAAGGTAATGGAGGTATATACACACACAGACAGACATACATAGGTAAATAGAAAGGGCTTGGTAATTTGAGACCTGAAATATTTAGGTCAAAGGTAGTCGCACAGCTAAAAGCGACACTGACCAATCACAGAGCAGGAGGGTGCTGGTACGTGATTGGTCAATGGTTTTTGATAAATAGCCCTGGTGAAGGTATGCACAAAAATAAAACACTTTTCATCTACCCTCTTCCTTTCCCGAAAATACAAGTCTAGATTCTAGACTTCTAGATGTCTGAAATAGAACCGCCTTGAAAAATCCTTTCAGGGGATATATAGATGTCTATAGTATATGAAGGCATAAAGCCGTAATTAAGGATTAAATAAAACTGTTTATTTTTATCCCCCTGAAGTATATACGCTTATAGAGTTGCAACCCCTCAAGTGACAGGGTTGAAACTTATGTAGTTTTGTAGAGGGTTGTCGTATCTATAGAGATACATATAGCTGTATAGCCCTCCTAGCATAGTTTTACGGTAAATTCATCCCAAGTAGGTAATAGCTTCGTGCCTACAATAGTTTTGTATAGTTTTCGGCATCCCACCCCTACATGGAGGGGGATGAAGGGGCGAATTCGTCTCCGCTGTATGGAGCTTACCGAGGGCTATCCATAAAGGTACGACAACCCCTACTCACATAGACCTAAGCCTAGATATAGCCTAAATTCTAGGATAGACATAGTGAAAAATTTTGTTAATAAACTTCATCACACACGGTGATTTTTTGGGTGTCGATACGGTATAGTTGCGCCGTACAATAGTAACATAGAAATTTATAGAATTTGTAGTCATTTGCAAGATAGTTTTGGATTTATAACTAAATGTAGAATCATATAGTCGCGAATTTCACCCTTCAAATCGCTAAGTGCATAGTGAACAAGTTAAATAGTGTTTTATTGTGACTTTATTGGTAAGCCCTCAATACCTACCCCTATATATTGTGTGAATAACAGCAAGTATAGCAAGTAATCAACTAAGGGTTGCATCCTCATGGCCCGTAGCTCATAGACGGAGCGTCAACGCGTCTGGATCATTTATACCTAGGTGGGTTGTCACCATACAGTCCACTTTCGAAGAATAGGATAACCTACCCTGGCCACCCTACAGTCCAGTCGATCACGTCCGCCCCGTACAATTAATAATACATTAATAATGTGCTTTTACATGTAGATTATTTCTCATAACTGATGAGTTAATAGTCCCTGAATAGCGAAGAAAAAAGGAAAATCGCAAGGTTTTGGTCGGGGTATGGCCTTAAGCAAACATAGGGATATAGGGACAGAGAAAACGACTTTGTTTTATACTATGTAATGAAGATGGCAAAAAGTCACGACTTTAAAAAAAAGTACTTTCGAGGTTTACGATATACCCATCACAAATAAAAACAAAGTATCGAACGACCCAGAACATGTCATTTCGCTTATATTTGTGGGACAGGCAAATCACGAAGGCTTATCATATTAACGCCCGGGTCACTGTACGCACTTAGGTTTTAAATTATTCAGGTTTTTAATAAGTGGAGCAGTAAGGGTACCGAATGAGGTTTCATGAATAAAATCCAGCCTCGCAAAAATGTAATGATGGACCAAAAAAGGAGCTTTTATTTTTGTATCCATTTTCGCATAAAAGTCGGGAATTGACACAGATGCGGTCCAATTACTGGCCAGTGCAAAAACCGTAATTCAAATTAGTGAGGATAGTATATTTCATGATATTAGGCTCAGTTCTGAGATTTGGTTCGACAAAGTAATCTCAAAGTAAACTTCTACACAAAAAACCAAAAAGTACAAAATAACTTTAATTTCGGTATTTTTTCTTTTTTCACGTAAACAAAAAATGAAGACGATACAGTGCGTTGAAAACTCACGTGACGTCACTACGTTGCTACAATTTTTACCAGCGATGTGACGTCACGTGAGTTTTCAACGCACTGTATCGTCTTAATTTTTTGTTTACGTGAAAAAAGAAAAAATACGTGTCCAATATTTTTTGTAAATCTATCAGACGGACTAATTAGATTTTTACAGTAAAATACCCTATTCATGAAAATATTGTTATTTAAATGATAGAGCAGTATAAAAGAAGGGCCACTGCAATGTTTTTACTGTAGTTAATACCTATTGAGTTTTAACAGCTATTACGAATTAATATAAAGTGGAACGGAACGTAAAACATCAGCGTCTAGTGACGTCACTGGTGTTATGGCAACAAAAAGACGAACTTAAATCTTTGATACATGACAGTTCATGACCTCTAACCATCCTCTAACAGACAGGAGTGAATTATCGTCCGTTTTCCCCAGAAAAAAAAACATCGTTTCAGGGTCAGTTTATAATCGCAATTTTGGCAATTCATTGAAGCCTACCTATTATTATTTTTTTGTACTATTTTGCATGGAATTGTTTTAAGTGAAAGCAAGATGAAAATATTGCATGTTCCCTATTCCGCAACTCATTATTTACCTAACCTTTTGTTTTCCTCTAATTTGGAACCGACTTCCAGTGTAACCAAATGCAGCTAAATACCAGTGATTATAAGGTTGGATCTCCAACTTGCGACTTGAAAACTGTAGCAGCCAATGCAATAAATAAATAAAGAAAAACATCAAAAGAGTCAAGGTCATAATTCAAGTTTCTTCAAATGCATCGTTCGCTCATAACTGCTATAAAATTTTACTGCACAAAAAGGAACTTGAATGTAATGTTGAAGAAACCTATGCTAATAACTGAACGTTTGTTTCCTTTGTAAACAATGTCTTTGCTTACATAAGACTTATCGAATGTTTTCTTGATAAGGTCTGTTCCATTCTAGTGCTTATGTCATTGTGCATTTTTTTAGTCCACTTTTTCTGCCTGTTTATTGGCTTCATTTTATAAGACTATATTTTTTATCGTCTACTTTTCCAAATTAATGTAGGTAGTCAATGAACCAACATTAATTTGTAAAGTAAACTAGTAGATTATAAGCGTTCTTAGTTTATTTATTTATTTTATTGTTTATGTAAAAGATAAAATTACTATTTTAGTACAAAGGAACTGCTTATTTCAAACGAAATTTCTTCTTCCAGCAAACCTGCGAAAGGAGAAACGTTTCTCTAGTCTTCAACTATTCTTGCATTGCACCTACTCTTGATATATCAAAATTGTATAAATTTCCTGTTTAACTACTTCATCGTAATAAAATATGCTTAACTATGAATGCCTTTTTTACTTTTTGGATGGGAAATCATCAAATGACTTCTCCCGCTCTGGGCGGAACGGAAGGGAGTGTCAGACTCTTACTGATTAAAAACCCACCCGTGATCCTTCTTGTGCCCTTTGCGTTCCAGGGTCGCGGTGACTCTTTTGAACAAATTCCGCAGCCCAACTATGAAAGCCTGCTTTCAACGTAACCGCAGTTTAGTACTTCTATTTTACATTGAGATATTGCCTATTTTACCTCTGCAACTCAGTAACAGTACACCTTTCGTTCTAGTCATATTGTGTATGCAGCCTTACCATTTCATATCAAAAGCAGTCGATTAGTTCTTTTAAAAATAGGTCGTGTGTCGGTACCTTACCTAATAGTTTTGCCCAGTTTATTTCCATTAGTAAGCTCATTATTTAAATTATTTGTTCTGTCATAATCGAACACGTTATTTATCATAATATTTATTTCACCTTTATCATCTCATATTCTTAAAGAATGTCTGAAGGACAATTCTGAAATGCCATGTGTATCTTAAAGATTTAATTTTTACTGTCTTACTTAAAGTTGTTAACGAATAACATTTTGTTGAAATTGTTTCGAGTCGATATCAATATTTTTGAACCAATAACGATGCAACTAAAAGTAATAATCCTAATAGTGGTCCATGGAGGTTTTATAAACAAAATAGAGACAACGATCACAAATAACATATCTTTCAATGAGATCAAATATGAGCTCGACGAACATGCTTTAGTAAGTGACGGCGTGACATTTCCTTTCATGGCCGCCATTTTGATGAAGTCAAAGTTTCTAAGTGCTGGTGCTTTAATTGATAACAGTTGGGTCTTGACTCCTGCTGACTCTGTATATCTGTAAGTTCTAGATTGCATTTAGTATTCTTATGATAACCTGTAGTTACAATGACTAATTTAAGGTGGTAAGCCCTCGGGCTAGGTGGAACGATGGCAGTGGCCCAAGGAATAAAGCAAGCGTAAATGTCGTGCAATTGAACAGACCTATATAGCAGTGGACTTCTACAGCAGTTCACTGCTGGGTTGTTGCTGTGGGCTTGATAATAATGATTATTTTTAATGGCTTCTGTCTTCAAAAACAACAAGCTTGAAGTCCATGTCAAGGAAAAATTAATTGAATTTACTGCGATAGATTAAAGCTTCCACTTATTTGTAGAATACGAGAAGCAAAAAGAACAGTCCGAGTAAGACTTGGCAGCATTAACTACAGAAAGGGAGGAATTGCAGTTCCTGTGAAGGACATCGTAATACATCCCTATTTTAATGACGAAACCCCAGGTTATGATCTGGCTCTGATGAGATTGCCTGCACCTGTTAGGGAAACTCCTACTCTTAAACCTATAAGACTGCAAATGTTCATGCAGGAGCCTGATGGTTTCCATTTTATAGTACCATCATGGCCTGATCCATCGGTAAGTTTTACAATACTTAGTATCGATGTTTTCAAATTATTGGATGGAAAGAGAGCTGAAACTTTGTGTTTAGTGGTCACCACTGTTTATAGATTGCGGCAATATTAGAGTTGTTGTATACAGTCATCCCAAAGGCAAAACTGAACTGTCTCATATATCGACAACCATAGCTTTCAAACTAGAACACGAAAGAAACCCTACATGAGGAGTTCCATAAGAATTTCCATTGGTCTCGTTCGGCCTCACAAACAAGGTGTAATGGATATAACGCAAAACTTGAAAATGGATCATTGTATTCATCATCACGAATAAATTGTACTACGGGACCGTTAAATTCGGGGAAATTGGACAAACTATGAGTACCAAAACCCGGTTCAGCGTTATTTCTGTTACAGTAAAGCCTGAAAGAGTGTAAAAGGATCATCCGCTACTACGTAGGATGTTTGAGCACAGAGGGATTAAGTACGTTTGCTTGTGCGCCTGAAATCCTTGCGTAGTCGTGAGCCGTTGGTCGCAGTGGATTATACCGCGTGCATTTTAGTTCAAAGTGGTGGGTTTCTGTTGAATCTTATGTTTTCGCTTTGTAAATTACAGGTATTCACGGATAACTCAGACTCGGAGCAAATAAAGTCAACAGAATTAATAAAACGGCTACGCCTCTTGTCTGTGTCACATCTGCACCCCCTAGATTTCCAGGATTGTGAAGAAGAGCTAAATTCGATAGGAGTCAATGATACTAACATCATGATGTGTTTGGATACAGGAGCTATGGTTGATCCTTGTTCGGTAAGGAAACATTACTTCAATATTTGTGTTTACCTACCTATTCCGATTTCGAATATTCTTTCAATGATAGAAAGTAGTAAATATATAAAAGAAAAAGTCACGCCAGCATTTAGGCATTCTCCCAGCTGTCGTCAATATAATAATTCTATCTTCACCTTTCCAGAGAGATTTTGGAGCTCCAGTAGTACTTAACGGGGTCCTATGGGGAATAATATCTTCTTGGATACCAGACGACTGCAAGACTGAATCGCCTGCCTCTGCCTTCGTTTCTTTAGTATCGGCACCTAACATTAGTACCTGGATCGACTTTACAATCCGTGGCATCAAATGGGATGGTTCTAATGAACAATGAAATCTAAGGAGCAAGTTGTGGATACTTCGATATGGAAGACTTACATGTTTCAAGACTGCCGCAACGCTTTTTTTGTGATGATCTGTTTTCAACTATGTCTTTTGATTTGTTTCTGTTTATAGTTCATTGGAAATACTTTATCACACTGTCGCATCTCTAATGTCTGCGGCGGGCTATGAAGAAGTAAAATTTGAAAATCTTTGAATCTCTATTGAAAAATATTTATTGTTCAAAATACTTTTGAGATTTTTATCAGGTAGGTAGTTGAAGAAGGTCGTTCAATCCATTGGAGAATAACAAGAGAAATCTGGCTAATTACTTTATTGAAAGGTCGTTTCTAGGCCATGTCAAGTTGCTCGGTAAAAATAATTATGTTGGTAAGCTTCCCTGCGTAGACTTTTAGTGAATGCAATCAAAGATTTTGTTAAGTCTATATACGAGTAGTATGTTTTATAGTTGATATGTATTCATAATTGTAATGTACATACATTTATTCAGGTATTTAAAATATTTTATTTAACTTGCCTTTGTATATAGTTAGCCAGTTAGTATGGATGGGTCACAGATTGAAACTGAATTTTAAATATGTTATTCCTAAACTATTTGAGCTGAAAGGGGAATGCCCATCAGCTATATAAAAATATCTGAAATAAACAACAATGAAATATACGCCAGATTGTAAAACAAATAAAAAATAAGAATGAATTAAACGGATACCAAGTAAAATATTTTAATTATCCCTATTTTTACCCTACATAAACAAACCTGAGAATTATTTCACTATACATATATTATTTCAATATAATTGAGGACTATTCAAAGTCTTTCTCCGTTTCAAGCATTTTATGGGCGTTCTCCTTTGCATACGTTTGGTTTGGACAACAGCAAGGATAGTTAAGTGACATCATTCTAAATCCAACATGTCAAAGTCCCAATTCGTTTTTATGTACCCCCTGGTATAAATATGAAATGAAACGTGTGCTGAAATAAAACCGCAAACGAAAAGGCTTTTTAAATTTTATGTTTCTAGGTACAAAATTATAGGTTTATTTACCTCTAACGATTCTCAACATGAAAAATAATATAAATACAACGGAAGCCTTGTATATCACTTCAACTAGGCCACGTGTTTCAATACATTTCAAAGCATTGTCACTTTTGGTACGGTAATAGAATTTTCCTATAAACGTAGATTGGATTCCACGATTGAAAACCTACATTGAACGAATGAAAGGGATCGGTGAACGAGCGGTCGAGCGAATGCAAAACAACAAAGAATGAATGATATGACCAATATGACCACTGACCGATGTGAACTGGGGCAGATTAAGAAAAACACAAAAATACTGGAGACTTGTTCGTGTACTTTTTTACCCTGTATAAATAATATGCTGTTATATTTATGAAAATATTTTAGGGTTACCTCTTTTTGACAGAATCTTAATGCTTCAAAATTTATTTGGCTTAACACACTTTGGCATAACTTCTTTAAACGAATATTTTTAAGGTACATACAAATTGCGAATGTTTATATGTCCGAATTTACGATGGCATACTTTTAAGATAGGTACCAGAATTTTATTTGGCATAATTTGGAAAAGTTAATATTCCGCATAATTTCATTAAGTGCGCCTACCTGAGTTTTCTTAGAGAGACGATTATATGGCAAAATTTTACTAGGATTAATTTTGTTATACATGCTATTTCTATAAAATTTCATTTTAAACCTTAAAATAAAATTAAAATACTGTCTTAAACGGGCTGTCAAGGACGAGACCCTTCGCTTCATCGTCGACCTGACGCCTTTGTGAACCCTTCGTACCGTTTTCTGGGATCCCGATAGTGGACTGTTCTGAGAGCCATGAAAGCTCATGGCCTCGGGCTTGTGCAGGGCCACGTCGAGACCCAGTTTCCAGATCCTCTCAACGACTGTCACAACCCCGCGTGTCGTCAACTCAGCCACCACCTGGTGCGACTCCAGAACCAGTGTCGTCAGCGTAGCTGCCTACGCTGACGCCGCCAAGAAGACCCTGCCCCGGGAAACCGCATTCTCCGTCGTGAGGGCTCTCACGCGCGTGATGGCGTCCACCGTTGAGCGCAAACTGAACTGGTTCCCCGGCAGATCCATTTCCACTCTCACCAGCTGCCTGACGATGCGGTCTGCAATTACTGTCTACGCTACCCCTACAGTGTAATTTAAGCCCGCGAAGGCGCGGATGGACGAGCTGACGAGTAGGGTAGTTTTAATGTTTGTCACCGCGGCTGATGCTGGCCAGTCACGCCGGCACGGCAAGCCGAAGTTGCGGTGGATCAAGTGGTTTCATACAACTGTCCTTAGCCACAAAACAGCTGAATTGCTTATCCGGAAATCATCGAGTTTTTCCGGTGATCTTGATTGATTATTCTGGGCTCAGAAATTGCAGGGGTTAAGAAAGTATGTATATACTCGTAAGTACACTTTTATTTACGAACTGATCAAGCGAAAATGCTTTCATCATCTTCCATTATTGTTAATTTATTTTTACCTACTAAGAACTAATCTTTTGGGAAACAACCCTGCGTATGTTGTTAAAAAAAAACATACCAACCTTCTCGCTAAAGTAAGTAACGAACGAAATAATTAAAACTTTAAAACTGCTTTGACCATTTGTGATTGATTGCGTAAACATTTACATATAACGATATCGAAATTGACTCAATGAAAGTCCAATACAGGTGATTGAATCCAAAATTTACCTTTACAGTACCTTTTTAGTACAAATATTATTCTTTATTACCTTTTCAATATCTCTTTTACAAGGTTTTATCTGTTAACGATGAAATATGATTTTCGGATAACTTTGTTTTTTTTTTGTGTAACAAGATTTCAGTAAGCTCGATGGAAGATTGAAGTCGAGTGCCACATATCTTAGAATGGTGTGGACGAATGAGAGACAACAGATGATGCAATTCTTACCAGCCACTTAAGAGCGTGTACGCCGTATGGCATTTCATACAATTTTTCAACTCACTATTTTGCGAAATGACTGAACCGATTTTAATGAAACTTCACACATATAAGCAGGATACATAGGTCTAAAAAGTTAGTTAAAAACATTTTCGAAATATCTTATTTAAAAAAAGATAACTAGAAATTTATGTTTGGATAGAAAATTTAAAATGGGTCTAATTTAACTATAACACTATTTATCGAAAATGTTTACAACTAACTTTTTAGACCTATGTATCCTGCTCATGTGTGTAAAGTTTCATTAAAATCGGTTTAGTCATTTTGGAAAATAAGGACTTGAAAATTTGTATGAAATGCCGTACAGCGTATACGCTCTTACGGCCAAACCCAATAATCGATCTATCACATACTGGAGATAGAAAAACAAATGAAACAACAGAAAACCTACATAATTTTTCTGTTGTTTCATTTGTTTTTCTATCTCCAGTATGTGATAGATAGGTTATTGGTTTCGGCCGTTAATGTATAAATATGGAACTAAACTGTCAATTTTAGAGTGAGTGCCAATTCTATTAGGTAATATGTATATTCTACTACTGTATGCTACTAGGTATGTTCAGTTGACAATTTATCGAAAGTTTACAATCTCTCAAGACATTTTATTATCTTAAGAAGTTTGCCATTTTCCGGAAACATAATATAATTCAAGAAATGTATGACATGATAAGGTTTTTTGACAGATTACGAATGAGATGGAAATGCGAAGGTTGCTTGAAAATTAGTAGAATAATAATTGGTTGGCCCTCAGACGGCGAAAGCGTGTAATTCATGGCATAATGTCAATGTCATCACAGCGACAATTAATGTCAACAAGTTGTCAAATGTAAGGACATCAGAAGTGTTTTTGACAGTCTGTGACTGCTAAAGCTCCTAAAAATAAGAGTATTGTGTATTACATTTTCATTCCCCTCTTCTTTTTTTAAAAAATAATGGGAGAGGGGTGCTCTTTCTAAAGAATAATGGGGGCTGTAAGTAATCGTTGACCAATGACCAGCGTTGTGGCTATGCTGCACACTGCTCAACATTTGCTGAGCTCGCTCTCTTTGCCACACTGAAAACTGTTATTTTTATAGGGAATCTGTTTTTTTTTTGTCATAATATTATAACTGTTTCTTTCTTTCTTTCTTTTTTTTCTTCTTTTTCTTTTCATAAAGAAGACATCAAAGTTAATGCATTACGCAGTAATTTGTTAGAAAGCGACTTGATATCATTTGAATCGGCTCCAAATTGACAAAGAACTAGAAAAATCTAACTTTTCCTAAAAACTAGATTTTTCTAGTATATTGCTTTCTAATATAATAAGCATGACCAGAGAATCTATCTCAACTGCATAATGAATATTTTTTTGGTTTCTGTGTAAAGTTGAATGGCACAGGAGAAAGCATTTTAGTCGAACCCTTTTCTCATCAAATAGTTCAAAGCCATATTAAATAAATTGGTGTGATCTTTTTAGGTTTACACAGTGGATCCTTTTTTGCTAGTTAAAAGGAGGGGATATATTTTATTGTTATTGTTTTTTTAGTTTAAGTTCTCTCAGTAATTTGGCTATTTAACTAGCGATAACTTGTTATGCTTTAATTTAAAACATTTCAATGCTATTTGAACTTAAATATCTAAGGAAATGTTATTTAACTAGTAGAGAATGCTTTGTTGCATTAAGTCCGCCTATATACCATTATTGTACTTAACGTTTAAATAAATAAATATATGGACTAAAGGAGGAAATCCAGGTTATGACTAATTCGTACGCGGCCGCCGTGGCTGCCAGCCCGGGAACGTCCGGCCAGGCGAAGGCAAAGGCCAAGGGGGCAGCCGCGCCGGCGCCTGTGACGCCGGCGGCTGCGACGCCGGCGACGACCAAGTCGGCCCCGGCAAAGAGGGGTAGGAGGAAGGCTGGAGGAGGAGCGGCTAAGGCTGCAGCGCCAGGGGTGCCGCAGCTGCCCCCACCCCCACCCTCGGACCCTCCTGCGGCCGAGGCCGAGTGGCAGGTTGCTGGCCAGAAGAGAAAGGCCAAAGAGGCGGCCAAGAAGAAAGCGAGGAAGCAGCGGCGGAAGGCCAATGCCATTGCGGCGAGGCTTCGCGCCCCGAAGTCCGCGGCTGTAGTATTAACACTGCAGCCGGAAGCGGAACAGAGGGGCGTGACTTACCTCGCCGTATTGAAGCGGGCGAAGGAGGCGGTGAGCCTCCAAGAGCTGGGCATCAGCGGGGGCATCGGGGTCAGGAGGACCTTGACCGGTGCCCGGAAGCTCGAGCTCGCCGGAGCGGAGAGTGGCCCGTTCGCGGACGCCCTGGCCGAAAGGCTCAGGGCGGTCTTACCCGCGGACGAGGTCCGGGTGTCCAGGCCGACTAAGCGCATCGACATGCGCATAGTGGGCCTGGATGACTCCGTGACGGAGGAGAAGGTTGTGGCCGCCGTCGCCAGGACTGGGGGGTGCTCTGCCGAGCTCGTCAAGGCGGGCACCCTCCGGCCTGACAGCACGGGCATGCAAACCCTTGTGGTGAGCTGCCCCGTGACGGCGGCCAGAACTGTGTCGGAGGGCCGAAGGCTCTTGGTGGGATGGGTGTCTGCGCGGGTAAAACTGCTGGAACCCAGGCCTCTGAGGTGCTACCGCTGCCATGTGGGCAACCACACGGGAGCTATGTGCCCCTCGGAGGTGGACCGCAGCGGTCTTTGTTTCCGCTGTGGTCAGCCCGGTCATCGGGCCGGCTCGTGTGAGGCCACGCCGCACTGCAGTGCATGTGCGGCTACTGGCAAGCCGGCCGAGCACTGGGCTGGGGGAAGGGCCTGCGCGCCATCCGCCCCGACCAAGGGCAAGAGGTCCGCCGCCGCCGCCGCCTCTGCCGCCGCCGCGGCTTCCGTCGCCGCTTCTGCCGCTTCTGCTGCGGGTGCTGCGACTCGCAACGCTCGGGAGGGTGCTGAGATGGGGTGCCAGTAATGGTCCCATTTCGGCCTCCTCCAGAGACAAGTCGGCCGCTGTGCTGCTGCGCAGTGGCTGATGCCTGGGGACGGTGAGCGTGGGTGGCTCGACGTCCGATACCAGGCTTCGCGCCCCGAAGTCCGCGGCTGTAGTATTAACACTGCCACTGCCATCCAGAAAAAAAAAAAAAAAAAAAAGGTTATGACTAATAATGACTTTTCCAAATACAAAAATGTTTAAAAATAGTTAAGCTAATGCCGATTGCCACAAATTATTTTTATCAGGAAAAACTAAACAATTTTTCTGGTATAGCCTTGGAAGCGAAGTTAAGTGAATATTAAACTACCTTCATTTTCATCTATAAAAATGTCTTTAAATGTAAAAATAAATGTTCACGAAAAGCAAAGCATAATGAAGGCAAATAACATAAAAAGTAAAAGGCAATAAAAGCCAATGGGCCTGAAGTGACTTGAAAATTGGGCTATTAAAGAAACAAACTATCTTGATGAGCTTTTTGATTCGTTTCGTTCATTGGTATCTTGAGAGACGCAAAAGCTAATAATTATTATCTATAGGTAATCTTTTATTCTTGTCTGAGTGATGATTTGAAAGCGTCCGTAACTTACTTATGCGAATACTTTTTATTTTTATGCTTAGCTGCTTTTAAAAGCATTAAATATCCAACACTATACTAGAACTTGATTTCTATACAAAACGTGTGCCAGTTTGTTTTTCTTTCCCGTACCATCCCGTTCCACAGCTGGGAAATAATTCCTGGGGGAATTGGGAAAGGACCCAACTTCCTCCAAGAATTATAGTATCTGCCCTCATCGCACGCGTTATAGGCCCAAAATCTGCTATTATTTTAAATGTGTCATTCCAACAGGATCCTATTGTCATTTTGCCAAAAGTTCGTAATCTACTAAATTTATAATGATCGATCATTCGTCGGTCAATGGTCTCGTAATACTTTTTGATAACTGAGCTATTAAAAGCAATGACTGCACATTGACATTCTAATTGTAGGTCACTGATCAAAGGAACTGTCAAAATTTTAGCAAATTACGGCATACGTCTGTTATTCATTTATCATTATGTACAAGATTACCATTCTATGCCATTTCTTTCAATGAAGTGGTTGGCCATTGGAAAGTCATAATGACACTTTTATATTAGTAGATTACCAAACTTGTCAAAATCAACCATTATGATATCAATGATAGACCATTCTGATACTATTGTAATAGCAGACTTGAGGCCCTGGTCCCATTTGACCGTGGCAGCCTTCTTACATAATTATGTCAATTATTTCCTGCTTTAGAAAATAGGATGACTGGGGATAGCTGTTTGATTCATACATACTTACTACATTTGATTCATATTTCTGATTCATACTTACTGGTGGGTTAAATAAAAGTATGTAAAAAATGATGGTGCGGTTGCAAGAGGAACATACCAGTAGTACAAACCGCATTGAAAACATATTTGTTTGGTTTGTGGTAAAGTTTTGCGTCTTCATTTAAATAGTTTAGGTATTGAAATGCATTTTGTCTGAACTTCATTTTATGTTGTGATTTTCTGAAACTTTGGTGGACTGGATAAAGTACGTTATTACTCTTTAAATCTGAATCGAATGGGTGGTCTGGAAGGCAGCTGCTCCACGTAAAACCTCATTTTAAGTTGATTGTTTGAAATTTTGGTTGACGGGATAAAGTATAATATTTTACTCTTTCAATCTGATATTCTCATAGGCAGGAGGATGTCTGATACGCAGCCGCCCCACGTAAAATACTAGTTTTTAGCTGAATCCGATTTGACTGGAAGGCGACCCCAATAAAGTTGCGAAAGGAGATGAATCTGAATCTGATAAAAATCTCTTTTTAGTTGGGACTTTAAGGCGTCGAACTATTCGCGACTGTCACGTTATTAGTTTGATAAACTGACTGTCGCTCTGACAGGGGACTGCTCATTTTATTTTGCCGATAATTAAGGCGATAGTAGCATGTACGTGCGATTTTATTAGGAGGACGCCTGACAGTAGACACAATAGCATGGCATCCAGTAGTTTCTGTCTGACCCTCATTACAAAAAGGTGAGGATTTATGTATGTACATTAACAACAACCCTTAAAACAAACAAAGAAGAGAAAGATAAATAAAAGATGTTTTCTTTCTTTATTTCTGAACTTAACGCTGTGCAGTAATGAATAGTCGTAAGTGTGAAATGCGTGCAGCGCAGGGCCACGGATAAGTGATAGTGCGCGCTGGACAACGTGTAATTGCGGCTGTGGTCCATGACACAAGCTTTTACCAACTACAGCGCAGTACCTCGTAGAGTATCTTGTATGGAGTTCCGCGTTTAGAGCGTAACGGCAGTTGAATGTTTCGCTGATGGTAGCGTGTGTGTTGGATCATTCGGTTCCCTTCAAAATGTTTGAGCTAAATGGTGCCGATACACGCGTCATGTTCGTGAACGGGCGCCGTCGGCTGAGACTGGTCACCTCTTAACTGCCACTGACCTGTTTTAATCTTTATACTTTGAATTGTTTTTACAGTTTCCTTTTTTTCTTTGCATTGTCCTCACATATAGAAGCGACCAAGGATGTAACCAAGGTTATGTAATACAGAACATGATTTAAAAGAGTGTCCGTGGAGTTTCTTGCACGTTCTTCTCCATAGAGGTCTACGCTTTGGAACGTGCAAATAGCTTCACCTCTTTCGACTTGACAACTCAAAAGTGCCTGTAAAGGGTTTAATTGAAATAAATGACTTGGAATTTTTGAAACGGGTAAAACCGGTACCGTTATACCACCTTCTTATGCTACGCGAAACAGCCAGTTTATTCTGTTATTTAACTGTGAAAACTTATGTGCAGTGAACGTAAAGTGACCATAATGTCTTATGAAACTATCCATTTACAACTCAATACACCAGAATTGCACCGCTGGTTTCATTACGGCGACGACGCTTTAGATAATCTCTTAAGCTTAGTTTTGAACAATAGAATAACTGCATGCCTGCTTGGATTTTGCTAGCGTTCTTGGTAGCCAATACAGCATAGGCCTGAACAGACCTTTAGAGAAGATCACCAAAAAATTAAAGGTCCTAGTCCAAAAAGTCTGAAATCCATGTGGGACTTTCCTCAAAAGGCCATCTCAGACATTAACCTACATGGTTCTCATATGATTTGAACAGTACGGATTGTATGGACTTTAAAAGAGACTTTTTGACCTTTGACTTTGTTTCGGTGTTTCTTCTCAGGGTAGTCGGCTAGAAAACACCGGCTTCATCTATCTTAAAATTACCAGAAATATTGGACGTTTAAAAGAGTTATGTTTAACCTTCTTACAAAATAAATATCATTTACCTTATGAATTTTCCGTGCGTATTCTATGAATAGACTTTGAGTTGAAAAAGTAATTCACCGAACCTTATCTTTTATCGCTCGTATCTCACAACTTGCACCATTAACGCAACCGAGAAATAATGGCAGTTGTTGCTTCCCGGCGCTCAAGCACGTTAATAAGATATTATCTCAGAGCTATGCTCCTGTGTAATTGCTTATCTGTGGCTGCTTCTTTCTTCACGAGCAACGTATTGCCCAAGGTTTTCAAGATTAGAACAAGTTATCAAAAGAAAAAATAAAAGAAAACATCTGTTAGTTTCAAGTTCATCGGTTTTATACAAAAGTTGCCAAGATTTCTGTAGGTAATATATGTATGTTATGTATTTCAGGCCTTTTAGAATAAGCGCTCCCACTTTTAGGATATACATCTATACTAATATTATAAAGCTGAAGAGTTTGTTTGTTTGTTTGTTTGAACGCGCTAATCTCAGGAACTACTGGTTCGAATTGAAAAATTCTTTTTGGGTTGAATAGACCATTTATCGAGGAAGGCTTTAGGCTATATATCATCACGCTTAAGCCAATAGGAGCGGAGCAGCGATAAAGAATGTTTTAAAATCGGGGATTCCACGGGGACGAAGTCGCGGGCAGCAGCTAGTAATATTATACAAGTGTAACAAGAGTTCACACGTTTTTTTTTTTGGGTGAGAAATCATCAAATGACTTCTCCTGCTATGAGTGAAGCGGAAGGGAGTGTCAGACTCTTACTGATTAAAACCCACCCGTGATCCTTCATGTGCCCTTTGGGTTCCAGTGCCACGGTGACTCTTTCGAAAAAAAATCCGCAACGACTGTTTCACTGCACTCATAATTATGAACAACTGTCCAAATCTACTCTGTGAGTAAAAATCCTCAAAAAAAAATCTATTGAAAGAATCTAGAAAAATATCAATAGAAAAATCTCATCAGTGACCAGTAATACGAATGAGTTATTTGTGGAGTGGTTTGGTACAGTAAGATCCATAGGACTTTGGGCTATTGTTGGTCAGTTTAGAAGTCTATTAGCCTGGGAAATTCTAATATTAGCAAAATAAACATTAGCCTGGTTCAAAAATTTTTGCGAAGAATCGTAGTACCTCATCGTAAAGTAGCTGAATTTGTTATGTTTTATATATTTACGAACTTCTCAAAGTTTTTATTGTTATTTTTATTTTTTACCATTGTTGGTGTGTGTGTGTGTTGGTTTGGAGTATTTTTAGACAATCATTACAGTGATTTTTGTATTAGTAGTATATTAATTTTAGGGTTTCATTATCAAGTGAAGTAAGTGATTCTTTGTGGAAGCGATCCCGGTTCTGAATACATCTAAGCAATCCTGGAGTTATTCAGGGTCTTATACTGCATTTTTTACTACATTGCAATCTCTCAACGAACAGTTTATAGCTTAGACATATAGTTGGTTGCTACCAATATAGTTTTATTGGAATTTTTACGGCTACCAACACTTTTATAAACAGGAACTAGTCGCTTCTTTCGAACTTGCACTTTATTGGCTGTCCTACATGGTTTTCCAAACTGTAGGGGAAATAGAATAAAGTTTATAAAATTCTATCCAAATCTTTATTTGGCAGGCAAAACAGGCTTACGCTTTAATTTGAATGATTTTCGAAATGGTAATGGACAATATCATGAGGAAATTTTCTAGAACTGAATTTCGAAGACATCTGATATGCACTTGGTTAGTGCATAATACATATATCTTGCTGAAACAAAAAATCCTCCATATTTCTTGATTAGCCGTCACCTCAGGATATTCTAGCATATCTTCATGACAGATCATCGTCTGGGTTTTTCCCTTTTTTTTAAGGATGGGAAAGGGAGAATGAGACTCACCTAATGGCCGCAACAAAAATTATCCGCAACCCTGTCAATGAATATGCAATGCTGAGATCTCAAGGTGTGCGTGGGACACAACGCGGCGTCGATTAACGCCTGGTTGGGGTGTGAGGTTTGCCTTTCATTCACATGACCCACCTCTTCTGATAAGAAGGTAACTGCTTTCCTTGCCCTCTCGCTTCGGACCAAATTTGATGGATTATCAACATTTAATATAGCACGAAAGAGACAACCAAGCTCAAAAAAACAACCAATTATAACAAAACAGGTGATAAAGCAATATAAAAATATAAAATGTTCATCAAAATGTGTGCAACAGTCCAGTATCGGATGGGTTAATTGCACCATTATTTGTAAAAAAAAATATGTGCAAATAGCTTCAAATATTGTTTTTCAATCGATACAGCAGAATTTCCCTTCTTCATGGAAGTATGCCAATGTAGTACCCGTATTAAAAAAAAGGTCAAGCTAAAAATATTTAGATTTATTGGCCCATATCCATCTAGTCTGGTCTTCGAATCCATGATATGTCCTTTTCTAACATCACATTCCAAAATAGAGTATGCTTCCCAACAGCATGGACTCTGCACACAACAGATCCACCACAACCAATTTAGCACTTTATGTCAATAATCACAGCAGTCTTATTGACTCCCATAGACAAGTAGACTGTACTTACACAGATTTTAGCAGCGCCTTCGACAAGGTAGACACAAGATTCCACTCCAAAAACTTTCTAGCTTTGATATATTTGGCCTTTTTCTTCAGTGGTTCATATCTGACTGAAATTAAAGAAAGAGTCGTTGTGAAAGGGCATCGGTCTTCTGTTTATAACTAACTATACTAGCTGCTGCCCGCAGCTTCGCCCGCATGAATGTCGGAAATTATACCAAGGGAACATAATCCCGGGACAAAAAGTATCCTATATTACTTCTAATACCTCCAAGAATATGTGTACAAATTTTCATGATAATCGGTTGTGTAGTTTTCGCGTGAAAGCGTAACAAACAAACTTACATTCACATTTATATATTAGTATAGATCACTAGAGTTCCACAAGGCTCTCATATGTGTCCGATATTGTTTCTAGTGTTCAAGAACGACATTGTCTACTGCATTTAGCACTGCGAATGTTTATTTTTTGCTGACAGTATAAATTTCTATAAGCACAACCAGTGATATGTCTTCTCTGCAAGATTTAAAGCATTTATTTCGAATAAAACCATTAACAGGCACTTTTGAATTGTCAAGGGCGGTCAGTCAAAAACATGAAGCTATTTGCAAGAAAACTTTAACTCAGTACCTACACAACTGGTTCATACAGAACAGGATGACTCTTAATGCTGAAATATGTTACCACATGACCTTCACTAAAATCGGACGGAATCGGACTCTTCGTATTCTCTGAACGATCTAACGCTGCAAAAGGTTAATGAAATTGGTGTCTGCCACGTCATTCCGCTCACCTTCATTCAACAGGTTGACAGTATCAGCCAAAATGCTGGGATTTCTGAAGCGTATCTGCAATGCATACCCTTAAACTGCTCTACGTTACACTTGTAAGAACTATACCGGACTACATATCGCAGGTGTAGAATCCAACCTATAAGGTACTTATAAATCGGATAGAATACGTCTAAAAAGGATTTACTAGGTATTTGCGGTACAAGTCAGACAGCTGTCCACAGCTACTAATACTGAAAGGTTTACAACCATTACCAACCGTTTTTAAATTAACAACCATTGAGAAGCGCAGAATGATGGGCCAGATAATGTTGTACAAAATGTTCAACTATCAGATCGATGTTCCACAACTTCGAGATGACATAAATATCTAATCCAGAGTAGTCAATCTTGGTCTGACCGTCGATTGGAGTTATTCTTATTATCTTCAGCACAAACAAACCTCTGGCGCTCAGCATCCCATACCAATAGCATTGACATCTTCTCCAATACCTTGGCTCAATTTCGAAAAGTTCTACTACACCTCGCTGATTGATAAAATTTCTTGTTCAGTGCATTATTTTTTAATTATTTTATTATATTTTTTTAATCAACAACAACTGGCAACTTCATGTGTAAGTGCTGTCCACACTTTTAAGTGAAATGTTTATTGTTGTATTAATTTTATGTAAACTATTCGTTGAAGTGCCATAATAATAATAAATAAATAAATCAAAAGGTAATGAACCCACGTTTACTCCCACCCATCCCTCCATTCAAACATATTGGATCCTCCATCGAAATGAGAATGAATGATGACTCCATATTTGATTTTACAAGCCGCTGGGCTGTAAATAAAGTGACGCGCGAGCCGATCGGGTGTTATAAGCTGTGATTCTATCTTCACTGATACTTTATCATTGTCAAATGTTTATATTTTGAGGATTAAGGCATGGGCTTAAAGCTATCATCTTGTGTGGTAAATTATCTGTCCTATTTCAAGACACGGTCTATCCGTGTGCCAAATTTCACTCAAATGTGTTCAGTTGCTTAAGCATGAAGAGGTAACAAACAGACTGATAGAGACATATCAGTATGCAGAGATGCAGATTTCTTAAAGTTTTCGAACATCTCTTCTTTTATGAATAACATTGCAAGACCTAACGCAGTAGCATTGCTTCTCATTGGACTAGTCGAGCTTAATTGCTTCGGCGCTTTTCTGACGCTAGCCACTGTTTGTTCTGGCTTTCACAAGTTGTAAAATATATATATTTTCGGATGGTACCTTAAAGTTCTAGCAGACATTGTGATTGATCAATTTTTTCCTATGTCAATAAATTATACCAATTTACTTTACACTCCCTTATTTCAAAACAAACGAAATTACTTGAAAAAATTGATGCGACTTTCTCGTTGTTTAATCCACTGTAATTTTTATGATTATAAACCAATATTAGAAAAAGATAAAATGACTTGTTTGATCCGATAAGAAAAAATGCTGAAAACTTCACTACTGCTGCATGTCATAGGTTTATACTTTTTATACCCAAAAAATGCAAACTTCCTACGGGAGCAAAACCGAAACCAACAACAAGTTTCAAATGAATCCTTGATTTGTTAAAATCTCGAAAAAAGAAAAACTAGTCGTGGCTGTCTCTTCTGACTCGCACCACAATAATCTGAAACAATCTATAAACAGATAGATACTGTCAAGGATCTTTTGTCCCTCGAAAATAGTATCAACCATATTTCTGCTTTTTTAAGGTATCTATTTCTATAACTTAAGAAGTAGTGAAGTATCTACGATATTATTATTTAAATTATCTACGATTTAGGTTTCGGTTTAAAGAAAACTTTATTCCCAATAAAGACATAGGTCACTTACTTGAGAACAATACTAAAAATATAGATTACAATATCTTCGTCATCAGTATTACAATTTAATAGTTACCCATCCAATGCATTCATTTCTCCAGAAGTGATCGATCCGCAATTATGTGCTGGCTAAGTTGAGTTTTGAATGCATTGTAGGAGTGTACATTTCTTATACAGGACGGTAATTTGTTATAAAGCTGTGCTCCTTCAAAAGTTAGTATTTTTTTCCATATTTGGTTCTTGTTTTTGGTAAAATTAGCAAGCTTGCTCGCCGTGTACTGCGTTGACTAACTTGTTTATATTGAGTGAGTGTTATGTTTGAGTGAACGCTTTTATTTATAATATTTCTGATGAAAATGCATGTGTTGTAAATATAAAGTTGTTTTATGTTCATTATTTTTGTGTCTTGATAAATTTTGCTGGTAGATGTTAGGTATGGGTAGTTGAATATTATTTTTATGATTTTGTTTTGGGTAGTTTGAAGTTCTGATAATTTTGTTTTAGCAGCACTGCCCCAAATTTCGATTAAATTAAGTAGATGTGGTTTTACTAGGGAGTTATAAATAGTATACCGTAATTTTGGTGGAATACAATGAACAATGTTACGCAGTGACCCGGAGAGAGCCGAGAGTTTACTTTTTATATGATCAATATGAGCGTTCCACGCTAGTGAGCTGTCCATTCTTAGACCGAGGTATTTTTCGCATGTTTTTTGCTGTAGCGGGATATCATTTATTGTTAGAGGGTCATATGAGGGAATTGATCTATTTTTAGCCTTAAATATTACATAACATGTTTTAGAGATATTTATTGTTAGAAGATTGAACTGAAACCATGCGAATAGAGTATTTAAATCTTCTTGTGCTTGTATATGATAATGTGATGGATAGAAGATCCGAAGTAAAATAAACAAGTGTCGTCAGCGTATAAGGTAAGGTGACCATGTAGTTTAATTTCGTTTATATTATTTATATATATTAAAAATAGTAAGGGACCTAGGATAGATCCTTGTGGGACGCCACATGTAATAGGTAATGCATCACTTTGGTGATTACCAAGTTTGACCACTTGCGAACGATTTCTTAGATAACACTCGAGCATTTTTAGAGCTTTTCCCGTGATTTTTATTGATTCCAGTTTTTTTAGGAGTAGTTTGTGGCTAACAGTATCAAAGGCCTTTTTTTTAAATCAATAAAAATGCCCAGGGCTATGTTTTTTCTATCTATGTTTTGTGTGTGTATTGTTTTTAATTTTAGTGATGAGATCAATAGTGGCTGTAGTAGTATTACTTCTGGGTCTAAATCCATATTGTCGATCGGTGATGAAGTTAATAGAAGTAAGGTACTTTTCTAATCGGTTTTGAATAATTTTTTCTAATATTTTTGACAGTATAGGCAACACTGAGATAGGTCGATAATTTCCTGGATCTGTGGTAAGGCCTGATTTATAGATTGGTGTTACTTTCGCTGTTTTTAGTGTTTCAGGAAAGTTCCCGTCATCCAGTAATTTATTCAGACATTTACTCAAATCGTTTACGATTAAACTTTTAACGGTTTTAATTACTTTGGTTTTTATTCCGTCTAGGCCAGTGCTGCAATTTGGATCGAGTTTAGTTATAATGGTTGCTATTTCATTAGCAGAACATGGGCTGAAACTGGAGAGCTTCTCAACGTTTTGGGTTATAGGATTTGGTAAAGCGCGGTCATAATCGTTATGAAATGAACTAGGTATTTCGTTCGCTAGGAGTGATCCAATTGTAGCAAAGTATTCGTTAAATTTTTGGCAAATATGAATTGGTTCCGTAATGTTATTGTTGTTTACTACTAATTTTGGAGGAACACAGCTCTGTTTTATTTTATTGCTTGTTAGAGTATTTATTAGGCCCCACATTTTCTTAGGTTTATTAATACATTTTTTAAATTCATTATAATAGTAGGAATTTTTTGTTCTTGATATTAAATTAGCTACATAGTCTCTTTTCTTCATGAATTCTGTTTTTACAGTGTCGTCACTAGGGTTATTCTTAAGTTCTGTCGCCAGTACGTTCCTCTGGTTGATTTCAGTGATAATGTCCTTTGCTTTCGATAGTCCATCTATTTAGGTTTTTTGGTTACACACTACACAGTTCCTGCTTCATAATCAGCCTTTTAACGTTCCCACTGCTGGGACACAGGCCTCTTCTCTAGGAGAGGGAATGGGCCGTAATCCACCACGCGGGCCCAGTGCGGGTTGGTGAATGTCACATGTCTTCGAATTTTTGGTTCTAGGATATGCCGGTTTCCTCACGATGTTTTCCTTCACCGTTTTGAGAGCACTGGTGAAGAAATGAATTACACAAAGTAATGCGCCTGACTGGGTTTGAACCCGCGACTTACGATTCGTAAAGTCAGGGCCGTTACCACTCGGCCACCACTGCTCCTGCTTAATGCAAACAATTACTCCAATCTGTACCTTGTCAATGATATTTACAATATTAATCTGCTTAGTATTTGTAATGGCTTTATTTTCCAACTGAATTTCATTACCTATTTTACGTAGATCGACCACTGCTTGTCTGACTTCCAACTTAATAATAGGTACTAACCGGCAAAACAACATACTCTTTGAGCACGGAGGGGTCTCGATACGTACCCATCCACGAACCCACCTCGAAAAGCGTTGCTTAACCTTGTAGATCGATACGCTTCATTTAGTAGCATGTCACGAGAACTGTATTACAAAACACCATGGTAATTGAAAAACAAATTAGTAAATTACTGAAAACAAAGAAGTATGCGGAAGTTACTCAAGAGAGAATCGGAACTAATATTTAATTATTTTAACACAGTGATTTATGTTTTTGACACTGAGTGCCTATGAAAATGAAAACAAAATATCTAGTTTTAATTTGCTAGTTTTGTTTTACCGTTGAGTTGCGTTGTTGAACTCAACGGTCAGCGAGTCAACACGTCCCCTGAGGATGCCTCGTGGAGAGGCGAAACACGTGTCGGTAATGGTGTTGGGTTTTGCATTGCCTTCCTGCATGTGCTTAAAATCCTTGCATTTGCCTAGTAATCTTGCATGTGCATAATATAGCGGGCGGGAGGGAGGTGCATACCTGCAACCCACTAATATTCGCGGAAATTAAAACTAGATATTTTGTTTTCATTTTCAAAGTTAAAATGGATTTCCGCAAAGTAACGCCTGACTCAATCAATTTTACTGAGTGCCTAATCCGAAAGACGTCTTTGAGAATGACGTTTCCATTTAACGTAAGATGATCAAATAAAACATCAATCTATTTTAAAATCAGAGGGCCTAGTGTGAATTTGTAAACGGAGTCGATCACGTTAAAAGTAACGAAGACGTCGTGGCTAAGTAATGATAGCCGCACGGGTCAATTTTGAAGGTTAAGCAATGCGTGCCAAATTGGTGCCATGGATGGATGAGCATCTATTGCAGACTGAGGCGACTATGACTCAGAGGCAGATTAAATGAATTACCGAGACTAGCTAATTATAATAAAATCTGTTTAGACATGTGTTTTAAAATCCATACTAATATTATAAAGAGGAAAGATTTGTTTTTTTGTATGTAACGAATAAACTCAAAAACTACTGGACCGATTTCAACAATTCTTTCACCATTAGAAAGCTACATTTATCCTGAGTAATATAGGCTATACTTTATCTCCATATTATATCCCCACGGGAACGGGAACTACGCGGGTAAATCCGCGGAGCGCTGCTAGTATGTAATAACATTCCAAGTGACTTTAAAACTTTAGACCTTAGATTGTTTAAAAAAAAAACCGGCATGAATAGTTAAATACCAACAATTTTTATAGTATAAAAGACGAGATTGACGGGAAACATTTTTAATCATATTTGCATGCTATAATATAAGCAAAACTTGTATGCTCTGTAATATCTTTTTTATGATTGCCAGTTGTTCCATGTAAAATACTGGTATTCCGCTGCATCCGGGGGTCTTAAGCTAAAAGACGACGATTAATTCTGCAGCATTCTGGGTGGAATAATTTGTGTTTTTCATTATTGTCACCAGACGTTTTTCAATTAACAAACTTACATAAGATTACGCTAATGCAATCAAATTGGTATTTTTATTTTCATTAAAAGTCCCAGAATCAAACTTCAATTCTAGTAATTTAGATGTTCAACTGTATCTATCTGTCTGATACGATTTAATGTCTAAACCAATGAATGAATTTTGATGAAACATAGCACAGAGGTAGACCATTGTTTTGATTATGATGTAGAGTACTTTTGAATCTAGTAATATGTTCTAGAGGTAAGTTTAAAATAAAACCGCATTTACCCCAAAAAATCTTTTGAGAAGAACGTTGTTTCTTCATAGAAATAAAGATAAAATTTAAAAAACAATTAAACTATGATGTCCGATCATAAAAATGGCATTGTTTCGTTCACGTCCTTGCAGTAATCTCCTTCCAAGGATTTAATACATTTTCAATTGGTCGCGAACTTGCGAAGAACTATTTTCTCAGAATAGCAAAAGCTTTCTAAGAGCCAGTCTATAAATTGATTTATAAATTGGATAACTTCCTCTAACAATTTCCATTGCTTTCAGTTCTCTCTAAGTGTTTAATCCGCTGTAAGATGAAGTTTGTCTTCTTAATATTTTAAGTACATAATTATGTTAATGTTTCTGTTTCTATCACCAAATCTTATCTAACATCCAAAAGTCCAAACTTAAGGTTTGCCAATGTCCTATGGAGCCCAGTATACATGGTGTTAAATTAACGGATCGAATTCGAAACACGATATTGCGCTCAAATACACAGATCGTTGACGTGGCTCAGAAGGCTGCCCAGCTTAAATGGGACTGGGCTGGACATGTCTGACGATACGATGGCGGGACGACTTGGAAGTATTCCTTGGGAATTGGCAGGATGTGGCACAGGATCAAGAACAGTGGAAGGAGTGGAGGGAGGCCTTTGCCCAGCAGTGGAACATTTCAGGCTAGCTATAATAATAATCTTGTTTCTATCATGCCAGAAACTTGTATTTGTTTGTGTTATCAAGAGCGTAAAATATGCTTAGAAATTTTGGGTTTAAACCCAGCCAAGCGCATTACTTTGTGTAATTAATTTCATCACCACTGCTCCCAAAATGGTGAAGGAAAACATCGTGAGGAAACCGGCATGTCCTAGAGTCAAAAATTCGAAGACATGTGACATTCACCAACCCGCACTGGGCCCGCGTGGTGGATTACGGCCCATTCCCTCTCCTAGAGAGGAGGCCTGTGTCCCAGCAGTGGGAACGTTAAAAGGCTGATTATTATGCTAAAATATGCTTTATTTTGCAGGTTTGAAAAGTCCCTGTAATGTCTAGACCCGGAGATCAAATCGAACACAAAAAACGATTCCATTTTTTTTCTGAATAACCCTCTCCAAGAATCAATAGAAACCTCTATAACGATATAATAAAATATCAATACCGAGTGATGTCCCTTTATATTACGTAAACGGTTCAGACATTATAGTTTGGGACGGTAATTTACACAATAATATACGACAGTGATATCATTGTGGTCTGGTAGAAGTGGATCAGGGTTTCTCAAATAAATTCAATTCTACTGTGGATTTGGGTCAAGACGATGTGCGATGGTACGCATGTATGACCGTGGACAAAGCAATCAGGAATATTGATATACTTATACTGCATATTGTATAAATTCAAGTTCTGCATACAAACTTGATAGACAGATGTGTTGCTGGGGAGTTTGTTGCGCCACTTCTTCATCATCCTAGCTAAAACACTAAGAAGTGGTGATGAGCTACTTTAGGGGAACTGCGTTAATGTAGACGCTAGGGCACTTAATTATGATAAATTTTATTGATGACATTCAAAAGTGCCGTTACTGGCCTAATTCTTAATGAGTTGACATTTAAAAATTTTATTGTAAGTAATTTTGTTTGTTTTTAATTTTTTTATTTGCTAGGACTTGTATTATGAATGTTATTTTTATTATTATTTTTATCGTATGGAACGAATTTCAAACACAACGTAAATTGTTTGTGAATAAATTGAATTGAATTGAAATAAACGCTTTGACTTTTGTAAAATTTTCGTTTGAAAAGTACTGGCTCTCAGAATAATTTGAATTTAGCACATAATTTTGATATTCGTTTATTCTTGCGTAAGTAGATTGTGGTATTGTGAAGTGGTTCCTCTATGATCATGGAAAAGATCAGTGAGATTTCATAACAGGATATAAAATCCAAGATTTTTATATCCTGAATGAACTACCTATCGATCCACAACCCTGTTAAAAAATTGGTGTCAGATTTTCTGTCTTCTAATAGAATTACCAAAGATCTACAAATTAACTCTTTGCATGCGTCTATGTTTCCGAATGCAATCGACCCTAATCTCTTCAAAGTTAAAGTGAATAGGTTTATCTTTGTCGAGTCAAGGGTAAAACCATCTCCCCACCGAATGTGTCTCCACGTTGTCGCCGTGGTGGGGCTTGAGCGTCCCAATGATCTTGCGAGCTTTCCCGGTAGAGCCACTCATGCCGGAAGGTCGCAAGTGAGGGATCAGACCAAGGGAGACACACACACGCTTGCTCGCTGCTCTCTGGTACGCGTCTGATCATCAGACGTGACTGTGGGAGCAGCGAGCAAGTGGAGAGGTGAGGTGAGGAGAGGGCCCTGAGAAGGGGCGGAGCGAACAGGGACCGCACCCTTAAAAGGCACATAATATGAATCAAGACGCTTGCAAAATGAGTCCCCAGGTGGGTCCCGACTGCTCAGCGGTCGGGGAATCCCACCCCGCTTCGGCGGGCTGCCCTCCGTACTCTGGGGTGGGCACCAAACGTCTTCCGCTTGCTAGTGGCAACACGAGCCGAGGAGGCTCCCAATCGTCGTCATCCGAGTCCGCTTCCTTTAAGGAGCTGATGGCGTACGGTTGCGTAGAGGAGGGTTCGCCTGAGCGCCGGGGTGGTGTGGAGTCGGATTCCGGCTCCGCGCCAGACCTAGTAACGGTCAGCTCGGCGGGCTCTGGAGACGAAAAAGGGGGGGCTGCTGCGGAGAACGTAAAGTTCTTCCGCAAGCGGCCCAGACGGGAGGACGACAAAGAGTCGTCCTCCGAGGGCGAGTTTGCCTCCGCCCGCAAAATCCCCACCGCTAGGCGGGGCAGGGGCAGTGAGGCAGGGAGGGGGCTGGCTACCTCTACCCGGGAGGTAGAGCGTCGGGCCGGGAGGTTGGTGGAGGAGGGGCGTCGCCCTGGAGGGAGCGGTCGTAGGGCTCCCTCTGCTCTTCCGCCTCCTCTCGACTCCGACGACTCGGAGGCCCCGGGAGAGGTGCCTCCCACTTTTGAGGAGCAGAAGGCCCAGTTCGCGGAGGTCGTGGAGGCCGCGATCCGCGCTGTGGCCTTCAAGAGGAAGCAGTCCTCAAAGCGGGAGGCCATCGGCGCGGCCAAAGCCTCCATCCTGGCGGCAGCGGCAGCCAACGCTGGTGGACCTGCCTCAAAGGAGGCGTCGGAGTTGCGGGCGGAGGTCGCCCGCCTCGCGGTCCTTACGGAGCGACTTGTTCGGGAGAATGAGTCGCTCCGGAGGGACCTGGCGGGGATGGCCGGAGCGGCCTCTGCGGAGCCGCGAGGGGGACTGAGTCCGGCAGCGCCGGAGGGAGGCCAAGTGCTGAGCCAGGTACGGGACCTGGTGCGGCAGGAGCTGGCTCCCTTCCGGAGGCAGGTCTCCGTACTGGAGGACATGGTCCGGCGTCCCCCGTTGGCGGCGACGCGGGGTCCCCCGGGACAGCAAAAGGCGGCTTCGTACGCGGCCGCCGTGGCTGCCGGCCCGGGAACGTCTGGCCGGGCGAAGGCGAAGGCCAAGGGTGGAGCCGCGCCGGCGCCTGCGCCAGCGCCTGTGACGCCGGCGACTGCGACGCCGGCGACGACCAAGGCGGCCCCGGCGAAGAGGGGTAGAAGGAAGGCTGGAGGGGCGGCTAAGGCTGCGGCGCCAGCGGTGCCACAGCCGCCCCCACCCCCACCCTCGGACCCTCCTGCGGCCGAGGCCGAGTGGCAGGTTGCTGGCCAGAAGCGGCGGGCCGCGAAAGCCGCTAAAAACAAGGCGAGGAGGCAGCGGCGGAAAGCCAACGCCATTGCGGCGAGGCTTCGCGCCCCGAAATCCGCGGCTGTAGTGCTCACACTGCAGCCGGAAGCGGAACAGAGGGGCGTGACGTACCTCGCCGTACTGAAGCGGGCGAAGGAGGCGGTGAGCCTCCAAGAGCTGGGCATCAGCGGGGGCATCGGGGTCAGGAGGACCTTAACCGGTGCCCGCAAGCTCGAGCTCGCCGGAGCGGAGAGTGGCCCGTTCGCGGACGCCCTGGCCGAAAGGCTGAGGGCGGTCTTACCCGCGGACGAGGTCCGGGTGTCCAGGCCGACTAAGCGCATCGACATGCGCATAGTGGGCCTGGATGACTCCGTGACGGAGGAGGAAGTTGTGGCCGCCGTCGCCAGGACTGGGGGGTGCTCTGCCGAGCTCGTCAAGGCGGGCACCCTCCGGCCTGACAACACGGGCATGCAAACCCTTGTGGTGAGCTGCCCCGTGACGGCGGCCAGAACTGTGTCGGAGGGCCGAAGGCTCTTGGTGGGATGGGTGTCTGCGCGGGTAAAACTGCTGGAACCCAGACCTCTGAGGTGCTACCGCTGCCATGTGGGCAACCACACGGGAGCTATGTGCCCCTCGGAGGTCGACCGCAGCGGACTCTGTTTCCGCTGTGGTCAGCCCGGTCATGGCCGGCTCTTGCGAGGCCACGCCGCACTGCAGTGCATGTGCGGCTGTTGGCAAGCCGGCCGAGCACTGGGCTGGGGGAAGGGCCTGCGCGCCATCCGCCCCGACCAGGGGCAAGAGGTCCGCCGCCACCGCCGCCTCTGCCGCCGCCGCGGCTTCTGTCGCCGCCACTGCCGCTTCTGCTGCGGGTGCTGCGGCTCCCAACGCTCGGGAGGGTGCTGAGATGGAGTGCCAGTAATGGTCCCATTTCGGCCCCCTCCAGAGACAAGTCGGCCGCTGTGCTATCGCGCAGTGGCTGACGCCTGGGGACGGTGAGCGTGGGTGGCTCGCCGTCCGATACCAGGTTGAGTCGACGACGCGTTGTGTTCCACGCGCGTCACAAGGAGCCGTCAGCACCGAGGATGGGGCCCCATAGGGTCGGTGCCTGCTAGGGTTGCGGAATTTGTTCGAAAGAGTTACCGCGGCCCTGGAACGCATAGGGCACAAGAAGGATCACGGGTGGGTTTTAGTCAGTAAAAGTCTGACACTCCCTACCGCTCCACCCAGGGCGGGAGGGGTCATTTGATGATTTCCCATCCAGAAAAAAAAAAAAAAAAAAGGGTAAAACCATCTAAAATAAATTTAAAAAAATCGTGAGTATCGTGGAACACTCAGTTGGAACGAAGTTCCTTTCGTAGTATATTAGTAATGAATTGAATGAATGGTAGGAACGTAAATAACGTATTTTTTTCGAGTTGTGAAAATAAACGTTTTATAGTACATCATTGGATTCATCTAATCTATACTAATATTATAAAGCTGAAGAGTTTGTTTGTTTGATTGTTTGTTTGTTTGTTTGAACGCGCTAATCTCAGGAACTACTGTTTAGAATTGAAAAATTCTTTTTGGGTTGAATAGACCATTTATCGAGGAAGGCTTTAGGCTATATATTATCACGCTTAAGTCAATAGGAGCGGAGCAGCGATAAAGAATGTTTTAAAATCGGGGATTCCACGGGGACGAAGTCGCGGACAGAAGCTAGTTCATTATAAACTTCATCAGTACTTTCCCCATCTGTACATCCAATCATATAATAGTAGTATAGTAGTAGTAGGTTTCGCGCACCCATGACTGGATACAACCAATAGAATACGCGCTATGGATAGTCGGCTACAAAAGCGAGCTGTGACGGAAATTCGTGATAAAAATATTGTTACACTTTTTTCGCCTTGCCCCCATCCGCCAAGTCCGTCTGATAAGGAACATCGTTCCAAAAAAAGCCCAGCGGAATGAGGCACGGATGGGTTTTGGTATGATTCGATTGTGAATTAACATATTGTAAATGTGAGGACCATGTAGATCGCTATGCAGGGATTCCTTTCAGGTTAGTCTGGCGGTTTTAGTTCTTTATAAGGCTTCAGATTCAGATTCAGATTAATTTATTGCTTGTCACAGGTAGAATTTCAGTTCTTATAATTATAATTGTAATAAGTGTCGCTGTAACATACCCTTTTTTTTTTTTTTTTTTTTTCTGGATGGGAAATCATCAAATGACCCCTCCCGCCCTGGGTGGAGCGGTAGGGAGTGTCAGACTTTTACTGACTAAAACCCACCCGTGCTCCTCCATGTGCCCTTTGCGTTCCAGGGCCGCGGCAACTCTCTCGAACAAATTCCGCAACCCTAGCAGGCACCGACCCTATGGGGCCCCGTCTCTGGTGCTGACGGCTCCTTGAGGCGCGCGTGAAGCACAACGCGTCGTCGACTCAGCCTGGTATCGGACGGCGAGCCACCCACGCTCACCGTCCACAGGCATCAGCCACTGCGCAATAGCACAGCGGCCGACTTGTCTCTGGAGGAGGCCGAAATGGGACCACTACTGGCACTCCATTTCAGCCCCCTCCCGAGTACTGGGAGTCGCAGCACCCACAGCAGAAGCGGCAGAAGCGGCGACGGAAGCCGCGGCGGCGGCAGAGGCGGCGGCGGCGGCGGACCTCTTGCCCTTGGTCGGGGCGGATGGCGCGCAGGCCCTTCCCCCAGCCCAGTGCTCGGCCGGCTTGCCAACAGCCGCACATGCACTGCAGTGCGGCGTGGCCTCGCACGAACCGGCCCGATGACCGGGCTGACCACAGCGGAAACAAAGTCCACTGCGGTCCACCTCCGAGGGGCACATAGCTCCCGTGTGGTTGCCCACATGGCAGCGGTAGCACCTCAGAGGTCTGGGTTCCAGCAGTTTTACCCGCGCAGAAACCCACCCCACCAAGAGCCTTCGACCCTCCGACACTGTTCTGGCCGCCGTCACGGGGCAGCTCACCACAAGGGTTTGCATGCCCGTGTTGTCAGGCCGGAGGGTGCCCGCCTTGACGAGCTCGGCAGAGCACCCTCCAGTCCTGGCGACGGCGGTCACAACCTCCTCCTCCGTCACGGAGTCGTCCAGGCCCACTATGCGCATGTCAATGCACTTAGTCGGCCTGGACACTCGAACCTCGTCCGCGGGGAGGACCTCCTTCAGCCTTTCGGCCAGGGCGTCCGCGAACGGGCCACTCTCCGCTCCGGCGAGCTCGAGCTTCCGGGCACCGGTCAGGGTTCTCCTGATCCCGAGGCCCCCAGTGATGCCCAGCTCCCGGAGGTTCACCGCCTCCTTCGCCAGCTTCATCAGGGCGAGGTACAGTCGGTGATAGCAATTAACTGACCCCCCTAAAAATTACTCGATTTTAAACCCTATGCTCATAACATTAAACGTTATTCAATATTATGTATGAGTTTATCAGACTAACACTACTCGATGAACAGAAACAATAAATAATTTTGATACGCAAACTTGAGCTTTAAGAGGTTGGTGTTAGGTCATTTATTTATAACTTTTTACCTTTTTTAATAAGTGGGTAGTTAGACGTCAATATGCGTATTCAACCAAAACTGCTATAGATATGACATAAGGAATATGGGGTAGAAGAATAAATTGAACAAGATATTCTATGCAAAAATAGCAGTGAATACGCGCGAACATTTTTACCTTGCCTTACTAAATTGGCTTTTTTCCTTTTTATTAATTGTTATCAGTTTTGATAGTTTAATCGTCATGTCTCAGTTGAGCGATTATTTAAAATACAAAATAATCTATTTGCATGAGGAGAATGTTGGTATTAAAGCGATTGCTAGGAAACTTAATATAGCGGTAAGTGTATCCTTTTTATGCTTCATTTATAATTATACTTTTTCCTTAATTCGTTAGTTTGCTTAAATGTGTTTCATTATGAGTCTAATTTGAGATCATTTATAGGTCTAATTTGATTTGTATAATCTAATTTGATAAACGTATTTTTTCAAACTTAATCGATAAATTATGTTTACCTATTCGTTACTAAAATTATGCTTATTGTGTTGTTTCAGAGAAATACAGTCAGATTGTCGCTAAGAGGTTTTGAAGAGGCAGGGAATATTCAAAAAGATCGTCCTGGACCAAAACCTACTATGTTACATACTCCTGTGTCAGAACGTCATCAAGCAATTGTTAGAAGGCATACTGAACACCGATTTTTGCCTACTCATTCAACTGCAAGTGGAAGTGATTGTTGTTGGAATATGGTGCGCGGTATGCGGGACCGCTTGCAACAAGTAATAGAAAAAATGGTGCTCCACTTCGCTATTAAAAGCATGAATAACTTGAGTAACCAGTGTTGGTCACAAACAATACTAACGTATGTCAGTGTGTGTGTTAAATTAACTATTGTTATAATTTGAAACGAAGTATTTCGAATACCTAGTTTTTTGTCAAAACCTTATTTTATAACTAAAATAACTATTCATAAAACAAATTGATATATAGTAGACCAGGTAGAACTTCAACGTATAATGCCGTTTTATTTACTTAAATGATATTTAATGTGGTGATGTTATTGTTATGAAATAGAAATACATACCTATATTTCTAAATATTATAACATGCTGATTCACTACATTAAACTCAGTGCAGTTTACAACGTTATTTATTAGTAAGCAGGTAAATATTATCATCTTCTTGTCGTCATCAATATCATTTTTGTTATTCTTATAATATTTTTTTTTTATAAAATAAAATCGTTTTTACCACCATTTTGGTTTTTTATTTCTGTTCGTTTGTTTTTTTTTTGTTGTTGCTAAAGTTATAATTTATTATTTATAACTTAAAATAAATATACAAAACAGAAACAAAAGCGACAATTACGCAGGTTACGAACTTACAAACACGATTTGTCAGCTCACTACAGTCACCACTAGACCACTCGAAACATATTTAACGTGATCGAAATTACGTATTATATTACAAGTTAAAATAATATTCAAGAACATACCTACCTTAACACTGCGTATTAAAGATCAAATTCGAATAACTATTTTATTGATCGTAGACGTTGAACCAGTTCCAACGTTGTTCTAGTTCGATAAGCTTACTGCTAACAAGCAAAAGGTTCAAATTCGTTTAATTTTTAGGGGGTCAGTTAATTGCTATCACCGACTGTACGTCACACCCCTCTGTTCCGCTTCCGGCTGCAGTGTTAAAACCACAGCCGCGGACTTCGGGGCGCGAAGCCTCGCCGCGATGGCGTTGGCCTTCCGCCGCTGCCTCTTGGCCTTGCTCCTGGCCGCCTTTTTGGCCTGCCGCTTTTCTCCAGCAACCTGCCACCCGGCCCCGGTCGCAGGAGGGTCCGAGGTTGGGGGTGGGGGCGGCTGCGGCGCCACTGACGCAGCAGCTTTAGCCGCTCCCCCTCCAGCCCTCCTCCTTCCCCTCTTCGCCGGGGCCGACTTGGTCGTCGCCGGCGTCGCAGGCGCCGGCGCCACAGGCGCTGGCACGGCTCCCGCCTTGGCCTTCGCCTGGCCGGACGTTCCCGGGCCAGCAGCCACCGCGGCTGCGTACGAAGCCGCCTTCTGCTGTCCCGGGGGCCTCTGTGCCGCCGCTAACGGGGGACGCCGGACCATGTCCTCCAAAACGGAGAACTGCTTCCGGAAGGGAGCCAGCTCCTGCCGCACCAGGCTCCTCACCTGGCTCAGCACTTGGCTCCCCTCCAGCGCCGCCGGACTCAGCCCCCCCTGCGGCCCCTCAGAGGCCGCTCTGGCCATGTCAGCCAGGTCCCTCCGGAGCGACTCATTCTCCGCAATGAGTCGCTCCGTTACGGCCGCGAGGCGGGCGACCTCCGCCCGCAACTCTGTCGCCTCTCCGGACCCGCCGACGTTGGCCGCCGCTGCCGCCAGAATTGACGCTTTGGCCGCATTAATGGCCTCCCGCTTGGAGGACTGTTTCCGCTTGAAGGCCACAGCGCGGATCGCGGCCTCCACGACCTCCGCAAACTGGGCCTTCTTCTCCTCGGCCGTGGGAGGTGCCTCTCCCGGGGACTCTTCGTCGTCAGAGTCGAGAGGAGGCGGAAGAGTAGAGGGAGCCCCACGACCGCTCCCTCCAGGGCGACGCCCCTCCTCCACCAACCTCTCAGCCCGACGCCCCACCTCCCGGGTAGAGGGAGCCAGCCCCCTCCCTGCCTCACTGCCCCTGCCCCGCCTTGCGGTGGGGATTTTCCGGGCGGAGGCAAACTCGCCCTCGGAGGACGACCCGCTGTCATCCTCCCGTCTGGGCCGCTTGCGGAAGAGCTTGACGCCCTCCACAGCAGCCCCCCCTCCTTTGTCTCCAGAGCCCGCCGAGCTGACCGTTACTAGGTCAAGTGCAGAGCCAGAATCTGACCCTGCACCTCCCCGGCGCTCAGGCGAACTCCCCGCATCACAACCGAACGCCATCAGCTCCTTGAAAGAAGCGGATCCGGATGACGTCGATTCTGAGCCTCCTCGGCTCCTGTTGCCACTGGCAAGCGGAAGACGTTTGGTGCCCACCCCAGAGTACGGAGGGCAGCCCGCCGAAGCGGGGTGGGATTCCCCGACCGCTGAGCAGTCGGGACCCACCTGGGGACTCATTTTGCAAGCGTCTTTTTTCATTTTTGTTCCTTTGAAGGGTGTGGTCCCTTTTCGCTCCGCCCCTTCTCAGGGCCCTCTCTTCTAACCTCCCCTCTCCACCTGCTCGCTGCTCTCTCAGTCACGTCTGATGATCAGACGCGTACCAGAGAACAGCGAGCAAGCGTGTGTCTCTCTTGGTCTGATCCCTCACTTGCGACCTTCCGGCATGAGTGGCTCTACCGGGAAAGCTCGCAAGATCATTGAGACGCTCAAGCCCCACCACGACGACAACGTGGAGACACATTCGGTGGGGCTGTAACATACCCTTAGGGTGTACAATATTTAATTTAATAATTTAAATTAAATGTCCATTACCTTGCAGGTTAAATAAAAGTTTTTAGAAAGAAAATTGGCCGTAGTACCTACACAAAATAACAGAGGCAACATTACATTAAATCACTAGGAATTGAATTATACATAGCAATATTGTTGTTTGTCATGAATTATTGTAATAATATAAATAAATTTTAGTCAAAACATTTGTCATTTAAAAATTCATTGATTGTGTAATAAACTTTCTGTATCAGTAATTTTTTGAGTTTGTATTTAAAAGTAGTTAATGGTCCAATAGTTTTAATAGAGTTTGGTAATTTATTATAGATTTTAGCACCCATACCAAAAATGCTTGATTTAAACTTTATTGTTCTGCACTTAACTGCCTTAAGTTCATTTTTGTGTCTCGAACTTCTCATTCTTTCGTAATTACTGATATCGCTCTTTGTGATTGATGCTGCTTCCAATATATACATTGAAGTTAGGGTTAAGATTTTTAATCTTCTGAATTGCTCCCTGCATGAATCGGTCTGTTTAAGCCCACATATACTGCGGATACATTTTTTTTGGGCCTTAAATGCAAATTCTCGGTTAGTAGAGTTACCCCAGCACAATAAGCCATAATTAAGTGTGGAACCTACATACGCGTGATAAACATTTAATAGTACGTTTTCATTTACAACTTTTTGTAGTACATGGAGAGCATATGAAAACTGGTTGAGTTTTTTACAGACACCATCCACATGCATTTTCCAGTTAAGTTCTTGATCAATATGGATACCCAGAAACTTAGTGTTGCTGACCCGATTTATAGTTTTACCTTTATAGTTTACGTTGATTTCGTTTGACTTTTTATTTTTATTTGTGAAGGACATATAGTTTGTTTTATCAATGTTTATTTTTAAGTTGTTCATGGTCAGCCAGTTTATAATATCTTCGAGAAATGTATTCACTTGTAGTTCAAAATTTTCTTGACCACTATCAGCAAGAATAGCTGTGCTATCGTCAGCAAATAATATAATATCCTGGTCTATGGAGCTTGGTAGGTCATTTATGTAGATAATGAACAAAAGAGGCCCAAGTGTACTTCCCTGGGGCACGCCAAATTTAACAAGTTTAGGCTCTGAAACATATATGTGTTCAAATTTTGTATCTTTATCCATTTTAGTTATTTGTGTTATCTGATACCTGTTAGATAAATATGATTTAATAAGATTTAAGGCATTCCCTCTTATCCCATATCTCTCCAATTTGTCAAGTAGGATATTATGATCCACATGGTCAAACGCTTTAGTCATATCCATAAAAATAGCAGTTATTTGTTGCTTGTTATCCAAACCCGTCATCACTTTTTTAAGAAAGTTAAGAAGAGCATCGTTGGTGGATCTTCCCTTACGAAAACCAAATTGCTCATTAGTAAATAAGTTATTTACGTCAAAGTATTTATACAAATTGGTATATATAACCTTTTCGAAGATTTTGGCTATAACTGGTATTAATGCAATCGGTCTGTAAAAACGCATATCCTCTATATCTTCTCTTTTAAACAGTGGATTTATAATGGTTGTTTTTAGCTTTGAAGGAAAAACTCCATGTTCAAGACATAGATTGATAATATAACTGATTACTGGAGCTATGTGACTAGATACACGTTTAATTATTTTCGTTGTTATGTTATCATACCCTGTGCTATTCGTGTTCTTTAGTCCTTTTATGATTTGATCTATTTCATGTGGGTTAGTTGGTTTTAGGAAAATGGAATTTGGATTTTTATTAAAGGTTAGTGGTTTTGCACCTGTACCCCTGGAAATAGACTGTATTTCTTCAATGAAGTAGTTGTTGAATGATTGTGCTATTTCATTAGGCATAGTTACTAGTTGGTCTTTTACTTTCAGTTGTGAAATATTTTCTTTCGGAGTTACCGTTTTATAATTATTAATTATATTCCATATTGCCTTTCCTTTGTTTGCAGCTGAATTAATATAATAATTGTTTTGTGCCTTTTGGGTTTTTTTTATTATAATTCTCAGTCTTTTTGAATAATCTTTAAATTTGGATTTATCATTTTGATTTGACGTTAATCTATATTTCCACAATAATTGGCGTTTGCGTTTCGAGCATATCCGTATACCCTTACTTAACCATGCAGGCTTTTTGTCAATTGCTATTTTTACATGAATTTCAGGGAAGCATAAATCATAAAGTAGAGAAAATAAAGTATGAAATGAGTCGAAGCTTTTTTCGGGGTCATCGTTAGTGTAACATTCGGCAAAGCTGAGATTTTTAATACATTCTATGAATTTTAATATATTTCCTTCGAAATAGTCACGTTTAGTTTTAAACCAGTGAGTAATGCGGTAACTTTTCTTTACTGGACAGGTCAGTAATTGTGCTGAGTGGTCAGAGAGTGAAAACTCCAGTACTTTCGTTTTTGAGCCTCTAATATTATGTGCTATATTATCAATACAAGTCATACTATTAAGTCTAGTTGGCTCATTCACTGTCAGTTTTAGGTTAAAACTTGATAATAGTTGTTCAAATTGTCTAGATGTGTTGTTTTTCTCAAATCTGTTAATATTAAAGTCACCACACACTATAATTTTTTTGTTTGTGTACGCTATTTTAGTTAATAGTTCAGTTAGCCTGGAAAAAAATAGATCTATATAGTCTCGTCTACTTTTGGGTGGTCTATAAATGCATAATATTATGATTTTGTGGTCCGTAAGTTCAATACCACTACATTCGAATACATTTTTGATACTTAAGCCTTTGGCTTCTAAAATTGTTTTAAATTTGTGATGTGACCTTATCATAATGCAGGACCCTCCATTGCGGGTTTCACGCGAGAAAAAATCTCCTAATACAAAATTTTGCAATTTAAGTATTTTTGTATCATCCACCGTCATATTATGTTCGGTAATGCATAACACGTCCACAGGATTTCCGATATTATTTTTACATAATGAATGTAAGTGTACATTTAGCTCATCTAATTTAGTAATTAATCCATTAATGTTTTGGTGCAAAATGTTTAAATAGTTATACTCGAAAAAAATCGTTACTGGTGACAGGACTATTAATTTGTTGATCCGAATTTTCATTATTTTCAGTTTGAGTAAATTTGTCAGTACACGTTGGAGCAGTATCAACCCTGAGCTTTTCTATAGAATACTTATTAAAATCTTGTTTATAAACACTCCGTAAAATATCCCTTAATATCAGTTGAGATATATGTAACGCTAAAGAGCTATAATTTGGTATAAATATTGAGTAATTCATGTTTATGTACGTTGTGTGGGTGTACTGAGAACAAATAAGTTTAAATTCACAATTTAACTTTTTTACATTTAAATGGATATTAAACAATACTTCAGAAACAATAACATTAGTATTTTGTGTATTGTTTAGGAAATTAATCAGACTTATTTGAGTTTCCACAGGATTTTTATCGTTTACTCCTCCAAGTACAACTACAAAGTCGTTTTTGTCCAATAGACTTATTTCTGATTTTTCAGTGTTTAAAACTTGTTTCAGTGTTGCACCTTGCTTCCAGAAACATATAACTAAAAATTTATCGCCTAATAGTTTTTGAAGGATTCTCTGAACGAAGCGCCCCTGCTGATCAGCAATAAGCACGACTTTCTTCTTTAATTTGCAGCATTCCATGTTTGTAGATTGATTTCCATTGGGTTCTAATGATGATATATTTTCTACATTCTTCTGGTTTTCAATATTAGATTGTACTTCGGTATTATTCTGTTGGTTTTCTAAAGATACAATTTCCTCCAACACATACTGGTTCAAATTTTGGTTCATTTGTGATGTTGTAATCTCAGTACATTCTAAGTTGTTTTTATTTTTATACTTTTTTGTAGTTTTTTCGATATTTACTTGTTCATTGTAATTTTTTTCTTGTGTCGTCAATGTGTCTAATTGCTTTTTTTCTATTACAGGCGTTTCATGTGTTTCCTGCGTTGTAATGTGTAAAGTTAAAGGCGGGATATTCTTTTTTTGGCTCGATTTGTGTTTGTGTTCTGGGCGTGGAGTCGAATTCCTTTTATCTGTACAATTTATGTCTTTGTAGGCATTTATTATTTTGATATATTTTTGCAGGTCCGTTTTTAATCTAAAATTCTCGGAGTTTAAATTTTCTATTTCTTGGTGAGCGCTCTGTAAATCGTCAGATAAAAGTTTGACTTTTTCTTGGAGATCCATAATCGTTTGACTGGAATATTTGGCAAACTTATCATAGTCGTGTCAAAGAGGACTGAATTTTCTTGACTAATATCATTCACAGAGCTTGATTTAAATAGTTTTTGGTTTCGGAAAGTAATGTGTTCATCCATACTTATTGCTTGTCACAAATAAACATTCAAAAAGAGTTTAAGAACGCTGGAACCGAACTCGAGGTTGGCCACGCTCACTTACTCAAAGTCGAACGGTGCTACCACTGGGCTATATCAACAGGTGTTAACCGTATTGAAATTATGGCTCCTAATGTAAGTATTTGTTCTTTTAAATGTTGAGCGACGGTTAATGTGATTCATATGTAAGGAATTTTTTGCAATGTTTCTTTGTTCCTTTTGCTTCACAGTATCACACTTTTGTATGAATTTAGAGATTGTTTGTTCACTTCTTGGTTTGTTGATGAGTTTATTTGTATATAAAAGTTGTTTTTGGATGATTAACAATTAGTTCACATTTGTTTTGCTTTTTTTTTTTTAGTTTGTTTACATGATTATTGTCTTATTTTTAAAAGTCGAATATTAGGTTTTTTGTTTATATTTGTCTTTTTATCACTCACTGTTTGCACTTAAGATTTATACGGTGATTGATTGTTTTTAAAAGCAAGTATTTTCATTGTTTTTGTTTTTTACACTGGATGATGGCGTCAATATGATAATATGTGAGTTTTTAGACTTAGACAATATCACATTCACTAGACGATGATGTCACTGATAGTTTTTTGGCTATTTACACAAATTAGTCACATACTGAGCACAATATTTATAGAATTAATATTTTTAAATATTTTTTTGCACGGAGACGTTCTCACTCGGCGAGGCGTAGTCGTCTGAATCTTACCCAAGTGTTCTTACTTTAGTATTGTTCGTCAAATCGTTGAGCTCTCTAAAGTTCTGAGTTTGAGCTATACGATAACCGAGAAATGCTTGCACAGTCTGGTCAGATCCACTCAAATGTATGGGACTTTCCTCAAAAGACCACTTCAGACATCAACCTACATCGTTCTCATATGATTTGACCGGTACAATTGTATGGACTTTAAAAGAGACTTTGACCTCTGAGTTTCTTCTCAGGATAGTCAGCTAGGAAACACCGGCTTCATCTAGTTTATAACAGCCAAAGAAGATTGACGTGTAAATGTGTTATTCACAACCTACTTACAAAATGATTATCATTTACTCTTCAACGAACCGATCCCGAAAAATATTGCAAAGTTTGAAGACCTACCCATGTGGTATTTTTTACTTAACCACGATCTCTTTTCACGGCAAGATACTCGTAGAAACACCTCGCGCCTCGGAAAGCACGTTAAGCCGTTGGTCCCGGCTGTCATTTGTAGATCTTTGGCAGTCGTTACGGATTGTCAGAAGCCTGAAAATCTGACACCAGTCTTGCCAAGAAGTAACGTGTTCCCCAGTTAATGGGTTGTGTAGGTCTGGTAGGCGGCCGCTCCACGTTAAATACTGGTATTCAGCTGAATCCGGTATGACTGGAAGCCGACCCCAATATAGTTGGGAAAAGGTTAGGCAGATGATGATGATACTTGTAGAAACAAGACTTTTTTAAGTTTGGAGCATCCATATTCATATGGCAGTAGGGATGAGCATGTGCAAATATACATTTTTTTCAGCACTACCTTTTGAAAGTGGTAAGGCTCTCGTATAGAGTAAAAAATATCTTGAAGGAACATACTTCCAACAAAAGTAACCGTCGTCTTATTCCTGGAAATGGTCTTCCTGTGTGCCAAGACCATCCAGCTGTTAATAACAAAACAGCAAAAGAGGAACCGGAGCAAATTACTAGTCTATCAAAAAGTCCCCGACATTGGTAATGAAGGTTAATTAAAGAGGTATAATTACAGCTTTTACTTTGTTATTACAATATCTGACATCTTCTTTCAACAGAAATTTGCGTAGGATGGAAAGTAGCTTGTGGCTTCGACAAAGATAATTACCATAGAAGTGTTGATTAGAGAACTGACACAGCTTAATTAATCAAATAGCTTTAAGTCAACGGTCTAGTGCAAACCCACGGCTAAGCTTCGTATGGCTTGGGGTCGTCTTTGAAAGAGTTTCCGCGGCCCTGAAAATCAAAAGGCATTTCAAAGAACACTGGTGGGTTTTAGTCAGTAATAGTCTGGCACACCTAAAGCGGGAGGAGTCATTTGATGATTTCCTCATCGTCTAGGTACTATTTCAACATCAACTACTATTACATATTGCTAATATTCAGAAGTAAAAACAATCAATTACCAGCAATGATGAAGAGAGACCAGTGTTGCCTTTTTAGAATTCCGTAGCCAAATGGCGAAAAACAGAACCTTTATGGATTCGTCATATCTGTCTGTCTGTCCGTCCGTATGTCATAGCTGTTTTACTCGGAGACTATTAAAGCTACATAAATGAAAATTGGTAGGTGCCACCTGTTAACCGCTATTCAATCATGTAATATTATGGAAAAAATATATGTAACTGTAAAATAAATTCCAACAAACATAATCATGTGGGGTATCATTGGATAGTTCATTCAAAATGAAATACAGGTTTCTAAGAAAGTTTTTTTTTATTTAAGGCAACAGTTTTTGAGATATGTGCTTCCGAATTCGTAAAAAATGTGTGTCCTCTCTAACTTTTAAACTATGAAGATGAAAATTTAAAAAAAAATGTGCAAATAATTATGTATGTAGATCTTCACAGACACTACCAACGAAAATTGGTTTGAACAGTTGAACAGTACAGCTTATTTACTTTAAGAGATATGAGATTTTAACAGTGAACTACGGAATATATATATATATATAACACGCACTTGGCCGGTTTTTTTCCTTTCGCGTCGTCTGACTCAAATTAAATTTAGTTCTACCCGTATTAAGCAACCTGTATACTGTACATCTTTATCATTGGCCTCGTTTAAATGGATAGAGAATGCTCCATTAGGTCAGATTAATTTTGCTAAGTCAAAAACCCGAAATTCTACTAATCTAACCAGGGTATCACATTTTCCAGCAACTGTAGACAAGCAAAACTGTCTTCAAAGCTCCATATATTTCCTATCCTATAGCTGATCATGAATGATAAAGCCAACACAATTTAAACAATCAAAACAAAGGGCAAATTAAATTCCTTGCAATATTTAAAGGCTAAACTCGGAATAATCTAGAGATATGGCAGTGTAATTAAATATAATAAATGATAGGAACGGGCAGCAGAGCGCGGTACGCAATACCAGCGACCATGTTTATGATGCCACACATACCTTTGAGGTGCCAGCAACAAGGAGCAGGAATCAAATGGATAGAGTGAGTATTCGTTGCACACTTTTTGAAATATTAAACCGTCGGCCCACAATCATAGCTTGCGGATTTTGTCCGAAATAAAAAAAATAATATTATTATTATATTATAGCAAATTGTAATTCTTCTACCTTATTGCTTATGTAGATCTATACTATCTATACTAATATATAAAGCTGAAGACTTTGTTTGTTTGAACGCGCTAATCTCGAGAACTACGATTCCGATTTGAAAAATTATTTCAGTGTTAGATAGCCCATTTATCGAGGAAGGCTATATATCATCAGGCTAATACCAAAAGAGGCGGAACACCAATTAAGAATGTTGCAAAAACGAGGTTATTTTTTGTCTCTCTCTTATGTGACGCAGACGAAGTTGCGCGGGTCAGCTAGTAATATTATAAAGCTGAAGAGTTTGTTTGTTTGAACGCGCTAATCTCAGGAACTACTGGTTCGAATTGTTTTTTTTTTGTTGGATAGTTCATTTAGCGAGAAAGGCTTTAGGCTATATAACATTACGCTACGACCAATATAAGCGGAGCAGTAATTAAAAATGTTACGCAGACGAAGTTGCGTGAGTTAGCTCAAGTAATAAAATAATATGGATTATTAAGCTTCTACAGCTTACTAACCCCATATTATTTTGTTGTTGTATTTATATATTAAAAACAGGCTAAGTGCATGTCGGGCCACGCGCTGTGTTAAGGTTCCGTAGTTAGTACGTTACAAATGCCAAACCAGTTTGGTGCTGTTTTTTTGATTCTAGTAAACAACTAACAACTTTATCTATTTAATTTGCAATGGAATAGGTTGTTCAACTATTACCCGTTGTAAAGACTACTAAGCTGTGATAAATTATATTTTACCACTTTGTCAGCGTGATTAATATGTAGGTATACCCATATAAAATTCCAACTTTCTAGTGCTAAGCGTCTCTGGGGTTGGTGAAACTTTGAGAGTTTCATGTTGACTACGAAACTCTAAAGAATGCAGGTAAGAGAGAACAAAAATGTTAAAGGAACACATAAATGAAGTTTTTTTTTAGGATATTTTGTGCCTATGCACCTATGCACGGTGCACGCAATATTTCAGTAGTTAATTTGAGCAGACTGCAGGTCTCCTACAAGAAAGTTGAATGAGAGATGCAGACACATAGTATATAAATAGATAAGGACCGATTGGCTGGTAAAACCTTGAAAGTGGCTCAAAGACAGCCCCTTTTTTATGTCGTTCTTAAAACATATAAACACAGCAATTTTTCTGAGTGGTCAATCATGAATAGTTCTCTTAAAAAATCTTACAATTTTTAACTACTAGGAAATGTAAAATCCGGTCACAAGAAAAAGTTTACTCTATAAAATTTCGTTCAACTCGTCCATTTCATTTCTCCGGTCCATTTACAACGATCTAGGTGCGAGCCGGACGTAAACTGCACGTATTTCTTGCAAGTACTAACACCTGCAGGATCAACTGCGAACCGTGGATCTAGACACGCGGTAGTGTGTCAAGCCAAGTTCAAGCAAAGGAACTGGCTAGCCAGCGCCGAGTGTTCATTACATCAGTCATTTTATAAAGTTATTCGACATTTTAATTCTGATAAAAACTGGTCAAGTCCAATCTAATCTACTTTAAGATCTCACATTTTTAAATAACTGCAATTGTTGTAGGTATCCAATAAAACAAAGTTTAATATTAGTTCATGATGTTATTCTGTTCCTATAAATACATATTTCGATTTTGCATAGAACTTGGCACTCATTTAGATCTCCATTCTTTTTGCAGCGAAGCCCACAGCCACGCATAATTTTTGTATTTAACTTGGCTCTCCTTTTTTACATTTATGTTTTTGGTGGGATCAAATACACGTATTATGTATTTGATCCCACCAAAAACATAACTGTAATGTAGTAAAGAAATTAATTACCTACGCAAAGTAATGCGCCTGGCTGGGTTTGAACCCACGGCTTACAATTCGTAAGTCGGGGCCGTTACTACCGTTCATCTTTTTTCTAATATTTTATCATCGTTCTAATAGTCTATTTGCTTTCCGCAGACCATTTATAAAGAGAGAGGTAACACCTGCCCGATCAACCGGTTCACTGAGGATCAACTATATTCATGACCGTAACCTTTACTTGTGGAACCGGTGGAATTCACTGCAGAATTTTCTGGAAGACTCTTTGGGTTTAAAGAAATAAGTTTTAGGCATGGTAGGGTGTTCGCGAAGCACAAATCTTCCGCTTAGTCATTTCCAAAAAATCATATTGCCTTACTAACGTTATCCAGCAGACAATTTTATATATGAAGCATTGAATTAAGATTTTTTTTTCAATATCACCCAGACTGATATGGATAATGTGAAATGCAACTGGTGTGCTGGTTTATTTGTGCAGCCATTTAATACTTTTCTGCCAATACAATTTTTACTTTATTTTTAAAGTAAAAATCCTCTCCTAGAGAGGAGGCCTGTGTCCCAGCAGTGGGAACATTAAAAGGCTGATTATTTATATCATGCATGTATAAAAAATAAAAGGCAGTAACAATGGGCGGTCTTATCGCTCGACGTCACACGTCTTTGAACTTTTGGTTCTAGAACCTGAATTCCACCCGATGTGTACCTTCAACATTTTGAGAGTAGTGATTATGAGATAATTTACAAAGCCGAATAAAACTGTTCTTGTTAATTTACCTATGAATCTCCGTAAATTTAAGTCAAGCTGTTGCACAAACTTAGCCCATTTCGAATTAAAATCGTTGAGATAACCAAGTAATAAATGTACAAAACTGGGATTTACGCGAATTATCCGCGCCGGACCCTGGCACAAAACGGTAAAATATTGCTTCGAAGCAAAGTTTTAAGTATTTTCTGGGACTGGTTGAGTCACTATGTTTAACTTGCTAAGATCACCTAAACTACTCAACGGTTTAGTTATTCTTCATTTTTTTTCGTTTATTTTTTTAAGCATTTCTTAACATTTAACCATAACAACCATAACCACATATATAACCATAACCATTTATATATTTTTTTATAAGTATAATATTATTATGTTTGATTTGTTACTTTAGTTTAAGGCTTCATATTTTCTTCTGCTCTTGTTCTTACACACTATTGTCTACATTTCTTTTTCGTTTATCCTTTCGCAGGTCTGCTGGAAGAAATTTCGTTTGGAATAAGCGGTTCCTTTGTACAAAGCTTTTAAAGTTGTCTCTTAATTATTGTATGTGTGTACATAAATAAATAAAACACAAACCATCGCAGTTTAACAGCGGTATGAGAGCCGCGTCAGTTTACAAATATGTATACATCCACCCTATCATATCTAAAAAGAGTCTTTCTTGATCGTATTGCAATCTAGAAATTATCCTCGCAGCACTCATGAGCAGTATTCAGAAGTAGATCATTCAAATAAGATGGTAGCATGTATTCTCACGTCCATGCTCCATAAATATTATTAGATTTAGGTACTATCAATGTGGGTGAGTATAAAATTGATTGAGTTGATGTTATGTTGCAAGATTTGACTGATACTTACTAACGAGGCAAGTAAAATACGTGAAACTTTAGGGTAATAATATTGTAGCTATCACATTATGAAGTTCTTCGTTTAGTTGGATCCGATTCCTATTATAATAATTCCATTACAAAACTGCCAAAATCTCGCGAAGATCGATGCGGAAGATCTAAACTTTTGCGGAAATTCAGCATTTGCTGAGGAACCGAATTCTATTACAACCCTACTACAAACTGCAATACTACCCACGTTTATGAACGTTACAAGTTGGATAAATACCTCAAGTAAATGCCAAGCATTTATCAACGTGACGGACACTCGATTAAAGACCTCTGGCGAGAGTAATTGAAAGTAGGAGGAAAGAAAGTAGGACTGTGAGGAAAGAAAGTAGGACTGTTCAAAGGAGTGGGTTCCTATATCGAGCAACTAATCGTTTTAGTAACCGGAGATCGTTAATGTTTGTTAAGAGCGTATACGCCGAACGGCATTTCATACAAATTTTCAAGTCCTTATTTTCCGAAATGACTATACCGATTTTAATGAAACCTTACACACATAAGCAGGATACATAGGTCTAAAAAATTAGTTGAAAACATTTGAGATGATGATGATTTTATTTTTATTTCGTTCGTTTTTGCCTGAAAGTTTTTAGTGTGTCTTTGTGTTTATAAAGCTGAAGAGTTTGTTTGAACACGCTAATCTCAGGAACAACTGGTTCGAATTGAAAAATTCTTTTTGGGATGAATAGACCATTTATCGAGGAAGTTTTAGGCTATATATCATCACGCTGAAGCCAATAGGAGCGGAGCAGCGATAAAGAATGTTTTAAAATCGGGGATTCCACGGGGACGAAGTCGCGGGCAGCAGCTAGTCCCAAATAAATGCATCTTCGTTCTTTGTTTGTTTAGCTTTAAAAATAACAAGCTACTCTTTGTTGACGATTGAAATGTTTTGATCAGTTCTATTTTGACTAGTTTCGAAGGTACATGAAAACTTATGAAAAAACCTGCTTTTTTCTGATTCAACTTATAAATAAGTTGTAAAACTTATTTATAAGTTGAATCAGACTGCAAACCTGCATTCCCTATCAATTGAATATTCTAAAGCGAAAAACATAGAAAATATCTTCGCTACTTGAAACGCTTTGCTAAAATTAAATCAGAATAAACCAGCCAGATTGTGAAGTCAGAATTACGAGGCGGGTAGCAGGTCATAACTAGATTTTGAACGTAATAGCATTACCCTGGTATTGGATAACTAACCGGGTTTGCTGTAGTGGAAAACATCAGGCTTGAGGTTTGCTCCTATTTAGTTTCGAGACGTTCTATTTTATAAACGGTAGTTATAGATTTCAAGCAATTTTCAACTACGATAAGGCGGCACAGACAAAATAAAGTTGTTCTTCAGATTGATAAACTTCAATGAAAACGCATCGGCAAGCGTTTATTTTTTTTAGTTTCGCAGACTCCGGGAGCCTTTATTAATTCTGTAGCATTAACGGCAGACATTATTCTTGTCCTACTACAATTTTAATTACTGTCACTAAAAAATATTTCGACATAGTCACAAGAGTAGAAAATACGTCAATCCTTAAATTATCATCTTTTCGATGATCCATTCGTAACATTAAGAAATACTTATACCTAGATAAATAGTTTTGGCCGATGCGAACGTTTCTTAAAAAAATGGAAATTACCTCTCAGATTAAAACAAAAACATACCTATTTTGAAGAACATTAGCCCAAGATTTTTTCGGCTTTTCGTGTGACCTAGAAACAAATTGACTTGTGTGAGCAATGGAAGCTTAGAAAAAGTTTATACGAGTAAACATACGGTACCTTTTTTGTAGGAAAGAAAGACTTAGGCTGCAGTTTCTAAAGAATTTACGGGCAAGTGTGTCGTTAGTTATAATATTGCCCTACCACTTTATTCATCACCTGAGCTATGAACATGTCTTTATGTCTACATTATTGAAGAGCAAAGCGATAGCTTATCGCTTGATGCGAGATACAATCTACTCGTAGCATACTCTGGCACGTGCACAAACAGCTGGATGACGAGTTGTTGTATCTCTCGGTGATCTGACGTGAATAATGCAACTAACAGCAAAACTAACAACCAGAACGAATGTTTGATTTTAAAACCCGACCACAATATTCCATCAATACATTCAAAGAGATACCTCTTTGAATGTATTGATGGAATATTGTGGTCGTAAAAATACGCCAACAGAAAAATGGCGAATGAAAAACTAAAACAAATGGTCGAAAATAAATGACCAAAACGTTTGGGACGAACGCCATTTCAACGGATGTATTTTTGTTGCAAAATGTTGTTGCTGCAGGAAAATAAAACATGGCGGTCGGTAGGCTGAATCGATGGATTTAATCTGCAGCGTGTTTGTTGTTTATGGGTCGTGAGCTAAAAACTCATGATCGTATTCAAATGAAACACAATCTGGAACTATAGTATGCGAATTCGTTAGAACCACTCGTACCTATTTTCAACCGATTTCTAAAAAAGGAGGAGGTTCTCAATTCGACTGACTTTTTTTGTGTGTGTTACCTCATAACTTTGTACTGGGTGTACCGATTTTTGATGTCTGTTTTGATGTTTTTTTTTTATATTCGAAGACTGCTGCTTGTCGTTTGATCCTATTTTAATTTTGATTGAGATCTGACGACTAGTATGCGTGAATTAGTTTACATTGACGACGTTCTCATTCCCTCTTTTCGATGTAAAATAACAACAAAAAATTGTGTACGATGGTTTGGAAGAGCATCTTAGTATTTCAACGTGGTCCCTTTCTAGTTTGGTGAAGATCTGATGAATGATAGAGACGGTAGGAAACGGAACTCTTCAATAAATGATAGCAAATCTGTCGGGATTGCTGAAATCACATATTTCTTAATTGTTTACACCAATGTGTTTGGTACGTTTAGGTGGGGGGAGGGTGTACCACTAAAAAGTGAAAAAATAAAAAAAAAACTTTACAAAAAAATACGACCTACTAATAACTTTAATTTCGGAAGTCGGTGTTCAAAAACGACAAAGCAACCACAAACATCGAGTTCCGAAATTGAAGTTAATTTGTACTTTTTGTTTCTTTTTTGTGTAGAAGTTGATTGTACTATTTTTATTAATTTTTTTTTTGTAAAAAGTTTTTTTACTATTGCACAACCACAACACAACAGAAGTGGAATCGGCTTGGAAATAGGACATACATAGATGATGATAGATACTATTAATTAATTATTTAGTTGGCCACGATAACTATTTCTAAAAATGCCGAAACCTTGGCAGGTATTGGCCCTACCGGGTTCTGTCAATTATGCTGACAATAACAATCCTACTGTCATATTCTAATACGCTATCTATGCATCAAGTCCACGATTGGTCTGCACAAGCGCTTTGAACACACGACATACGCGGTATAGAGATAGATTTACAGTACTAACGTTAAAAATAGTAAATTATTTAAATGATAAATGTTATTTATTTTGTAAGAAAGTCGTAAATAACACTTTTACACGTCAATCTTTTTGGTCGTTATAAACTAGATGAGGCCGGTGTTTCCTAGCTGACTAGCCTGAGAAGAAACACCGAAACTAACTCAGAGATCAGTCTCTTTTGAAGTTCATACAATATTGTACTGGTCAAATCATATGAGAACCATGGCCATAAACCTACCAAAGTACCACATAGATTTGAGTGGACCTGTCCAGACAGTGCAAGGATTTGTCAGTTATCGAGTAGCTCAAACTTAGAACTATAAGGAGCTCGTCGATTTGACGATCAATACTCAATCCGCCAGACTAACATAAAATGAACCCCTTTTTTTGTAGATTGGAAATCATCAAATGACTTCTCCCGCTCTGGGTGGAGCGGAAGGAAGTGAGACTCTTACTGACTAAAACCCACCCGTGATCCTTCTTGTGCCCTTTGCGTTCTAGGGCCGCGGTGACTCTTTCGAAAAAATTCTGCAACCCTAGGAAAAAAAAATATAACAAAATGAAATAAGAATAAAAATAAAATGAACCCCTAACATAGCGATCTATACGGTCCTCACATTCACGATATGTTATATATACATTAATTTATCCCTGCCATAGCTATAACCATACTATCATCACACCTCGTCTTAGACATTAAAATTCTAACCTAAAAATAACTCAATAACTCTAGATTGACACAACAATCCACTTCACTTTAATTTCCCACTTTCACAATAGCTACTAACAATAAAGTAATTATATTCTGTAACGAGCTCCAATAAATATCTTAGTCCACCGATAAAAAGTGCCTTGACAAATAGACTGCTATTTGTATACAAAGACGGGTCCAAGCTTTTTTATGAGTATTTCTGGCAAAATAATAACTGTCTTTAATTTACTGTCTTAAACTTGGCGAGAGAGAGAAAAAGAAAGTAAACACATTATTTTAACGACATTCCATCACTTACACATACATACAATAAAACACAAAACTAATATAAAAATAATAATAAAAAAGCCACAATGTCATGGCTGAGAGCGCTCAGTGGCTAAATTATTAATATTTATCCACGAGCGCCCTCTGCACGGCCAGCTGCATAGATAATTTGATACTCGAGGTAATGCCGACCAACCGAGGTCAGTCCATGGATGAGACAATTCAGGTCGATTATTATTAGTGATCGGAATATGTAGAGCTAAAGTTCGAAAAAGAACAGAGACAAAGTGGAGACGCCTTACGACAAAATATTTTATCGGGATTAATATCCCGGGTTTTGGAACATTAGGTACTTAAGAACAACTAAAATTAATAAGGTAAAACAACTATCCAATTAATTTCCTGTTTCTGTTTAAAATAAAAGAGTAAGCATGTTTTTTAGGTTTAAAAAAAAATAAAGGTTATCTCCTCATCTTCGTTTGTACGATGTATGTAAGCGCGGAGGTTAATATTATTTACGTACCAGCTTTAATAATTAAAACTGACAAGTTAAAGGTAAAATAACAATCAACTCAAACCCAAAACATAGAAAGAGAGAGCAAGTTTCGGCTATTCTGGGAAACGAAATCATGAGGCGGATCTAGTTCTTTACCTAAATTAATAACGATAGAAAACGTATACTGGTTTTTGAGAAAGTTTTCTTTGTATTTGAAGTTGGCTAAAAAATAATTAAATTAGTTAACTGTATTAATAAACTTTAATATAATATTAAATGTAGGTACTTAAGTGATGTCCCGAAACTCGGAACAACTATTCTGAAAACATTTTTGCTCGTAAGGAAGTCTCCGCTTATTTTGTCTCTGTTCTACCTCATTCTACCGATCACTAATTATTATGCAATATGGAACACCAAAAATACACTCATATTCGCAAACGCTTATTTTCATACTAGATTTGAAAAGACCTAAGTGCAAACAAATCATGGCACAGTTTGCATCCTTATACCTATAAGGGCAGTTGCCACAGTAGCGTTATTGGCAGTTTGTGTGAAATTACGGTCAAAGCGAACGTTACTAACAGACGCAGATATGTGTACAATGTTATGGGAAAGCAAAGCTTGAGCCTCAATGCATTTGACGTTCAATTATATTGGTGCTATCCAATTGAGCAAATGCTATTGACACTTCACTCAATACTAGCCACACTAAGCTTCGGTGTGTTTCAATCAATGTACAATCGGAAGTAGACGGTTAAATAAAAACATCAATATCATCATCATTCTGCTCTTGACCCATGTCTCAATCATTAATCGTTAACATCGCGACGAGGTAAATTTTAACAGTTAATTAGAAACATAAATAATTATGAAGTGCAAGCAATGTGCTTAATGGAATTGTCCATATATTTATTCAAATTCTTTCCAAGCGGTCACTTTTATAATTATAATGGACTAGCAGCGCCCCGCGGTTTCAGCCGCGTAGTTCTCGTTCCCGTTGTAATACGGGGATAAAATATAGCCTATGTTACTCAGGGTGAATGTAGCTTTCTAATCTATACTAATATTATAAAGAAGAGTTTGTTTGTTTGTTTGAACGCGCTAATCTCAGGAACTACTGGTTCGAATTGAAAAATTCTTTTTGGGTTGAATAGACCATTTATCGAGGAAGGCTTTAGGCTATATATCATCACGCTTAAGCCAATAGGAGCGGAGCAGCGATAAAGAATGTTTTAAAATCGGGGATTCCACGGGGACAAAGTCGCGGGCAGCAGCTAGTGGTGAAATAATTTTTGAAATCGTTCCAGTAGTTTTTAAGTTTATTCGTTACATACAAATCTTTCTTCTTTATAATATTAGTATAGATATTATAACATTTATGTTTCATAGTATAGCGGTTTAAGCTAAAGAATTTACCCATATTTACCACTGAAGTATTTCTCTCTCACCTATATAATACTCCCCTACCATCGGACATTCAGACGCACTGTACATTGCCATCCCTATCTTATTGCTATAAGGTAGGGATGGTAACTTACAGTCACGTCGTTTATAATGCGCCCGAACTGGAACTCTCTACTTGCGTCTGTGTTTCCGGACGCATGTAAGCGTAATTTCTTCAAAGTAAGAGTAAACAGCTTCTTTTAGCTGAGTTCATTCCAGCGTCGACTTCTTCTCTATCACCTTTGACCTAAAAAAGTATGTATGAATCTCATCGTTCAATATCAGCAATATGATGAAATTCTTCGTTTGACATCTTGAGACATATTTACATAATATTATCAAGTTGAGAATTCATCAAATAACTTTGATAAATAAATATACAATATAGGGTACTGAGGATATTAGATTTTTGATTAGTTGTATATGTATGTATATAAGTAATATGCCTTGTTGTTATGATCTCGTAGTCACAAAGTTCGATTTCCACGTTGCTCAAAGTTTTAATGCTACCGCAGAAAAGGGCGACATTGTGACAAAAAAAAATGAAATGTTTTTTCTTAGATAAGAATCATTTCTATAGAAAAATATTTTCATATCGATGTCACAATGTCACTTTACATTTCCTTTCGGGAGCTTTCATTAGATTTTTCTATCTACATTTCCTTAGAAGTAAGTCATTATGCTGTTTTTTTTTTTTAATATAGCTAGCAACTTATTTAAAGATTAGTCAAGACATTTAGTTGAGACTTCGCGTGACCCAAGGGCTGGCTTTCACCTTGGACAAAGGATAAGCATTTCCACACAGCGTTGTAATGCTGTCAGCCTTTTGGATACATTTATTTTTTGTTAGTTAAATGTTTTTCAATTAAGTGTATTGATAGTAATAGTTAATAATAAAGTTGAGAATATGACTCACGCAATTTTATGGATAAAACACTTTAGCCAGGAAAATAAAATAAATAATACTGAACTATCTGACTACTTTATAGAATGACAAACATAAAGATCGCGGTGAACCGCCTTCTGCATGTTTTGGTCGACGAAAAGAATCTTTGCAACAAAATCTCTAGAAAAATATCTCTGTCCTTCCCGTAATCACTTTTTAATTCGATTTTCGTCGTGCCTTAAACATAAAAAGAAACCCGGTCCAGTGTAAGTCGGACTTTATAAAAACAGTTCTATGCCATTAGGAACTTGTGAAATCGTGGAAGGCTGTGGGCAGAGGGCATTGCTCGCTGAACATATAATTGCTAGATAAGTCCAAAGGTTTTTAGTGACGACCGAATACTGGAAGATCTGCCACCAACTAAGGTTAAATAATGTATGTATGTTTCCAAAAGTTACCAAACAAGAACAGAAAAGACATGTCACAAAGTAAGAAACACGTTGCAAAAAGCGATGTCGTATGAAAAATTAAACCAAATCGCGGCAATAAGCGGCGAACGAGAATATGTCACGCTTGTGAAACCGTGGATGTTAGAAAGATATCAAACGACAAGGAAATAAAATGCTCTCGATAAAATGCTGCGTTGGTTTTTTCCGGGAAATAAATATCACAGTGAAATATTAGGAACAGGTTTTTATTAGCAAAAAACTTGTCAATCGACTTCCAAAAAAGGAGGAGGTTCTAAATTCGACTGTTTTTTTTTTTGTTACCTCATAACTTTGTTGTGTACCGATTTTGATGATTCTTTTTATATTCGAAAATTGATGCTTGTCGTGTGGTTTATTGATTGTTTGGTGTTTGATTGAGATCTGACGATTCGTATTTGAGTTATTCCTAATAATGCGTGGCTTAGTGTACATTGATGATGTTCTCATTCCCTCTTGTCGATGTAAAATGAAAACATAAAATTATGTACAGTCGGTGATAGCAATTAGCTGACCCCCCTAAAAATTACTCGATTTTACACCCTATGCTCATAACATTAAACGTTATATTCAATATGTATGAGTTTATCAGACTAACACTACTCGTTGAACAGAAACAATAAATAATTTTGATACGCAAACTTGAGCTTTAAGAGGTTGGTATTAGGTCATTTATTTATAACTGTTCACCTATTTTAATAAGTGGGTAGTTACACGTCAATATGCGTATTCAACCAAAACTGCTATAAATATGACATTAGGAATATGGGGTAGAAGAATAAATTGAACAAGATATTCTATGCACAAATAGCAGTGAATACGCGCGAACATTTTTACCTTGCCTTACTAAATTGTAAAAATCCACGCTTTTTTCCTTTTTATTAATTGTTATCAGTTTTGATAGTTTAATCGTCATGTCCAAGTTGAGTTGAGTGATTATTTAAAATACAAAATAATCAATTTGCATGAGGAGAATGTTGGTATTAAAGCGATTGCTACGAAACATAATAAATAGCGGTAAGTGTATTCTTTTTTATGCTTCATTTATAATTATAGTTATTCCTTAATTCGTTAGTTGGCTTAAAAGCCGGTGAATGTAGAATAATAGAAAATTAATTATGTTTCATTATGAGTCTAATTTGAGATCATTTATAGGTCTAATTTGATTTATATTATCTAAATTGATAAACGTATTTTTGCAAACTTAATCGATAAATTATGTTTACCTATTCATTACTAAAATTATGCTTATTCTGTTGTTTCAGAGAAATACAGTCAGATTGTGGCTAAGACGTTTGACGTGTGGTTTTAATATTCAAAAAGATCGTCCTGGACCAAAACCATTCATGAGAGGAAGTGATTGTTGTTGGATATGGTGCGCGGTATGCGGGACCGCTTGCAACAAGTAATAGAAAAAAATGGTGCTCCACTTCGCTATTAAAAGCATATTATAAATGACTTGAGTAACCAGTGTTGGTCACAAACAATACTAACGTATGTCAGTGTGTGTGTTAAATTAACTATTGTTATAATTTCTAACGAAGTATTTCGAATACCTAGTTTTTTGTCAAAACCTTATAACTAAAATAACTACTCACAAAACAAATTGATATATAGTAGGTAGAACTTCAACGTATAATTCCGTTTTATTTAGTTAAGTAAATGATATTTAATGTGGTGATGTTATTGTTATGAAATAGAAATACATACCTATATTTCTAAATATTATAACATGCTGATTCACTACATTAAACTAAGTGCAGTTAACAACGTTATTAGTAAAAAGGTAAATATTATAATCTTCGTGTCGTCATCAATATCATTTATGTTATTCTTATAATATTTTTTTTTATAAAATATAATCGTTTTTACCATAATTTTGGTTTTTTATTTCCGTTCGTTTTTTTTTTTTTGTTGCTAAAGTTATAATTTATTATTTATAACTTAAAATAAATTTACAAACCAGAAACAAAAGCGTCAATCACGCTGGTTACGAACTCACAACCTCGATTTGTCAGCTCACTACAGTCACCACTAGACCACTCGAAACATATTTGACACGATCGAAATTACGTATTATATTACAAGTTAAAATAATATTCAAGATCATACCTACCTTAACACTGCGTATTAAAGATCAAATTCGAATAACTATTTTATTGATCGTAGACGTTGAACCAGTTGTCTTACTGCTAACAAGCAGAAGGTTCAAATTCGTTTAATTTTTAGGGGGTCAGTTAATTGCTATCACCGACTGTACGATAGTTTGGAAGAGCATCTTAGTATTTCAAAGTGGTTCTTTTCTAGTTTGTGAAGATCTGATGAAGAACAGAGATAGGAAACGGAACTCTTCAATAAATGTTAGTAAATTTGTTGGGATAGCTGAAATCGCATGTTTGTTTATTGTTTACAGCTATGTGATTGGTACGTTTAGGTAGGGGGGGGGGGGGTTAAATTAAATTTAAAAAACCATTAAAAAGTGAAAAAAAAAAACTTTTTACAATAAAATACAACCGACTTCTAAACAAAAATACATGTGGCACTCGGGGACTGTCGCGGTAAAGCTATTGCATAGCATTTTTTATCAACTTATGCAATTATATATTTAGTACTCTGCGTCATTGTGATATGGTCTCGATTCGTTCACCTGGGTTACTGTACTAATGTAAATTACATACGTTTCACTTAACTTTGCCCCACCGATTGTTTCCGAACGCAGACGTTCGGGTCGGCTCGATGACGGCGACATAATAGCTCAGTAACGAAGCGACCATTTTAAAAAGGCGGGGCCTAATCGAATGACGTAGCGGTGTTAGGTTATTTTCGTTACGGAATTTCTGGATTCGGTTGCCACGCTCAAGGCCCGCGATAGAAGCTATGCAATAGCTTAAAAACCCAAAAGGTACAAAATAAGTTTATTTTCGGAACTCTGTGAAAAAACACAGTTCCGAAAATAAACTTATTTAACATTTTTTTTTCCTTCCATAGGTATTCTGCTGACCTGTGATGATAAAAAGTTAAGGCAACCGAACATTAAAAAAAAAAAGTCTCAGCATTTATAGCTGGCAGGTGCTTAGGCCTTTCATACAATAGAGTAAAGATGTGACGACAATATACAGTATGTTAAATAACAGAGGGCGTTCCCTTAAATTCGTTAATCTATATCATTAATAGATTAAAATAAAAATTTCAAAATAGAAAAATAAGCATAAAAAATCCGATCTAAATAAATAGACAATAAATTCGAAAAATCCTGTTTAAAATCATAATAGTAGCGCGGAATAGTACCTACTCGTAGTAGCAATGCCCAAACCGCCAAGTACGCGTGTACAGTGTTTCTTCAACGTATCAATTTAACATTTTTAATTAATATTTTAATATTAAAAAAAATTAAAACATTTTGTTTTTCAATGGTAATTTTTTTTATCATATATGGATGCTATACTATTGCGGGTTAACGGGAACGCCCTCTGTTAGTTAACATACTGTATTTTGGGAATTCTGAATCCAAACAACAATCAATTGCAACATTTTAACCTCGATGCCAACCCGCACTGAGCCCGCGTGGTGGATTACGGCCCATTCCGTCTCCTAGAGAGGAGGACTGTGTCGCATGCTTACCTCCATGACGAAGCCCATCAGCGGGGCTCCTATTTCTGTCTGCAGAGCTTAAAGGAAGTTGCGGAATTTGTTCGAAAGAGTCACTGCGGCCCTGGAACGCAAAGGGCACAAGAAGGATCACGGGTGGGTTTTAGTCAGTAAAAGTCTGACACTCCCTACCGCTCCGTCATTTGATGATTTCCCATCCAAAAAAAAAGGGTTTAAAGGAAGCTAACATGACTGGTTAACGTTATGCCATTGGATCCAAGCCTATCCGTGTCGCGGTATAAAACACATTATAAAACGTCTTATTTTAGCCAATATGTATTTTATTAGTATTATACCTATGTATTAGTAATTTCCCAAAAAAAAAAATATATTTTGTATTTTATTTATTTGTTGTACACCTAAACACCTCTTTTCTTTTTAACCCAAAGGTTGACTGGTAGAGAATGCCAAGGCATTAAGTCCGCCCATGTACTACTATGTTATATAAAGTTTAAATAAACAAATAAAAGTGACCTTGTTAGATTTTTACTATTTGGAATCATTCCAAAAACAAAGCCTCCATCAGGTTACAAAAATAATCATTTTGCAGTCCTGGTAATCAAACTTATTTATCATCATCTGCAGGTCGATTTTGCCCACTGCTGAGCACAAGCCTATCTTATGCGAATCCCAACGTTCCCATGCCAATCGTATTTATGTTCTACCCGCGATGCACTTTACTGAACACGTTACAAATACTGAAACGAAACGAAAGTACTGAAACGTTTCAAATGCTCAGAGAAACTAAATATCGTTTGAACGAGGATACCGTATGGAAAGTTATTTTAAACTAACTTTTGGACTGTGTCTGACTGCTACGGGTTATATTCTGTCCACTTATTGCTGACAAAACTTTGTTTTAACTGAATACATTTTAGAAAGTGCATTTTAACAGAAGGGGTGTAACATTTTAATTTGGAAACAAATGGAAATTAAGTCTTTCACTTCGTGTGTTATTTTACTGAGAATTTAACAGTCAAGCTGACTATGGAACTTTTTAATTGGTTTTTCACAACTGAATATGGACGGTCTATCGATAGGTGACCATCTTCACATAACGAGACTCTCAGATCGACGACGAGATTTGTATATATGTATGTATGTCGCAGGTTTTTCATAAAATTAGGTTTTTGATCAAAAACCGGAAGACTACACATTTAAAACTCAATTTCATCATAAACCTGTAAGAATACAGAGTTTTGATCAAAAGCCTGAACTAGTTTGGGTTTATGATCAATCTGATATACATTTTCGTTTACCAGGACTAAGGGACTTCCTCTGCTTTAGTTTCGCCTGCGCTCGCGCGCGCCTCGCCCTTTCCCCGCTTCTTCAGTCACAAATTGGGATTTTGATCAAAAACCTATGTTTTTGATCAAAAGCCTAATTTTATGAAAAACCTGCGACATATATTATGGCAATTGTTCCGGATGGTCAGAAGCCAGGAAATCTGACACCAATCTTACTAAGAAGTACCATGTTATCCAATTACTAGGTTACGGAGGGCAGATACGCAGTCGTTCCACGTAAAATCCGGGTATTCAGTAACATTAATTTTGCGGTACAATTTGGAAAAGGCTATTCAGTTATAGGGAAAAAAACCTACGTAACCTTCTTACAGAGGCATATCGCAAGCATTATCAAAACCATAAGGCCACAGAGCACGTTGCGGATTTTTTTCGAAAGAGTCACCGCAGCCCTGGAACGCAAAGGGCACAAGAAGGAGCACGGTTGGGTTTTAGTCAGTAAGAGTCTGACACTCCCTTCCACTCCGCCCAGAGCGGCGGGAGAAGTCATTTGATGACTTCCCATCCAGAAAAAAAAAGGCCACAGAGCAAAAAAAATTCAATCATAAAAAGTACAAGATCATCCAAGTTGACATGCACATGACACATTCTGTAATTTGTTTTGTTTCCTCGCTAACTCATTTTTTCTGGGCTTGTATGCATTCAAAAAAAGGTTGTGGTACATCCCAATAGGAGGGACACAAGACAAATGGTCCACTGACACGTAACGAAAAGGGTGAGCCGTCCATCGTAGAAAGAATCAGGAATGGCAAGGAATCACCTTAGTAATGTCTGGATATGACAAAATTGTGCATACATCAACAATATTGTAAAAAAAACATATTTTTGTTATGTATATCTTTCAAGAAAACAACTGAATTTTGAATACGTTGCAGAAAGTAAGAAATCACTCACTCTCAGTTTATTTTCGGAACTCTGTGAAAAAACACAGTTCCGAAAATAAACTTATTTTTAGTTGCTTTTTCAATTTTTGAACACCGACTTCTGAAATTATTATTTTTTTGTTTGTATACAAGGTACAAACCAGCGTAATACAGCGTTAGTCTGTCTGGCATATTTCTGAATTCTGGTTGAAATGGACCTTTTTAGTACAGCCGTGAGACTCACTAAGTTTTTTGCATGCCATTTTTAAAGTTTCACGTATGTGCCAAATAAAGTTTATTCTTTATTTATTTCTAAAATGCAGACATTTCTTTCATGCAGAGACTTTTTTTGTTAAAGATAGTTCGGAACTTACTCAAAAAATAGTTTAGTGAGAGTGAGTGATTTCTTACTTTCTGCAACGTATTCAAAATTCAGTTGTTTTCTTGAAAGATATACATAACAAAAATATGTTTTTTTTACAATATTGTTGATGTATGCACAATTTTGTCATATCCAGACATTACTAAGGTGATTCCTTGCCATTCCTGATTCTTTCTACGATGGACGGCTCACCCTTTTCGTTGCGTGTCAGTGGACCATTTGTCTTGTGTCCCTCCTATTGGGATGTACCACAACCTTTTTTTGAATGCATACAAGCCCAGAAAAAATGAGTTAGCGAGGAAACAAAACAAATTACAGAATGTGTCATGTGCATGTCAACTTGGATGATCTTGTACTTTTTATGATTGAATTTTTTTTGCTCTGTGGCCTTTTTTTTTCTGGATGGGAAGTCATCAAATGACTTCTCCCGCCGCTCTGGGCGGAGCGCAAGGGAGTGTCAGACTCTTACTGACTAAAACCCAACCGTGCTCCTTCTTGTGCCCTTTGCGTTCCAGGGCCGCGGTGACTCTTTCGAGAATTCCGCAACGTGCTCTGTGGCCTTATGGTTTTGATAATGCTTGCGATATGCCTCTGTAAGAAGGTTACGTAGGTTTTTTTCCCTATAACTGAATAGCCTTTTCCAAATTGTACCGCAAAATTAATGTTACTGAATACCCGGATTTTACGTGGAACGACTGCGTATCTGCCCTTCGCAACCTAGTAATTGGATAACATGGTACTTCTTAGTAAGATTGGTGTCAGATTTCCTGGCTTCTGACCATCCGGAACAATTGCCATAATATATGTCGCAGGTTTTTCATAAAATTAGGCTTTTGATCAAAAACATAGGTTTTTGATCAAAATCCCAATTTGTGACTGAAGAAGCGGGGAAAGGGCGAGGCGCGCGCGAGCGCAGGCGAAACTAAAGCAGAGGAAGTCCCTTAGTCCTGGTAAACGAAAATGTATATCAGATTGATCATAAACCCAAACTAGTTCAGGCTTTTGATCAAAACTCTGTATTCTTACAGGTTTATGATGAAATTGAGTTTTAAATGTGTAGTCTTCCGGTTTTTGATCAAAAACCTAATTTTATGAAAAACCTGCGACATACATACATATATACAAATCTCGTCGTCGATCTGAGAGTCTCGTTATGTGAAGATGGTCACCTATCGATAGACCGTCCATATTCAGTTGTGAAAAACCAATTAAAAAGTTCCATAGTCAGCTTGACTGTTAAATTCTCAGTAAAATAACACACGAAGTGAAAGACTTAATTTCCATTTGTTTCCAAATTAAAATGTTACACCCCTTCTGTTAAAATGCACTTTCTAAAATGTATTCAGTTAAAACAAAGTTTTGTCAGCAATAAGTGGACAGAATATAACCCATAGCAGTCAGACACAGTCCAAAAGTTAGTTTAAAATAACTTTCCATACGGTATCCTCGTTCAAACGATATTTATTTTCTCTGAGCATTTGAAACGTTTCAGTACTTTCGTTTCGTTTCAGTATTTGTAACGTGTTCAGTAAAGTGCATCGCGGGTAGAACATAAATACGATTGGCATGGGAACGTTGGGATTCTCATAAGATAGGCTTGTGCTCAGCAGTGGGCAAAATCGACCTGCAGATGATGATAAATAAGTTTGATTACCAGGACTGCAAAATGATTATTTTTGTAACCTGATGGAGGCTTTGTTTTTGGAATGATTCCAAATAGTAAAAATCTAACAAGGTCACTTTTATTTGTTTATTTAAACTTTATATAAAATAGTAGTACATGGGCGGACTTAATGCCTTGGCATTCTCTACCAGTCAACCTTTGGGTTAAAAAGAAAAGAGGTGTTTAGGTGTACAACAAATAAATAAAATACAAAATATATTTTTTTTTTGGGAAATTACTAATACATAGGTATAATACTAATAAAATACATATTGGCTAAAATAAGACGTTTTATAATGTGTTTTATACCGCGACACGGATAGGCTTGGATCCAATGGCATAACGTTAACCAGTCATGTTAGCTTCCTTTAAACCCTTTTTTTTTGGATGGGAAATCATCAAATGACGGAGCGGTAGGGAGTGTCAGACTTTTACTGACTAAAACCCACCCGTGATCCTTCTTGTGCCCTTTGCGTTCCAGGGCCGCAGTGACTCTTTCGAACAAATTCCGCAACTTCCTTTAAGCTCTGCAGACAGAAATAGGAGCCCCGCTGATGGGCTTCGTCATGGAGGTAAGCATGCGACACAGTCCTCCTCTCTAGGAGACGGAATGGGCCGTAATCCACCACGCGGGCTCAGTGCGGGTTGGCATCGAGGTTAAAATGTTGCAATTGATTGTTGTTTGGATTCAGAATTCCCAAAATACAGTATGTTAACTAACAGAGGGCGTTCCCGTTAACCCGCAATAGTATAGCATCCATATATGATAAAAAAAATTACCATTGAAAAACAAAATGTTTTAATTTTTTTTAATATTAAAATATTAATTTAGAATGTTAAATTGATACGTTGAAGAAACACTGTACACGCGTACTTGGCGGTTTGGGCATTGCTACTACGAGTAGGTACTATTCCGCGCTACTATTATGATTTTAAACAGGATTTTTCGAATTTATTGTCTATTTATTTAGATCGGATTTTTTATGCTTATTTTTCTATTTTGAAATTTTTATTTTAATCTATTAATGATATAGATTAACGAATTTAAGGGAACGCCCTCTGTTATTTAACATACTGTATATTGTCGTCACATCTTTACTCTATTGTATGAAAGGCCTAAGCACCTGCCAGCTATAAATGCTGAGACTTTTTTTTTTTTAATGTTCGGTTGCCTTAACTTTTTATCATCACAGGTCAGCAGAATACCTATGGAAGGAAAAAAAAATGTTTTTAAATAATGATTCTACGTTTAAAATCACTCTAGATTTCATTTACAATGCCCTATAGGTGATAAGCATTATATAAAATGCCCGGACGACTTGATTATTTCAGTAGTTGTTATCACACTGCCCTCTCATACTGGGCATTTATTTAAATTCGAGGGCTTTTTTATAATGTCTCGCTCCATAACACATATAGGTATACCTTAACGTTCAACTCAGTTGACTAGATCTTCAGAATATCTACAAACACGTTGTAGAATTGAAGTTTCCTTGAACATTCACTACAATTTCAAAGATATTCTATCATTTTATAAAGGAACTGGCTGTCAAAGGCGTTTGTCTCTTCGTGACAAATTTTATTTTCATCGAGAAATTATTAAATGCTTCGACGATGGCTTGAAATAGAATTGGTTTGTTATAGCTGTGCTAACAATAAGTAAAAGAGAAAATATTTTTTAAACAAGCGATAACAAACTGAAAGTCTTAAACGTAATATCATTTTTACGTATATAATAAGCCCAAAAATTATTGTGTTATCTTATTTGGTTGAGGAGTTGCAATAGCCACATTCTGGGCATACGTACGGATCACACACACCCTTGGAAAAATACTTATAAAAAGTTGTATTATTTTATAAATTAACTACCTACATGATCCTATAATTTAAGTGCCTCCACAAATACATACTTTTCATTTCGGTTAAAAATGCACAGTTCCTATGGAAAAGTGATCAAAACCGCGGGCAGTATCTCGCTAACAATTCAAAGCAAAATATGTTTTGTGACGCAATTTCACTAAAGTTATGTAACATTAAAAACTTGGACTTTTTCTATGCCATTCAAGATCGGGAAGGACGTCGGGAGATACTGCCTTTTAGGACACGATACTACTCAAATATTTCCACGTGTCACATATGTTATATGTTTTGTTCGCATACAATAATTCATTCTAAACACGACTCGCTTTGGTTTTAAAGAACCGCGGATTGACAAAACGATAAGTAAATTCACAAAACATTAGATATTCTTGGCTTAGTGACTGAAACCTTACGGCTGATTCATACTCAGAATGAGAAACTGGTGATGTTTCCTGGTTCCTTATTGTGAAAGCTCACTTGTGCAGAAAACGATTGATAGAAATTACTGAGAATAATATTACACCATTTAAGTTAGTCTTTTTTAAGTTTAGTTGTTAAATTAATATGGAGGAAACCTGTGTACACCTGTGTGTGTGTAATGTGTCAACAAATACAGGAAGAGCAAACCACTGATGGAAACAAACAAGTTTTTTGCTATTATTAACAACAGCAAACCCTCTCTACTAAAAACCTGTTCCTAATAATTCGCTGTGATATTTATTTCCAGGCACGTTGGAAAATCAATTCAATACACAGAGAAGGTGTTGGCCTTTTTTAACGCAAGCAATTTTAAACTCTTTTCGACTAAAACCCATCCGTATTTCTCCAAATGTCTTTTGCGTTCCAGGGCCACGGTGACTCTTTCGAACAAATTTCGCAAGCTCTAGCCCCGCCTACTATGCTGACATCTCTTTTAGGCGAGCGTGGAACACAACGCGCCGTCAACCCGGGCCTGGTTCTTCACCATCCGCAGGCCAGCACCTACGCGCGGTGGTCGAGAATAACTGACGCGCTGTAACCTCCGAAGGAAGTGCTGACGTACTTCAGTCATTTCACACTCGATGGCATTCTATGAAAAAAAAAAGAAACGCTACAATGACATAACACATAAGTGGACATGTGCCTTTACAATGCTTTATTCATGCAGAATCATTTTATCTTAGTTTTCTTTGAAAAGGGAAGCGTCTAGAATGCTGAAATAGGATCAAGTCGGGACGATTCGCGATTTTGTGAGGATAGAAAGAAATATTTATGACCGAAATATTTATAATAGTTAAGCGGTTGCTAGCGCTACTGTTTAGGTCTTTTTTTCTGGATGGGAAATCATCAAATGACTTCCCATCCAGCTACCTTCCGCTCTTCGTGGAGCGGAAGGGAGTGTCAGACTCTTACAGACTAAAACCCTCTCCTGCGCGCGTCCTGTCTCCTCTTTCGCTAGCATTACTGTTTCGCATAAGGAGGTGACGCTTCCCATGCCTCCTCGCTCCGGACCATGGATTGAACCAGGGCCTGATGCGAGAGGTCACCGCCGCCGATTGCCTTGCCCAGGACACGGCATTGCTCCGCCCAAGCAGGGCAAACCTCCACAGTATGTTCCACTGTGTCCTGCGGGCGGTCAACACAGTGTTGGCACCCGGACGTGTCCTCCCGCTGAATCCGAAACAGGTACCTCCCGAAACAGCCGCGTCAAGTGAGCACCTGCGTCAGGCGGAAGGTGAGGACGCCGTGCCGCTTCTCTAACCACTCCTCAAAGAGGGAACTTATAGTCACAATGGTGCCCAACTCTTTAGGCCTGAGTTTGATTTCCAGGTTGCACAAAGTTTTTCCATCTGGTATTTCTCAGTAAAAGCCAGTACATGGGACTTAAATAGAACTGGCGGAGTTCTAATAGATGTCTACCCAATTTTACAACCCAGTTTAAATGGAACTAGTGAAGGTTCATGACAGTTTTTGGCATCGAAATTTAGTGTAAGTTTTGAGCGCAGATGAACTAGTAAAATCATAGTGATATTTTGAACTATATTTAATCAAATAAGGCTCACAATATCCTATTTATTCTGAATACCGAAAACACAACTCCGAAAAAAAGCTTCTCCAAAGTTAAGCAAAAATTCCTAATCAGAAACATCTTGACCTTTCAGTTAAAAATAAAATCATATCAGCGTGGCGACCCTTGGACGAATACTTGACCTTTTTTAAACTAATCGGCGTCACGATTGGATTAGCAAACGCCTTGAGGGTGTGATTTGGCTATTATCTTCTCAATTCAATTGCTTTTAGGGTTGTCGAAGAATCTAGTCCCATTAAAACTTTTTTTTTACAGGAATCATAGTACATGGTCTCCCTTTAAGGTGTATCGTGTATCAAGACTGGAATTTTGTTTTTTAATTTTTGACAGTGTTTTGTCAACAGTTTTGCCCGCGTGAAAGTCAAGAAACTGCCATGTTCTCAAAGTTACAGCTTCTTGGCAAAATTGATAACAATTGCTAAAACGATTTAGGCGTAAAAACGTAACAAACAATCAGACGCCCGGAGTTACTTTCACATTTATAATATTAGTTTTAATGAGTGTCTATGTCGCAGGTTTTTCATAAAATGGTGTTTTCAAAAAAACCGGTAGCTGACACATTTTTAACTCAATTTCATCATAAACCTGAAACAATCCAGATTTTTTAACAAAAACCTGTATTAGTTTGGGTTTATGATCAATCTACCCTTCCGCTTCTTCAGTCACAAAACACAACTCAGACGGGCAACTTCTGCAAAAATCCTACTGCAAAAACCCAGCAACATTTTTCCCGACCAAGGAATCAGGAAAATAATCAAAACATAAGTTTCGTCTCTTCATCTTGGTCATAATTATTACGTTGGCAGATTACCGTCAAGTTACTACCGAATAGCATGGTTGATCTTCTGATCTCAAGTGGGCAACCCTGATGGCACCGTTCGCTTTTAGGTTAATATCTTTCAAACAAAAGGTATTGACTTTTAATTAAATCTCTCATAACTAAATTACTGGTTCTTGAAATAAGGTAGATAAGAGGCTTTGAGAACAAATAGCTTTTACTTTAGCTTTTAACTTATTTTAAGCTTTGATCAGTTTAATAGAGCTTTTAAAGAATTATCATCCATGTTATGTTTGGAAGCTGATCATGAAATCGCAGCAAATAAAACTCGAACTCAAACTCAAAGCATTTATTTCAATGAAACCCTTTACAGGAACTTTTGAATTGTCAAGTCGAAAGAGGCGAAGCTATCTGCACGTTCCAAAGCGTAGATCTCTATGGAGAAGAACGTGCAAGAAACTCCACGGACGCTCTTTTAAATCAATAAATTGTTACCTAGTTGTGGGTATATTGTTCTTCTTGATATTATTAGAATAGACTACAAAACAAGGGCCTTGCCGTATATTCTGAGCAGAGGTTTCTGCTGTACTGTAATAACCTACTATAAACATATACATGAATTTATGCTTCCGAGTGAGTGTTTTATAACAAAAGCTTCTGAAATGACGTTTTTATTTTTGTCACGCAAATGTCGTTTATACTGCATGGCACAAATTTACTATGGCGTGACTAGAAAGTGATGACGCGCACGAGTACTGCTATAGCAGATTTTAGTAACGCATCGCTGTCTTTTCTTGAAATTCTTAAAAAATAACTTGATTTCGAGAAATATTAGAAAGGCGGTGTTACCTGTTGTCCTAAAATCACGGACCGCCAATTTTTTGAGCAAACGGTGACTCCAGTGACATACTTGGTTTGTATGGAAGGCTTGACAATGTAGCCGTGGCAAATAAAACTTAGAACAATCAAAAATATTATTTCAGTTCGTATAAAATATTCACAAGTCAGGCGGAAGGTGAGGTTGCCGTGGCATCTCTCCTCAAAGAGGGGACTTATCGCCACAATGGTAGCAGTGCTGCAACAGTCGCTGTCTCTATACCACCGTGGGATCCTGCTGGAACTCCGTCTGCTGTGCAGTGATTTCCCGCGGCAGCAGAGTTTCACCCCCGTGTAAAGACTCCACGCCCAACGCTTAAACGTGCGTGAGGGCTCTCGCCTCCAGATGCCATGGCAGCAATCCGGCAAGGAGGATCCAATCATTACATAACTTAGAATAAAAATTATACCATCCAATGCTTAGGTATTGTCACTTTCTTTGATGTCACTTTTATACATGATTAGATTTAACATATGTACATATATTGGAGGTCATTGTACCCATCATTAAGAACAACTTTTATTATCGGAACAAACCTGAAATCACAAAAAAAAAGTCAGCTGTTCCCTACATTTTGATGAGTTATACGAACATAAATGTAGGGAACAGCTGTTTTTTTTTTCGCGATTTCAGGTTTGGTCCCATATTAAAAGTTGTTCATAATGATGAGTACAATGACCTCTTAAAAGGTTGTTGGTGTTTTTCAAATAACGACACAGTATAAACTTTATATATGTTTACGTTTTATAGTCCGTCGATGTTTAATTTTCGATATTTGTCATGGTTTTGAATATTGACATATTACCTATATGTACTAAATTTTTGTCGTTCAAAAATATACCCAAGCTAAACCCAATTAGTGACCATGTAATGGCTACGTAATTAAATATTTAAACTTAAATGACAAAACATTGTCATTTATTATGCTTAGCACACAAATTGGCGACTTCCCCCAGTTCCATTTGAAAATCAGCCCACGTAAAATTCTTTTTAAAAAGTTAATTCCAAAGTATCATTTTTCAACGTAAACCGGGCTATGCGGCTGTTAGGTACAATCGCTAATACAAATGGCAAAGGATTTGCTGGAAAAATAGCCTCGCAATCGTACAAATGTGTCTGCAATGGACTAGCATAGTGTTAGCGTGGCATTGGTCTATGCATTGAAATGTATCTATACTAATATTATAAAGCTAAGGAGTTTGTTTGTTTGTTTGTTTGAACGCGCTAATCTCAGGAACTACTGGTCCGATTTGAAAAATCTTTCAGTGTTAGATAGCCCATTTATCGAGGAAGGCTATAGGCTATATTTTATCCCCATATTCCCACGGGAACGGGAACTACGCGGGTGAAACCGCGAGGCGCTGCTAGTTTTGATATATAACTTTACCCGTCACTTCGTTTGCAAACTCTATAAAGTTCCAATCGGTTGGGCGCCCAGCTTATTTTTAAAATATTTTTCTGCGCTTCGCGTTTCATCACAACCTCACCTGATCGAAAGCGATGATGTGGTCCACAAAGGAGCACGATTGCGTAGGATTAACCTGTTCTAGCGAAGGAGGAGGCGGAACGCGTGCGAGAGAGGGAAACCTCACGCCCCAGCCGCCGCAACAGAAGACGCCCCGGGCATCGGGAAACGCAGGGCGATTCCCGGCCACCGTAGGCGCGGGCCTGCGGATGGCGAGCTATGGGTAGCTCGCCGTCCGATAGCAACCAGGCCCGAGTCGACGGCGCGTAGTATTCCACGCGCACCTCATAGAGCCGTCAGCAACGAAGACGGGGCCCCATAGGGTCAGTGCCTGCTAGGGTTGCGGAATTTGTTCGAAAGAGTCACCGCGGCCCTGGAACGGAAAGGGCACAAGAAGGATCACGGGTGGGTTTTAGTCAGTAAGAATCTGACACTCCCTTCCGCTCTGCCCAGAGTGGCGGGAGAAGTCATTTGATGATTTCCATCCAAAAAAAAAGGATTAACCTGTTCACACTTGACTTCAAGACTCCGAGGTTATAGCCATTAGGAAACACAGACTTCGCTGTGAATTCCACACTTTAGCTTTACATACAACTAGCTTCTGTCCGCGGCTTCGTCCCCGTGGAATCCCCGATTTTAAAACATTCTTTATCGCTGCTCCGCTCCTATTGGCTTAAGCGTGATGATATATAGCCTAAAGCCTTCCTCGATAAATGGTCTATTCAACCCAAAAAGAATTTTTCAATTCGAACCAGTACTTCCTGAGATTAGCGCGTTCAAACAAACAAACAAAATCTTCAGCTTTATAATATTAGTATAGATTAATGAATTCCCGAAACATTTCGTATCTCATAACGGAACGAGTTTGGCGAATCCAATTGTGTAATACTGACGGCCAAGCCTGGAAACATAACTGATAAAATACTCGGAAACATGGTGTCGATGTTCAAGGCTTCGACGCTTTGACTCAACCTGGAGGTAGACCTCCAAAACACGACTTGGCAATGTGGGGTTTTATAGATCTATCTGAAACCAATGCAATGAGTCATGTTTTACACGCAAAAACTGGTATGCTCTAAGCGCCCATACAGATGCATGCAGCCAGCCAAATTTTTGCAACTGATGCAACAAACGTAGCCACCGACTGGGCTCAAATAAAATAGAAGCTAACCATAGCCTCGAGAACAAAATCACGAGTGTTGCTTTCAAATGCTTCGTATTATTCGTTGTTTGAAAATGTACAAATTATTTTATTATTGAGCGGTTGAATAAAATTATTAGTCTTACTGGTTTCAATGATAATTTATAAATGGCTTACTCACACAATCCTTCAATAAAATAAATATGGAAATCTTTTGATTTATTTTAATGAAAATGGAAATAATAAACACTATATTAAAAACACAAATCTACCCATGCGTAGTCAAAAATTGCTTGATCTAGTCCTTTTTCAAAACAGTCAACAAAGCCAGCATCCGCTCCAAAGATCAAACAGGAACCAATTTTGAATTTCACAATCATTTCAACTAACGTCGTTGAAAACTGGTTGAAAATCGTCGAACATTTGAAAGAAAAATGCTCTCTCCGTTTTGTATGGCAATATTATAGGGTGGCCAACTTGAAATTTATTTTTTTTATTTATAAAAAATAACTTAAGTGATCAGGCTTTCCAATTTTGTGTCATACATTAAATATTATTTGACGATTTTTCCCGAATTTCTAACAATTGTTACAACTTTTGCAACTGCTTTTTATTTATTAAAACTTATGCACTAGTATAAAAAAGACTATACAAAGGTGGGCTTATGCCATAGGCATTTTCTCCAAGTCGACCATAGGGCAGTGCAGAGACAACATGTCAGGTGCAACTTAAAACAAAGACAAACGGAGAGGGAAAAAATACAATCATAAATACATAGACACATACATAATATAAATAAAATTATCATGATTTACATGAAATTGCATAACTTGTTAGCAAAGTCACGAAAATTCTAGTATTATTTTAATTTTTAAAATAAACCCACTGAAAAAAAGTCACCCATGATGATATAATCTCTTAACAAAATGGAAAGATTCTACGAACTTCAAATCCCCTCAACCAGAGGCTTGAGGGGGCTTTGAAGTTCGTATAGCACCTACCTACTAAATCCGCGCGCACAAAGTCAGACACTGAAAAAAAAAGTCACCCATGATGATATGATCTCTTAACAAAATCGAAAAACTCTACGAACTTTAAAACCTCTCAACCAGAAGCTTGAGAGAGCTTTGAAGTTCGTATAGCACCTCCCTACTAAATCCGCGCGCACAAAGTCGCGGGCGAAGTGAAAAATCATAGAAACTATCATATACTTCCGAGCTGGCCACCCTGTAACACCCTATTGTTCTTACTCCTTATTGACGTAGTTCCCGACTGTACCTTCTAGCAATTTGTCCCAATGAGGAGTTAGCCCAATATTTGAACAAACTTTTCTGTTCTACTTTGTGAGGACGATTTCGTGCGAGTTTATTTTTTGAAGCAGAATGTTTTGTACTTGATGGTACTTGAAATAAATTAGATGTGTGAAATGTGTCTTGAGAGGTTTCTAATAACATTTCATACATATACTAGCTTCTGCCCGCGACTTCGTCCGCGTGGAATAGTTACTTTACTCCCGTTTTGAAACTCTCAGCCCGATCGGTTTAAAATTGACAAAGATTCATACAATCTTTCATCCCCTATTTTATCCCCTTGGGGGTAGAATTAATCAAAATCCTTTCTTAGCGGATGCCTACATCATAACATCTACCTGCATGCCAAATTTCAGCCCGATCCGTTGAGTGGCTTGGGATGTGCGTTGATAGATCACTATGTCAGTCAGTCACTTCTGAGTTATATATATGTATTTAGATAATTATGTATACTGAAATTATCCTAGAAAAAATTGACATTCTATCAGCGATCACGATTCCAAAGTTCAATAATGTTTTGATACTACGTGAAATTTCAGTAGTGCTTGTCGATCCCATACATTTTAAACTTTATGACAATCCCATCTCTGATATAATGTTGTTGTTGTCGTATCATTTCTATTTTATTTATAGCAATGGTTCCGATGTCGACAATTCTTTGAAAAATGCGTGAGACCAAAGAAAACGTATTTTTTTTTAAATTTTGTTACCTAAAAACCTTGTTAATGAGTTCAAAGAGTTACATAAAAACAGATTAAAACAGTAATAGGTAAAGAGTATTTTTGCAATAAAACGGATAATCTATACTTATAATAAATCTGTAGAGAGGTCTATTCTGTACAGTGAATATATTTTCAAAATAACTATCAGGGGGTGATTAGTGATCGATACTGGTGCCAAAAATGCAATCAGTAAAATTTTTGTCTGTCTGTCTGTCTGTCTGTCTGTCTGTATGTTCTTTATAGAAACAAAAACTACTTGACCGATTTTAACGAAACTTGGTGCAATTATTCTTCATACTCCTGGGCAGGTTATAGTATACTTTTCATCACGCTACAATCAATAGGAGTAGAGCAGTGAAGAGAAATGTTGGGAAAACGGGAGAAGTTACTCCATTTTTTAAGCTTCCGTCGCGTGTGTAGCCTTAATGGTTAAAGTTACATAGAAATCATGTATTACGGAAATGTTTTATATAAAATTATCTAAAAAATATCCCACTACAGCATATGCCTATCTTTTATGGTTGACTCACAATAACACGTGTAACTCCCGATAGCTTAGCAGTTCGGAGCTTTCTGATTATATTTGTTTACTCTTACGTTTATAATACTCTCACTTATCCCTAATTATAAAAAGTTAACATTATTACCTATTCAATAAAAAAAGAATCATAGAAATCGGTATAGAAACACCAGACTTATACATGAATACAATAATAAGCCATCGCGCCGTCGCGCTTTAATACTGAATCATGCTTATTTTTGTGTAACTTTTGTTGCTATTTTATAAAATAGGTACTTATTAGTTATTTTGGTAATGTTTAAATATTCGTTCAAATTACAAATTATTAATAGTTTCAATTTTATTTCTCTTTAGGTGAAGTAGTAGTAGTAGAAGTAGGAGCACAGATTTTTAGATACCGATAGGTTAGTTTTGGCTAATTTATGTTCTGTTTTTTTAGTATTAAGTAGGTAATAGCGTAGATACTTTCATTAATTAGTAGTTATTTTATTAATTACTTATACGTAGTCATAGGTATTTATTTTTAAGTGAAGTAGGTATAGGTTATTATAATAATTATAATTTTGCACAGGCATTTCAGCTTTACTTTCATTTCTTTTTATGTTGTAAGTTGTACATATTTGACACAAACAAAGTGATCTATCAATGCACAGCCCAAACCACTGACAGGATCGGGCTGAAATTTGGCATGCAGGTAGATGTTATGACGTAGGCATCCGCTAAGAAAGGATTTTGATTAATTCTACCCCCAAGGGGATAAAATAGGGGATGAACGTTTGTATGAAACTTTGTCAATTTTAAACCGATCGGGCTGAGCGTTTCAAAATCGGGGGTAAAGTAACTATTCCACGCGGACGAAGTCGCTGGCAGAAGCTAGTTTATAACTATAATTTAAAAGTTGATAGGGGCTGGGATATTGATTCTCAATAGCAAGTCTTATAATATATTATAGTAGTTTTAACTATCTAGTTTTCCAATTGTTCACAAGATGTGCAAGAGATTCTCCATTAGTTAGGGGTCTGGATTTGTGGTTTGTGGCAACATACTATATTGTATAAAATATTAGGAGCCCGTCTTAGCATCGCACGGGAGAACATTTTTTTTATATAGCCTATATTACTCAAGGATAATGTTTGATATCGGTGCAGTAGTTTTTGAGTTTATTCGCTTCAAACATGAGAGCAGTGGTGGCCGAGTGGTAACGGCCCCGACTTACGAATTGTAGGTTGCGGGTTGAAACCCAGAAAGGCGTATTACTTTGTGTTATTAGTTTCATCACCACTGCTCTCAAAACATCGTGAGGAAACCGGCATGTCCTAGAACCAAAAATTCGAAGAAATGTGACAATCACCAACCCGCACTGGACCAGCGTGGTGGATTACGGCCCATGGAGAGGAGAGGGACTCTCCTAGAGAGGAGGCCTGTGTCTCAGCAGTGGGAACATTAAAAGGCTGATTATGCTTCAAACATACAAATCTTTCCTCTTGACAATATTATATAGCGTAGGTACACACACAAAATATTAGTGTGCTATTGGTAAATACACCACTGCCTGCCCTGTTTGGGGAGTACAGGCATGATGTGCCTGAAGCTTTAAAATTAGTTTACTATAAAGTTTCGACCTTATAAATTGGCTATCCACAACCCCCTAAGATCTAGTCGAGGGTCTTGATGAAACATTATTAATGCAACAAACTTCGAGAATCCTTGTATCGGTTAGCCAAATCTCGTCAAAGGACATTTGGGAAGATATTCATCCATGTTCGAACCTAAATGTACAGAATGACTTTAGCAACTTAATTACAAGGACAGTACTAAACTAACACTCTCTTTGCCTTAATTATCATACCTTTATACAGTGGACCATGTTGGTTTAGGTCCCCACACAGTGGATGATAATTAGTGAATGGACCCTGTTGATTGTGAACAAATTATGTCGGAAGAATGAAAAGGTCGACCTAATTGCTGTGTGGCGCAAAAATCGAGAAAATGAAATTAGTAATGTGTCCTGTGGTGGTATAATTAATGACAGTATTGTAATTTTGTGTTTTTGTAATGCGATTTAATTTAATATTATAAGTACACAAATGTTATACTCAATGTATAATGAAATAAATTAATTTTAATTTAATTTAATATGGTATAAAATGCAATACAATAGAAGGTAATTTGAGATTTCTTTCAACGACAAAAAGTTCTCTTCATTTTTTTGAAAAGGTGTTTTTTTTTATTTGTTTGCTTGCTGCCCTTAAAATACTGATCGTTTTTTTTTTGGATGGGAAATCATCAAATGACTTCTCCCACTCTGGGCGGAGCGGAAGGGAGTGTCAGACTCTTACTGACTAAAACCCACCCGTGTTCATTCTTGTGCCCTTTGCGTTCCAGGGCCGCGGTGACTCTTTCGAACAAATTCCGCAACCCTAGCAGGCACAAAATTACTGATCCTAACGCAAAAATTCTTTCACTGACAGAAAGTAACTTTTTATCCCAATAAAATCACGGTGCCAGTGGGTATGCGACCCCTTCCCTCTTAATAACAAATATCTTTTCTGGCAACATTTTAGACATCATAAACAAATTCAAACTGAAACCTCATTTTCCTTCGCACAAAACACTATCGGACAGTAATCCATCCTTATTGCTGCCATCTTTACTTTTTTTTACACAAAATGGCGGATCCACAGACAATATACAGCCGTTTTTGTTTTATTAGTTCTCGAATCGTCTCCTAAATTACTAGTAGAAGCTATTTAGGGAGCGTTTTTGTTTTATAGTGACGTAAATTGAATTTTACTATGTTTTATGTTAGGATTGATTGAATCCAAGCTTTAAATAAGCAGCAGTTATAGGAAGAAGTGACTGTGTTATAGTTGTAGTTTACTTCTAAACTGGAAGTGCAGATGACTTGAAAGATTAATAAACTATAAGGATGTCTTTTCCAGAAGTCGACTCCAGAAACACGGCAGGTCCGGAAAAAAGGTAGATTGCTGAAAGTCGCAATAATTTCACAGATACAGGATGCATAGGATTTGTCGTTTTGGCGATACTTTGTAAAGGCCGTTGTCCAAAACAATTATTCTAATTCAGAAATTTAAACGACAGCCTTGTAAATCAAGCAAACTTCGAGACCTAGAAGTACCTAAATGTTATGGAGATGCTGTTAACCTTTGAAGAGCAAGCGTGATGTTTTATTATGCCCTGGTGATAATGATGAAGTTGAAAACAGCTTACTTTTTTATTACCTTGCATGCTGCCTTTTACCAACAGGTGCTTTATAGAGTTATAGGAGATACTAAAAAAATCACCCAAAAAAAATCGTTTGAGCCATTTGATAGTGGGGTTAAAATTCTTGGACCGTGGAGTCCAAGTGCTCATGCGTTAAGCGTTATTTAAAGAACTTGCTGTACGTTTAGTTGACACTTCACGTGACCCAAGGGCTGGCTTTTACTTCGGACAGAGGATAAGAATTGCCAGACAATGTGGCAATGTCGCCAGTCTATTGGGTTCACTCCTAGTCGGACGAGTTTTTGGAACGAAGTTCCTTATCGCGCGTTGTGAAAGGGGGCTAGACGGAAAAAAATCATACGAAAAGTTGTAACGACACTTTTCAACCGACTTCTAAAAAAGGAGGAAGTTCTCAATCCGGATGTTTGTATTTTTGTGTCACGATTTGGATGAAAGGGGTCAAGCAGCTGTTATTGAGGTCACGATTTGGATATTTTTAATACAATTATATAAAAATTTATAAAAAAAAATTATATAAAAATACAATTATACAAAACATAAGTGCAGAGAGATCAGATGAATGTAGTGAGACTGATCAATTACCTAAAACTTTAAATCATCATTCAGATGCGTAAGTATGATTTTTCAAGACAACACAAGACAAGAACTTCTTTTCATCCGGGTGTCCCTTGACACATCACAAGTTTTTATGTATTTTTTTTAGTTTTGGAGGATTTTAGTTTATTTTTAAGTTAAGTGTATATATAGTTAGCTGTAATGTTTATTGATTAGTGGTATGTACATACAAAATAAATATAGTCAGTTAAATTACATCCAAAAATGTTACTGTTGTATTATAAATAAATGAACTACTTATTTACTGTCCTCAGCACCCTTTCCAATTACTTTACAGGAGTGTCGTGGGAGAACTTCATTTGTTTGATGGGTTCGCCCCAAACTTTGCTGAACATAATGTGTATATAAGCGTGTCGATGTTTTAAAAAAAAAAAAAAAAATTGATTGAGTCAGGCGTTACTTTGCGGAAATCCATTTTAACTTTGAAAATGAAAACAAGATATCTAGTTTTAATTTCCGCGAATATTAGTGGGTTGCAGGTATGCACCTCCCTCCCGCCCGCTATATTATGCACATGCAAGATTACTAGGCAAATGCAAGGATTCTAAGCCCATGCAGGAAGGCAATGCAAAACCCAACACCATCACCGACACGTGTTTCGCCTCTCCACGAGGCATCCTCAGGGGACGTGTCGACTCGCTGACACGTCCCCTGACTGTCCCCTGTAATCTTGCATGTGCATAATATAGCGGGCGGGAGGGAGGTGCATACCTGCAACCCACTAATATTCGCGGAAATTAAAACTAGATATCTTGTTTTCATTTTCAAAGTGTCGATGTTTTATTTCGTGTCTCTTTTTTGCGCTATTGTGTAGGCGTTACATTTTAGACATTGCAGTACATAAATAAAATAGAATCTAGAACATTTTTAGATATTTTACTTATTTGTATTCATTATTACCGTCATATACAGGCGTTTAACAGCCATCATGAATAGTCTTAAACCCGAAGAAACGAGACGTAATAAATAAAATACAATTCACAATGAAAATAAGATTTAATATTATATTTGAAGAATTCAAATACATTTTAAATCTTGTTTTCATACAGCGAAAGCAATAAACATTATTAAGCGTAAAAATGAATTTCCAACAAATAAAATTTTCAGGCTACTCTGCGAATAATCTGCAGACAGACATTTTGATACGTTATTCAACTCTTATTTTACCATTTTCTTAGTTATTTAAAAAGTTTATAAACGGTACGAAAATGAAAATGAAAGATTTTTTTCGGGTAGGTGAAGTTCCTTTTTTCTCTGTACATACATGAAAAAAAATGTCATTATGCGGGTATGTATGTATGTACATAGATATTATTGCGGTCCCAAGCTGGGCGCCAATAAGTTTTATCCGTCAGCACTTACGCTCTGTTTTTTATTGCCTCAAATTTATTTAAAACCTAAAGTGAAAAAAGATACTTATTGAATGGTTTCTACTTCTTTATAAATAAATTAGTCCCAAGAAATAGTACAGCGTCTCTTAAGAGATCAGCAGTTAACAAATGTAAAACCTAACTCTTATAAAATGTATAGAATTCAGAATGAGTAATTCTGCGCCAACTGATAGTTACATTTTGTATTTTTTACATAAATTGAGCTAGCTAAGATAACTTCGAGTAATTTGTGTTGCTGGCAGTGTAAACTGGAGTGGATTATAAAAAAAAACATAATATTGCTATAAATAAGTTATGAGAAACTTAATGAACAGAACAGAACATAAAGACTTCATGAATTTGTGTGAAAGACCAAAACTGAAGTAATATATGGACAGTTTACGCTTCAATCATCATAACAAATGCAATTTAGTCTAAATATATTTGATATTTTCAAATAAATACAGTTATTGGGTTATTTGTTGTATCATATATTGTCATACCCGAGCATATTTACTTAGAGTCCCATTTGGGCGCCAATATTTTTTATGACGAATGATTCGCAATGTACTGGTAAAAGTAGCTTTTGAGAATGTGAAGAAAAATAAAATTAAACATATTTAGTATCTATATTGCCTTACCTTAGACTCCTACGATATTGGAATCAACTTTATCGGTATTAAAATCATAAAAATAAATTATATCTATAGTTAACATGGATAAAGTAAGTAAGTCGTTATCGTATGAGCGTTGATTAAGAAATCCACGAAATAAAATAAGTATTTGATCGATAAAATCCAATTTGGAATTCGACATTGAAATCTACAATTCCAAATTGGATTTTATCGTCCCACATATTATTTTCATAGGTATCCTACTAATATTATTATGTAAACGCGAATGTTTGTAAGTATTGACGGACGGATGGATGTTTGTTACTCTTTCACTCAAAAACTACTGAACGGCTTCGGATGAAATTTGGTACACAGATGGTTTACAACCAGTATTAACATATAGGATAATTTTACACCGATATTCCCATGGGATCGAAGCTTATGTGGGTGAAACCGCGGGGCGCTGCAGAAGTATCAGAGCAATGCATAAAACTTCAATTTTATGTTCTCATATTATCTTGACCGCAGCTTAAATACATTCGTCAGCACCGAGGACGGGGCCCCATAGGTTCGGTGCCTGCTAGGGTTGCGGAATTTGTTCGAAAGAGTTACCGCGGCCCTGGAACGCATAGGGCACAAGAAGGATCACGGGTGGGTTTTAGTCAGTAAAAGTCTGACACTCCCTACCGCTCCACCCAGGGCGAGAGGGGTCATTTGATGATTTCCCATCCAGAAAAAAAAAAAAAAAAAGCTTAAATACATTGCTGCAAAATTAAATTACTGGACAGCGGGAATAACGTTGAATGCCAAATTTGTTCAGCTCTGGTTTACCGTAAACTTCATGCCTTGAAATTTTATAGTGGGTAGTGGAATGTTTTATTCATTTTCACGTTGTAAACTCTTAAAAACAAAGTAAATGCGCTTAGATTGTATTTGCCAACATAAATGCTGTTTGTTCGTAAGTTCATCAGTGAAGACAGACATGGAATTAAAAAAAAGAAATATGCCAAAAAAGTGAAAATGGAATAGTACACTATTAATAGTTTAAGCTATTCATTTACTTATCATTTTCTGTCCCTACTATATATTAGGGGGTGGGAATAATAAGGGGCTTGTTTTGTAGTATTTATTTGGTGAACCATATATAGTGATCATAACACTTTGCACTGTTATGTAAGTTACCATCCCCATCTTGTTGCTATTCCACCAATTCGCACCAAGCGTTTCCAATCGTCTTTTGTAATGCGCACAGCAAAGGAGGAGAGAGAGGAACTCTCTGCCAGCGTCTGTGTTTCCGAACGCATTCAACCCGAATCTCTTTAAAGTTAGAGTGACCAGATTTTTGAATGGGTAAGCTCATTCCATCGTAGACTTTGTCTCTGTCACCTGTGACCTAGACTACAGTCAAGAGCAAATCCATCTCACACGAAAAAGGTAAATCTTTATCTATTTACTACTAATTTTGATATGATTAGTGATTACGTGGGTTTACTCTCATTCCATACAAAGACAATTTTGAAAAACAATACTCCACTCTAGGAATTTCGCCTGTATCGTGGGTGCGTTTACAAACATTTATACTCACATGCACAAACACCCAGACCCGGAACAACTACTTCCATAGAAAGATCTTTCCATACAAAGCCAATTTATTTCTTGTATCCACATTGTATTTACGAATATCTTGTTTATTATCTTTTATGACCCGCAAAAGATTCAGTAGAATCAGCGTCTGGCATACGAACTGAACTATTTGGCACAGCTGCTACTAGGCTCAACAACATTACTTAGACGACTAGTTTCTTTTTTAAATTATATTATTCTGTCTTTGTATTTTCTGTGCCAAGTTAAAGTTTATTTTTTCTATCCTTTCTTTGTTTTTTAATTAAGATATTATTATCAAACTGCCTTTTGCTAAACAGAAATACAAGTGGAAAGCTGTTTTTTTTATTTTATAATATAGTTACGCAAACACGTTCTAAGGCCTCGACTACGTAGGCTCCTAAGCGCATGCTTGGAGAGGGGCCAGTTCCCACGCCGCTGGAAGACGGGGAAACTGGTCCTCATTGCGAAGCCAGGGCGCATCGTGCTGCTCGACGAGGTGGGAAAGCTCTTTGAAAGAGTCATTGCAAACCGCCTCGTTAAGCACTTGGTGAGAGTTGGGCCGGATCTGGCGGAGAACCAGTTTGGTTTCCGCGCGGGGCGCTCGACGGTGGACGCCATCATGCGCGTGAGAGCCCTCACGACGGGGGAGGCGATTTCCCGGGGCGGGGTGGTGGTGGCGGTGTCTCTTGACATCGCCAACGCGTTCAACACCCTGCCTTGGAGTTGCATCGGGGAGGCACTCCGGTATCACCGAGTGCCAACCTACCTCTGTCTCGTGGTCGAGGACTACCTGACGGATAGAGCCGTCATCTACCCCGGTCACCGGGGAGAGTGGAATCGGCGAGAAATGTCGTGCGGTGTTCCACAGGGTTCGGTTCTGGGGCCGCTCCTGTGGGACATCGGTTACGACTGGGTGCTGCGCGGCGACCTCCCTTGCGGCGTCAGTGTTGTTTGCTACGCTGACGACACGCTGGTTCTGGCGCAGGGGGGGTCGCACCAGGCGGCGATCGACCTGATGACACGCGGGGTCGCAGCAGTCGTTGGGAGGATCCGGCAACTGGGTCTCGAGGTGGCCCTACACAAGTCCGAGGTCATGAGTTTTCACGGCCCTCGGAACCGGCCACCATCGGGATCCCAGATAACGGTGGGAGGGGTTTGCATCGGCGTCGGGTCGACGATGAGCTACTTGGGTCTCGTTCTCGACAGCCGGTGGAACTTCGCGGAGCACTTCCGCCGTTTGGCTCCCAAACTGGGGCGGGCCGGGGCTGCACTCAAGCGGCTCTTGCCCAACCTAGGGGGACCAAACGCCTCCTGCCGGAGGCTGAACGCGGGGATCGTGCGGTCCATGGCCCTTTACGGGGCCCCGGTGTGGGCGCTGTCGCTGAGGCGACTGCCAGCGCGCCACATGGTAGCGTCCCAGAGGGTCATGGCCATCCGGCTGATCCGGGGATACCGCACGGTCTCCGGCGAGGCGGCGAATCTCCTTGCCGGATTGCTGCCGTGGGATCTTGAGGCGAGCGCTCTCGCGCACGTCTACGCGTTGCGCGTGGAGGCGCTAAGCCGGGGTGAAACTCTGCTGCCGCGGCAAATTGCTGCGCAGCGGACGGAGCTCCGGCGGGATCTCACGGAGGTGTGGAGACACCGACTTCTGCAACCCAGCGCTGGGCACGCCGCCATTGCGGCGGTAAGTCCCCTCTTTGAGGAGTGGCTGGAGAGACGCCACGGCGTCCTCACCTTCCGCCTGACGCAGGTGCTCACCGGACATGGCTGTTTCGGGAGGTACCTGTGTCGGATCCAGCGGGAGGACACGTCCGGGAGTCATCACTGTGTGGATCGCCCGGAGGACACGGTGGAGCATACGGTGGAGGTCTGCCCTGCTTGGACGGAGCAACGCCGTGTCCTCGTGGAGGCGATCGGCGGCGGCGACCTCTCGCGGCCGGCCCTGGTTCAAGCCATGGTCCGGAGCGAGGAGGCATGGGAAGCGGTCGCCTCCTTCTGCGAAGCAGTAATGCTAGGGAAGGAGGAGGCGGAGCGCGTGCGAGAGAGGGAAGCCCCTCGCTCCAGCCGCCGCAACAGGAGGAGACGCCCCGGGCGTCGGGAAACGCAGGGCGATTCCCGGCCACCGTAGGCGCGGGCCTGCGGATGGCGAGCTATGGGTGGCTCGCCGTCCGATAGCAACCAGGCCCGAGTCGACGGCGCGTCGTGTTCCACGCGCGCCTCAAAGAGCCGTCAGCAAAGAAGACGGGGCCCCATAGGGTCAGTGCCTGCTAGGGTTGCGGAATTTGTTCGAAAGAGTCACCGCGGCCCTGGAACGCAAAGAGCACAAGCAGGAACATGGGTGGGTTTTAGTCAATAAGAGTCTGACACTCCCTTCCGCTCCGCCCAGAGCGGGAGAAGTCATTTGATGGTTTCCCATCCAAAAAATAAAAAGGGCTTCCTAAACAAGTTCATGATTAAGAAAGACAAATCATTTCCACTCAAAGTAGAAGATAGCCCACTTACTTTGCACCACGGGAAACCAAAGAGAATAATTTAATCCAAGTAACAATCTTAAGAGCGTATACCTACGCCGTACGGCATTTTAATACAAATTTGTAAGTCCTTATTTTCGATAAATAGTGTTACAGTTAAATTAGACCCATTTTAAATTTTATATACTAGTATACATTTCCAGTTATCTTTTTTTTAAATAAGTCATTTCGTAAATGTTTTTAACTAACTTTTTAGACCAATGTATCCTGCTTATATTGTGAAGTTTCATTAAAACCAGTTTAGTCATTTCGCAAAATAGTGGCTTAAAAATTTGTATTAAATGCCATACTGCGTACACGCTCTTAATACGTAAAAATGTAGACATCCTTGTCTTTCCTCGAACGTCCGTGCCATATTTCTTTAAAGAGAAACTAAAGTAATTTGTGCTAAGTCTTTTATCTCGCAAGAAACTTAGAAATTATTTTGTGTGTGTGTTTTCAGGAGACCAAGCAAGCGAGAATACGGAACAGCACACGTAAACACGTGTGCATTCCCGTATTATCGCTTGCTTGAGCACAGGTAATATTGGGGTCGTAATGGTTACGTGTTTTGAAGTGTTCTTGTTTCCTATATTTTATTTTATGTTTCTGTAACCCTACAAAGATAATCATATTTCATTTTTAATATTTATTCACTGATAACGTACATAAAAAAATTTAGGTAATAAATACGCTTGAAAAGAAAATCGCAACCGCTACGACTTCATTTTCTGTGGAAAATTAAAAAAGAAATCATTTTTAGGGTTCCGTAACCAATTGGCAAAAAACGGAACCCTTATGGATTCGTCATGTCCATCCGTATGTCACAGCCGTTTTACTCGGAGATTATTCAAGCTCCATAAATTAAAATTGGCAGGTAGGTGCAATCTGTTAACCGCTATTTAATAATGATGTAATATTAAGGGAAAAAAATATATAAATAATATTAGGGGTGGCACTCCATACATGTAACTGAGGAATGAAAAAGTAAATTCCAACAAACATAATCGTGTGGGGTATCATTGGATAGTTCTTTCAAAATGAAATAGAGGTTATTAGAAGGTTTTTTATTTAAGGCAATTGTTTTTGAGATATGTGCTTCCGAATACGTAAAAAATGTTGTGTTTCCCCCTCTAACTTTTAAACTATGAAGTTGAAAACTCAAAAAAAATTTGAGCAAATAGAACTTCACAGACACTTCCAACGAAAAATAGTTGAACATCACAGCTTATACAATTTTAGAGATATGAGATTTTAACAGTAAACTACGGAACCCTTCACTATGCGTGGTCCGACACACACTTGACCGGTTTTTTAATTCCTCCAACATCTATATGCATCTTTTCTTTGGCCCCTCTCTCCATCCAGCCACATTTAAATTAATACCTAAATCTTTTAGGTAGAGTAATGTGTCTGCTGCTGGATACCTTTTAAGTTAATATCATATTTCTTAATCCTCAGCCAAAAAAGAGATTACAGTTTTTATTTACAAACAATGAAAACCCAACATTAATTTCTGTCTTCCTTTATTTTTCAGACAGTTAACAAAGAAAAAAACAATGATCCTTGTAACACAATACACTCGTAACATCAAAAGTTGTTTGTAAACTAAGGCAAAGCAATGTATCGCGTGAATGTATCTCCTTGCTATGTTGTTTCGGCCAGGCGTTATCGATGATATAGGGTTTTTATATCCCTTTGTTTTTGGTTTTAATGACTCTTTATTCATGTGAGATATAGAACAAAGGGATGTTTTGATGGATGATAGATTTGGGTGCTAGTGAATTGGACTTACGATTTAATTGTAGGTACATATATGATTCACGTTGAAAGCTTCATTGTTTCTTTGGTCTTCCCTAACCCTTATAACCTTCTATTTTTTTTTCATTCCTCTACTTCCCTTGTTCACACTATGATGACTCCGTCTTTGATCATCATCATCAACATATCGGCCGAAAGACGTCCACTGCTGGACATAGGTCTCCTCAAAGTTTCACCACAACAATCGGTCTTGTGCGTCTCGCATCTATCAGCTACCCGTGATCCTCACTAGTTCACCGGTCCATCTTGTAAGAGGTCTTCCAATGCTGCATCTTCCAGTACGCGGTCGCCACTCCAGAACTTCTCGATCCCATAGACCATCTGTTCAGCTGATCATCTATTTTGGTGTTTGAAATCATCATATTCCCCCTTTTCCTTCCTATCAGACTCCTCCCGCTTTAGGGGGAGCGGAAGGGAGTATCAGAGTCTTACTGACTAAAGTCAAACTGTATTCCTTCAAATTGCCTTTTGCGTTCCAGGGCCGCGGTAACTATTTAAGGCGGTAAGATTTCTAGTTGTTAACTATTCAAATGCTTGTCTGTCCTTTGGAAAATGAATAAAATCTTTATTTTCTATAAAACAAAAATAAAAAATAAAATAAACATATTCAGGCGTGACTAAAGTCATGTTTTTATGACAAAGTAAATTTTATGTTCCGCAATTTACACTGACAATATTAATAAACGTTACATTTTAGTTGGCAATAGCTCAGTGTGGTTTGGCGCTGGATCCCGTGGTTGTAAAACGTATATGACTTGGCTACACGTCAAAAGTGGATTGAATTGTTTTATTTTCTTTGATTGAATTTAATTTATCATACAGGATTTATACATGTTGTTGATTATTTATTAACTGTGTTAACTAATTGTTTTAGCGACATTTAAAGTACGAATTATCAAGTAATAATTTAATATTATGCTCTTCCGCTAGTATCGCAATTTTTCGAGCGAGTGGAATCATACATTATTTTGGTATGTACTGTAGATCCTTACATTTTTTTTTATTGTGAATTGGATTTTCTCTTGCTTCTAGTCTAGGTCACAGATGACAGAGACAATTCAACGATGGAATGAGCTTACCCAGAAGAAGATTGTTCACTCTAACTTTGAAGAGATTAGGGTTGGACGCGTTTGAAAGCACAGACGCAGGCAGAGAGTTCCAGTCCTTTGCTGTGCGCATTATAAAAGACGATTGAAAACGCTTGGTGCGAATTGGTGGAATAGCAACAGGGTAGGGATGGTAACCTACAGTGCGTCTAGATGTTTTATGGTAAAAGAGGGCCGGTGGGGGCCTGATTGCTCTGATTTCTCAGACTCTGTTTCTGATGTGATGTTGATTAGTCATTTCTTTGTGTTCCGCGATTACATCAGACGAGCTTGAGGTGTGAGTTCTGTTTTATCTGCTCCACTTCTTTGCACGTCTTTGGAAGGAACGCTAGATTAGAATCATTTGATTTTCACAGCGTAGTTTGGTTACTCTATTGGAAAATGGTTCAACAAAGCTAAGTTACAAATGTTTTACCTACACCTCTAGGTGTAGGTAAAACATTTGTATCTTGACTTCTTAACTACTCTGCTATATCTATATCACTACTTAACTGCTCTGCTATATTGTATATCACATCGGATCGGTTTTCGAAATAAAGAAAAGCAAGATGAAGAAAGAAAACTTTATATTACCATAGATGACGCACAAAAAATAAAATAAACGAACTTAAAAGAAAATAACGTTTCAATTAAAACTAAAAACAATGTCAGGACCGGACAACGACTACCACGAGTCTCTGGTCACACCACAGCAGACAAAACAGAACACATTTAAGCTTTTGTCTATCGCGTGACATCTGGCACCGATAGTCACAACATAATAACTGCAAACAATTAAATTAAAAGTAGACTGTTTACTTACTGTCAATCCGGACACTGTTGAATCCTTCCATCATTGCAAAACAACTTGAACCTGAAATCGCGAAAAAAAATCAACTGTTCCTTACATTTATGTTCGTAGAGATCAGCTGATGTTTTTTCGCGATTTCAGGTTTGGTCCCATAGTACAAGTTGTTCATAATGATGAGTACAATGACCCCTTAAGAGGTTGTTGGTGATTTTCAAATAACCCTGTATAAACACGTATTTGCGGTTTTGTAGCTCCGCTTAGCAACTCAACAAATCTCTGATGATAGACTAGCCTTGAGGTGAAAATACAATTTAGCAGTATGAATTTTAAATCACCGCGTGAATAATCAGCCTTATAACGTTCCCACTGCTGGGACACAGGCCTCCTCTCTAGAGGGAATGGACCGTAATCCACCACGCGGGCCCAGTGCGGGTTGGTGAATGTCACATGTCTTCGATTTTTTTGGTTCTAGGACATGCCGGTTTCCTCACGATGTTTTCCTTCACCGTTTTGAAAGCAGTGGTGATGAAATTAATTACACAAAGTAATGTGCCTAGCTGGGTTTGAACCCGCGACCTACAATTCGTAAATCGAGGCCGTTATTATTTGGCCATTAGTACTCACTTTTTGTCACCGCGTGCAAATAACAAAAATACCCGTTATTAATACTCGGACTAACTGAGATAATTTCTAATACTTATATTACCCATTCATTCCTACCACTGTGTACTCACGTATAGGTAGCAAGGACATTATAGTACTTAGTAAGCATATCACAAAAGATGAGTAATATAACTCATATTGTCTATAACACTGAGTTCTTTTTCTCTTGCGACTGGAAAGCGACGTTATATTTTCATTCGTTATGGTGTTCATCATCATCTGCCTTGCCTTTTCCCAACTGTATTAGGGTCGGCTCCCAGTAAAACCGGATTCATCTGAATACCAGTATTTTACGTGGAGCGGCTGCCCACCAGACCTCCACAACCCATTAACTTGGAAACACGGTACTTCTTGGCAAGACTGGAGTCAGATTTACTAGCGTCTGACAATCCGTAACAACTGCCAAAGATCTACAAATGACAGCCGGGACCAACGGCTTAGCGTGCTTTCCGAGGCACGGAGGAAACTCGGTATGTTGAGATGGTCACCCATCCACAGAACAAACATGGCAAGCGTTGCTTAACCTTGAAGATCGACCCGTGCGGCTGTTAGTCTTTAGCCACGAGCTCCTCGTTAACGTTATTTAAATAAATTTATTTGATTGAAATTTCAATGGTATTGGAGCAATGTATGTATGTATCTGATTCTTTCTTTGGTACAATCAGAAATCGTATAACGTAGAATAGTGCATTGTTTTTTTTTATCACGTCACCTGTTTTTACAATCCTGACCCATTTTACCAGCAAAATGTTCACATCATTTCACTGATGTTATTTTAAAGTTTCGCTGGTAATATTTTCTTGGAAAAAACTGAGTATTGCTCAAGAATTTTCATGAAAGAGTCCAAGAGTACAAATTACAATTATTTGAAGCGATGGTGAAATTAAAATGACTCATCAAACAATGACAAGATGTTTCAAGATGATAAAAATGTTTATAATTGCATTATGTTATTATCTATCTGTCATGTAGACAACCAAGATTAAGTCATTGACATCTTCTTAGGAAACTTGAAATCGTTTTGAATTAATGTCGTTGTAACGACACAGCAGAGAAGAAGGAGTTTTTAATCCACGAAATTATCCTTATATGACTGTACAAGTTTATTTGTTCTCCTATAATTTTTCCCCGACTGATTTTCAAGATTTCGAATTATAAAATTATTTTTTATAGCAATAGAAAAACCGGCCAAGTGCGCGTCGGACCACGCATGGCGAAGGGCTATCCAATGATACCCCACACGATTATGTTTGTTGGAATTTATTTTTTCATCCCTCAGTTACATGTATGGAGTGCCACCCCTAAAATTATTTTTTTCTATAATATTAAAGAATTATTGAATAGTGGTTAACAGGTTGCACCTGCCTACAAATTTTCATTTATGTAGCTTTAATAATCTCCGAGTAAAACGGCCGTGACTTACGGACGGACAGACAGACATGACGAATCCATAAGGGTTCAGTTTTGTGCTATTTGGCTACGGAACCCTAAAAAGCACCCTCGAGATTTAAAATAAAATTGCATAACATTTTTATTCTTTGAGTGTACAACTAAGTATCTTAGTTTAAACAGAGGCACGGTCGAATGACGCTTTCCGAATTTTGTGCCAAGAGTTCTCCATGCTTCGGAAAGCAAACTTAACTGTTTGACCTGACTGTCATTCAAGTTTTTTATTACTGTTACGGATGCCGGAAAATCTGTCATCTTACCTAAGGGCATCGTGTTAGCTAGTGACAGGGTTATGGTGTTTCTTTAGGCAGTCGCTCTATGTAAAATACTGGTATCTGATCCAGAGAGAGAGAGAGAGAGAGAAAGAGAGAGAGTGAAAGAGAGAGAGAAAGAGAGAGAAAGAGAGAGAGAAAGAGAGAGAGCGAAAGAGAGAGAGAGAAAGAGAGAGAGAGAGAGCAATCTAACTTCATACAGCCATCCCAAGTGTTATTGTAAGTGGGGCTTGGCAGATTGATTGACCGTAAACCCTTAACAAGTTTGTATACCCGATCAGTAAGTGCTTTGGTTTTTAACTCAAAGGCCCCATGAAACTGTTTCCTTAAACAATAAACGCAATAGTGTTAATATTAAACTGGCACACAAACAGTAATACAAACAAGCTTCCCATGAATTAGAGGCTAAGTGAGAATTATTAATGTGTTTTTTTTTCAATAGGGTGTTAACAATTTGTACCTAGTTATAGTTAATTTTTATAGGACTTGTAAGCAAAAAGCACTAGAAGCAACACGGATGTGTTTTAGTCAGTAAGAGTCTGACCTTTCCTTCCGCTCCGCCCAGAACTGAAGAAGTAATTTGATGATTTCCCATCCATAAAAAAAGAACCAAAATACTTGAAGAAAATATGAATGTGATAGAAACTTCCTACATGTGCAGAATGATAGAGTTAGGTACAAAAAGGATATTTTCGTTTGAGGCATGAATAGGCAATAGAAGTTATAGATTTAGATTTTGCAAATTATATTTACCTACCCCCGAAATAAACCTGAAAAATCAAGCACAAATCAAGACATAAAACAGCTACTTACTGGTATTTTATTGTAAAAAACCAAATTCCACTTTGGCTTAAACTTGCAACTATTAGACCGGTAGTACGAGGATTAGAAAAAAAAAATAAAGGAGGTCATATCCCCAAAACCGAAAATAACCCTGCAAACAGTCTAAAGTCAAAGTCAAATTCAAAACTTTTATTTCAATTAGGTCATTAAATGGCACTTTTGAACGTATAATTAAGTGACTCTAGCGACCATTCGCAAAGGTAGATTCTTATGGAGAAGAACGGACAAGAAACTCCATAGTTACTCTTTTCAAATAAATGTTTTACAATATTTGGTATACAAAAAATACTTCATATACTTATGTGAGAACGATGCACCAATTCTTTTCCATGTTTCTCCGTATGTACCTTACTCTGACGCACCAATAACATCATGATTCCCTCGGTAGAAATAGCCACAATGGACGAAAGGTTTTACAAGCATTCTGAGGCACGGAGTAAACTCGGTATATACATTGTCACCAATCCATAAAACAGCCTCGGAAAGCATTGTTTTACCTCAAAGTTCAACAAGTGTGGCATTGATTATTAAGTCACGATCTCTTCTTACAGATAAACTTTACATTGTAATACAAAATACCTGCAAGTCTATCGTTAGCTCCAATTGTAACTAATGAGGGAAACGATTATCTACCTCAGTTGTTCGTTAAATGACCGATGACGTCGGTACCACAAACTGGCTGAGCTAAATAGGAAATATTATGACTTTAGACTAGTGTTGCAAAAAACTCGAGTCTTCGAGTCCTACATAAACGGACTCGGATAATGAATTACAAGACTCGACTCATTACAACAGGACTCCAAGACTAGAGAACTAAGTTCTCTACGAGCCCTTGTATGTGACATGAGAGCTCGAGTCTCTTTGTGCGCTCGAGTCCTTTTTATGCGGCGAGTCGTACTCAAGTTCTTTTCGTGTATGAGTCTAGCAATTAAATTGTTACATTTACAGGGCGGGTAGAAAGGCTCAGATATAAAAATAACAGTACCTATTGATTATGGATATTTTTAATCATTTCCAAATATCATAAAAATATCCAGCCCTGATGCGAGACACATTGAAGCTTGTATAGTTTTATTGCCGAGACGGTTTATTTTTTTTTTGTGATTAAACTTTTGCGATTAAAATCTTGAAAATGCCCGTTCACTTGGCACACTCGTTGCCGGAATACTCAGAATATGAAAAGCTAATTTCTGAAGCTGTGTTCGATCGAATAGTTTGTCAAGTTGTGCCCACCAGGAAACAATATCAGTTTCTTCTGTTTCTGTAGGCATTGTCAAATATTCTTGGAGTTAATCCGTAATAAATAAACGATTTTTTTTTATAAATCGTCGAAAAAACGGTTTTACTCGAACTGTCTTCTACATCTAAATGTTGATTTTAGATAGAACTCTGTTTATCATGTTCATATTTTTCAGAAAATTATTTGTTTTTTAGGCGAGGGTCCAAAATAACTGAAAATTTTGCATAGTTTATATGTAAAGCTGATGTGTATTGATTTAATTTTGCAGACACAGCACATGCACAATCCTTCAAAAAATGATAATCGTTGTAATGTTGTGAGATTTGCTCCAGTAAACACATCAATTATAGGTATCACGTATATTAAACTTGGGTATCTTGATTTGGACAGTAAGAGTGTAGAACCATTAAAAGGTTTTAAAAAATCGATCAAAAGTTTTACTTTTCCCATTCTAAAATTAAATACTAATTAAAAACTTAAAAAGCCTTACACATATGATCTAAAACAAATTGCATGTTGTAAACGTTATGTCTTACATTAAATACGTAGAATTCCATCGTATTGGCATTTTTTTTAAAACAGCTAAACGTGAAATCACAAATCTCAAAATATAACTGTTTTTTCTTTGGTGAAAAAATTATAACGTTCACCAGCTTTGAAATATTTGAAACTGTATGTTCATAGAACTGAGTTTTTAGCTGATTTGTAATGAGTTTGTCTTGTTAGTTTTTTTTTAGTGCAGAATTACAACCACTAATATAAACTTAACACCTATTCGAGTCTTTTCGAATTATGAGTTTCAAGTCTCATCTTCATGCTTCGAGTTTTTCTTGAAGACTCGAGTCCATTTTAAGACTCGAGTCCTTTTGTAAGACTCAAGTGGTTGTAAAATGACTCGGACTCGGCTGACTCTAGACTCCGACCCTTTTTAGCACACCGAGTCTTGCTTATTTGAGTCGAGTCTTTAAAATTATGACTCAAGGACTCGAGTTTTTTGCAACACTACTTTAGACTGGTCTTCATTTTTTAGTATCTTCATTTCATGGGGCTTTAGCTTTATGAGCCCGTCATTTAAAACAAAATGCATAGATGAATCTTAAAAACAAGATCATTGATGTTTTATATTTATGGAATTTCCAAGAATATTTTTGGTGAATTATTATTTATTTTATTTAATCTTTTAATTCGAGCAACAAGACTCATAGGTGTTAGTAACAATGTACTTTAAAACTTTGTTAGTAAAACACAAGGAGAAAAAGAAAGAAAGAAACGGATTGTGACGTCACTACTGCCAGGTGACAGGCCCAGCCAAAACCCTGCAGCAGTGGTTCATAAACTCACAATTAAGCTAGCTATCATAGAAAAGATGCTGTTGGCGCTATCCCGCACCCTATAGACCAAGGATGCGCACTGCTTCCGCATCACCGTGTAGAAATAGTCCACGTAAGCTTCAGCAAACATCCCTGATGCACTGCAGTATCGGGACAATCCCATCAGCACCCCGAATGCACTATGAGATAACATCTCATCAGAATCAATTACAAGCATTGTAATTAAAACATTGATAATATGAAACACACGGTTTAAATCCTCTTATAATGTATTCATGAATATCCTATTTATAACCCAAGACGTTAAGATAATACGCTGTTGATTTTCCATTCAATCGAGCCAGTTTCATATACGGGTTGTTTTGTTAAGGAAAGTAAATTCCCGAAGGAATTCTACAGGGAATTCTAGATAATTATTGATAATTGTCATTGTCAATCATTCCAAAATATGCTTAGGTATAAAACGTTGGCTTTTATCGTTATAAACAACCAAAATGTTGGTATTCATTTGCCATGCATTGCAATGCGTCCAATCCAATCTATTTATTGATGCTTCTTTTTAAGCTCGTTTCTCTCCAATCATGCCATTGACAAACACTGTCTTCTTCATTGCACGCCACTTTTCCAGCTCCTGCCCCGCATTGCCTTTACCCGCTCCTGGGCCTTTCACATTTAGGCATTGCCTGTCACTTTGACTAGGTAATCGGTCCACTAAGTCTGCTTTAGTCACTTGGGTTTCAACTTCAATTTATTTATTCAAACATTTTTTCGCACCTCTTAACTGCCACTGACTTGTTTTAATCTTTATACTTTGAATTGTTTTATATTTTTTTCTTTTTCTTTGCATTGTCCTCATATATAGAAGCAACAAGGATGTAACCAAGGTTATGTAATACAGAACATGATTCAAAAGAGTGTCCGTGGATTTTCTTGCACGTTCTTCTCCATAGAGATCTACGCTTTGGAACGTGCAGATAGCTTCACCTCTTTCGACTTGAAAATTCAAAAGTGCCTGTAAAGGGTTTAATTGAAATAAATGATTTGAGTTTGAGTTCGATATTTGTGTCAAAGGCAACAAAACGATTAATAGAAATATATTTCTTACACCTCACCCTGTTTAGACAGGAGAAGATTAAACGCTTTCAAGGAGCAATTAATGAAAAGCCTAAAGTGATGGGGGAGGTTAATTGAAAAACTTTGCCAAAACCACAACTGTTTGAGAGTAGAACGGAAACGTTTGCTGATTTGAGGAACTTTGCACATAACATGCTTGAAACTGGTGTGCGGTTAATTATATTATTGATGTAAAATGTTTTGTTTTAAGAGCAGTGGTGGCCGAGTGGTAACGGCCTCACCTTACGAATTGTAGATCGCGGGTTTTACTTTGTGTAATTAATTTCACCAGCACTGCTCTCAAGACGGTGAAGGAAAACATCGTGAGGAAACCGGCATGTCCTAGAACCAAAAATTCGAAGACATGTGACATTCACCAAACCGCACTGGGCCCGCGTGGTGGATTACGGCCCATTCCCCCTCCTAGAGAGGAGACCTGTGTCCTAGCAATGGGAACATTAAAAGGCTGATTATGCTTATGCTATGCTATGTTTTGTTTTAGTGTAATTTGGCCTTTGAATTATTATTTTTAAATCACGTCGATGTGAAATAGCTTCGTAAATCGGGATTCAAAATTGAAACCACAAAAGTTAATACCAATTCACGATATATGACCCGTTAAATATTTACTATAACTTTCACGGACGGAAAAAGGCTTTGGAGTATTAACTGATTTTGCGTTTTTGAGTGTATTGTTTCGGGTAAAACCGTCTGCACTAAACCGCTTATTTTATTATTGTTGTTTTTTTATTATTTTTATTCTCTCATCCACTATTTTAGGTACACATTGAATTAAGTTTTTGTAATAGAATTGTGTTAAGTACCAAGTACAAGTAAGTTAAAAACTGACTTTGTTGAGAAAATATATGTAATTTCTAATATACGCATTTTAACTAACATTTTCAAAGGAGAAGTCAATCGGTGTACATACGCTCAACATTAGTGTAAAAGAGCCTAGCGTGTAAGGCCATAAAGTTCTAAGTGCAATATGTGCGGACATCATATTGTACATACCACCTCAATGTTCTAACACCGACCAAATTCCCTGTTCCCCCAGAATCAAGGTCACCTATATTCTAACGACCCGTTTAGGACCTTGCCGCTGTGAGCAGCTGCTTAGCGTGCGGGGGGGGGGGCGCAGGCAGGCGCGAGGCAGAGGGGCGAGCAGGAAAATCAAAAGTATAAAAATGTTTGAAGCTCGCCTGGAGACGCTTATAGCGAAAACGCGCGCTGTTTTCTCCAAATGAATCGCTACAGCTGCAGCGGTGCATGGTGCGAGGTGCGGCGGGAACAAAAGTACAAGCGGATGAGTGCGATACCATGACCCAAAGCGGCGCGGACAGTGGTGTGGGAACGACGAACTCTAGGACGAATTAAAGTATAAAATATTTTAGACGATTTGAACACCGAGGTGTTTATCACTGAAATTTTAAATCGACCACTTCGGCCGCTGGTATACAAAACGCTCCGCGCACTGACGCCGCCCCGCCCGCCGCACCGCTTGCCGCTAAGACAGAAATCGTGACCAGGCCATAAGTTTACCACCCCCTTGGACGATTTAATATTGGTTCTAGGTCAACAACTCTACAACTCTACATTCAGAAGTGCTCATCAAATTAGGCTTGGGAATATAGAGGAACAGAGTTGTGGTAGTGACAGACTCGTTAGGTCGATCAATCTCGAACCCAAATTGATTGAAAATGGTATAGAGTATTTTTGAAACTTCAGATTATTATAATAATAGAACAGTTGGAGGAGACTCAATCGTTACGACATAATAGATAAACGCTTCAAAATTTTTAAGATAATTATTTCTAGTCTTATCGAATAGATATACAAGGAGTATTCTCAATGACACCACTCAGTTTTTATTTATTTATTTATAAGACACACCAACAATTTATTTACAAATTTAATATTATAAATTGTGACATTTAGGTTCCTGTGTAAATAAGTCACTAAAAGGAATGTACAATTTTCACAGAAAGAGTTTGACATTGCAGTTATCTATATATATAAAACAAAGACGGGTTTGTTACAACACTTATAATTCGAGATCTGCTGGACCAATTTTCTTGGTTTTTGATTCGTTGGATTTGTCTCCGCCCAGAATAGCAGAAGCATCTTAAATTAAAAACAAAAAATATGAATCATTTTCCCTAAATGTTCCTTTGTTTCGTACCTGTCAAACATTTGTAAGTAAGGATTCACGTGTACCAGCAGACCATAAACGTGTCGAAGCATTTCTGGGGCTGGAATTGTGAGTGATGACTTTCAAAGTACCAGGATACCAGAACCATAATTATTTTACATCAAGCTATGATCCTTAGGAGACGAAAGAAAGAACACTGAGCCAGAAAGAAGAAATGGCGCAAGCAGTAGAAACCGCGGGATACAGCTAAGAAGTATTTTAGCTTTAAGTTTTTTATATTAAAAATTATTTCACCAACAGAAAGCTACATTTCACCTGCAACTTTCTTTTATATACATATATAGAACATCATTCATACCCTTATAAATTGTTTTTATTTTATATGGCAAAACAACGTTTGCTGGGTCAGCTAGTTAATGATAAATACTAGATTGGAAGTGGTTTAATAAATGTAAAAAAAAAACATTAACAAAATCAGAATAATTTAAAAATGATTATAGTAAAGTATAAATATTACATTGATAGAATTATAAATAATTGAATTATAGAATAAACATAGAATTAAATTAATTGGATTTTACAAAATTTTAAATAATTATATATTGATGTCAAAGATTTTGTAATAAAATAAAAATATAATAAAATAAAAGGTACTAGGGTCGATGAAACTGTTGCGGAATTTGTTCGAAAGAGTTACCGCGGCCCTGGAACGCAAAGGGTACAAGAGGAACACGGGTGGGTTTTAGTCAGTAAGAGTCTGACACTCCCTACCGCTCCACCCAGGGCGGGAGGGGTCAAAAAAAAAAAAGGTCGATGAAACTAGTTACAGATCTTAACATATTTTACGATGTGAAAACAAAATCAGCTGTTCAAGAGAATGTAGAAATAAGTGTACTTAATTTTGAATATAGTGTTGATACTATCATAGGTCTCCGTAAATCAACTTGTAGACCAACAAAGTAGCATATACTCTCAGAATAACTTCCTACATGAATATCATCATCAATTTAAACTAAAGCTGTAACGTTCAACCCATTTGAAATCCCGGAAACTGTAATATTAAAGCCGCAATAGTATTCAATTGTTTCCAATGCCCCATCAAAGTTTACCCTACCAAAGTTAAAAACTTTATTGTTGTAAGTATATTTCCATATACGTATTTGAGTAAGTTTGGTTAGATTCATATATTTATTTGTATATCGAGGAGCTCGTGGCTAAAGAATAACAGCCGCATAGGTCGATCTTCAAGGCTAAGCAACGCTTGCCAAGGTTGGTCTGTGGATGGGTGACCATCTTAACACATCGAGTTTCCTCCGTACCTCGGAAAGCTCGCTAAGCCGTTGGTCCCGGCTGTCATTTGTAGATCTTTGGCAGTCGTTACGGATTGTCAGAAGCCAGTAAATCTGACTCCAGTCATACCAAGAAGTACCGTTTGCCCAGTTAATGGGTTGTGGAGGTCTGAGGCAGCCGCTCCACGTTAAATACTGGTATTCAGCTGAATCCGGTATGACTGGAAGCCGACCCCAATGTAAATGGGAAAAGGCTAGGCGTATGATGGTTAGCTTCGTATCCAATTCTAGCCAGCAGAGACTAGAATAGTGGGGAAAATTAAATCTAATGACGTCTTAGAACACTTTGCAAGTCGTTGTGTATAGTAAATGCATGAGACTAAATAAAAAGTGAAATTAACGGACATCGTTATTTGAATGTGTACGAATTAAACTTTAAAACAAAGATAGCACTTAGCTATATTTTTCCTTAAAATTTACTTAAGATGTCAGAGAAAGTTACACAACATTTAGCGCCACGAAAGTTGATCGGCGAGCAAATCTTTTCATCAGTCTTGCATACATTTGTGACCTTGGATAATTGCAAGTTCCGAAATATGCAATACTTTCTGACGTGACAACGTCTAATAAATCGATGAACGCCGGCTGCACGCACGAAAAAAGATGACTCATTGTAACATCACGTTCATTGTAACGATACGATCGAAGCGAGAGCGCTGTACAAGCGAGCGAGAGGCACGATCTCTTTATCTATGTTTTGTTATGACGTTGTCACGTTAAACTATTGTTCATACGACTTACAGAGAACCAATTTAAAAAAAAAAAAACTCGATAAATTGCGAACAGATCATTTTGAATACAATAAATCCTTTGCAATCTCAATAGTTTCCAATATGTCTTTTTGAAAAATTAGTTTATAATTTCACGCGATATTTTACAATCTTACGGCGTGGCCATAGAGGGCTTGGCAGATACATAATGCATAACAAATTTCGTATAAGCTTTGGCTATCATTACCATAGTCAGAATTATCAAGGGGTGTCAATTTCCATGAATGAACGAACGGTGGCACTCACTGACGCGCTTGGTTTGTTGGAATGTATTATTTTGTCATTATCGTAACTAGCAGTCTTCACGCTCTGTAGTCTTGTTTAGTGACCCTGACATTTGTAAAGTGAAACTTTTCCCCTTACTTTTACCCTTCTCAGATAATGCCATGGAGAATTAAGATTTAATAAAGACTATACTTTATTAATGTTTGTTAGAATGCTCTAGACTCTCAAGGTGACCTGATATTGACCTTGTTGTGGCTTTGTTGCAGAATTGACAATATCATGATGTGGCTGACCATTTATGAAATGGTTGTATTTCATGAAACGGCCAGCTAAAACTGACCATATCATTTAACGTCAACGTTTGAAGGCATTGTGACGATCTATCCTCCTTAAATGCAGGTCACTGGCACACAAGTTTGTCGATAGAACTTTGGAAATGCCTGGTAAAAGAATAAAGAGTATTTTGAATTATGAAATTGGAAAATATGCTTTGTTTTATATGACAGTCATGTAGTAGCGCTTTTATACGGCAGATGCCCTTAAATAAGTACGAAGTTAAATCCCAATACCTTCATGTTTTATTCATTGGAATAGTAAGTAGTACTAGGGACGAGGTTCCCTGGTGTTACAGTATGTTAATCCATGCTTGGCCAATCAAACCCAACTTTGAAAATGGAGACCGACGCTGCGGGGCTCCTATTTTTGTATATAGGGTTTAAAGCTTGGATAGCCTTTAAGCCTTTACAAAGCACAAGTCTGGTCCTGCATGGAGTATTGCAGCCACCTTTAGGGTGGTTCAGCTAAATTTTGGGCCACCATTGGTATTTATAAGAGTAGAGAACGGCTTTATGAGCTGTATGAAGAAATAACTTATATTAATACAGTAGAGTATAATTTATATGTTAAGAATTATACTCAATTAGTTAGAAAGGTTTGTTATATAGCCAAGTTAAAAATTAAAAATAATAATAATGTAATTAAAATGACACGGAATATATAAATAGCGAAACAGGAAGTTCTGGCAATCGAAGTAGTGATATTGATGTCAGTAAAATGAAATTAGTTTCGCAAGTCGCCGCAGCATTAGAAGATTCCTTTGCAAAGATTCCCGTATCGACAAATAAGTTTCTAGATTCATTTAGTGCTGCAGAAGCTTTACTTAAAGAAAACGCTCCGGTTTTTTATGCCGAATTTAAATTCCAATATGTCACTTCTAATGATATTGTAAAAATGTTTAATTCGTTGAATGTTAAAAAGACTGCATATCTATGGGGTAATTCTTTTGACCTTGCTAAGTCCATAATATATTGCAGCGTCTACCTTACCTGTTTTAGATATTTATTATATAGACTTTAGTGAGTTTCCTGATCGAATGGAATATAGTAAAATAATACCTTTATTTAAATTGGGTAGTACATCAGACCCTTCCAATTATAGACCAGTATCAGTGCTACCTACTTTTAGTAAAATTTTTGAGAAAATTATTCTAAATCAAATGCAAAGATATTTTAATAAACATAAGTTTTTACATAATAAACAGTTTGGTTTTACATGGGGTCGTTCAGTTGATGCCAGTGTCGAACTCCTAGGTCATATTTATAATGCTTGGGAGGCAAATGCGATGCTTTGGGCACTTTTTTTTATTTGTCCAAGGCATTTTATTGCGTTCTCCATGAGACATTAATCAGGAAAATGCACTATTACGGCATCATGAACGCCTCTCTGTATCTTCTTGCCTCATACTTGAATGATAGGATTCAGAGAGTTGATTTCAATGGTAAAATATCTCCTGGATCTGTAGTTAGGATAGGGTCCCCTAGGGTTCAATTTTAGGTCCTTTCCTGTTTTTCAATTATATTAATGACTTGCAGTACCTCATAAAAGATAAACATGATATAGTGTTATTTGCAGACGACAAGTAACTTTTGTTTAAACTAAAATGCGAGCAGATGATTACTGTCGATGTAAATAGTGCCCTTGAAACTGCAGTCTAGAGCGAGGAGGCATGGGAAGCTCTCACCTCTTTCTGTAAAGTTAAAGTTATGCTAGCGAAGAAGAAGGCAGACCATGTCAGGGAGGTGGAAACCTTACGCCACAGTCGCCGCAATAGGAGTCGCAGGGCAAATCCCAGCCAACGTAAGCGCGAGCCTGTGGATGTTGAGTGATGAGTGGCTTGCCGTGCGATAACAATCAGGCCTAAGTCGAGGGCGCATCGCGTCTGAAAGAGATGTCAGTAAAGAAGATGGGGCCCCATAGGATCAATGCCTGCTAGGGTTGCAAAATTTGTTTAAAAGAGTCATCGCGGCCCTAGAACGCAAAGGGCATTACGAGGAACACGGGTGGGCATCAGCCAGTAAGAGTCTGACACTCCCGAAACTAAGAAATTACCACGAAAATGGCGACCATGTTCCTAAAAACTCCCAAAGCTAGTCTTCTCGTAGGCTTAAACTTCCCTTGGGTGTCACGCTGAGGACTTCCTTCAATCAGAGATTTTTCTGTTTCATCGGACGATTTTTGTATGCCAAGGAAAACAAATTATTAAATATAAATCCTAAACATGAACATGAAAGTAAAAGAAACTGTAATTGATTGGCTTTTAAAACTTGATGAGATGGGGAATTTTCTCCATCTAGTTAAATAACTATTGTAACAAACACATACACACATGCGCACACACACACATATACACATACGCAATACTCACAAATAACCACTCTCACATGTAGTGAACGAAAAACTGTCAAAATGATAACAAACACAATAGTTAGAAATGTCGTGGAAACTCATTTAGCGCCTACTTAAAATAACTGGTTTTTCAAACAAAACAAGGCATTAGTCAAAAACAAAAGTATATTATGTAAAGCGTATTTCACAGTTGTCGAAGCAAGTACCTTTCAGTCACGATTTTATTAGTTCTTTTCACACTCATAGGCACATTCAAATTACAAACTATTTTAAATTCTTGTAATTAATTTCATCAGCACTGCTCTCAAAACGCTAAAGGAAAACATCGTGAGGAAACCGGCATGTCCTCCACCCAAAAATTCGAAGACATGTGATATTCACCAACCCGCACTGGGCCCGCGTGGTGGATTACGGCCCATTCAGAAGCCGTTGGATCTAGCTGTCATTTGTAGATCTTTGATGGACGATACAAAATGGCCAAAAAATCTGACACCTGTCATGCCAAGAGGTACCGTGTTGCATAGTTATCGAGACTAATAGAACCAGTCACTCCATGTGAGTGTTGGTATTCCTAATGGAACCAGTCACTCTATGTGAGTGTTGGTATTCAGCTGTGCCTGTTAGACCAGAAACCGACCCCAATATAGTTCGGAAAAGGCTAGGCAGATTGAATGAACAGATTATCATCTGTGTCTTTGACTTTGTGGCCTATCTGGAGCTTGATCATAATCCTTACTAAGTTAATATTATGAACACGACAGTTTGTATGTATGTTTATTACTCTTTAAAGCAAAAACTACTAAATGGATCTTGATGAAATTTGACACAGACGTAGATTATAGTCTGGATTTATACATGGAATGCTTTTTATCCCGGGAGTATGTTCCCTTGGGAATTTTCGAGATACATACGGGCGGAGCCACGGGTGACATCTAGCCGTTCATAAAACCATAAGTAGATAACATAGTCGTGATAAATAGCTACTCACGTTATCTCTAGTATAGTAGCACTTATTAAACTGCAAATGGTTATTATCTGAAAGTACTGAACAAGACTACTTTTGTTCAGTACTTTCAGGTTATCTGCCATTTAAAAAAAAACTATTAATTAATTTGAACATTAATTATTTTATAGGTACCTATTCCTACATATTATTTATGCAATCTAATGTTACCACCTACGTATGATATTCATTTGTCATTATGTACAAGATTACCATTCTATGCCATTTCTTTCAATGGAGTGTCAGTAGTTGACCATTGGAAATTCATAATGACATTTTTCCAAATAAGATAGCTATTAGTGTCAAAAGAATCATGCTGTCCTTATCATTACAGGAATAAAAAAACAGGATGCGTGGTCATGTTCCAATATTATTTACACTGATTGACTGAAATGATCGTTTAAATGAGAGAGTGTACTTGCTTGAGTTGTCTGTTTACACGTGTCATATGTTTTAGTTTTCTTCAACCAATATGAGATACTCGAGTACCAATATGGGTCAATGCAAGATTATATGGATAATAGCTCATTCCTGCGGCTTGGTTGTGCTAAAATCATCACCGATCTTCATTTATTTATTTATTTTTAGGTCAGCCAACAATTGTTTACACAATGCATTTACAATATATATGTTATATCTACAATTATAAGTGTAACAATTACATATAGGCTAACACTGCATACACTATTTATGGTTAAACAGAAATATTCATGATAATATAGATTATTCATGAATAAATTCTATATAAATAAAAAAAAATACTAAGATTTCACAGTTAATAAATAATTACAACTAGTTCATAAAATGTCATCTGTCTCTATATCAAAATTGATCAAAAAGCGAATATGGCGTGAGAGAGTAGTAAATGATAAATGGTAAATGATATTTATTTTATAAGTAGGTTAAACATAACACTTTTACACGTCAAATATTTCTGGTCATTTTAAGCTAGATGAAGCCGAGCCAAGTAAACAAAAAATGCACTTTGCAAGTATAATATTAGGGTAAAACTGGGATAGATTCCCCAGTAGTACAGGTGCCCCGATTGTAATTTCTCTAGTTTCGCAGATGAATCGCATGCTATTTTATTTATTTATCGGGAGACTTCACAATTACCACTAAGTGGGCCGTGTCTCATGTCTCTGTGCGATTGCATGGGAAGGCAAAGTGCGATCAACATTTATTCGAGATTTAGCCGTGTTTCTCAGCAGGTCGTCTATCCTAAACGTAACTACTTTGGACTAGGCAACTATCCTATAAATGGGATAGATGTCTCAAAACATAGAGGTTCGCAAAAATCAGTAATACTGAGGAAATATCAAGGATAATATTTTTTACTTTTCTTAAATTTGTAGTATAAAAACCAAAACACTTGACAGTTTTACAAATATGTAAAATGTTTTCATTTTTGTACTGGGAGATTTCAAATGATTTCAAAAAGTGGTGCATCTATCCCGGTTTTACCCTACTTTTTAGGTTAAAGTTTGATAGTTAAATAGTTTAAAAAAAAAAACAAAACTTTGTTTTCTACATTTCTAACGACATTATCTTTCAGAAGTTTCAAAAGACAGTTGCAAAAATAGCACATCATTAAGTACTTGAATCAATACAATGAGCAATACTCAACATCATCACCAATTTTTCGAGTGGCCTAACTCGCCCGTTTGAATGCGCCCGCGCAACTCAACACAAGCGTCTAGCTTCAGTATCATCGCACGCGGCGACCGTCACGTCTCGGGCATTTACTTGTATTATTATACCAATGGTAATACTTTATCTGTACAGTAAGGATATTAACAGGCCCGTAAAATGTGGTGGTAGTTATAGTGGCAAAGAATTTTGTGTTTTAATTTTAAAGTGATAAAGTTTTATTTTAAGTGGTGGGAGATTGTAATGGTCGTTTCATAGTGTGTGTTTATTTTATTAATGTGGTTCATTTTTCTTTGCTGAAAGTATTCGTTTTCACTGGATTAAAGTATTTGAAGAATTGTACTGTACTGTATTGGACTGTAGAAAATCTTTTCTTTTCGGTGCTAAGAAACATAACTAGTTGTTTTAAAGAATTTATCAAGTTATGTGGTTCTCCACTCACAGTCTCCGAGCAGTTGCTAGTTTTTTTTTACAATATTGAGAACATTAAACCCAAAACATTATTCATTAAACAAAATGTTAACCCGTCAATCATACTCAAAAGTTGGATTAAAAATTAAGTATTAAAGCCAATCCATCAGAAAAACAGTTACTTATTTCACTAAAAAGAACCAAACCGATCATTTTAATATGCAACGAGAAACAATAAAGTAATTACTTAAAGTACTTGATAAATACGTAATGAAGTTGATACATAGTTACATACTGCACAATTTTGGAAAGTACATAAACCTTTTTTGCACTCCGTTCAGTTCAGAATCCTATAAAATACGAACCAAAATAAAAATAAATGGGATATACGAGATAACAATACAGACCGTACAGTACAATGAATATTTAACCAATTTAATGGATGCATCTGTGAGCATTTTTCGAGTTCTGATTGGATGCACTTAACTCAAACTCAACGCGTTTATTTCAATTAAACCCTTTACAGGCACTTTTGAATTGTCAAGGTCGAAAGAAACAAGTGAAGCTATCTGCACGTTCCAAAGCGTAGATCTCTATGGAGAAGAACGCGCAAGAAACTCCACGGACACTCTTTTAAATCAATAAATTGTTACAAAGTTGTGACAATAAAAACGGGACCTTCAGAAAACAGTAAAAAAGATAACAGATCCTATATTTTATGCTTAAAGCAGTTAATACACCAGTTTATTTATTTCATTCACTAAAAGTTATCAGTTAGTCCAAATTTTATTTAAATAGTTTTACTTTATCTACTAGTAAAACTGTTCAAAGACTAACTATTTATAAAGGAACCGTTTTTTAAGTCATAATAAAACTTTTTTGCTAACGTTTATTTGTTGGCAGTGTTTTGTTTTCAATAAAGTTGAATGCATATTTAAATGTTTCATATATTTAAATATGCACACTTTCTATTCCAATGCATTTTCTTCTGTCATTGGTAGAATAGACGACATCGATTCTGCTTGATATAAATAACAAAATAGAATAGAAATCGTTCAATATTAAAATTACAACACACAGTACTTACTTCCACAATAAAATATTTTATTTAACCATATAAACACACCTTAACGATGAAGTGTACAGAGATAAGAACAACGCAAATACAGTTGAAACTATAAAAGGATCATATTCAAACAGTGAGTTTCTTTCAGACGGCTTATAAAGACATTGCCAGTAAGGGGGTAGGCAGAAACAGTAGTGACTCAGTGACAATGGTGTACACGATCAGTCAGCAAGTGAACAATGTGGACAAATGTGAAAGAAAACCTAGTGTGTGGAAGGAGATTCTTTTGGCGGTATTGGGTATGTGTCTATGTGATTTTCTTTTGTTTTTATTGTTTGTTGAACTGTGTGGAATTCTCACCATCATTCATGACATGAATGATGGTGAAGAAAGCATGATGATTTCCTGCTCATTTTTTCTTTAAAGGAATGTAAATTAAACATCTAAGTTATAATTATTAATGACATTCTTATAATTAATTAATTTACGAAATAAAATTCATATTACATTCTTTGAAATTTTCAAAAATTTCAGATAGGCGTCAGCAAAATTTTAATATTTGCAATCAATTTAATCTGCATTATAACTCTATACTTAGATGGATAAAGTTTTGCACGTAGGTAAAGCTGCGGTTTATAAATGTAGATAGAAAAATGTGAACCTACGAAATAAATAATGAATAACCGAAACTAATTTACGTGTGAAAAACCTTGTACTTTAATTAACGTAACGTTACGTTACGTAACACAAAGTAACGTCAATGTATTGTTGAAAGCAACGTATTGGAAACGGATCAATTTGCACAATAATGCTTGTTTTGACATGATTTGTGCAAAAACTTCATACAAAATGTATTCCAGTCACCTATTTCCCATCCTGGATATTGTAATGATGCTATATTTTTTATTAAATTGCTTTAGTGGTTTAGTGATGGGCTGTTGCGCTGCGTGTCGGGATTTCGATTCCCGCACGGAACAATATGTTTGTATGGCCTAAAGATAGATAGTTTTTCCAGATTTGGCTGTTTGTATATATGAGACTACCAGTGCCCCGCGGTTTCACACGCTTAGTTCCCGTTCTCATGGGAATACGGGGATAAAATATAGCCTATGTTACTCTAGGTGAATGTAGCTTTCTAAAGGTGAAAGAATTTTTCAAATCGGTCCATAAGTTTTTGAGTTTATTCGTTTCATACATAAATACAAATCTTTCCTCTTTATAATATTAGTATAGGTTGTATGTTTGTAAAAGAAATCACTGAGAGGAGAAATTCTTAGTGTGGGACAACTTTAAAACAAAAAAATAAAAAATCAGCAGTGCTATTCTGTAAGAACTCACGTGCGAATTCGATTCATATCTCATTTTCGATTACACTTCGTAACTCACCTGAAGTGAAAAGTATTTGATATTCTGACTGTCAAGTTAAGTTCGCTGCACCTATGTTCTCACTTAGTGGCGCCAGTGTAGTTTTCATCAAGTTACAGAATACCAAATACAGTTTTCACCGCAGAATCAGAAGTGAGAACTGGAGTGAGTTCTTACAGAATAGCACTGCTGACATAAAATTCTGGGTTGTGTATTGTGTAAATATTGTGTAAGTCAGATACATATGTAGTTGCTCTGTGTATAATTCTGGAATTCAACTCCATTTAACTGATGAATAATGGAAGATCAGCTTTCGGGAAGGCACTGACCTCGACATATATCATAATCAGCCTTTTAACATTCCCACTGCTGGGACACAGGCCTCCTCTCTAGGAGAGGGAATGGGCCGTAATCCACCACGCGGGCCCAGTGCGGGTTGTTGAATATCACATGTCTTCGAATTTTTGGTTCTAGGACATGCCGGTTTCCTCACGATGTTTTCTTTCACCGTTTTGAGTGTGTGATGGTGAGTGGTGATGAAGTTAATTACACAAAGTAATGCGCCTGGCTGAGTTTGAACCCGCGACTTACAGTTCGTAAGTCGGGGCCGTTACCACTCGGCCACCACTGACCTCGACATGTGTTCTTTCAATGACATGATTTATGGAAGCCCCACAAGTGTGACACTGGTCTCCCCTTAGGATACTATCATTGCTTATTGACTATGGAGGTCAAATGGCATTCGCTTCATCCATACTATACTGTCTGACTGTTTATTTTTGGAACATGAAACACGGATGGACCGTGGCCTGAAATGAGACATAACATCTTCGAATTTCAAGCAGATTAACTTTTGTTATGACGATCTTTGATAGTGGTTCCGTGTAGCCAGAAGTCAAAAATATCTATACTTAAAGCTGAAGAGTTTGTTCGTTTGCTTGAACGTGCTAATCTTAGGAACTAGGGCATCTAGACGCATTGTGGGTTACCATCCCGACCTTGTAGCTATTCCACCAATTCGCACCAAGCGTTTTCAATCATCTTTTATAATGCGCACAGCAAAGGAGTGGAGCTCTCTGCCTACGTCTGTGTTTCCGAACGCATTCAACCCTAATCTCTTCAAAGTTAGAGTGAACAGGCTTCTTCTGGGTAAGCTCATTCTATCGTAGACTTTGTCTCTGTCACCTGTGACCTAGACTAGAGTCAAGAGCAAATCCATTGCACAATAAAAAAAAACTACTGATCTACTAATAATAGAAGACTTATTAATTACAAAGCAGTACTTTTTTTCTAATGAGCGCTATGTACGCCTTAATTTTGATGTGCATTAGTTGTTATAAAGCTTGTTTTAAATCGTGCAATGGATGAGATGTTCTTAATTTAAATAAATAAACAAAATTAGTCAAATCATTATTATGATGATGTAGCGAAACTTCGGAGATAAGATGGTTATTGAAAATTACTAATGCTTTGATATCACATAACTACCTATAGCTTTTCACCACGATTGCAGAGTTTCACTAGGCAATTTGCCTAGGTAAAATTTATTATAAAAAAAACAAGTAGATAATATCCACGTATAATTGATTGAGTCAGGCGTTACTTTGCGGAAATCCATTTTAAATTTGAAAATGAAAACAATATATCTAGTTTTAATTTCCGCGAATATTAGTGGGTTGCAGGTATGCACCTCCCTCCCGCCCGCTATATTATGCACATGCAAGATTACTGGGCAAATGCAAGGATTTTAAGCACATGCAGGAAGGCAATGCAAAACCCAACACCATTACCGACACGTGTTTCGCCTCTCCACGAGGCATCCTCAGGGGACGTGTTGACTCGCTGACCGTTGAGTTGCGACTGAGAAATTAGTACAAGGCCAACGGTGGCAGTGTATAAAAGGGGGGTGCCTTGTACTAAATGCCCTGTCCGGTTGAGCAGTAACCAGCCTTAGTGTGCTGAACTGCGAGTGGTCCATTCCAAAAAAAAAAAAAAAACAAAAAAAAAAAAAAAAAACTAATTTCTCAGTCGCAACTCAACGGTCAGCGAGTCAACACGTCCCCTGAGGATGCCTCGTGGAGAGGCGAAACACGTGTCGGTAATGGTGTTGGGTTTTGCATTGCCTTCCTGCATGTGCTTAAAATCCTTGCATTTGCCCAGTAATCTTGCATGTGCATAATATAGCGGGCGGGAGGGAGGTGCATACCTGCAACCCACTAATATTCGCGGAAATTAAAACTAGATATATTGTTTTCATTTTCAAATTTAATATCCACGTCTTATCTCGCGTTTGTAAACATAGTAGTAACAGTAAACAAAGACAATGTCTTCTGGTATTTCACGGAATATTCGTATGTTAGTCAAAGAGCTGTGCCAACGCTAAGCTTCTTATCAGCTAGAATAATGTCCTTTGCAAACGAGGAACGTGGCGATCACTGGAGACCACTGGAGACTTATTTAACCACTCTCGTTTGAGTCCTGATGAATGTTGTTCTTAGAGTCCTGTAGCCAAATGGCAAAAAACGGAACCCTTATGTATGAATTCGTCATGTCTGTCTGTCTGTCCGTCTGTATGTCACAGCCGTTTTACTCGGAGACTATTAATTTTCCGAATTCGTAAAAAAATGCCGCCCTCTAACTTTTAAACTACGAAGTTAAAATTAAAAAAAAATTGAGCAAATTGAACTTCACAGACACTACCGAACGAAAATGTATGTGCCTCTCATGATGAGCTTTAGATATAAGTGTACTTTAAGTTTACTTCATTTTCACTACTAAAAATATATTTAGATACATATAAACTCATCTACATCACTCAGCCTGCTACGATTCGGCTACTTCCCATTATGTCACATTCCCGATTCAACAACATGTCAAAAGTTTTAAAAACAACTGAACACAAGTGGCGTTTGGTCAAGATTTTGATCTTCATACATCCATTCCCATTTTGTCACCCTTTTTTTAAACTGGTTCTTTGTACGGTACAGTCAACTACAAAAGTTACCAAGTCTTTTTTGACGCTCTTTTTATCACCCGACTTTTCCAGAGGTCTGGTACATATATTGTTTTCTTAGCATATGTAAAATCTTAATTTATATACGTTACATGCATAAATAAGTATGTATCATGGGGGAAAAGATCACTTCTAGCTTTTATATTTAATCTCAATCCGATTTTGCAAAATTAATAAACATTCACGTATTTTTAACCGACTTCTAAAAAAGGAGGAGGTTCTCAATTCGGATGTTTGTATGTTTTTTTTTTAATGTTTGTTCGCGCATAACTCCATCGCTTGCCAAGCGATTTGAAAAAATATTTTTTATGGTCCCATGAAAATTTTATCGAAATCGAACAAGCAGTTTTTTTGATAATTTCAATAAATGATAGCAAATCTGTCGGGATAGCTGAAATCGCATGTTTGTTTATTGTTTACACCTGTTTATACCACGTACGCTGTGATGGGTATGTTTAGCTGGGAGTGAACCACTAAAAAGTGAAAAATTAAAAAAAAAAACTTTTTACAAAAAATAAAACCGACTTCTAAACAAAAAAAACAAAAAGTATAAAATAACTTATTTCGGAAGACGGTGTGTTCAACAAACAAAAAAGCAACCAAAAACGCCGAGTTCCGAAATTAAAGTTATTTTATACTTTTTGGTTTTTTTGTTTAGAAGTCGGTTTTATTTTTTGTAAAAAGTTTTTTGTTTTAATAAATATTCATCATGATGAAACACCTATGTAGGTACATCACGGTGGATGTGTGTATTTTTATGCCAAGCGGCAGTAAAGAAAGAAAGAAAAGAAAATTTATTTATTTGCCACAGTTGAGGCACACAACAAAAAAGATATAAACAAAAAAATAAATAAGAGGTGTGCGCCCCACGGCTGTGCCAAATGGGTGCCAAATAGGTAGTGCCAGTAACAACCAAGATAATAGGGTATTTTACTGTAAAAATCTAATTAGTCCGTCTGATAGATTTACAAAAAATATTGGACACGTATTTTTTCTTTTTTCACGTAAACAAAAAATGAAGACGATACAGTGCGTTGAAAACTCACGTGACGTCACTACGTTGCTACAATTTTTACCAGCGACGTGACGTCACGTGAGTTTTCAACGCACTGTATCGTCTTCATTTTTTGTTTACGTGAAAAAAGAAAAAATACGTTTCCAATATTTTTTGTAAATCTATCAGACGGACTAATTAGATTTTTACAGTAAAATACCCTATTATTTGAGCCGTGTACAATAACAGATTTCCATGTCAATGAAAACAAATGAGTTCATTTTTGAATTGTCCGTAGTTACTTGACGGCAAGGTCGACGGCTTGTGAAGTAATCCTGGTGATTCATTGGAAATTCTGAAATATCTAATTGTCTAATTTACCCCAGCGGTTGTCGGTTCTGCGACTAATATGGCCATTCCACTGCCACATCAGCTTACTAATCCGGTGGGCTATATTGATGACCTTGCTTTTCTGACGGATCACCTCATTTCTGATGCTATCCCTCAGAGACACACCGAGCATAGCCCTTTCTATAGCTCGCTAAGTGACTTTGAGCTTGTGTACCATAGGAGCCGTCAGTGTCCACGTCTCGGCTCCGTATGTCATGACGGGTAGGACGCACTGATTGAAGACTTTCGTCTTTAGGCACTGTGGGATCGACGATGTAAACACTCGACGTAGCTTCCCAAATGCTGCTCAGCCTAACTGAATTCTTCTATTCACCTCGCGAGGCCTATGTACAGCAGTGGACTGTAACAGGCTGTTGATGATGATGATGATGAATTGTCAAATTTGTGCTAAATCAAAACAATAAAATAAGTAATTGCTCTAAGATCTTAGGTACTTAGTAAAGAATATGACGATTTTTTATTTTGAAATTGGGATATGAACGAAAATAATTGGTATCTAACTTGCGGCGTTCAAGAGAGATTTGTCTGAGAAGGCAACACACTGATTAATAGTAATGGAGACTTGAGGCCCAGCAAAAGATAGTGGCTCGCCGTCCGATAGCAACCAGGCCCGAGTCGACGGCGCGTCGTGTTCCACGAGCGCCTCAAAGAACCGTCAGCAACGTAGACGGGGCCCCATAGGGTCAGTGCCTGCTAGGGTTGCGGAATTTGTTCGAAAGAGTCACCGCATCCCTGGAACGTAAAGGGCACAAGAAGGATTACGGGTGAGTTTTAGTCAGTAAGAGTCTGAAACTCCTTTCCGCTCCGCCCAGAGCGGGAGAAGTCATTTGATGATTTTCCATCCAGAAAAAAAAGGCCCAGCAGTAAATCAGTATCAGTTGAAATTAAAATGAAGAAAAAATAAACACCGGGCAATGCCACTCGTGACATGAGTCAAATCGATCGCCAAATATCTTTCCACAATACTTATTATTTTACTCCACGACACTCATACTGTACTGTACTATATGGTATATGGGCTTTTCTATTCACTGCGTGTTTTACTTGATTCATGACGTCTTTCGTCGCAATCTACCCACAATGTACATAAACAACTCAATACTGTCAAGAAAAGTTACAAACAAAATATTTTATCCTTCATTAGGACTTGTCCAAGTGAAAACAAACAGGAAATGGTGAATAAATTCAATTATACAGAGGTGGCGGTTGATTAGGGTGGTTACGTATGGGCAGTCGGGAAATTGGAGATTCGGTTCGTTCTTACAATGCCTGCAACAAGTTAAGAATGATCATGTAAGCAAAAGATAATAATTTGTTAACCAATCACACAATTTGGAACATGGGTAGACCATAGACTGAAAATGCCAGCCTTCTCGCGTCATAATCCTCAATACTGAAGTTTGTGATCCTCTGACGTGAAACCATTTTTAAACGACTTCCAAAATAGGTGACTTCCAAACGCCACTAGCGTTCAGTTATTTATAAAACTTTTGACATGTTGTCCAATCGGGAATGTGACATAACGGGAAGTAGCCGTTTAGCTGTGGGGTGTCACTCATAAAAAGTGAAAAATATATCAACTTTTTTACAAAAACAAAAAAAATGTCTAAACAAAAAATATAATATAACTATAATTTCAGAAGTCGGTGTTCAAAAAATGAACAAACAACTAAAAACACCGACTTTCGAAATATTATATCTATAGCTATACTAATGTTATAAAGAGGAAATATTTGTATTTTGTGTAACGAATAAACTCAAAAACTACTGGACCGATTTCAAAATTTTTTCACCCCTAGAATGCTACATTCACCTTATGTAACATAGGCTATATGTTATCCCCATATTCTCACGGGAACGGGAACTACTCGGGTAAAATCGCGGGGCGCAGCTAGTAAATATTATTATATAAAAGTTTTGTTGATTTGAGTACACCTGCGCTTGCAGGAAAGCCGTTGCGAATGTTTAAAAAAACACCAGCCCCCCTAGCCAAGTTGATAATCTACAATCGTTAACGTTAGTCGAAAACGAATCAAATGTATGAGAATGAAATCGTCTCAACGTTGAGTCACGTGGTTAGAGCAAACGAATAGAAAATTCGTAGCCAAGTTCACATCGTTCAAAATGATAGAATGAATTGTTATCGTTTCTACAATGTTCAACGCTACATCCTTTGTTAAAATGTTTAAACTTAATGTTTAAAGCATTTAAACAGAGTTTAAATTTTAACCTGTTTGATGTTTGTAGGATCAATCGCCAGAGACTAAAGAATAGGTCGTTTTTCTAAATACATTGTAGAACGAGCGGCCGACTCAGGCGCGACAACATGGCTACCAACTTATCGTTTTCTACAGTTTCTAAAACCGAGGCGTTACCGTTTGGAGAATAGAATTCGACACGAAACGTTTGTAACTTGGCTAGGGGGGCAGAGTGTACAAAATTATAAAAAAAGTATCCTTGCTTAGGAGCAAGGATACTTTTTTTATAATTTTGCAAATGCAGTCCTGAACTATTATAAATCATTATAATTATCAATGATTTTTGAGTAAAAATTATTTACTGGAATTTTTGTTTTTGTTTTGAATGTTGTTGTTGTGAGTCATAGTCTGACATCATGTTATTGACGATGCGATGGTGTGTTCTGTCTTTTGTGTGAAAACAAAGACGTACGTAGTAGCTTCTGAAAATAATGCCCGTCACTGTCATAGGTTGACTGCCTTATTTTTCTAGTTAGTTTTTGTTAAATCTGTACTAACATTATAAAGAGGAAAGATTTGTATTTTAGTATGTAATAAATAAACTCACAAACTACTCGACCGATTTCAAAAATTCTTTCACCATTTGAAAGCTACATTTACCCTGAGTAACATAGGCTATATTTTATCTCCGTATTCCCACGGGAACGGGAACTACGCGAGTAAAACCGCGGGGCACTGCTAGTTTAATTTAAGTCATTTCTAGTAAAATTAAAAGTTTATATTGCTTTATTTTCCCTAAACATCCCAACATACTTACTAACAAACAGACATTCACATTTACGAAATTAGTAGGAAGATTAAATGAATGTTTCTTCAGACACAGCTTGTTTCTCTTGATAGCACATTTTAAAATAACTTTTAGCTGAAAATCCTAACTGTCATCTTATCTAATTATCTATCTGACGCTAAGAACATAATTGTCTAGATAACTAAGATGAGTCACGAACATTAAAACAATATCGTCATGAAATCTAAGCATCTGAATTACTTTGTTTTTCTAAGATTTCATTATTTGAGTGCAGGAAGACACGTACGGTAATGATGCCATATATTTTACTAAATGTATTACAAACATTGGATTTAAATAAACTAAACGTACGTCGAATTATTTGAGGCATTTCCCTGAACGCCTTGAGCATTCGTTCCCTTTGCCGCCCGCATCAAGCGCACGTCCTTTTATCATAGAACTAGCTGGTGTCCGCGACTTCATCCCCGTAGAATCCCCAATTTTAAAACATCCTTTATCGCTGCTCCGCTCCTATTGGCTTAAGCGTGATGATATATAGCCTAAAGCCTTCCTCGATAAATGGTCTATTCAACCCAAAAAGAATTTTTCAATTCGAACCAGTAGTTCCTGAGATTAGCACGTTCAAACAAACAAACAAACAAACTCTTCAGCTTTATAATATTAGTATAGATTAGTATAGATTCACACAATTTTTGGAATAAAAAAAATAAGCGATCTTTTGAAATATAATATTTCGAAACGTGTACAACATAGATTTTCAAAATCAAAAAAAACTGGCCAAGTGCGTGTCGGACGCATAGTGAACAGTTCCGTAGTTCACTGTTAAAATCTCATATCTCTAAAAGTAAGCTGTGATATTCAAACCAATTTCCGTTGGAAGTGCCTGTGAAGTTCTATTTGCTAAATTTGTTGTAGAAATTTTAATCCATTAGTGTAATCCTCAAATAATTAGAGCGTTGTTGCATTTAGCAACAAATGCATAAAATCAACTATTTTAGTCATTTTTTTAAAGTAGATTTTAAATTTATTTATAAAACATAAAAACAAATTAGAACGTGGAATGTCATGATAAGACATCGAACATTAATAATGTGCTTTTACATGTAGATTATTTCTCATAACTGATGAGTTAATAGTCTCTGAATAGCGATGAAAAACGCACTATCGCAAGGTTTTGGTCGCGGTATCGCCTTAAGACATTGACCGAGTATTTCTTACCGCTTAGCAAACAGAATGAAGTTACTTCCCATTTGTAACCGACTTCCAAAAAAGGAGGAGGTTCTCAAGTCGACTGTATTTTTTTTGTGTGTACCTTATAACTTTTTACTGGGTATACCGATTTTGATGACTCTTTTTATATTCGAAAGCTGGTGCTTGTAGTGTGGTCCCATTTAATTTGATTGAGATCTGACGACTAGTATTTAAGTTATCCCTAATAACGCGTATCTACATTGATGATTTTCTCATTCCCTCTTGTCGATGTAAAATGAAAAAACAAAATTGTATACGATGGCTTGGAAGAGCATTTTCTAGTTTGGCGAAGATCTGATGAAGAACAGATAGGAAACGAAACTCTTCTATATAGCAAATCTTTCAGGATTGCTGAAATCGCATGTTTGTTTATTGTACACCAATTTATACCACGTACTCTGTGATGGGTACGTGTAGCTTGGGGTGTACCACTAAAGAGTGAAAAAAAAAATCTAAACAAAAAATTTTTCCTTTTTTTTAAGCTCGCCTTTGACAAACATTTTACTTGATTGTAAGCTATAATGTGATAAACGATGGAGCGCGCTTGCCTCGCAGTAAATTATTCACACTTGAATTAAAGAAAGGCCCTTCGGTATGTATATGTATGGAAGCCTCAACACCAGTACTATTGTAACTTACCGGGGCTGCCACTATTCATAAATATAAAAAAAAACTGGCCAAGTGCGTGTCGGACGCATAGTGAAGAGTTCCGTAGCCAATTTTCGTTGGAAGTGTCTGTGAAGTTCTATTTGCTCATTTTTTTTTTGAACTTTTAACTTCATAGTTTACTTATTAGAGGACACAATTATCTTATCTTAAAAACTATTGTCTTAAATAAAAACTTTTTTAGAAACCTCTTTCATTTTGAAAGAGCTATCCAATAATCCCCCACAAGATTATTATTGTTGGAATTTATTTTTTCATCCCCCAGTTACATGTATAGAGTGACACCCCTAAAATTATTTGTTTCCATAATATCACAGCACTATTGAATAGCGGTCCACAAGTTGCACCTAGCTACCGGGTTTCATTTATGTAGCTCTAACATTCACCGAGTAAGACGGATGTGACATACGGACAGACGGACATGACGAAATTATAAGGATTCCGTTTTTGCCATTTGGCTACGGAACCCTAAAAACGAAAAAAAAAACAATTAGAATATAATATTTTTGTTAAAATTGTTATATTTGTTAAAATAATGTTATTTCACGAAAATTAAAATGCTCTTTAATAATTTTACGTAAGTTTTCCTGCTTAACCTATAAAGATTTCGTTGAACTGCAAAATAGTACGATTAGGAGATATTGGACGGCAGATTAACCATATTAGAAGTTCTAACGGAGATCATTTAATTGCACTTGGAAATAGATAACGGCTTTATTACTGGATAAGTAGCAGTACAAACGAGTCTTTTATTAAATCTGAAAACTTTACAAAGAAGTTTGTGCCAGTAGAAAACATGCAATTTTATTTCAACTATCTTTTGCTCGTGGTTTCACTTGCCTCACTCTCCATATTTCTCCTACTTCAAGTTTTACCTTCGCAAAAAAGTCTGTAACCAGTCCCATCTATTCCTGAACCAAGATTCATCAAAATCGGTTTGCCAATTTAAGCGTAAGAGCGCAACAAACAAACTTAGTTATGCATTTATTAGTTTGAATTCATACCAGTCTATTCTTTTATTCGAGTTTATGTAGTTCTTTGAATATATCAAATGATTGGTTCACGTAGGTTATGATTTTTTTGTTTCGCAGTTTAGAAACTATTAAAGCAATCCTCTTCTGTTTAGGTTCCATTCGTTGTCTGTTCTATTTTCAATTAGGTTCCTAAGTATCTCTTTTTTTCTATCTCTTTCACTTTTTTCACAAGCTTTCCTAAGTTAACTAAAATAAAAGGTAGCCCTTACATATTTGCAAACTGCCAACCCTAACCCCCAATTGACTCGATACGATTGGTCAGATTACGTAACGAACGCCGAGACTATGGCCAAGATCGTACACCAGAATATACAAGTACGGACCCGATTTAGTGAGTGCAAAGTAAGTCGGATTATTCCGCAAGGAAAATGTGAAAGCTTTCCTAATTAGGTGCCTATCTAACAAGTCGGTCCTAATTAGCCATTATTCCTTTGACTGGAGAATGTCTTGCTAAGACTTTTTTTCAGAATCGTGTTAAGTAAGATTAATTATCGACTAATTGTGTGTCTACTCTATACACACGTACAGTGGTCAACTTACAATGAACTAGATTTTTCTTGCAGATTCGCCCGTGTGGAAATCAACAATCACCTCATGACAACGTAAATGTATCTCAAGGCCTAATTGATTGAAGATCGAAGGCAAAGTTCCATGTAGTCGCATATTACTTGTACCGGCGGAACTCATTCGCAAATCTCCACAATACGCTTCAAAATGTCAATTATGGCGAAACAGGGTTAAGAAAACTTTTGACAATAAAAAAAAACTTTTTAACAAAAAAATACAACCGACTTTTACACAAAAAATCAAAAAAGTGCAAAATAACTTTAATTTCGGAACTCGGTGTTTGTGGTTGCTTTTTCGTTTTTTGAACACCGACTTCCGAAATTAAAGTTATTTTGCACTTTTTTGATTTTTTGTGTAAAAGTCGGTTGTACTTTTTGGTAAAAAGTTTTTTATTTTTCACTTTTAGTGGTACTTACACCCCCTCCCCTCCCACACCTAAACGAACCAATCACATTGGTGTAAAATAAAGTACTGCTCCTTTGCAGAGTACACTAAGAGGTCGTCAATGTAGACAATGTAGATATTTTTTTTTAGATTTTTCAAAAATCGCTTGGTTGATTTCGATAAAATTTTCATGGGACCATTTGGGAAGTATACCCTTTCCAACAAAAAAAGAATTTTTCAAATCGGTTCACAAGCGACGGAGTTATGCGCGAACAAACCTAAAAAAAAAAACATACAAACATCCGAATTGAGAACCTCCTCCTTTTTTAGAAGTCGGTTAAAAAAAAAAAAACAAAAAGTAGCTATAAAATAACTTTCATTTCGAAACTCGGTGTTTATGGTTGTTTTTCGTTTTTGGAACACCGACTTCCAAAATTAAAGTTATTTTATACGTTTTGTGTTTTTGCTTTGAAAGTCGGTTGTTTTTATTGTAAAAAGTTTTTTATTTTTCACTTTTTAGTGGTTTAAACTTACCAATCATATTGGTGTAAAAAATAAACAAACATGTGATTTTAGGAGTTCCAAAAGATTTGCTATCATTTATTGAAGAGTTCCATTTCCTATCTCTGTTCTTCATCAGATCTTCACCAAACTAGAAAGGGACCATTATTAGGGTTAACTCAAAAAAACTCGTCAGATTATAATGGAACCATACGAGAAGCACCAGCTTTCGAGTACAAAAATAATCATCAAAATCGGGAAACTTAGTACAAAGTTATGAGGTAAAACACACAAAAAATAAATACAGTTGAATTGAGAACCTCTTCCTTTTTTAACCGACTTCTAAAAAAGGAGGAGGTTCTCAATTCGGATGTTTGTATGTTTTTTTTTTTTTTTTTTTTTATTGTTTGTTCGCGCATAACTCCGTCGCTTGTCAACCGATTTGAAAAATTCTTTTTTTGTTGGAAAGGGTATACTTCCCAAATGGTCCCATGAAAATTTTATCGAAATCAACCAAGCGGTTTTCGAAAAATCTAAAAAAATATGTACTTTGTCTACTTTGACGACCTCTTAGTTTACTCTGCAAAGGAGCAGTACGTTTTTTTTTACACCAATGTGATTGGTTCGTTTAGGTGGGGGAGGGAAGGGGGTGTAGGTACCACTAAAAAGTGAAAAATAAAAAAAAAACTTTTTACAAAAAATAAAACTGACTTCTAAACAAAAAAAACCAAAAAGTATAAAATAACTTTAATTTCGGAAGTCGGTGTGTTCAACAACAAAAAAGCAACCAAAAACACCGAGTTCCGAAATTAAAGTTATTTTATACTTTTTGGTTTTTTTTTGTTTAGAAGTCGGTTTTATTTTTTTGGAAGTAGGTTCAAAAGTCAAATTTGTCTTTGACTACGAGTGTAGTGTACGGTGATTTGCGTTTATCAAAATTAATCGTGGACTATTACTGTATCTATTTTAGTATATAACTCGCGACCCGCCCGGTTTCGCACGGGTGCAATACTGATACTAAATTTCTACTATATTAAGCATGTATTATACATATAAACACCAATTTAAAAAACCGCATCAAAATCCGTTATGTAGTTTTAAAGATCAAAGCATAAGCATACATAGGGACAAACAGACAGCGGGAAGTGGCTTTGTTTTATACTATGTAGTGATAGTGATTATCAGCTTATTTTTATTTAGATACTATTTTTAGTAAAAAAAAATCATTTTATTTTTTGCGAATCTATTCTTCTATACTAATATTACGAGTATCAAGAGGAAAGATTTGTATGTAACGAATTAAACTCAAAAACTACTGGACCGATTTCAAAAATTCTTTCACCACTAGAAAGCTACATTCACTCTGAGTAGGTAATATAGGCTATATTTAATCCCCGTATTCCCACGGGAACGGGAATAAAACTATTTTTTTTCTGTATGGCAGGAGCTGATTTTTTCCTTGCCATGCCATCTTCTTAAATATGCGTTTGCTTTTTTATTGTCTTTAAAATTCAGCTGTAAAACAAACGATATGCAATATACACTGTCAGAATTACTAATGTTTTTCAACTGCCTCATCCCACTGGAACTCAGTACTTACAGACGCTAACTAAATGTGTCCGTCTAATCGTCCAATATAAAACGAGCTCCAGAGTTTATGGAAACAACCTTGTGACCTATTTTTGTCCACAAACGTTTCGTTCGGTCAAGGTCGGGTACGGTCGAGAGATTACAGAGATTTAAAAGATAAAGATAAAAGGCAATTTATTTGTCAAACATGCGTTTACATACACTGACTAATCAGGCATGCAAGGTATTAAATTAATATGTTCTGAGCGTTCATGTTTTGCCAATAATGGCGGACAAATTTTGTAGTTACAAAAATTTTATTAACTTTAAAGTGATTTTAAATTTCATTACAAAATACTATATTTGCAATTTGGTCTGGCAGATATAAACGCCATCAGATTAAAAATATCACGAGAAATTATGAACTTGTATTTTTTAAATAGACACGGATAATACAAGTGAAATACCACTCACTGCAGTGCAGAGCAGCCGAGTGGTAACGGCCCCGACTTACGAATTGTAGGTCGCGGGTTCGTACCCAATCAGGCGCATTACGTTGTGTAGTTAATTTCATCACCACTGCTCTCAAAACGGTGAAAGAAAACATCGTGAGGAAACCGGCATGTCCTAGAACCAAAATTTCGAAGACACGTGACATTCACCAACCCGCACGGGCCCGCGTGGTGGATTACGGCCCATTCCCTCTCCTAGAGAGGAGGCCTGTGTCCCAGCAGTGGGAACAATAAAAAGGCTGATTATACTACTCACTGATTAATCACAATATCTCAGAAACTGTAACGCCTAAAAGCTTAAAATTTGGCAGGTAGGTTCCTTATAGGGTGTGACATCCCCTAAGAATGAATTTTACGAAATTCCACCTTTAAGGGGGTAAAGCGAGTGTGGAAATTGTTTGTACTAAATCTACGCAGACGAGGTCGCGGGAAAAGTGCACAACATAGTGCATAAACTTTTCCTTCAAAATGGTTGAGCTAAATGGTGCCGATACACGCGTCATGTTCGTGAACGGGCGCTGTCGGTTGAGACTGGTCACCTCTTAACTGCCACTGACTAGTTTTAATCTTTATACTTTGAATTGATTTACAGTTTCCTTTTTTTTCTTTGCATTATCCTCACATTTAGAAGCGACCAAGGATGTAACCAAGGTTATGTAATACAGAACATTATTTAAAAGAGTGTCCGTGGAGTTTCTTGCACGTTCTTCTCCATATGTATCTTTTGGAACGTGCAGATAGCTTCACTCTTTCGACTTGACAATTGAAAAGTGATTTGACTTGACAATTCAAAAGTTAATTTAAATAAATTCTTTGAATTTGAATTTAGACATTGCTTCACTGTGTCGAAATGATCCTAGTTTCGAATCGTTTTTTTGAGCCCGTTCTTTTAATATTTCACACGTTACAATTCAATTTCAGCCACTTAACAGTAGCCACCTTCTAATTATTATTTTTTAACTTTGCCCCACAATAGGAATTTCTCCTGTGTCGTGGGTGCGTTTACAAACATACAATCTCACATACACAAACAGCCAGACCCGGATCAACTATATGTAGGCCACGGAACAAATATTTGTTCCGTGCGGGAATCGAACCCACGAGACGTAACACAGCAGCCAATCGCTCAACCACTGCGCCAACCGTGTCGCCAAATTTAATCCTACCTAGGCTACCTCAGGCGCTTAAAAATTTATGATACCTGCTTTCTATTGAAATTTAAACAGCTGTTTACGTAACAAGACTTGCCGAAATATCGAAAAACAAACCACATGCTCTCGAAAAACAATACCCTCTTTCCGGAGAAGTCGGTAAATCAACAATTAATTAATTGCAATACCTAATTCTAAAAGCACTTTTTAAGCATTGTATTTTCATTTTTAAAACCGTTTCAAAGCTTACTCTAAAACAAAAATCCTTTACTTCTTAAATAAAACATATTAATGCATTACTGAAATTGAACCGAAACAATTTTAACGACTCCAATTGAAAACTGAGGTCGTAAATATTTAAAACTTGGCTTAACTATATGCGATACGAAAAGTTTTAGATTGGTCATTTGAATAATGCAATCGTTATATAAATGTATTTAGGTAGTAGTTACTCTCATATTTTAGTTTTCTAGCTACTAAAAGCGGGTCTGTGTCATTTAAATAAACTCGTCTGGCATTTTACCCTCGATAAAGAGACAATTTATTCATTGTGATAAACAGTCATAACATAAACATCTCAACAGTAGGTACCTTATATTATAATCATTATTCAAATTTTTGTAAATATTAAGAACAAAAATAAAACATACAACTATATTTATAATACTAGCAGCGCCAGCGGTTTCACCCGCGCCGTTGAAACCGCGGGGCCCTGCTAGTATATAAATAAATAAATATGTTTGTTGCTGCGTTAATATATATATGCACATATGTATGTCTAGTTAGAAATTGTTAATTAATTTTTCAAGCACTTCCTGACATGCGATGAAGCCTAATTTTACTTATAATTAAGGCTCTAGAATACTCTAGATCTTCCAGTTAAACTACCTAGATATCATCTTCTGCATAGTTTATTTCTATGTTGCATTCAGCTTTCAGTAGCTTCCCTATAAAATATGGCTTTACTTGCTTTCTAAGGCACAGAGAGTTCTCAGTATGAAATAAATGGTCACCCATCCTCATTCCATCACCGGCAAGTGTTGCTTAGCCTTGATCGATTTACTCGATTACCCTTGCGGTTATTACGAATACTTAGCCACAATATTCAACTAGTGCGTCGTCATTTTATGATGCCACTTATACGAATTTAGCTGTTCGACGAATTGGTTTCTCTCTATGTGAATCAGTTCAGTGTTGTTTAGAACTAGTGCGACGACATTATTGTGTCCAAATCTCACAGTATAATCAGCCTTTTAATGTTCCCACTGCTAGGACACAGGCCTCCTCTCTAGGAGAGGGAATGGGCCGTAATCCACCTCGCGGGCCCAGTGCGGGTTGGTGAATGACACATGTATTCGAAGTTTTGGTTCTAGGAGATGCCGGTTTCCTCACGATGTTTTCCTTCACCGTTTTGAGAGCAGTGGTGATGAAATTAATAACACAAAGTAATGCGCCTGGCTGGGTTTGAATCCGCGACTTACAATTCGTAAGTCGGGGCCGTTACCACTCGGCCACCACTCAAGCTACAATAAAATTAATAAGAATCTGGCAAAATAGAGCAAATCCAAACTTATTGTAACACCTTTTGAGACTCGCTCCTGTAACACAGGTTTATCACCAAGAACAGGTGTCAGAGACTTCACAGATTTTGTCAAAATTTCTTATGAAAATAAAGATGATTTATTTTGTGTGTATGGCTGTGATACATAATATTATAGTCTAGTAGATCTTGGAATCAATCGATGCAACAAATTCACGGTTTTGGAAACCATACAGCACTATCTTACATCTTCTTTCCTCTTTCCAGTAAACCTGCCATTCTTCACACACGGCATCGAGACAACAAATCTGACGTCATCAGCACAGTCTGGCCACTTTATCAGCCACAATGGCACACAGTGGACCACTACGGCCATGGTGGCCAGCGCTGGTGTTGCCGGCCCGGTGTTCTGTTATATTGTGGACACTTATGGCAGAATGAGCGGGGTGTTCTCAGTCAGTATGGTGCAAGGGGTGAGTGAACTTTAGATTAGTATTTGTTTTTTAATTTAGGTTATTATTTCACAAGGCAACACTAGGGAAGAATTAGGTATCTTTTAGTCAAAACTTTTTACACATTAAGATATGTAAAAAAAAATGAAATTGAACTAAGATGAGAACTCTTTTAATTGAGAAATGTCAGTAATATTTCATTTTACTTACAGAAGTCAGTCTGGTTATGAAAACTGCCTTAGGATGCAACCAAACTGCATTCGATCGACGTTATCAGAAACTATCTGATATCAGAAACGTCAAAACTGACAGCTATCTTTTGTTTTTTTTTTGTATTATGGCTCCACGTCTTTATCTATCAATGATTTTGCCAATGTCAAGGTTCGGAGAGGTAATGATTATTGGTTCTCATTTACGATTGTAAAATTTAGTCAGTTTTTATTGTGTTATATTAATTATTACAGTTATTATGATTTAATTATTTATTTTCCATACAACAGACATGATTTTCTTGTCGTGTCTATAGATAAAATGGTACGGAACCCTTCGTGTGCGTATGCAATTCGCACTTGTCCTGTTTTTAATACTTACAGCTACGGAGTGAAAATTTGCTCACAGTAACTTGTAAAAAGTTGAGTGAGGTAACAGCCGATGTCTATGGGCAGTATGTGCCTGCAGTAATTAACACATAATTTCCAATCTGATTATCGTTTACAATATGCACGGATGCATTCAATCATCTCGCCATAATCCACTTAAAGATCTAATTAGTAATGCAATCCACGATGCTCGGCTATTATTGATTCCTATGATCAAATGTAATTAGTATCTTCATTGGTTTTAATTACTTGCTGATTGATGAAATTCTAGGAAATGTTGAATTTAAATTTCGATCAGTTTAAAGTATGGCAATAGCTCCAGCTTATACAGGTAAAAATGGTAGTAATAAAAATGCAGTAATTCCTACAGGTCAAATAAATAAAGGTACTTAATCAAAATATAAAGTAGGTACCAACTAGTAGTAACTCCAATGAACCAATGAATTTAATCATCCTTCATGCTGTTTAACATAAGATATATTATTATCAGCATTACTTATTCTCGTGTTCTTGTCAAAATTGATTTGATGTTGGTGCAACATGTTCTTCCATAAAAACGAAGAATCAAGGAATTTTAGTTTATTCATACAATTAGTACCAAGGCTGCCTTTTAAGTCGTGTCGTTTGCAAACCGTTTGCAAAAAAAAAAACTTTTTAACAAAAAAATACAACCGACTTTTACACAAAAAATCAAAAAAGTGCAAAATAACTTTAATTTCGGAACTCGGTGTTTGTGGTTGCTTTTTCGTTTTTTTAACACCGACTTCCGATATTAAAGTTATTTTGCACTTTTTTGATTTTTTGTGTATAAGTCGGTTGTATTTTTTTGTTAAAAAGTTTTTTTTATTTTTCACTTTTTAGTGGTACTTACACCCCCTCCCCTCCCCCACCTAAACGAACCAATCACATTGGTGTAAAAAAAGCACTGCTCCTTTGCAGAGTACACTAAGAGGTCGTCAATGTAGACAATGTAGATATTTTTTTAGATTTTTCGAAAACCGCTTGGTTGATTTCGATACAAATTTTATGGGACCATTTGGGAAGTATACCCTTTCCAACAAAAAAAGAATTTTTCAAATCGGTTCACAAGCGACGGAGTTATGCGCGAACAAACAATAAAAAAAAAATACAAACATCCGAATTGAGAACCTTTTCCTTTTTTAGAAGTCGGTTAAAAAAAATGTGATATATTTTCATCTTTTTGGTTGACACTTCGCGTGACCCAAGGGCTGGATTTTACTTCGGTCAAAGGATAAGCATTGCCATACAACGTGGCAATGCCGCCAGTCTAATGGGTTCACTTCCAGTCGATAGCGATGCGGACGAGTTTTTTGATGCCATTTTGTAGTAGTTTGTAGGAGAATTTTAGTTTATTTTTAGGTTAAGTGTATATATAACTAATATTATAAAGAATACAGAAGATTTTGAAATTAGAATTCGAAAACAAAAGTTTGTTTTTTTTTCAACAGGTGTAAATTATGGACATAAACCGTCCTTGTTCCTATTAATCTTTCCATCAATTAAATGAAATTTTTCAAAATCTATTGCGAAAAAGTAAACGCAAAAATAAAAAGACAGACAACGATTTGGTATAATACGATAATTCAATTTCTATATCTGGCAAGGTAAAAAACTAGCCACTTAATTGTAATGAATAAAAATCAAATATATTTACACTTCTTATTAATGTTAATAAAATAGAAAAAAAAACTGTAATCACACCACAACAATGCACGAGGTTTACAAATGAACAAAAAATTATGCTGAAGACCGTTCAACTGTTATTACCATCATTAAATTAACAAATTCAATTAGCATTTAATTGCTGGTTAATTCTGGAGAGCTATAAACGGCAAGGTTTAGTATCGACTTTGTTTTCGGCGCGACTCTGCCTTGGAATTTCTAATCGAAAATTGGCTTAATTGTAAGTCCAATGAAGGTAAAAACTCTGGAAGTAGTGAACCGATGATAATAAACCCTTTCCTTGTAGAAACTCACACTACCGCTGTTATCACCAAGCTACGTACATCTTTTAAAATGCATGGTGTTTGGTTGTCTGCGGGATACCTGCGGGGGACCATGGGAGCAAAACTAAAGGAAAAACTAATAAGGAATGAGAAAAAGGAGGAATTTAACTCAAAATTAATTTGAAACTGTTTTTCTTTTTTTAAATCGTCTGAAAATTCAGCATATATTTAAAATATCTGAATTAATAAACATCCAGACAAATTAAACGCTGCAGCTGTTATGATGGTTTTAAGGTTGTTGGCATTCAATTCCAAGGGAATCATTGAACTTTTTATTACTCTATTTACTATTGGTAGATAACTTTACTCAAACTATTTAGGGAGGTTTAGAAGATATTAAATGTGTTCTTGGTTAAAAATCTGTAGTAAAAATTGCTGAAATATTTTTACTAGTTTTGTCAACCCTTTTACCCACGTAATGTTTGTCTGGTAATGGAGCAACGATGTGAATGTACTTTTAAAGAGTAATTTCTAACATTTTTTTTATATACAGTATGTTAACTAACAGAGGGCGTTCCCGTTAACCCGCAATAGTATAGCATCCATATATGATAAAAAAATATTACCATTCAAAAACAATGTTTTTTTTTAATATTAAAATATTCACTAAAAATGTTAAATTGATAAAGAAACACTCTGTACACACGTACTTGCCGGTTTGGGCATTGCTACTACGAGTAGGTACTATTCCGCGCTACTATTTTGATTTTAAACAGGATTTTTCGAATTTATTATATATTTTTTTTAATTCGGATTATTTTATGCTTTTTTTCTATTCTGATATTTTTATTTTAATCTATTAATGATATAGATTAACGAATTTAAGGGTCTCTCTGTTATTTAACATACTGTATTTTGAAAGATTCACGTGGTTCAGGAACATCGCGCCTGTCTGCTAAACGTCCGTTTCAAAAATTCGGGTTTCAAAAACTAATATTATATTTTTCTTTTCTTTTCAGATATCGCTTGTCCCCCACTTCTTGCTCAACAAAAGGAACATTTACACCGTAGAAATAATCCTCCATATTCTCGCTGGAATATCTTCAGGAGGCCTATTTACCATCTTACCAATCTACATTAGAGAGATCACGACTATAAGGGGATTTTCCGTCCCACTTCTGATGTTAATGACAACTGCTGGGTACATGACCAAGATGATACCTATGGAAGTTCGACTCTATTTGATGTTGACTCTTGTGATGGTGCAGTTTCTGTCAATCATGGTGATGGTAGAAAGTCCGAGTTATTTGGTAATGGTGAAAAAATTCGAGGTGAGTGTGGTTCGAAATTTTATGTTATGGATACTACGAGTATGTCACTAGACTATTGTAAGCACCGCAATTTTAAAATCTTAAACTCTGAATAAATTGTGAACAATACAATTATTCCAGTATAAATACTTTAGCTTATCTTATAATTATGTCAAATGAATAAGAAAACGTGAAAAATCTTTTACGGTATTTGCAATAACCCAGTGACTACAAGAATATAGATTTTTGTGTCCCTTTTTGTACCAGTCATAGGAAATCAAAATTAGGCCAAGGTTGGACAAGATTCAAAACTATAGTCGGTCCCATGTTTGATCCTCAGATGTGACTAAGGTTTCTAGATTTTTAATTTGGTGGTCTTGGTTTTTTCTATTTTTTGGTAATGGATTCGCTCCTTAATGATTACTGTTAGTCAATTTTTCGAAACATCACTGACGAAAATATATAAATTCTATAACTGTATCTCTATGTAAATCTTCGTGAAATATCTACAAGTCATGTTGCTCATAAGTCAGGTACATACGTTTAAACCAGTGCAAAGATTAAGATTAGAGAAGTTTGAAATATCGGGAAACAATAAATTATGTTTGATGGGCGGATACGTAACCACAGTTTGTTGTTATTTGAAGACAGGAAGACGCTGTTTCCCACATTTTAGATGTAAAACATGACGCTTGTATTTTTACGACATCTTTATGGAACATTTTGTTTAGCTATGAGTTCATAATTGTGCTTCGTCCTTGAATATATTGTTGTAAAGAGGTTGCATTCAAATATTTCAGCAACATGTTTTAGTTTTAGTCTTAAAAACTGAAGTCAAATCTGAATCATTCTAATTTCAGTTCTATGATACTTAAACATGTTCTAAACATAATTAATAAGTAAAAAGTTTTTTTGTGACACACAAATCGTGTTTTTTTGTTGACCAGTGTAATTATAAGGTAACGACATACCACTTAGCGTTTAAGCTCTAAACTATATAATTCACACGATCTTGTGATATTGAAGAACAGTATTTTTAGTGCCAGGAAAATCACTTTAGAATTGTTAATATTTCTCTAAAAATATCTTGCACCGATTAACCGATAATGACTTTTTAAAATAAGCTAAATAAATATTTATATTTTGACATCATGTAGATTTCAATTTATAATATGTCTTGCAAATAAAATAATCATTGTCAGAAATAAATCACCTACTAATTTATGAGGACTTTATTAGAGAGATCGTTAAACCAACAAAAATAAATGAAAGTCAGAATAACTATATTCTATTCTCATTTTATTACCCAGTACAAAAAGGTTCTATAGCTTCCTTATTGACTTTTTGGGTGAAATGTAAATACAAAAAACATAATTTGACGAACGAATATTAAGGGATTGACAACATTTTCCTTGTTAAACTTTTATTCACCTGAAAATAAGAATGAAAATCTAACCGAATATCAGAGTAAAACAACTGCAAAATGGCCAACAAAATCAAATAATAAAAATAAATAGATATCCAATGATCTCGTCGTACTGAAACTGGGGATACATGCGATTAGAAACGTGTTCAGAATAAGACTGCGTTCGATGTAGTTACAACTTTGTTGCATTGATTCTAAATAGTCTAATTAAAGACGTTGGTACATTTTATTTAGTAGGAGTTGAGTATTAAACCTATTTTAGTGGAGAAATCCACGTGGAAATTCACTCCATCCGGCTGAGTTTGATACATATAATGTCAAACTTCCAACGACAGACTCGATTGAATGAAAAATACTCATTACACTTTGACATAATTATGAGATACTAGCAGCGCCCCGCGGTTTTACTCACGTAGTTCCCGTTCCCGTGGGAATATGGTGATCAAATATAGCCTATGTCACCCGGGGATAGTGTAGCTTCCAAACAGTGAAAGAATTTTTCAAATCGGGTCAGTAGTTTTGGAGCCTATTCAATACAAACAAACAAATCTTTCCTCTTTATAATAGTAGTATAAACATGCGAATACATCGATGGCGATTCACTGCGCTGGACATAGGCTCGTATACTGCGCCAATAAACCAGCCAGTACTGATGGCAGTCAGAACTACTGCCATCAGTACTACTGCCTATCCACCCAGCGTAATTCAAAGGTCTTCCAGTCTACGTGGCTGATAGAAGACATCATCCATGCTTGGCGATATACCGTCCCTGTTAAAAGATTCTATAAGACTGTGTTTACGGAATGATATTGAACGGCAGTTATGAACGATAGATAGTTTATAACTTAGTGGTTTTTGGTTGCTATCTAACTTAGATAATACTGTATTATTTTGTATAAATGATAAATAAATAAAAAAAAGATAGATTTATTTATTTATTTAATACTTTACGCACACAAATGTACAGAGGCGGACTTAATGCCTTAGGCATTTTCTACCAGTCAACCTTTGGGTGATGCAGATAATAATTAGGTGCAGTAAGAAAGAGAAAAAAATAAAAACAGAAACGCGATTAATAGGTATTAAATTACTACAAAGATAATATATAAACTATACATACAATACAATGCTATAATATATACTCAAATAGATAGATCATGCCGTAATTTATTATTCAGAGTTAAGCCACGAAAATATGCATATTAGCTCTCAATATTATCTTATCGTGACACTAGAGCAGTATGGTATGGCACGAACTAAATTATTGCCCATTAAAAAAACTTTTTACAAAAAAATACAACCGACTCTTCCACAAAAAATCAAAAAAGTACAAAATAACTTTAATTTCGGAACTCGGTGTTTGTGGTTCCTTTTTCATTTTTTGAACACCGACTTCCGAAATTAAAGTTATTTTTTTGTTATTTCACAAAATATTAGATATTCTGATATCGCTTATCCTATCCGAGGAATAAGCGGTATCAGAACATATACCTAATATTTCCATAGACAACATAATATCACGTTACATCGTCAGCTTATTTTCTGAAGTGTTAGGCAATGTGGGAAACAAAATAATGCTTTGCCCGACCGAGAAATCGTAACCAGAAGGCTTAGTGAGACTTTTGTAACGTACTCTGTCGCGTTAACGTAAACATTCGCTTATGTGAAATTGTAAGAAAAAAATGGTTTCCTGTCACCAGATGGTGCCTTATTCAGTTCCATGACAAATTACGTTAAAAAACTCGCAATAAGTCCACTTGCCTTCACGGTGAGCACTAGCGCTTGCGAAGACCGATGAGGATGTAATTGATGTTCAAATTCTATATGTAAACTAGCTGACCCAGCAAACGTTGTTTTGCTATATAAAATACTAGCAGACGCCGCGGTTTCACCCGCGTAGGGCCCGTTCCCGTGAGAATATGGGGATAAAATATAGCCTATGTTACTCGTGGATAATGTGGCTTTCGAATGGTGAAAGAATTTTTAAAATCAGTCCAGTAGTTTTTGAGCCTATTCATTACAACCAAACAAACAAAGTTTTCCTCTTTATAATATTAGTATAGATTTTTAGGGGTGGGGAGCCCCCTTTATCATTTAAGGGTATGAAAAATAGATAGTAGCTGATTCTCAGAACTACTGAATATGCATATAAAATTTCATACGAATCGGTCAAGCCGTTTCGGAGGAGTATGTAACTAACATTGTGACACGAGAATTTTATATATAAGATTTAGTTGTCACTACAATTTCTTCAACGTGCATACCTCTTCCTAGTCTGCTTTCTAAAATGATAGTACGGTGCAATCATAAGCAAACTATAGTATACGTGTTACTAAGTCTGAAACAAATTACTGCGGTAAGTTCCCGGTTATGAAACAAAGGAGCAACAGTCAGAGTTATGCGGGCCTTTGGGAAATCATATTATATTGTTTAGTACTGTAAACAATGCACTTAATAACAGGTTTTGTATTAAATTATTTTTTGTAGCAGCGTCCCACGGGTTTACCCACGTAGTTCCCGTTCCTGTGGGAATATGGGGATAAATATAGCCTGTTTTACTTAAGGTGAATGTAGCTTTCTAATGATGAAAGAATTTTCGAAATCGGTCCAGTAGTTTTTGAGTTTATTCGTTACTAGCAGCGCCCCGCGGTTTTACTCACGCAGTTCCCGTTCCCGTGGGAATATGGGGATAAAATATAGCCTTTGTCACCCGGGGATAGTGTAGCTTTCAAATAGTGAAAAAATTTTTCAAATCGGTTCGGTAGTTTCGGAGCCTATTCAATACAAACAAACAAACAAATCTTTCCTCTTTATAATTTTAGTATAGATGTATCTTTTCCGCCATTTACAGGCGATAGATAGACTATTTATTATTAGTATTGGTTGCTTGTGATTGCTGACAATATCGTTACTTATTCCACAAAAACGTACAAACAATAAGAACCACGTACATAATAAAGAAACTTGTTGATCCTGCGGAGAGTGCAACTGTGTTTGCAAACATAATTATGAACTTTAATATCTGCTATGTAGAACTAATTTCCATTGAAGTTGGCCACCGTGGCTAAAATTCCGTTGGAAAGATTATTTTATCCAATAAAATTCACAAACAAAACAATTTGTATCTTTTTCAGAGAGCGCGAAAGAATCTATCAAAGCTTACCTTATTGCGAGAGGATGATCCCTACATTGCAAAAGAAATCTCCAATCTCAAAGATGAAAGTGATAAAGCAAACGCGAATGGAAAACTCAGTGTTTGTACTGTATGTGAGTATAATGCATGTTGAGATATATGTACAACTAGCTTCTGCCAGCGACTTCGTCCGCGTGGAATAGTTACTTTACCCCCGATTTTGAAACTCTCAGCCCGATCGGTTTAAAATTGACAAAGTTTCATACAAACGTTCATCTTAAACGTTCATTATTTTATCCCCTTGGGGGTAGAATTAATCAAAATCCTTTCTTAGCGGATGCCTACGTCATAACATCTACCTGCATGCCAAATTTCAGCTCGATCCGTTCAGTGGTTTGGGCTGTGCATTGATAGATCACTATGTGATCCCGTTTTCCCAACATTTTCCTTCGCTGCTCTGCTCCTATTGATTGTAGCGTGATGAAAAGTATACTATAACCTGCACAGGAGTATGAAGAATAATTGCACCAAGTTTCGTTAAAATCGGTCGAGTAGTTTTTGTTTCTATAAAGAACATACAGACAGACAGACAGACAGACAGACAGACAGACAGACAAAAAATTTACTGATTGCATTTTTGGCACCAGTATCGATCACTAATCACCCCCTGATAGTTATTTTGAAAATATATTCCTTGTACAGAATTGACCTCTCTACAGATTTATTATAAGTATAGATATGTCAAATAACAGAGGGCGTTCCCTTAAATTCGTTAATCTATATCATTAATAGATTAAAATTAAAATATCAGAATAGAAAAATAAGCATAAAATAATCCGAATTAAAAAAATAAAATTGACAATAAATTCGAAAAATCCTGTTTAAAATCAAAATAGTAGCGCGGAATAGTACCTACTCGTAGTAGCAATGCCCAAACCGGCAAGTACGCGTGTACAGAGTGTTTGTTCAAAGTATCAATTTAACATTTTTAGTGAATATTTTAATGTAAAAACATTTTGTTTTTGATTGGTAATATTTTTTAAATCTTATATGGATGCTATACTATTGCGGGTTTACAGGAACGCCCTCTGTTAGTTAACACACTGTATATAGGTATGTTTATGTTGAAAACTGAGTTACCCAGTTTAATCGTTTGTGGAGGTCTGGAAGGCAGGCGCTCAACGTAAAATACTGGTATTCAGCTGAATGCGGTTTGGCTGGAAGGCGACTTTAATATAGTCGGGAAAAGGCTAGGAAGATAATGATTATATTTTAACTCCTATGCATTATTATTAAAGAAGCAAACGATCGTTAACTCATTTTCACATACACAAATTCGGTATAACAGATTTTATAGTACATATGTATGGATATTCATTTATTGTAATTATTTCGGCTATAGAATTACTATGTCACATTTGTACGCAAATAGTTTCAGACTCGTGGACTCAATCCCGAAGTCTGGCAAATAGTTTAAATCAAAATAATTATCAGAAACAGCACTTCGTCAATCTACCTAGCCTTAATACATAATTTAATTACATTAATATATATTTTTTTATTTGTTTTACATCCTACCGTTTATCATGTAAACAAACTAGCAGCACCCCGCGGTTTCATCCGCGTTAGTCCCGTTCCCGTGGCAATACCGGGATAAAATATAGCCTATGACACTCCACAATAACGTAGCTTTCTATTGGTGAAATAATTTTGAAAATCGGTTCAGTAGATCCAGAGATTACCCCTTACAACGTCACAAACTCACGACCTCACAAACTCACCAACGTTACCTCTTTATAATATTAGTATAGATATATATTATTTTATTTGTTGTAAAATTACATCCTACTGTTTATCATATAAACAAATTATAAACTAAGCCCCACTAAGCCGTAATACTGGTTTAACTGTGAGGTCTGGTGAGTCTTTATACACTCCTTAGATTTCATGCTTAAAAATAATTTTATTCTTTCTGCATGAAACTTGGAATATTGTCGTTTGGCTTGGTCTCGGGTCTTAGATGGCTATGTTTTGGTCGCCGAGGGGCTGACTTGCTGGCAATCGACAGTGCGTAAAGAATCTACAGGTAGCACTTCAACACATTTCTAAATAATATCTTTCACGTGAGGATTTGTAATTGGCTTTTTGGTGACCATGTTTCCATTTTTGTCTGTTTTTGTTAGCTGTATGACCTCCATATACATAAATAAATAAATATATTATTAATAATATTTTTACTGGTTTCACTCCTTATGTGTGTTTAGGCTTTTTCAACTATATTGGAGTCGCCTTCTAGTTTAACTCAATACAGCTAAGTACCAGTATTTTACATGAAGCGGTGAACTCCTATCTGATCTCAGCAGACCAGAAAATGATAAATTATATTTATTTTGTAAGTAGGTTGTAAATAACACATTTACACGTCTATCTGTTTTGGTTGTTATAAACTAGATGAGGCCTGTGTTTCCTAGCTGACTACCCTGAGAAGAAACACCAAAACAAACTCAGAGGTCACAGTCTCTTTTGAAGTTCATACAAGTGATATCTGAACTGATCTTTTGACAAAAGTGCCACACAGATTTGAATAGACCTCTCCAGACATTGCAAGTATTTGTCAGTTATCGTGTAACACGATTACAATTGCCAAGACTGGTGTTAAATCTCTTGGCTTCAGAGGGCTTAGTGCAAGTTTTAGTACGTAATCGAACGCGTTAACTTAACGTTCACTAATTTCGTATTGTATGGGAAATAAGGTTTACCGTTATAGTCACTAGACGGCGTTTATTCAGTTTTAATACAAATTGAAGTATACGCTAACGCGATCGAGAACTGCCTCTGACTACCCGCAACGACTGTCAAAGATCTGCAAATGACAACTCAGATCGAACAGCTTAACGTGTTTTCCGAGTTGCTGAGGAAATTAGTAGTCTTTTTTTTCGGGATGGGAAATCATCAAATGACTTCTCCCGCTCTGGGCGGAGCGGAAGGGAGTGTCAGACTTTTACTGACTAAAACCCACCCGTGATCCTTCTTGTGCCCTTTGCGTTCCAGGGCCGCGGTAACTTTTTCGAACAAATTTCGCAACCTTAGCAGGCACTGACCCTATGGGGTCCCGTCTTCGTTGCTGATGGCTCTTTGAGGCCGTCGCCTCGGGCCTGGTTGCTATCGGACGGCGAGCCACCCATAGCTCGCCATCCGCAGGCCCAAATTTAGTAGACTTGAGTTTTGACGACCCTAATAAATGGCAATAAGCTGCCCCATGCCTATTTGTCTAGTTAACAAAATACCCTGAAATGAGAAATACTACAGCGTGCTATTTGATTTCAGGGCGAAACAAAATCTGGTTAGATGGCACAAAGATAGGCATAACCCTGTACACTCTAACAGCCATATGTGGGAGCATCCTGTTTCTGGACCAACAGAAAACGCTGATGCAGCTCGGGGTATCTGCAGACCCTGACAACACGCTGGTGTTGTATACCTTAGTAGCTGGAAGTGGCTTCAGTTGGGTTTGCTGTTCCTTTGTGGATCGAAAGGTATGTTTGTTCATGCGATCCTATATGTTACTTTTTTTTTGTAACCGTCAACATCAACCAACCTTTCTATCATCGGATGGTAAGATTTAAGGTGATTCGCCTTCAGTATATGGTGGACATCTTACCCATACACACAAAACATTTTGGGAATACAGAAGGGCCTCGTTAATCCAGACTCCCGCTTGTTCTGTGATCGCTGTAATCCGGCCGGAAAACCGGGTTCGCGGGGAAGGCGGGTGTAAGTGCGGGCTTTTCAAATGAATGGCGAAAATTATAAACAGAAATAATTACACACTTTTTCAAGAAGAATGAAGTATTTTTTTATTTTAACTTACTGTTTTTTTACATGGTTTTAATTTTGAACAAGTACATTTTTGTCTTTAAGATTTAATTTAAAAATTGACTAAAGAAACTAAGGTTAAACATAATTACGTTTTATTAACATTTGGTCTTGTTTTGTGCGTCTCCGGATAAAAGAGGCCCTACTGTACTTTCATTGTGCGTACAGCTAAGACGTGGAATTCCCTACTGGAGTCTGTGTTTCCTGCAGCCCTACCATGACATTAAAATCCATCATGCTTCCTGTGTCAGAGAGAGACGGAGTTATACAAGACGAATAGCACTATCCCTTTTTCACACTGAATCATGATAGCATTGGCACTTCGTAGTACGCTGATAGCTTTCCGGGAGTTTTTTTATGTCAAAGGATGAAACACACTTTCGTAGAACCAATCTATTCACTGTAATAGGTTGGTTCTAAGAAAATGTGCTTCATCGATTTCCATCAGGTGACATAGAGGTCAGCCAGGGTTGTGTATATCATTATTTTTTTATTTGAGTTCCATATTTTATTAATGCTCGATTACGTCAAAACTCAAAATTATATTAGAAGTTTTAGTAAAATAAAGCACAATGAAATGACGTTATATAAATAGTAGCTGATAACGCAGATAAAAACAAATATCCTAGTTTAAAATTATGTTTGTTCGAAGTAAAATTAATATTCTATTACCTTAATATTTAACTAGTTCTGGTTATATTTTAGAATTTACAATCGGGAATCTCTCTTACTCTCATCATCATCTACTTTAAATATCTGAGCCTAGCTAAAAATGTGTTACAATTCCTTGTCCTTTTTATTATTTTCTATCCTACAGTTACTGTCATTTTTGACATCTTGTTCCTTCTATTGATTCATCACCACCTAACAATTCTACCAATAGGGTAGTTGACTAAAAAAATCCAATTAGTCCGTCAGATAGATTTCCAAAAAATATTGGACACATATTTTTTCTTTTTTCACGTAAACAAAAAATGAAGCCGATACAGAGCGTTGAAAACTCGTGTGACGTCACTACTCGCTACAATTTTTACCGAGCCGTAACGTCACAAGCCCCCACTCCTGATCTTTGATGCTTTGTATCTTCGTCAGTTTTTATAGATTTGATAAAAGAAAAAATACGTGTCCAATATTTTTCTATAATCTAACTGACGGACTAAACATAATCATATATTTTTTACTCAGGCAACATCCCTATTCCCTGTAATAATTTTACCTTTGTCCTACAAGTTACCGTCATTTTTTGACATCTTGTTCCTTCTATTGATTCATCACCACCTAACAATTCTACCAATTGCTTTCAGTATCTCCTGACAGCGAGCTACGTCATCATGGCATTATCAACAGGAGTGCTAGCAGTGTACACACAAGCTGATCTAACAGTGACGTCACTAAGATGCCTGCCTATCATCGCGCTAGGTATTCTGGTCTTCGCGTATGGTGTATCGTGGGGCCTACCTATCGTTGTTATGGTGGAGATTTTCAATTTGGAGGTGAGGATTTCTGCTGTTTTTGTAATTTTATTATCTACAACATCATGATTTTTAAGCATAAGCATAATCAACCTTTTAATGTTTCCACTGCTGGGACACAGGCCTCCTCTCTAGGAGAGGGAATGGGCCGTAATCCACCACCAAGCCCAGTGCGGGTTGGTGAATGTCGCATGTCTTCGAATTTTTGGTTCTAGGACATGCCGGTTTCCTCACGATGTTTTCCTTCACCGTTTTGAGAGCAGTGGTGATGAAATTAATTACACAACACAGACGCCTGGCTGGGTTGGAACCCGCGACTTACAGTTCGTAAGTCGGGGCCATTACCACTCGGCCACCACTGCTCTCACAACAACAACATTATGATTTTTGATTGGTCATAATTTACTGGATTGGTGCAACCTGTCTTCTTCTTCTATACAGCATCCAGCACTCATGCATCCGCACATTACATTCGGGAATTTCGTGTTATTAGCCATCTCAAGCCGGACGCTGTCAGTCTTAAGTATCAGTTATGAAAAATTTGTCTCTGTTCGAGCCATATCATATTTTAAGAAACAATTAATTTATTTCATCCACCTTTTCCTTATTTCGTTTGTCCTCGATTCTTACGTGCAACTTGAATATCCCATTGAATTTTTTTATCAAATATCTATGGACTACCAGATACATTTTTAATGGCATAGATTCGCGTGCATGTATGACAAAGTACGTCAAGCGATGTACCTACGTGAATTTTTATTAGAAGCCAAATCGATACTACTTTTCTGAAGAATCCTAAGCTTCCAATCCAGAACGCCTAAGCAAAAAATAAATTAATTTAAAATAACCTTTAAATAATCTTTATTAAAAAATAACTTTGTGTATAACTAAATTATCAATATTTAAGGACATATGGAAAAATTATTTTAAACCAACAATTATGTATAATTAGTGACTTTCCTGAGCTAGGTTTATAAAACCTGTGTTTCAGTTTCAGGTCATCACTTACAAGACTGAACATTAAAGGTGCTTGAACATAAAAAATATAGAATTACAGCTTATGCATTAAACCTTACAATCATACTAGAACTTCCAATAGTTTCTCTGTGTCTGTGTAATTGAATCTTAATAGATACTCTAATATCAATAAAACTACATTCTATTGATGAACAATACATAGAAATATTTGTACTTTTAACTACTCTAAACGTTTTCTACATTACAGTAATAGGTTACAAAACAAGACTTGAAACTGAGTTCGAACTTATTAAAACGAAGAAAGCTATACAATTTCCCCATGTAAAAGAATTCTATGAAAATGTATTGTAGCTCACAGGTTCGCAGAAAATCAAACGTTCCAAGTATTAAAATATGTTCCGTAGATCCGGGTCACGGCGAAATTGTACGTATGCTTTGTGTTTAACCTTTTGTTTGGCTAGAGCTGCTTCAGATGGTCAGTTTTAACACGGGCAGGCGATCATATTTCTGGCAATGTGGCATTTTAAATATTGGACTAGCGTTATTACTGGAACGTCACTTTTTCTGGCCACCTTAACCAAGTGCTTCAAGCTTCAGTTCCACAATTTATAGAAGTAAATTGACCTACACACATATAAATATCTATCTGAACGGATCAAAGTGCAACTGATAGTAGATCTTGAATATTCAATTTAGCCGCTGTAATTAAATATGCGCAGGTCAGGCTAAACTTATGCAGGTTATTGAGAGTTGCCTCTCCATCTGAACAAGGCTTAACAAATGCTCGGCATATTATTCAGTTTCAACCACATTTTATTATTGTATTTTATATTCTGGTATTGGTATTGGAATGTTGTTGAAACGTTTTCCTGTACTGTTGTGTCGGAAATGCATTATGTTTGCTACGATTCAATTCCACCATGATTTTAGCACAATATTAAATTCATATATATCTTGAAAGCTGTGTTAAAATAAATTATAAGGAAAAAGATGGCAAGATTAGATTAAATTTTACAATCAAGTACCTTCAATACACCTACTAATAAACAACGAGACTAATAAATAAAATATTATTATACAAACTAATGGCGTAATCACTGAGGAGCAGCAAAAAAAAAAACATTCTTAGCGCTGTCAATGGGAAAAGTCCTCAAGAGATTGGCAGCATTGCCACGTGCAACGGCAATACTGTTAGCGCTGTCAATGGGAAAAGTCCTCAAGAGATTGGCAGCATTGCCACGTGCAACGGCAATACTGTTAGCGCTGTCAATGGGAAAAGTCCTCAAGAGATTGGCAGCATTGCCACGTGCAACGGCAATACTGTTAGCGCTGTCAATGGGAAAAGTCCTCAAGAGATTGGCAGCATTGCCACGTGCAACGGCAATACTGTTAGCGCTGTCAATGGGAAAAGTCCTCAAGAGATTGGCAGCATTGCCACGTGCAACGGCAATACTGTTAGCGCTGTCAATGGGAAAAGTCCTCAAGAGATTGGTAGCATTGCCACGTGCAACGGCAATACTGTTAGCGCTGTCAATGGGAAAAGTCCTCAAGAGATTGGCAGCATTGCCTCGTGCAACGGCAATACTGTTAGCGCTGTCAATGGGAAAAGTCCTCAAGAGATTGGCAGCATTGCCACGTTCAACGGAAATACTGTTAGCGCTGTCAATGGGAAAAGTCCTCAAGAGATCGGCTGCGTTGCCACGTCGAACAGCAATACTGTTTCTTTGTTCAAAGACATCTAGGATAAGCTCAGCTACGTGAAAGTTGTCTAACTGTTTGCTGATGTCACAAGACCCTCAATGAGCAACTGGACCCCAGGATCCTAAAGTTTCAACCCCAAACGTTTCAAATGTATAACTTCCAACATTTTTATATATTATGTATACGCCGTTTGAAGTTTTACGCTCAATCAATAATATTAGAATACTGAAAACGAATAAAATATTTAGGCGAGACGAATATAACCTTGCGTTATTTACGCTGCTTACAGTTAATTACTAGAATAGGGTAATAAACTTAAAAAAAATCTAATCGGATAGATTTCCAAAAAATATGGGACAAGTATTTTTTCTTTTTTCACGAAAAGAAAAAATGAAGACAATACAGTTCGTTGCAAACTCGGGTGACGTCACTACTCGCTACAATTTTTACCGAGCCATGACGTCACAAGCTCCCACTCCTGATCTTTGATGCTTTGTATCTTCGTCAGTTTTTATAGATTTGATACAGGCAAAAATACGTGTCAACTATTTTTGTATAATCTAACTGACGGACTAAACATAATAATATATTTTTTACTCAGAAAACATCCCTATTATTTGGTGGGCAACTAACTGGGCTCAATCTTTAGTTTTTGGTTTGAAAACCATTTCCTACTGGGCTCAATCTTTAGTTTTTGGTTTGAAAACCATTTCCTAGACGTGGCTTTCCAAAATAAACATATTGTTCTAATTCTTAATTCAAATCCTTATTCTACGGGCTCATTTTGATTAACGCAATTTACGCAAGATGAGGCTTGCCAAATCCATAGGTAATTTAGCCAATGTGTATGTGAAGAAACTTAAGTAATGATTTACTTTTCATCTTTCAGATCCGAGCAACTCTAATAGGAGCAATCTACGCATACGCACAAATAATAAAACTCCTCCACGTACACACATTCCAATACATAGAAGATTACGTCGGGGTTTATACCACGTTCTATATATTTGCTGGTATAAATCTTTTTGGAGTAGTGTACACCTTGTTCGCAGTACCTAATGTTAGGAATAAGAGTGTGAGACAGATTGAGAGACAATTAAAACGACCTGCTTTACCTGCGTGAATAAATTATAGATTAAGTTTTTTAACTGTTGTTTTAATATCTTTTCATTTCCATCGACTCACTTTCATCAGAAGCGGCTACTTGTACCGCTCTTACGTTTCCTTAGCAACATACAGGTCTTGGAAGGAGCAGATGGTTGCTATGAAGCGCAATCGCTTGAGAGATTGACCATGGCCATTGTAGTTCATGACCCAGGGGCTGATGAGGAGTACATACTTAAAATACTTGAAGGGAACAGGGTTACCAAATAAATATTAATTGCTGGGGAGTTTATTGCGCCACTTCTTCTTCCCAGTTAAAACACTAGGAAGTGGTGACGGGTGGGCGTTTTGGGGGACTGTCTTTATGTAAAATTTGACGTTCAAAAAGTGCTATCTCTCAGCCTAACAACATTGATAATAGATGTCGCTAGCGGCGGGATGGCTGATGTCAAATCGAATCCGCTTTGTTAACGTTTTGGGTCTTGCTATTTTTTGTGTTAAAACTGGGGGCCTACCATGACCTTATTAAAAACGATTCAAAAGCAAGACATTTCAATTTCAGTTCCAAAACTACATCGCTTCAAATTCGTACCATGACGTCCGATACGCTCAGCGGCATTTAGATCGTTATAAGTGAATGAAAGATCGCAATTTGTGGTTGAATCGCTTTTTTGGTGAAAAAGAGACAACGCTATTAACAGATAAGTATGTTTCGCTCACATTTTAGTGTCAGACACATTCAGAAGCCAGTAACATTTAATTCTTTCTTAGCTCAGTATCATTACTTTAAACTAAAAAATCCTCAAACGTGGTGTTTAAGATTCCACGTTAATACCGTATTTTTTGCTACCATTGTTCTAAGTGGTAATTGAGATTTATTTATATTGAAAAAAATACGTTTATTTCGACATAATGAAACGGTACGTTTATTATATTTATTTCGAACGTACCAGAGTAAAAAAAGTTATGTTTGTTGACACTGTCAGGCAGGCGTCACTGTCATTTTGACTACAATGAACTAGATACGTAGTCTTCAGTCCGTGGAGTTGAGATTGCGGTGGGAAAATTTAAATTAAGTTTTGAAAAAAAGTTGGTACTCAATTATTTCAAGCAATGTCGTAAGTATTAAACATTGCATATTTTGTTTAGTTACTGAAACTCTGAAACTAAATAATTCCTTCGAGAAGACTACATAAACTATGAAATAATAATTTTATCTTGCCTCGAGAAGCCACTTTAAGTGTTGGTGACGATGGAATTTCAAGTGCTTTTTTTTTGTTGCATTGTAGTCGAAAAAGGAGAGTAACATTTAACCAGCTTGAAGCCTTGTGGGAGATTTTAAATGAAAATAGAGCTCTCGCAACTGGTTACAACAAATCTTCCCAGGCTAGAGAGTATTCCAAAAGGATGTGGCTGACCATAGCCGATACTTTAAACTCCCAGGGTGATGGTGCAGAAAAGGATTGGAAAGGCTGGTGAAAAGTAAGTAAATTCCATATGTATTACGTAACTGAAATTGCATCACATTATTGCTAAATGCATTACATTGTTACGTGCCAGATTTTTGACGGCGGTTGGATAGTAACAACATGATCAACACTAGTTTATTCAATATACATATGACTGTAAACTACTGTAATGCTAAACAAAGAAAGGCGCCAGGAGGGTTTTAGGCGGGTCGCAGTAGTTGTTGCAATGCTGGCCAGTGCGAGTCTTTGGCCCAAAAAAAAGTATAAATATTAATATTGATAATAACTTTACAAGGTAATACTACAGTGGTTGTTCTCTAAACATAAATCTGTTGACTTGATAGGATCTTTAAACATTGGGCTCAACTCGGCGCACAAATCGAGCACTAATTCTTTAGATAGCCTATAGCGCCTAATGAATTCGGCGTCCTCTAAAGTATTAAAGGTGTCCATCTGGCCGCGTGACTGGAGTCTCTTTCGTTTTTGTGTATTATGTGAGGCAGAGTCTTCCTCAAGAAACTCAAAAAGAAGAGTTGTTCATCAGACATCTGATAGAGAAAAACAAATGCGGTTAAATAGGCATGTAAAATAGGTTTTTAGACTTTAAAGGCAAAGATTAAATTAAACTTACATTGGTTTTTGTCAAATTCCATTAAAACAACACTAAAAAGCTTTGTTTTTTCTAATAATTTACCAAACGTATCTGTTCTGTTAGAGAAATATTAACTTTTATTGAATCGCTTATTTTGACAGTTCAGTGTTTCAGTTGAGCTGCTCTAAGGACGTCATGGTACCAAAAATGCACAAAATTGAATGAATGAAACAAAAACTTGCGACTCAGTATGGGTCAATCGCTGTCAGATGGAATGGCCAAGTTAACTGACATCATGGTACGAATTAGAAGAACAGTTCAGTTTGGGACCTAAAATGAATCGCTTTAAGAGCTCGTGGTAGGCACCCTGGTCCGCTATCGTCATTGACAACATAAATTTTACCTAGAAGGTTAAAAGGAGGAAAAAAAAGGAAACAAAAACGGGGAAGGATAACTGGAAAGAAAGTAGATCTCATTGAGAGATAGATTTATATTTAATAAAATATTTTTTATGTAATTTATGCTCTACATTTTTTTTTTTTAGTTTTTATCTGTTATTTGTTACTTGACTCATGGTAGGAAGACTGGGAAATGGGAGAAAATTCCTTTAATCAGAAATAGTGTGTGTGTGTGTGGTATATGTGTGTTAGTGTGTGTGTACATAATAAAGAGTATTGTATTCTATTCTATAGTATTGTTTATTTTTTAGGTTAGAAGCTTATCGATCAGAAGCCAATAATCAAAGCCTTCAAGCTTCCATAAGCCAAGCAATTTACATTCCTGCTGCAGAACTTTACCAGGACGTTCGTAACTCCATCATATTGCCGAAGAATACCAAACAATATATTCAAAATTACTTTGACTTGTACATGATAAAAGTTTAACCATTTCCCACTCATTTTTATAGCATTGTATCTTCGGGAAATAAATGTACACCACCATGCGCCACCCCCACCAAACACCCACCCATGAGCCGACCCCAATGTAGTTGGGAAAAGGCTAGGCAGATGATGACCATGCGCCACCTATCGTGATAGAATGGCAGTAAAGATCCTCATTGGTGTGCTAGCGTCGGTCTTGATTTGGAACTATCAATTCGTTGATAATACAAATCTTTTACAAGTCCCATGACGTTATAAGAGGCAAGCTTCAAGGGAGCCCAACCTTGGACCCAGGGTTCAGGCTCAAATCATGACTGCAACTAGGAGGTTTTTGCGCAAATCTCCGTCAATCATCATAAAAAGACCAAAGTACAGAAACGTTAATAAATTTCCCGAAAAAAAAGTCTACTACCTATATTTTCCCCAGAAAAAAAGCGCCTTCCATAAAATAGTGAGCAATCTTTATTGAACGCGTAATTCCGCCCTCGTAAAGTACGGACACAGAACCGAATATCCAGTTATACATTCCCGTGTTAGGGTTGTTACACAACGGCCGCTGTGCTATTGCGTAGTGGCTGATGCCTGTGGACGGTGAACGTGGGTGGCTCGCCGTCCGATAGCAACCAGGCCGAGTCGATGACGCGTTGTGTTCCACGCGCGCCTCAAGGAGCCGTCAGCATCACGGACGGGGCCCCATAGGGTCGGTGCCTGCTAGGGTTGCGGAATTAGTTCGAAAGAATCACTGCGGCCCTGGAACGCAAAGGGCACAGGAAAGATCACGGGTGGGTTTTAGTCAGTAAATGTCTGACACTCCCTTCCGCTCCGTCCAGAGCGGTAGGAGTCATTTGATGTTTCCCATCCAAAAAAAATAAATAAAAAAGGGTTCTTACACAAAGAAACAGTTTCCGGTACTGACAACCACGTGCGGGTCGGTCGGTACCAATCGGTGCAGAGTTAACCAGCATTGAGAAACAGATAAATCGGTCCGTATTGACAACCATGGCTCGGTCCAATTAAACCAACCCCCAAGCCAAGCTACAACTGTTTCGTGTTGAATTCCGTCCTCCAATCGGTAACGCCTCGGTGTCAGAAACTGTAGAAAACGATAAGTTGGTAGCCATGTTGACGCGCCTGAGTCGGCCGCTCGTTCTACAATGTCTTTAGAAAAACGACCTATTCTTTAGTCTCCGGCGAGCGTTCCTACAAACGTCAGACAGGTTAAAATTTAATACATGCTTTAATCATTAAGTTTAAACATTTTAATAAAGGGTGTAGCATTGAACATTGTAGAAACGATAACAATTCATTCCATCATTTTGAACGATGTGAACTTGGCTACGAATCTATTCGTTTGTTCTAACCACGTGACTTAACTTTGAGATGATTTTTCATTCCCATACATTTGATTCGTTTTCGACTAGCGTTAACGATTGCAGGTAATCAACTTGGCTAGGGGGCTGTTTCTTTATAGATCACTACTGACCCGCAAACGAAAACCTGTTTCTTTATGCAAGCACCCTTAGCTGACCTCGAAATTCTATTGTCCTGTGCTGACATGCCTAAGATCTAGATTGTTTTTTTTTCTTTAAAATAAACGCTGCCCCACACTAGGAATTTCTCCTGTGTCGGGTGTATGTTCACAAACATACAATCTCACATACACAAACAGCCAGACCCGGAACTATATGTAGTTCATACAAATATTTGTTCCGTGCGGGAATCGAACCCACGACACGTAGCGCCGCAGACAATCACTCAACCACTGTGCCAACCTAAACCAAACCTGAGCCAAATGAACATGTAGTGACGTATATAATATATGCTTTGGTGGTTTGATTATTTTGAAAGTATTAATGAAAGGCGATTAATTAATAACATGCGTGGAATCGGCCGGAAGAAACAAAATTTGTGTCAAAATATATCCCTAGTAGGACTCGGAGTCTTTGTTTCCTGATTACTGTAACCTGGAGGTCTCATAGTTAACTTTTAGACAAGTCCATCATTGACCACATGACATAACACCCGGTTAGGTGACATATTAGTCAAACGCTAGCCATCAATCATAGGAATAACTTCCCTCTTTACACGACTGCCAAAAAAATGGAATGTTATGTTTTCTGGGTTCATATGTGTCGGGCCTGCGGATGGTGAGCTATGGGTGACTCGCCGTTTAATAGCAACCAGGCCCGAGTCGATGGCGCGTAGTGTTCTACGCACGCAAAGAAGACGGGGCCCCATAGGTTCAGTGCCTGCTAGGGTTGCGGAATTTGTTCGAAAGAGTCACCGCGGCCCTGGAACACAAAGGGCACAAGAAGGATCACGGGTGGGTTTTAGTCAGTAAGAGTCTGACACTCCCTTCCGCTCCGCCTAGAGCGGGAGAAGTCATTTGATGATTTCCCATCCCAAAAAAGGGGTTTATATGTGTATGTATCTATGTTTGTGGCCTTTTTTTATTTCACCATAACTTCTAAACAGCTTCCTAAAACATCAATGTATGTGATATCGTTAGAAGCGTTGAGTTATCCCGGGTAACATAGGCTATTACAAATTTAAAAAAAAGGGGGAGCCATGATTCATAAATAAAAAAGAATATATTTTATTTATGAATCATGGCTTTCATGAAAATTATATCAACATAGGATAAAAACTTTCCACCCTAACCCTCAACACTTTAATGAGGTTTTCCTTGAAATGTGAGGTCACCTTACACTGGAAACATGAAGCGTTAAATTTCGTCGTTCGTACGAGTCAGTAGGTATGTATAACCAGTAGCGGTTCACAACTTATTAACCACCTCATTTCGTCACTCGAAGCAATGACATGGCAACTTTATTTTTTTGGTTTGGTTCCGTAGGCATTTTTTGTATGGCAAACAAGCCAAGAGACTGGTAGTAAGTTCTTATTGCAGTCCATGCGTATTTGAGTACCAGCAGTGCTATTCTGTAAGAACTCACGTGCGAATTCCATTCATATCTCATTTTCGATTACACTTCGTAACTCACCTGAAGTGAAAAGTATTTGATATTCTGACTGTCAAGTTAAATACCTAACTTTTCACTTAAAAGTAGTTCGCTTCACCTATGTTCTCACTTAGTGGCGCTAGCGTAGTTTTCATCAAGTTACAGAATACCAAATACAGTTTTCACCGCAGAATCAGAAGTGAGCACTGGAGTGAGTTCTTACAGAATAGCATTGCAGGGCACCACAGAGTGGTCACTTATGCCTGTAGAACCTGTTTGGTCCCAGAAATAGAAACTGTGGTAGGTACTACTAATTGCCCAGTCGGACTAAGTTAAAAAGAGCTTTTGCTTTGGGGATTATTTTGAATGATTAAATCGTATAGTATATTCTTATTCTCTTAGCTGACCCGAATTAGCTAGCTTTTAATGTTGTAGAAAATTGTAGCACGCATATTTTTCTTTGATATTTCCATTTTTACAAATGACTTGAATATACCTTTGAATAGACGCTACAATAAAACTATACGACCGATCAAAAATTTCGAAATTAAAAAATAAATAAAAAGTCATATGTTTTTTTTAAGCAATTGCGGGAGGTTTGCAAACGACATGACTTAAAAGGCAGCTCTGTAGTATAGATTAAAAAAACGATAATTTAAAGACAACTAATCCTTTAAATAAATAATGCCTTAAAAGCGAAATTTGGATTAATAATTTAGACCAAATTTAGGTGTAATTTCGACACCTAAACTAGTGCTCATTTAATGAACAACTAATTTAGTTTAAAACCATAATGCTTGTAATAATCACGTAAACACCGCACTAAAGTACTTAGTGAAAGTAATTAAGAGCATTTATCTATTATTAATAGTCTCGTAAAATTCAAAGTCAGACAAAATACTGCGATATTCGCGATTAGAGCAAACCATTACTTGCAATTTTGGTTAGGCGGTTGAGTTATGAAGCTACGGAGAATATGTAAAGATGGCAGAGTTTGTTATGTAAATCATATTATGTTACCCTGAATGGAAATTGAAGGAAATTCATGGTTAAGTAGATATTGAAATTAAAAGAATAGGATGAGTTGGTAAATCTGCGGCTTGTATCATAATGCTAGATTTCTCGCATAATATGTCTTTATATTAATGTATTTAAGTATGGCATACCTTCACTTTACATTTATTTTAGACCCTATATGTCTGTACATCCGTAACGCTTTGGAACCTCAAGTTTAATTGAAAATCAGTATCAGGCACTAGTTGTCAGGAATTTGAGGCCACCACAGGATTGTCCGGTTGAGTAGTAACCAGCCTTAGTGTGCTGAACTGCGAGTGGTCTATTGAAAAAAAAAATATATATACTCGTAGTTGTCAGGTATGTATGTTGAACTGACCCCTATTAGGAGCAAAATGCGAGGCACACATTGTGTTTAGTTTTGAAAAAAGAACATTTTTGTTTCTTTAAAATCTTTTCCTCTAATTCTAAATTGTTTTGTTTTTTTTTTTTTGGTCCTTTTTGCTAAACAAATGTATTTTCTCTCGAATGCGAAACGATGTCTTTGCTCACGCAGTTTTTCTTCGCTGCCAAACTAAGACGGCCATTTTCTTCGTAAACATTTCTTAATTGGCACTGTGCACACTCGGCTTTGAAAATCCAAGTTCACACCTTCTATTCTTCAAACGGCAAATACCGACAAAATTCCTACAGAAAATTATTATGTATGGTAAGTGACAAATTTCGAAACCTTTCACCACGGAACCCCAAAACCTTTTCCCTATTCGGCCGGATTACCGAACCTCGTGCTATACAACCAGTATTAAACCTTATCAGTACAAGCAGTGATATTGCGCGAAAAAACTCATATTTTGGGCCAGTGGCAATGACAAAAACAGCCTACCTCTATCTATGTTTACTAAAGCATTTTTCAAGAGTCACTTAAGCGCTCGTGCACAATGTTCATTAAAAACTGAAATAATAGATGTGGTTGGAATATGTTTGTTGCATTTTGTTGGCAACACCGATTCAACGGCGCGAAACTGCTGTCAACTGGTGCCAGAATATTTGAAAATTACGGCCGTTGACGTCTACAGAAGTTATATAAGGGCTATGCACGAGCGGAGCCGTCTCAACCCACCACCCCTCCCCGACTTTTGCCTAACGAGCCAGTCCGCACTGCTGAGCCAATAGCGTTAAGTCCCCAAAATAATCAGACCTAGCCAGTCCCTTGCTGACCACCCTCACTTACCCCGTTAAGCCGAGGCCCGAATCCCACAGGGGATGCCCTTAGCGAAGCGGTCATTTAGCTTGTAAGAGTAGTTTTTAGCCCTGACTGGGGAACTTAAATTCATTTGAGGCATAGTATTGCCCGGTTGAGCATTTCCAGCCTTAGTGTGCTGAACTACGAGTGGTCCATTCCAAAAAAAAAAAAAATGCGGAGCTGTCTCTTTTTCGAAGTGACGAACGGCCTAATAACATCTTCCTAACTGTATTTTCGATTACCGTAAACTTATATAGGTAAATATAATATAGTAACTAGGTAACTATTTCATCAGCCATGAGGCTGATTAAATAGTTTTGTTCATGGCAGGCATCTCGTCAGTGGGTCAAAAAAATTTGCGGAAATATGAATCAATGTTTTGCCTTTCACAACTGCCGAAATTTCTTGCTTTTTATCTCCTTACTTGACATAAATACTGGTTCCGGAGTGTATCTAATAATAAGTTTTTCCTCAATACTGATGTTGGTCAGGTTAATAGTTGACACAAATGTGAGAGGAAAAACGCATCATACGAGAACATATAGAATAAGGATGACATATAGTAGTTTTGGGCAGAGTGACGGAGATAAAAGGAAATTGGATTACTGTGTGGCTAGGAAATGAACCGCGTTGTGGCACTTCAAAAACAATACAAAAAACCGGTCAAGTGCGAGTCGGAATCTCACAAGAAGGGTTCCGAACCATAAACCGAAGAAAACAAGATATTTGTATAGGAGCCTTTTCTTGTAATTTAATTTTTGTTATATTTTTATTATAGCGGATATACAGAAATACACTCAGTAAAAATATCAACTGTTTACCTATTACGGTTCTTGAGATATAGCCCGCTGACAGACAGACAGACGAACGGACAGCGCAGGCTTGGTAATAGGGTTCCGTTGAATACCTTTCGGGTACGAAACCCCTTAAATGTGTCAACAACTTGTCATAACATAATAGCAATGTAGAAAAATAAACGGTTTGACAGTAAGTAAATGGACATAGAATTTATCTTGTGTTGGACCCTTTTTATGTTGGAACAATTTTCAGCGTGTCACTCATAATATAGCGACTATTTTCAACTCTACTATAGGTTTACGTGTATTGCAGTAAAATTGTAGGTTATTTGTTACCGACTTCTAAAACAGAAAGAGGTTTTCAAGTCGAATGTATTTTGTTTTTTTTTTTTTTTGTGTGCTACCTCATAACCTTTTACTCGGTTTACCGATTTTGCTGATTATTTTTATATTCAAAAGCTGGTGCTTGCAATGTGGGTCCTTTTGAATTGAGTGAGATCTGACTAGTATTTGAGTTATCCCTAATAAAGCGTGGCTTTGACTATATTGATGATATCCACATTCCCACTTGTCGATGTAAAATGAAAAAAAAAAGTATACGATGGCCTTTTACGTTCTAGGGCCGTGTTGACTCTTTCGCATAAATTTCACAACCCCGGCAGGCTCTGGCCCTTGCGGGTCCTGTCTTCTACGCTGACATCTTTTTGAGGCGTGCTTAGAACATAGCACGCTGTTCAATGGGCCTGGCTGATATTGGACGATGAGCCACCGAACTCTCGCCGTCCGCACGCCCGCGTATACGATGGCTGGGAATTGCCGTGCAACTCTCGACCACGCCCGGGGAGGCTTCTTCTGTACCCACGTGTCATTTCTAACTACCTGTAAGGACCAGTCGAACCCTACTGTTTAACGTGTTTTCCAATGCATAGAGGCCTATTAAATCATCGATCATCGACTTTGTTTTAGTTTATTTTTTTGTGCGTCATCTATGGCGGAATAAACGAGTTTTCTTTCTTTTTCTTTTCTATTTTCGATGGTTAATTATTTTAAAATCGAAGCAATTGTCTTTAAAAGCAATGCATTTAAAAACGTATCCCAATCAATAGTCTCTGAATCACTGTAGATATTGTTAACTCAATTTGTTATCGCCGAAAGAGCCTTAAAAAGCGACTTGGAGTTACATTCCCAAATATTAGACACTCTATTGAAATTAAATTAAAAAACTTTTGTAAAAGAGAATCGTATTTTATCGAAATTCTTTGTTGGATTACGCGAATTCTTTTCTACAGACAGAATTTCAGGTATTCATTGTTTGAATTGAGAAGTGAAAAATGTCTCTGGGACTGGGAGAAAATAAAATTATCTTGAATAAGTTACTGTCGCGTATTTTCCATATACAGAGTTGATGACAGAGGGGCGTTAAATTACACTATGTATACTATACGTGTTTAGTATTAATTCGATACGGTATAAAAATAAAAAGCACCAAAAATTAGTTTATTTTTATTTCGAACAAACTAAATAGCTTACAAATCAGAGTAAAACGCAACCACCCTGTGTAAATAAATTTAACTGACTTTAGATAGGTGACAAAGTGGACCCGTCGTTTCGTTGTACTTGTGACTAGCGTCAGGGCGGCAACAACGCATTGTAGGTTTTACTCAGATTTATCGTTTTAAGGGGCATAACCTATGCGTAAAGACATAATCAGCTGTTAGGAATATACATCGTGTTCAAACGGGACAAAAACTTAAAAAATCATTTGCGACTAAACTATTGCTCGTATTTAATTGATTTTTGGTACAGAGCTTGTAAATGGTACCTAGTATATGCAATTTAAAGGAAAGCCCCTCCGTCGTATCAACTTTGTATATAGATTGTTCTGTGTTTGCGTAGCGTCTCTCCGTAGTTCATGGCTCACTTTTTGTCTTTGCCGCATGCCCTGTACCCTATACATGACTGTGATGATCTTATGGCTGCCCTATTAAATGGCAGTACCTTACCGGAATACTGAGTTACAGTTAAATCCGTTTATAATGACCCCGCTTACATTGACTTACCGCTTGAAGTAAACCAGAGCTCATTTTGGTTTTCATATTAAATTCTGTAAAAAAATTGCGGATATAATGACTTCGTTTACCATATCGTTCATTTTTTTTTCGTTTTTACATATCGCTTATTATGACCTATTTTTCAGAAATTATGTTTGATGATCACTATAACCAAACATAATTGGGGACATGATACCAAATTCGTTTCTTTGTTTTGATTGATCTACGACTATAAACACACAATTTTTTATCTCCTTATTACATGAAATACCTAACAAAGATGGGAATTCGTTTAGTTCCTAAGATTGCGCATTTTATGACGTCCGCTTAGTATGACGTATTTTTTACTTCCCTTCGATGTCATTATAAACGGATCCAACTGTATTTTATAAAAAATCGAAAGTGAGTTTATCGTAACCCTCCACTTCACGCGTGGGGCACAGGCGGGTAAATTTCAACAAGTGATTTTTATATGTCATTTCGGTGGGATTTTTTAATTTCAATGTTATCTACATATTTTTAGTGACAAATAAAACTTTAGCCTATTTTATAACATTGTGCGTGAGTGGACATCAAATTTCATCAAAACTTACATAAATATTTAAGGATGAATTTTTAAGAGTCCACTGAAATGAAAAGTGTCTACCGAAATGATAAAAATGACCACCGAAATGATAATCTGTGCACCGGAATGAAATAAATCCACCGAAATGATACAGCTAAGAACAACCGTGCCGGGCAGCCAGGGTTCCGTACTTTGGTAGGTTTGATTTCCACAAATTTTAGATTAACACTGAGACAGGACAGTAGACGGTTATTTTAATATCATCATTAATATATAGATATTACAGTTAGTATTACATATATCATTCTTTGAGGTTACAATAACCTCAAAGAATGATATTATTGTAATATTTATTATGATATGAAAGAATTGTTTCTTCACTTAAATAACCTTTGGTAATTTTTCTGGTTGTTGTTGTGTGAAAATGTTGGAAAACTTTATCGTAAATGCTGGTAACCATAAATAAATATTTTTGTTTGTTTATGATCTAATACTAATTTACTTGATATATTTTCAAAAGAGTGAACGAAGCGCGATAAGAAAGCTTAAAGTTTCTGATTAATATGATGGCTGCATTTGTAAGTTATGCCATTAATAATAATACATAATGTGTACCCGTTGCACTAAGAGAAAAATGCTAGGTATAATTTAGTTAAATTGGTAACGAAACGAGAATAGTGTTTCTACAGGTATATAAGTAAAACTTCTAAAATTAAATCAACTCTTATATTTTACTGGGAGCTACTACCCGATAATATCACCGTGGACTCGACAATATACTGCCATCAGCTTGACCAACTCGTACAGAAATCAACAAAAAGCGCCGTGAACACTCAAAGATATACTTCCTTCACGACAACGCTCGGCCGCACATAGCCAAAGTCGTTCGTCAGAAGCTATTGGATTTTGAATGGGAGCTACTGCCACATCCACCTTACTCTCCCGATCTAGCGCCAACCGATTTTCATTTGTTTCGCTCTCTCAGTAATCATAAACAGGACAAAAAATTTGATGATAGAGCACAGTTAACAGATTTCCTCGAAAGCTTTTTTGCCTCACGGCTCCCAAGTTTTTACGCTGAGGGTATCCATGCTTTACCTAATCGCTGGAAATGGGTTGTAGATAACAACGGTGCCTACTATAAAGACAAGTAATTGTAAATCTATACTAATATTATAAAGCTGAAGAGTTTGTCTGTTTGTTTGTTTGTTTGAACGCGCTAAATTGAAAATTGAATTGAAAAATTATTTTTGGGTTGAATAGACCATTTATTTAGAAAGGCTTCAGTCTATATATCATCACGCTTAAGCCAATAGGAGCGGAGCAGCGATAAAGAATGTTTTGAAATCGGGGATTCCACGGGGACGAAGTCGCGGGCAGCAGCTAGTTATAAATATAATTTAAAATTGTTTTGTTTATTTGCAACGCTCATTACTTTCCTACCAACCCAATATATACATGTACTAGCTACATATAAATATGTGTATATTATATATCTTAAATACAAATATTACACAACAAATACACCCGAATAATCTAATCTACACTTACATTATAAAACTATGACTTTGTATTTGATACAAGGATCTCTAAAACTTTATGGTTTTAAATCATTTCGGAGATACATTTAATTCCGGTGGACTGTAATTGGTATAACAGTCCACCGAATCCACTGAAATGATAACACTGAGATGATAAAATAGAGGTTAGTTCTACATTTAACTCCGAAATAAAATTATTAAAAAAATATGAACACTACTCAAACAAAATAGTACTTACGGCGAATTTAATACACAATTTTGAAACAAATTAAACGAATCTAGCACGAGTTATTACCGTCACCGAAATGAAACTATTTTTGTCCCCATGTTACTGAAATGATAAACTTACTTTTTTGGCGGAAAAACCGCAAGCTTTGGGACCGGTGCGTTTGCGCCGAGAGCTTGAGCCGGGCTGATCCGAAGTGAGGAAAGGTGAGAGGGGCGTAACAACGCAATGTTGACATGGCTATTCTACTAAAACTTACTGTCCTCTGAAATGATAACTTTTTTCCAGACAAAAGTTGACTGCCTGTCAAATCCATGAGAAAGAAGATAAACAAACAAAAATAGTTTTATTTGATCGAATATATTATAATTTAGTGATAAGAAAATCGATTGTAATCCATATTATGAATGTATTGGCAGGGGAAGGTATTTTATGAGCGGAATTGGGTTCGGGACAGGCCACCGTGATGATAAAATAACACTTTGTAATTATTTTTTTTGGTATATTAGAGGGTAGAAATCAATGATTTTTTTTGCCAAGGTAGAGAAGTACTTACGTTGTTGAAAAAAAATATATAAAATAAAAAACCAGCACATTGCACTACCGTTCTCAGGTTTGCCGTGTATTTTTTTTGCTTGCGCAATTCACCCAGGCGTACCCCGGTCATTGATTATTGCATATTTCTTCTAAAATAATAAACTTCGGATCTGACGGCCTTCAATGGCTGTATTTTTGAGCTATTGTCAGCATTATATCAGCAGCTCCATTGCACGGATGTGGTTTTTGCAAGTATTGAAGTGGTTTTGGGGTAAGCTTGTACCCCGCGTGCGAGTATGTATGTAAAAAAACTGTTTAAACGAAGAGAATTTATAAACAGTTTTGGCTAATTTTTCTGTTAGTGAGCATTTTTTTTTTGAAATTTCAATAACCGCTATTAAGATTACTCTCTGAAACTGTCAAATCCACTCTTTTTTAATCCGAACCCGTCCAAAGCATTTACGAAAAAGATATTGCACACGCAAAGTTCGCATTACTAATAGTTATACTTTCGAGTCAAATATTGTTGAAAAGAGTCGTTATTTTATTTTAACGTGCCTGAGCACGCGAATATTATTTTTATAGTTTTTAGGCTGTGTACTCGTACATGCTGGTAAGCCGATTTGACAGATGAATGAAGAAATTAATAGGCTTAGAAATAAATAATAGATTTTATAGTTACGGGCCATCCATAAATTACGACACATGTTAAGGGGGAGGGAGGGGGTCGACGAAGTGTGACATTGTGTGACAAGGGGTGGGAGGGGTCCTAAATTTCGTGACGTGACATTTCAAAATCTATTTTAATCTAAGTGTTAAGTAAAACACGAACAAATACACGAATACAATTGTAAAATATATGACGTCACACTAGGGAAGGAGGGTCTCACAAATGTGACCAGCTGTGACAAGGACGGGGGGGGGGGGGGGAAAAATCATGAAATTCGTGTCACGTAGTTTATGGATGGCCCCTTATAGCTAAACTGTGATTAATTTATAGCTGGTTCTGCAGTTGTAGTATAGTTTTTTAATAGTAGAATGAACAGCTTCATAGAAATTGTATGACATAATATAATTGTTTCTAGTACTTATATATTTCAAGATTTTCCTTTCTTCCTGATCCCATATTTTCTTAAACGTGAACTTAAAAGTCACTTATTGTAATGATTAAACTTTAGAAGCATTCGCTTCTAAAGTTGCTTGCGTGACTGGAATTATTCCTATGGAGAAGTACACAAGAAAGAAAGCAAGAACTCTACGGATGACTCTTTGAAAAAATAGATACATGAATTCACCCCTTTTTCGCACAAAAGAAGGCTAAACAACGGAACGCTTGTCGGTCTGATCGGTTACCTACTGTTGTAACCGATACCTGTGATCGATCCTTAAAATCCTTTTGCTTCGCTTATTTCCATAAACTATCTGGTAAGCTCTTCCCAAGAATATTTGGGTCGGCTCCCAGTCAAACCAGATTCAGCTGAGTACGCGTATTTTAGCAGTTGCCTACTAGACCTCCCACCCCATTAACTGGGTAACCAACCCATTACCAAATGCCAAAAACGCAAGAGAATAAACAATACAACAAATATAAATGTGAATAATTAATGTAGTTTAATACAAAAGATAAATATGTAAGCAACGTTTAAAAAAAAAATACACGTGTGTTAGGTATGTTAAGATTATTTAATGTTAATATAAAAATAAAAATCGCTCTTCCACTCTCCTAATTATTTAAAGTTTTGCTGTGCCCAATAGGGTCCATAATTGTTTCTATTTCTCGTAGTTACCATCTGTATGTGTACATTATGGATTGCAATAAACGATCTTGAATCTTAACTGGGTAACATGATACTTCTTGGCTAGACTGGAATCAGATTTCGTATTTTTTGACAATCCGTAACGACAGCCAAAGATCTATAAATAGCAGCCGGGATGCAATGCAATGCAACTGCTTTATATTTTTTCCGAGGCACGGAGGCATCTCGATATGCAAAGATGGACCCATCTAAAAGCCGTCATCGGTAAACGGTGCTTGACTTTGAAGAATAAATAAATTTCATAAACATAAAAAAGATTTAAATAAATACTCTGTGCATAAAATTGGATTTGACCGACGGAGACATATAAGAATGATTCGATTAGGGTTAAGTTTTTATGTGGATTTACGGAACCCTAAAAATATATAACGAATTTTCTTTTAATAATTACATTCAAAGGTAGTATTCAGATAGATAGAACGGTAAACTGTAACACAAAATGGTTCATACCAAAATCATTAAGACGAAAGCAGTCTTCATAAGTTGAAAACCCATACAAAGTCCTATTAAAATCAGTCCCTAGTTTCATTTTCAAGTTCCAGGAATCCATTTGGAAGCGTGACAAACATTTGAATACCTATCCTACATACCATTTAAGAAGTAACGCTGAAAATTGAAATCGCTGTTATCAAACTGTATGGGGCAAATGTAAGAGGAATCGAAGCTAAGCTAGGGTTGCCAATTCCAAGATTATTTTTAAGCAAAAATAGATCTGGTATTCAAAATCCCGCCGTAAAAACGAGTAATAGGTAGGCTTCAAAAAGGTGTTTTTTCTAGAAATCAAATAAAATAGGTGGTATATATTTTGGTTCAATCACAGATGATGCCATCAACCGCATGAGACTGCTTGAAAAGTCATCAAGTCTAATTTTATATTCTTTTTTCTTCTTTATTAGTCTAATTCCTCAAAATCAGGACTATTTTAATAGGATAAAAGAAATCTTAACATTTATATTAAGACTAGCTTCTGCCCGCGACTTCGTCCGCGTGGGAAACTTTACCCCCGATTTTGAAACTCTCAGCCCGATCGGTTTAAAATTGACAAAGTTTCATACAAACTTTCATCCCCTATTTTATCCACTTGGGGGTAGAATTAATCAAAATCCTTTCTTATCGGATGCCTACATCATAACATCTACCTGCATGCCAAATTTCAGCCCGATCCGTTCAATGGTTTGGGCTGTGCGTTGATATATCACTATGTCAGTCAGTCGGTCACTTTTGAGTTATATATATTTAGATTTAGATTAGGTGGTAAATGTTATTGTCAAAATCAACACAATTAAATGGCGCGTTAAAATGAACTAAAAAAGGAATATTTTAAAGTGCCATCCCTAGATGTGCCATCCTTGAATGTAAAGCTCTAGTCTATGTTAAGTGTGAGGTCTCCTCGTAGGGTTTTACGAGGGTGACCTCAGTGCGTGTAGACTACCAGATTGTGGCCATTTTACCTCTTTATTATTCTTTTGGAAGGCCTTTATGGGTGTGTGGTGCCTAAATTGAAATCTCTTAATGTTCTGGTATAAGCCAAAATTATAATATTCTGAAACGATTCCAAAAAATTGAAAAGGTTATGCCCAGTTTTGCCTGAAATTGATAGTTTAACATTTATAAAGGCTTTCGTTTGTTTTTTCTTTGGCTTTCCTATGAAACGCCAATTGTGTTCAGTTGTTTTTAAAACTTTTGACATGTTGTGGAATCGAGAATATGACATAACGGTAAGTAGCCATTTTATTTTCTAAAGCAAAAGTCGTTTTTCAAATTTGTGTTTCGTACGTTCGAACGAAAAAACTTCCCTTTTCGCACGTGTGTCTGTCTGTCCCAGTAAATTTGCTTCAAATCTACAGATCCGATGAATTCGGTACACGATAAACTTGAAATTTTGACCAAATGCAAATAAATAAATAATAATATGGACGTTTGGAACCCTAGAAATGAATTTTTAGAGATAACTTTTATTTTAGTTAGAAAAGTTATCCCTAAAAAATATTTGTAGACATATTACATTTTTGTAAGTCTGACCCAGTTAGACAAACACATTCTGGTGTAACAAAACATTTTCTACGTGAATTTACAAGAACATACGTTCAACAAGGATACAACAAGATGGAACCGCCATTTTCAATTTGGCTTTACTACTAACTTGAAGTTTGATGGGCGAAACCCTTCACCCGACGAAGTTAAGGACTAATAAAAATGATGGATTCTCAAACAAGATGTTATTGGGTTTGTAAGTGGGTATCGCCGGGGGAGTTTGTCAATATTTTGGGTCAACATACATGTTCTTTTTTTATCGGAGGTCGAAACAGAATGTGGGTTGGTTTTTAGTGTGCTTGAGTCTGAGATTTTTGACATAGGAGTTGCTTTACTGCAATCTTTTTGGCAAAGATTTTGTATGCAAAGGTTACAGCAACGTAACCCTTTTTTAGGGATGTAAAATCATCAAACGACTTCTTCCGCGCTGGGCAGAGTGGAAGGGAATGTCGGAGAAGCCTGACCGCGCAACGTAATCCTAGTATTGAGTCTTGGCCGTCCTTCTGTTTGCTTGAAATATTGCAATGGTATAAAAAAGGTTGCTAAAATTTTTTTGGGTAATGAAATTTTTTTAAAAAATGTCAAAATCTTTTCGGCAAAACGGCAGGCACCGGGTATGTTTTTTTTTCTTCTATTTTTTTTCTAATATATATATATATATCTTCTTCTATTTATAAAAGGTAGTATTATTAAGAATTTTAAGATTTTAGAAGTTTTTTTTTTGTTTTAATTACGTAATTCAATAGGCATGGTATTTCCTGAAGGGTTAGGTAGAGATGTACTTACCCCTAGAAATATAAAATACAGTACTTACCTAATAGTCCACTAATATTTCACCAGTGCACAGTTGTGATGAACCTAAGTCACGAATCCTGACTGCTAGCTTCTACTGAGAAAATTGCTCACGACCAGTTTTTTACTAGACTTCGTACACACATATGTATCTCATTTTTATCCGTTCCCGTAGGAATTTCGGGAAATCTTCTCTTTTTTTGCTCCCTTACAGTCCCCAAGAAACATGCTAAATTTTATGACTACGACTAGTGGTTTCGCCTGTGCGTTGCATGTCAGTCACTCAGTAACAGAAGAGTTTTATCTATACTAATATATAAAGCTGAAGAGTTTGTTTGCTTGAACGCGCTAATCACAGGAACTACTGGTTCGATTTGAAAAAAAAAAATCAGTGTTAGATAGCCTATTTATCGAGGAAGGATATACATCATCACGCTAAGACCAATAGGAGCGAAGCACCAATGAAGAATGATCAAAATGGGGATATTAGTAACTATTCCACGCGGACGAAGTCGTGGGCTGAAGCTAGTTATAAATATACTAGCGACCCGCCCCGGCTTCGCACGGGTACAATGTATATACTAATGTTTCCTCTACTATAATATGCATGTATTATACATATAAACTTTCCTCTTCAATTAATCTATCTATTAAAAAACCGCATCAAAATCCGTTGCGGAGTTTTAAAGATTTAATTAAGCATACATAGGGACAGACAGCGGGAAGCGACTTTGTTTTATACTATGTAGTGATTTATTATTGAAACGTATGAATAAAGTCGACAGTAAGCCTTAAAACCCAAATCACCAGTACCTCACTTTAAAGTTAGCTCGTTCTTCAGCTCTACCACTCAACACACCTTGATTTAACTTCCTGACTTCAAGGACAGTCTGTTCTGTTCGCGACCGAGTACGTTACCTTGCACCAATTGTCGATGAGTGCATGTAAGGCACCGTTCTCACTGAAATACTAGCATAATGGCAAAAATAATCTAAATATATATAACTCAAAAGTGACTGACTGACTGACATCAACGCACAGCCCAAACCACTTAACGGATCGGGCTGAAATTTGGCATGCAGGTAGATGTTATGACCATGACGTAGGTATCCGCTAAGAAAGGATTTTGATTAATTCTACCCCCAAGGGGATAAAATAGAGGATGAAAGTTTGTATGAAAGTTTGTTAATTTTAAACCGGTTGAGGGTAAAGTAACTATTCCACGCGGACGAAGTCGCGGGCAGAAGCTAGTATTAAAATAATTTGGGATACTTTCTTCACCTGTTAAGTTCATTTGGAAAAAAATATTTGAATGTTCGAAATGAAATGAAATTCTTCAATTACAATTTGTGTAGTAGGATATTCCAAGCGCGTCTGCACGTACCTACTTTTTTTGAACGCATACTTGGTGTTTTAGTTGGTCTCATCTTTTGTGTTAAGAGCAATCGGTTACTTCTAGATAAGCGTGTTCCATCGTCGACCACATCATCGTATACACCAGGTGAATTTGTGGTCGAAAGCGAGCCCATCAATATAATAAAAAAAAATACATGTGGCACTCGGGGACTGCCGCGGTAAAGCTATTGCATAGCATTTTTTATCAACTTACGCAATTATATATTTAGTACTCTGCGTCATTGTGATATGGTCTCGATTCGTTCACCTGGGTTACTGTACTAATGTAAATCACTTACGTTTCACTTAAATTTGTCCCACCGATTGTTTCCGAACGCAGACGTTCGGGTCGGCTCGGTGACGGCGACATAATAGCTCAGTAACGAAGCGACCATTTTAAAAAGGCGGGGCCTAATCGAATGACGTAGCGGTGTTAGGTTATTTTCGTTACGGAATTTCTGGATTCGGTTGCCACGCTCAAGGCCCGCGATAGAAGCTATGCAATAGCTTAAAAAAATGTTCATGGATATATAATCATGATCTAAGAGCCTACAGCTCTGTGCAGACAGCTGATGTCGACTGAAAGAGGATGCAATTGGACTGTCTTCTTAACTGTTCAGGGATCCACTGGGAAAGTAGGTCGTACGGTCTTAATGTCGATGGGATTGGGGTATTTCTTTCAGAGTCAAAGAAATCTAGATTTGATCCCGTATGAAGCAGTATGTTCGACAACACACTGAATTATTTGGTATGACACACTAGCAGCTGTTATCTGATGCATTTTTCAAGTAGCTTGCAAGTATCTAGTCTGTCTGTCCAATCAGTTCTTGAAGCAGTTCAGTTTCATCCTGTTATGACTCGTTAAGGCAGAAATTGCTTCAAAGAACTCCACGTAGTTTGACTGACATATCGAGTGTCATTCAACAACTGTCTACAAGATGTAAGGCGATGCGCCACAAGTACATGATGGACGTCCCATCCATATAGACAAAATGTTTTGGGAATTCTTTAATTGTAGCTACAGCTGAGATGAACATAATATATTATTTGTTACAGCACATTTTTATTATTGATATTATATTGTTTCTTTACCCAATATATATTATTTAAAATTATTTTTAAAAACCAGGATTTTTATCTAATACTAGCTGTCCGCACAACTTCGTTTGTGTCACATTTTTCATGACTGCTCCGCTCCTATTAGTCTTAGCGTGATGATATATAGCCTATAGCCTTCCTCGATAAATGGGCTATCTAACACTGAACGATTTTTTCAAATCGGACCAGTAGTTCCTGAGATTAGCGCGTTCAAACAAACAAACAAACAAACTCTTCAGCTTTATAATATTAGTATAGATTTTACCTAAATTCAGTACAAATTAAACTCGTATCATTTACCTGGACCCCTAACATTAACACGCACAACAATACAAACAGATATACACAAATAAATATAACGAAATACATACTTTTCATCATTATTGCAGTGGACCCTTCATTTTAAACCAGCAACTTATGCACCATGCACAGTGGGAACACTCGCTAGGATCGAATCTTACGTGCGCTGCACAATACGCGTTGATTGCGAGAAGTACACGAAGCTCTGGGAGCAACTTGACTTAGACGGAGGGTGCCTGTGCAGTGTGTGGTCCTGTATTTTGGATTAAGTTTTAGCCATTCAGAATTTGGTGTGAACATTGCAGGTTCGTGCGATAATTTCTCAGCTGTATCTGCGTTCGAAGTGTGTGGATAATGAATTGGGATTTGGATTGACGTGACCACTCGCAGTTCAGCGAACTAAGGCTGGTTACTGCTTAACCGAGCAATCCTGTGGTGGCCTCAAATGAATTAAAGGCCCCCAGCCAGGGCTAAAAACAACTAAAAACTAAATGACCGCTTCGCTAAGGGCATCCCCTTTGGGATACGGGTCTCGGCTTAACGGGGTCATTGAGAGGGGCAGCAAGGGACAGGCTGGGTCTAGTTATTATTATTTAGGGGATTTAACGCTAATGGCTCAGCCTCCTTGTAGAGAGCTAATCCTCTATATAATACCGGACATGTGAGAGTCAGATCCGAAAACTAAGGGTTCCGTACCATAAAAAAATGCGCTACCGATGTACTAACTAGTCTTGCTTGACATACTTATTATTAGAAATAATTCTATGAAAGAAAATGTTTCCTATAAAAACTCGCAACGAGCTTTTATATTATTTAATAAATTGAGTGATTCTTATACTAAATTAATTGGTTTAATTTAATTTTTAAGTTTATTTTCTTCTTTTTGGGGCACTTAAATAATAGCATGTTTTTCAAAAGTTTTATTACTAATAATTTATTTTTTAGTTATGATTGGGATTTTTTCTGCTGTCTGTGCACTTTATTTATTGCATCGTTGTTTAATAGTTCGCCCCGGTGCCCTAAGGACCAGCTTAGGTGCAAGATGATGTCGTGAATATACCAATATTCACGACATCATCTTGCACCCTGATTCCACTCAGTCCTCAGCTCGGCCTCATCTTGACTTGGGAATTTAGTATTAGCGCCATTAATTTCAGTTACAAGCTTACTTCTGCCTAAGGAATAACGGTACCGGCTTTGATTTTGGAGTATCCTTCTCCTATATACATTGCAAACTTGTTGACGCCTATCTCGCCAAATTACAGAAGTCAAAGTCGACAAAGGCATACTTTTGTTAATATTCAGCTGTTAATGACTTCAGAAAACCCTTCACTTCAGAAACATTTAAGAAGCATATATGTTTTGAAAAAATTACATTTTGTAATCTTTTATTATTTTTCTTTCGTATTTTCTCAGTCTTATTCGTTTTCTGCTATGCCCCTTTCATTTGATCCCCATACTATGGTAATGCTGAAAAAATAACTAGATACCTAATAATAATCCGCCATATTTTGGATAAACATGCATGTTAATCCAAAATAAACGTATATACCGAATTTCAGCTCAACCGGTTAAAGATAACTGATTTAAAATTCAGTTGCGAGATTCCACCCAGCCAAACATACATTAAAAGTTAAAAAAGCTTGTAAAAAAGGGTTTTATATTATCTTCAGTAAAGTTTAGGTTACCTTGAAAATACTTAGAATAATGAAAGACTACTACTACAACAAACAAAATTTCGTTAAAAAATAAAAAATGTTTTTACGAAGCTATGCCACAGCTACTAACTTGTGTCAGACCAAGTTAACTCATATACATATTTATATACGTTCAAAGAGCATACTAACACTAGTCTATCCAACCCATTTTGACATTGAGGGAACTTGTTCTCTTCGAATAGTTAACAAGTTCAAGTGCAGATAGCAAGTCTTTTGCGGTTGTCAAATGTTTGTTGTGTTACTTGTAGCAATCTGAAAATCGATTCACAGTTGTATCAGTTAGTTTTGACGTACATCATGTAGTTCAATTCTCAATTCTTTTTTATTGCGTACCATAAGTTACAATAGTTGATAGGGAAGTAAATAGTAGTCACAGTTATGGACCCTGTCGGACACAAAATTAAGTAGGAGAGAGGATGAAGACACTGTTTGTTTTACTTATTACTTAGTAAAAAAGAAACTTTTATAACAACAGCAGTTATTGTGTACATAAATTAATTTATGAATTTTAACTAAGTATTGTTTTGTTTAGTTCTTCACAAAAGGCGAATAGTATTCTGCTAGACGCTGCATGCATGGGTGCAAATCGCGCAAAGAAAATGTAGATAAGGAATTCTTTTTATTATTTGACTGGCTTGCGATTGACAACTATTTTTTTTTATTAGCACTGGCCTGCGGATGGTGGTGTATGAGTAAATTGCCGTCAGATAGCAACCAGGCCCGGGTCGACGACGACGCGTCGTGTTCCACGCGCGCCTCAAAGAGCTGTCATAGGGTCAGCGCCTGCTAAGGTTACGGAATTGGTTCGAAAGAGTCACCGCGGCCCTGGAACGTAAAGGGCACAAGAAGGATCACGGTTGGGTTTTAGTGAGTAAGAGTCTGACACTCCCTCGCGCTCCGCCCAGAGCGGGAGATCTCATTTAAAAAAAAAGGTTACAAAAACAAAAGAAATTACAAATAATATAATTAAAACAAGTGGTAACGCCATCTACTGATGTTCTTAATATTTACTAAGGCTCAAAGATAGTTTCAATCCAATTGACGTAAAGGTCAGAACGGACGATCGAATCTCTCTTTCCCACCCAAACGGCACACCTGCCTCTAATTGGCCAAGAGTACCAGGAGAGTGTCATTGGCCAGAGTCCCACCGACTCTGTTTCCGTCCGGCTCGGCTTGAAGAAGCATCGCACGGTGGTGTGTGTCGTGTCGCAGCGTATCCGACGTGCGCGCGCGCCCCGCTTATATCGCGTGTCCGCTTGAACCGCAAAACTGTGATTGAATTACCAACTGCCCGCGGGTGTGATCGATTGACTTGGTGATCGTGAGACTCCTGCGAGCAAGATCTGTGCTTAGAAACAGGAACGCCGTGTTGCCGCCATTTTGTCTTCGACCACGCGTCGCGCCAGGAATTCAAGGTAAGGTGTGCTGTTCCTACCTACTCCTATATCATAACTGATTGTCCGTTCATCCAGTATTTAATTTCTAGGCGATTACAGCCATCCTCAAATTTACAGTCCACTTAAGTATAAACTATCTTTTCTCAATCGCCTATATAAATTGGTACCAGCTGGATACCATTTTTTGGTCCATACGAGCGATACCAACAAGTATGCCTTGTTGCATTAAGTCAGTCCAAGCCCAGGTCCAAAAAATAAATAATAAAGAAATAAAATATACCATATTATGTTGAGGTGTATAAAAGTTGAGCAAGAATTCTATGAATCTACTTACTTATATTTTGTTTTCCATTTTGAAACTATAAATATCAAAGAGCAAAGACCTACACAACATATCTTTGATGAATCAGTAAATAGAAAAATATAAAAGAACATAAAACACCCCATAATGTTATGCATGTATTCATACAATAAAATTCATGAGGCCCACACACCATATGAATCCGAACCCAATTTGACGGAAAGGGTAAAAGAACAATACAATTTGCAAGCTTTTCTGTGTTGGGCTTTGAAAACTATGTGTTATTTATTGCTTTAAGAACTACGAACTACGTGCTTTTAAAAATTGAAAATTTTGTAAAAATTGTCATGACGGTAAAACATAATTGAAAAAGAATTAAATTATTAATACGTAAAAACCCCCGACTTACAGAATTAATGTAACCCAACAATATCCGTCAGGGCTGCCATTAAATGAGCTAGTTCTGGAAATAGTGATGCCATCCAGCCCTCGATTTTTTATCCGGTCACGTTAGCCAAAGTCTACAGTTTCAACACGCGTTTCTATCGATTGAATAAACGTGACAAATCGACGTGTCGTTTGGACTAAGAACTTCCTAGCAGTTTTATAGGCATCGAAAAATAATATTAATATAAAAAAATAAAACAAAAGAAAGAAAGAAAATAAGGAAAGGAAAGAGGAAAGAAAGAGAAGAAGAAGAGAGAGAAAGAAAGAAGAAGAAAGAAAGAGAGGAGAAGTTATTTTGGCTACTTCCCGTTATGTCACATTCCCGATTGGACAACATGTCAAAAGTTTTAAAAACAACTGAACGCTAGTGGCGTTTGGTCAAGATTTTGATTTTCATACATTCATTCCCGATTCGTCAACATTTGAAAATGCCTATATTCTTTCCCGTTTGGTCAACCTTTTGTTTGGAAAGTACAATCAGGTGCAAAAAGAAATGCCTCCGTTCATGTTCTATCTACTTAATAGCTTCCGCCCGCGGCTTCGCTCGCGTCAAAAGTGTTTTGATTATCACTTTCAGTTTCCTCTGGATCAGTATTGAATTCGTGATACTAGCATATTATTATCCCGGTGAGCTCTTAGTATTTTGTTAATAAATTAACTTCTATCTGCGACTTCGTCTGCGTGAACTTTAGAACTGGCTTCAGGAAGGCATAACATTATGAAAGTTAATCCCGTGGTTTCGCAATTCAGCCATTTCGGGTTTTCGAGGCTGGAGCGTCATTTTTCTTCTTTTTGGCTTATTCTTTCTGGCTATCTTGCTTTTTCCTCGACTCTTAAGGTCATAGATTGTTGTTAAAAATTTATCCCAGCCCCCAGAATAAACAAGTAAAGAAATCCGGTAGTTTTTGAGTTTTTAACACTCGTACTTCTAGCCCTGGAAATATATCTTCATGATTCTGATATCCTGGTAGTTTGTGAGTCTTTGCCGCTTACGATTCCAGCCCGAAAATACTTCGACATTTTTCTAGTAGTAGTTCCTGGTAGTTGTATTGTAAATCTTGACCACTTGGATTTTTTGCAATTCCGCAGTCTGATTCAATCTCAGTAAGATTAGGACTATCGGTTTTCAAAGTTAAATAGATAAAAGCTGCGCATGGCAATCAAACGTATATAATTTAGGATGTTACATATATATGCTAAGAAAACAATATACCCACCTCTGGGAAAGTCGGGTGATAAAAAGAGCGTTAAAAAGGACTTGGTAACTTTTGTAGTTGACTGTACCGCACAAAGAACTAGTTTAAAAAAAGGGTGACGAATCGGGAATGAATGTATGAAAATCAAAATCATGACCAAACGCCACTAGCGTTCAGTTGTTTTTAAAACTTTTGACATGTTGTCCAATCGGGAATGTGACATAACGGGAAGTAGCCGTTATTTTATAGGTATTTGTTGTTTTTTTTTTTATTTACAAGTCGTTTGTATTTTTTTATTTAACTTTTTTATTTTTCACTTTTTAGTGGTGATACCCCACAGTTAAATGTACCCCATCAAAGCGTGTTATAAACTGGTCTAAACAATAAATAGAAATGCGATTTCAGAAATTCCGGATGATTTGCTATCATTATTTAAGAGTTCCGTTTCCTATTCTACCCGAAGTTCTTCATCAGATCTTCATCGAACTAGAAACTACCCTCGAAATACTACGTTGATCTTCCAAACCACCGTATAACTTTTTTTTTTAATTTTACATCGACAAGTGAAAATGAGAACATCATCAATGTAGTCGAAGCCACGCATTATTAAGGATAACTCAAATACTCGTCGTCAGATCTTACTCAATTCAAATTGCTCCACATGACAAGCTTTTGAAGATTATGAATATAAAAAAAAACATCGAAATCGGTAAACTCAGTAAAAAACTATGAGGTAACACAAAACAAAAATACAGTCAACTTGAGAACTTTAAAAAAAAGATAGGTTAATAAAAAATATCTTTCAGTCTTTCAATTGTTTTTGGTTTCGGTGTGTTTTTTTTTCTTTTATTCTCCTCTGTAGTTATAACCAATGGGCATCATCTTTCGACCCTCAAACTAACTTGTTTCGGGGGGGGTAACAAAACACAAGCCATTGTATGTATCTGAATCACATTGATATGAAAACCAAATGTTACCCGTCCTGTGGCCGTATTACGAAGTACCAATGCTATCATGATTCGTGTGAGGGAAAGAGATAGTGCTATTCGTCTTGTGTAACTCCGTCTCTCTCTGACACAGAAATCATGATGGATTTAAGACGTCATGATAGGTCGCCTGAAACGTAATAGAACACCCGCCATTTTTAAGGCCCAAGTCCCTTTGACATGACATTTGCTATTGTACTTCATAAAGGTCATTTTTACAGGTATGGACATGATTCGGTGCTCAAAGCGATGTGAATAGCATTATCTGTTGACCCATTTAATTGAGTTATTGTATGAACAACGGCTTCGGACTGTCTCGCCAATTTGGTTTGATATTTGTACAAATGGTAATAGGATTAGTCCGTATTGTTTGTGTTGAGTAATATATTATAACTTTTCATGTCTTTCAAAAGACACCTTACAAAACTGAATTCATTATACATCCGTACACTTCAATGTTAAGTTCAGTTGAAAACCAGCGTAAGGCAGCTCCTAGTTGTCTGGCATTTTGCTGAAATGGACGTATTTGGCACTGCCGCGGGTCACACAATGTTATTGATTTAAATTAAAGTTTCTTTTTATTTTTATCTACGTGATTTAGTTAGAATAAGCACACCAACAGCACAATCACTTACAATTCAAATTATATAACATTTAAAATTGGCATTTCAGTAACCATGCAAATAACAGGTATGCATATGACATTGAAAATATGAGTATTAGAGACAAAGAGAAAAAAAAGTGTGTGAAAAGTCCTAAATGCAGAGCACTAAAAAAATAAAAACAACTTGAGCTACATACACGTGCACTACTCGCACTGTTTAAGTAGGAAACGAATGAAGCAAAATTCAGTATGTGTATCTGTATATGCCAAATAAGTTTATTTTCTTTCTTTCTTTCCTTCTTTCTTTCTTTCAAAAGTGATGATGAATTCCCTGAATAAAGTTGGGTGTTAGGATTATTATGATCAATTTTTGTACAATTCAATTTCCCAAGATTGGCAAACAGCTTCGTAGTTTTCTCTGGAAGTTTTTCGGATGTTTTCAACTTAATTTTTAGACAATGTATCCTGCTATTGTGTGTAGTGTGTAAAGTTTCATGAAAATCGGTTTAGTCATTAAGGAAAATAAAGACTTGAAAATTTGTATGAAAGGCCGTACGGCGTATACGCTCTTAACCCGCCCCAAATTAAATCAACACAAATTAATAATCAACTATAAATCATCTACCTAATTAGCAGCTCAAATTCCCACAAATTTGATCACTGCCCACACTGAACAGAATCATAACTCTGCTTCATATTTGTGCCGACAAATGATCGAATGACGTCATTCGTTACCCCTCCAAACTCCATTCGGTGAAATTCGATGCGTATTGGTAATCAACTGGAAATACTTCAACGATATTGATTATGACACTAAGCTAATTTGGGGGAAAATGATACGTGGAATCTTTTGCTAGTTGGTCATTAACAGATTATAGAGGAAATTTTGTCCTGTTTTGGGAGCTGCCCGTAGCTAAATAAAGCCGTTCATAAGCATAAGCATAATCAGCTTTTTAATGTTTAACCGCCTTCAACCTTTCGGCCAGGGCGTCCGCGAACGGGCCACTCTCCGCTCCGGCGAGCTCGAGCTTCCGGGCACCGGTCAGGGTCCTCCTGATCTCGATGCCTCCGCTGATGCCCAGCTCCCGGAGTTTCACCGCCTCCTTCGCCCGCTTCATAAGGGCGAGGTACGTCACGCCCCTCTGTTCCGCTTCCGGCTGCAGTGTTAACACTACAGCCGCGGACTTCGGGGCGCGAAGCCTCGCCGCAATGGCTTTGGCCTTTCGCCGCTGCCTCTTGGCCTTGCTCTTGGCCGCCTTTTTGGCCTGCCGCTTTTCTCCAGCAACCTGCCACCCGGCCTCGGCCGCAGGAGGGTCCAAGGTTGGGGGTGGGGGCGGCTGCGGCGCCACTGGCGCAGCAGCCTTAGCCACCCCCCCTCCAGCCTTCCTCCTTTCCCTCTTCGCCGGGGCCGACTTGGTCGTCGCCGGCATCGCAGGCGCCGGCGTCACAGGCGCTGGCGCGGCTCCCACCTTGGCCTTCGCCTGGCCGGACGTTCCCGGGCCAGCAGCCACCGCGGCTGCGTACGAAGCCGCCTTCTGCTGTCCCGGGGGCCTCTGTGCCGCCGCCAACGGGGGACGCCGGATCATGTCCTCCAAGACGGAGTCCTGCCTTCGGAAGGGAGCCAGCTCCTGCCGCACCAGGCTCCGCACCTGGCTCAGCACCTGGCTCCCCTCCAGCGCCGCCGGACTCGGCCCCCCCTGCGGCTCCTCCGAGGCCACTCTGGCCATGCCAGCCAGGTCCCTCCGGAGCGACTCATTCTCCGCTATGAGTCGCTCCGAGTGTCAGTCTCTTACAAAAACAAACCCGTGTTTCTCGTAGTGCCCTTTGCGTTCTAGGGCTGCGGTGATTCTTTGGAACAAATTCCGCAACCCTAGCAGGTACTGACCCTATGGGTCCCCTGTCTTCTTCGCTGACATATTCTTCTTTAGAACACGACGCGCAAAAATAAGCTGTTAAAAAAACTTTTTATCCTATTTTATCCCGACAGATTTGCTATCATTTATTGAAGAGTTCCTTTTTCCTATCACTTTTATGACTGTGTGTCTGTTTCCAATAAAGAATACAAGACACCCAGACCCGGAACAATTATCTGTATGTCATATCAACATTTGTTCCGTGCGGGGATCGAAGCCGCGGCATGTTGCGCAGCAGCCGAACGCTCAACCAATGCGCCAACCGTGTCATTAACTGGTTAAATCAATATATACCGTACCTCATGGGATAGGTCGTGAAGGCGGTAACGTATCTGTATGTATGCTATTATCCAACAAGCGAATATTTACAAAATAATTAATGTTCATTGCTGATCGATCATGGGGCTGGAATTTGAGACCATGCAAACATTAATGGGGATGTGTGCACATCGAAAGCTAAACTGGTTACTATATACATACTATAATTTCAGAGTCGTAGTTATTTAGTTAAAAAAACTCAGTGTACTGATATTAATTATTATATGTTCCAAATTACACCTTTTGAAGCTAGTACGGATCTGACGTCCTGAAATAAATAATTCCTTATTCAATCAAATATGAGAATTAGTGATCGAGGAACACGATAGGACCATCCATGTACATTTGTTTTAATTTTTACTTACATTTTTATGTTATTCCGTACAATTAATTTTATCTATACTAATACATATATAACGAATATTAAAAAGAGGGAAGATTTGTACTTTTGTATGTAACGAATAACTCAAAAACTACTAGACCTATTCACCTTGAGTAACATAGGCTATATTTTATCCCCGTATTCCTACGGGAACGGTAACTACGCGGATGAAACCGTGGGGCGCTGCTATATATAATAAAGCTGAAGAGTTTGTTTGCTTGAACGCGCTAATCACAGAAACTACTGCAATGCTATTCTGTAAGAATTCACTCCAGTTCTCACTTCTGATTCTGCGGTGAAAACTCTATTTGGTATTCTGTAACTTGATGAAAACTACGCTAGCACCACTAAGTGAGAACATAGGTGAAGCGTACTACTTTTAAGTGAAAAGTTATTTAACTTGACAGTCAGAATACCAAATACTTTTCACTTACAAAGTGTAATCGAAAATGAGATATGAATCCAATTCGCACGTGAGTTCTTACAGAATAGCACTGCTGGCCCGATTTGAAAAAAAATTTCAATGTTAGATAGCTCATTCATCGAGGAAGGCTATATCATCACGCTAAGACTGATGGGAGCAGAGAACCAATGAAGTTCTTTCTCTCTTATGTGAAGGAGACCAAGTTGCGTGGATTTGCTAGTAATAAATCATTCAAAATGAAGCATTTCCCGCCAGCACAATCAAAAGTATGCCATGTAATGTAATTGATTTAAAAACAAAAACTTCGTCAGAAACAATTTTGTAAGAAAGCTTATTGATTTTAAAATTATTATCTGTGACTGACGTGATGACTTTAATCTTGGGATTGAGCTGCTACAATCAAATAAGCACAGTAAATATGAAGCTAAGCTAAGTAGCTAGAACATTTTTTATCTGATCGATAGTGCCTACCACACTCCATGAAATTGGCAATGAGGCATATACCTGTAATAAAAAAAAAAACGTTGCCCCTCTCTAGGAATTTCACCTGTATCGTGGGTGCGTTCACAAACATACAATCTCACATACACAAACAGCCAGACCCGAAAAAACTATCTGTAGGTCATAAAAATATTTGTTTCTTGCGAGAATTGAATCCACGACACGTAACGCCGTAGCCAGTCGCTCAAACACTGCGCCAATCGTGTTGTAATTTTTGTATAGCATAAGCATAATCAGCCTTTTAACGTCCCCACTGCTGGGACTTAGGCCTCCTCTCTAGGAGAGGGAATGGGCCGTAATCCACCACGCGGGCCCAGTGCGGGTTGGTGAATGTCACATGTCTTCGAATTTTTGGTTCTAGGACATGCCGGTTTCCTCACGATACTTTCCTTCACCGTTTTGAGAGCAGTGATGATGAAATTAATAACACAAAATAATGCGCCTAACTGGATTTGAACTTGAGACCTAGCAATTCGTAAGTTGGGGCCGTTACCACTCGGCCACCACTGCTCTCATACTCTCGTAATTTTTGTGATGACCTTTTTTCCGATCAATGTAACTTTTTATTTACGACTTTGTCCGGTCCATTTCAAGATCCATTAATAAATTACTAGATGGCTTGGAAAGTCTTGGACGGTCCTAGACACATTATTTACCGCTTTATATAAGGTGAATGTGTCCCATTTTTTCGCAGTGATTTAGTCTTTATTATCGACTCGATTTTTTTAGAATAAAACAAAGTCGCTTCCCAATGTCTGTCTGTTCTTATGTCATCATCATCTGCCTAGCCTTTTCCCAACTATATTGGGGTCGGCTCCCAGTCATGCCGGATTCAGCTGAATACCAGTATTTAACGTGAAGCGGCAGCCTACCAGACCTCCACAACACATTAACAGGGGAACACGGTACTTCTTGCCAAGACTGGTGTCAGATTTTCTGGCTTCTGACAATCCGTAACGACTGCCAAAGATCTCCAAATGACAGCCGGGACCAACGGCTTAACGTGCTTTCCGAGGGACGGAGAAGTCTCGTTATGTTAACATGTTGGTCCCATCCACAGACCTACCTCGGCAAGCGTTGCTTAACCTATAAGATCGACCCGTGCGGCTGTTATAATTTAGCCATGAGCTCCACCCGTCTGTTCTTATGTATGCTTAGATAATTAAAACTCCGTACAGAAGTTTATCTATTAAAAAAAAACCGAAACAGATTTTGTTGCGGTTTTTTTTTTTAAAGATAGATTGATCCAAGAGGAAGGTTCATATGTATAATACATGCATAATGTAACAGAGATTTAGTATCAGCATTGCACCCGGACGAAGCCAGGGGCCCCTCCCCCGGCTTCGTATGGCGCACCCATACGTAGCCGGGGAAGAGGCCCCTGGCTTCGTCCTGGTCTCTTATGTATGAATAAAGCCATAGGCTATCCGCGACCCTCATCAGGTCATCGATCCACCTCGTGGGAGGTCTTCCAACGCTGTGTCTTCCGGTACGCGATCGCCACCCGTGCGAATTCTTTACCCAACAGAAAATAGCATCCAATAGAATAGCTTTGAAAAAACACAAGCCTAAACTAATCTATTAGCCGGATTAGGTCATTGGAGCCAAATAAAGGCCATTAATGATGACGTACATAATAAAAAAAACATAACAATGTTCTTCTACATATAGCTACGCTTTATGTGGAGACTAAGGAAGTTATCGATGGATTATATAGGAGATGGATTGCCAAAAGCATTTAACATACTCTCTTGGCTGTATTTTAGTGAATTCGAATTTATTTTCCATACATATTCTATTACTGTATGAATTCTGAACAACCGGGGCCCTCAGTCTGCTATTTTTATAAATTTGTCATTCCAACACGATTCCATTGTCATTTTGCTAAAAGTTCATAATCTGCTAAATTCATAATGGTCGATCATTGGTCGGTCAATGGTCTCGTAATACTTTTTGATAACCGAGCTATTAAAAGAAATGACAGCAGAACGACGTTCTAAAGGTAGGTCACTAATCAAAGGAACTGTCAAAATTATAGCAGATTACCGTATATGTTTGTCATTAATTTGTCATTATGTACGAGATTACCAATGAATCCGGCTCAGTTGCCATTAATATAAAAAAAGAGATTACCATTTTATGCCATATCTTTCAATGGATTGTCAGTGGTTGACTACTGGAAAGTCACAATGACGCTTTTATATTTGTAGATTACCAAACTTGTCAAAATTCAACCATTATAAAATCAGACTTTTGGACAATATTGTTATAGCAGACTTTAGGCTCTGAAGGCAAGCGAGGTCTTTTTTCGCTTGCCATGTAAGCAAAATGGCGGACAAATTTAATAATAGTAGATGAATTTAAAATATAACTTGATAGTGCAAAACTTTTGCTAGGGATGAAACGTATGTTATAAAAAGAGTTAAGAATAGGTCCACATATGGATGGATGAACGGAGAGTGGTTACAGAAAAAATGTCAATTGTGTGTGGTATGATTAGAAATAGAGTGAATGATAGGGAGACGGTTGACAGGAGATAATTCTTCCTCTCACTCAACCGTCTCGCTTAAGATATCGTTTTGCCAGTCAAAGAAGCATTAGCTATGTTGATGAAGATGATGATTGAAAAAAAAAGAAGTCGGTTCCTTTTTTATTGTAAAAAGTTTTTTATTTACACTTTTTAAAGGACCACAGGTAAACGTACCCATCACAGCGTACGTGGTATAAATTGGTGTAAACGATAAACAAACATGCGATTTCAGCAATCCGGGAAGATTTGCTATCATTTATTGAAGAGTTCCGTTTTCTAACACTGTTCTTCGTCAGATCTTCACCAAGCTAGAAATACCCACCTTGAAAGACTAAGATGCTCTTCTAAACCATCGTATACAATTTATTTAATAATTTAATTTATTTTTCTCATTTTACATCCACAAGAGTGAATGAGAACATCATCAATTTAGTCGAATCCAGGTATTATTAGGGATAACTCAACTATATATATACTTATCGTCAAGTCCCAATCAAGTTTAAATGAGACCACATGACAAGCACCAGCTTTTGAATATAAAAAGAATCATCAAAATCGGGACACACAGTACAAAGTTATGAGGTAACACACAAAAGAAGAAAAAAAATACAGTCGAGTCAGTTAACAACTTCTGCCGAATGCTGGCTTTGTTAAAAATCAGGCAAAAAACCAATAAATCTACCGCCAATTATATTGAGCAGCTTGTATACACCTACCTTTTTTTTATCGTGGGGAAATCCTCATGGACTATCCCCCGTCTGGGGAAGACGGGGGGGTGTGCCGGACTCTTACCGGCTAAAACCACCACGGTGTTCCGTCACTTGACCGTAGGCCGGGGTCGCGGGATTCGCAAAAGCATGCACCGCAACCTAGTATACACCTACCTAATGTTTGTTATTCTCATTGGTCTATCAAAATTAGAGCAAGTTGATGAGATCAGGGTATGTGACTTGATCGTAAGAAAATAGGGATGTTTCCTGAGTAAAAAATATATGATTATGTTTAGTCCGTCAGTTAGATTATAGAAAAATATTCGACACGTATTTTTTCCTTTATCAAATCTATAAAAACTGACGAAGATACAAGGCATCAAAGATCAGGAGTGGGGGCTTGTGACGTCACGGCTCGGTAAAAGTTGTAGCGAGTAGTGACGTCACACGTGTTTTCAATGCACTGTATCGTCTTCATTTTTTGTTTACATGAAAAAAGAAAAAATACGTGTCCAATATTTTTTGGAAATCTACCTGACGGACTAATTAGATTTTTTTAGTCAACTACCCTATTTTCATGGCTCACGGTACCAATATGGAAAAATGCAGACTTGTATCGCAATATTTTATTCATCCGACCCTTCCTAGTAAATTTGAATCTAGTCGGAAGGATACCTTCCTTCGCTATATGACTATAAGACCTAGGGATCTATTTCCATTGTCATTTTCATAGGTTTTCATTTTAATAATTAAAAAAACAGAAACACAAAAAAAAAGATATAATTTTTCTTGACTTTTATACTTTTTTACCTTCAAGAAAAGAAAAAAGTCAGTACTTACGTTATTCTTATTTTCACACACAATGTAGGTCAAAGACTACTATAGTATGTACTATAGCTAATGTAGGTAGAAAACTTAATTTGAAGACTACAACATTGTACTTATGCCTTTTTTTTTCGATGGGAAATCATCAAATGATTTCTCCCACTCTAGGCGGAGCGGAAGGGAGTATCAGACTCTTACTGACTAAAACCCACCCGTGATCCTTCTTGTGCCCTGTGTTCCAGGGCCGCGGTCACTCTTTCGAATAAATTCCGCAACCCTAAACATTGTATGCCTCATGGCTGCCCCATGTAGTTTCAATCCATCAAAAAACCAGATGACTGGCGCCAAGCGCTGGCTTTAAAAACATTCAATAACCCTGCTAATAATGCAATGGCTTGCAGTCCGATAACAACCAGGCCCGGGTTATCGGCGCGTCATGTTCCATGCGCTCTTCAAAGAGCCGCGTCAGCATAAAAGACGGGGCTCCCATGGCCAGTGCCTGCTAGGATTGCGGATTGTGTCCAAAAGAATCTCCACGGGGAGCGCATTAGGAGGAACACGGATATGATTTTATTCAGTACAAGTGTGCCACCCTTCCACTCCGCCTAGATCGTAAGAAATCAGTCGTTGATTTGAAAGTTTTTCGTTGGAAAGATACTCGTTGCTACCAATCAAAAAGTGACTGTTTTATTTGCCTACTCAACATAACCTAAAGCCCATGATACTTGAAACATTTATTTTATTCTAAGCCGGAATATAATCAGTGACCTATAGCGCTCAGCTTCTACGCAAAATCCCGAAATGATTGATGATCATAATATTCACAGCTCACAGCTCAAGCGACGTGGATAAGTGAGTTTATCTTAAAAAAAAAACCACCTACGCGTATGGCACATGTTATGCGTAACTGGTTTTTAAAGGTGAAAACACTTACCCACGTCCCATCGCCAATGAGGATGCGAATGACGATGTATAAAAAACATACCTAACACATGCTGTACCGATCAAATAATGCAGTGAAATGTACTATAATAGAAAAGGCGAGTATTCCGTGAATCACACCCAAAAGAAGCACACCGATAGAAGAAAATATTTATTATTTAAAAGACTAACTTAAATTTCTAACATCATTCAGTTTCATTATAATAATGTGACACAATATTAGTCATTTTTGTAATCTTACTATTTAAAATCAGAGATGGTTTCATAATTACTTTTTCAAAAAAAAAGAAAATTAACTATTTCTCTATTATTTTCCAATAAAAACTTGGACAAATCTTAAAAAATAATATAGTTTTCTATAGTTTGTCCAAGTTTTTATTGCAATTATGAAACCATCTGTGATTTTTTATGGTAGAGTATTTATATTATTTACTAAACAGGTAGCTATGAGAATACTTCAACATAGATCTCTATGGAAAAGTATATTTACAATGTTTTTGATTTTTGTCTATATTTTATTTCATAGTTATGAAACAATCTGTGATTTTATCAAGAGCACAAAAAAGGAAAATAATAGAAAAATTGTTTTTTTTTGTAAAGATTTATTATGAAAAAAATTATGGGTGTGCTTCATGGAATACCTCGAAAAGGCTAGGCTTCATACATATTTTTATGACCTACAGTGATATAGGGACCCTGCAACGTAAATGTAAATTCAATTAAAAAATCTAGCTTATTCATTTAAGGTTCCTTTAAAACCTGCAGACAGGATACACAATAGGAGCCCCGCAGTTTGGTTTGAAGTTACCATTTCATGATGTGCAGCGATGGAGCTCTTAAAGAACAAAACTCAATCAGTGACACATGCTGAACACTCGCTAAGTCATTTCAAGGTTCTACTCATTTTTCACTAATCTTCAGTGGTGGCATATGCTAAATGATATTTATTTTGTAAACAGGTTACCCTGAGAAGAAATATCGATACTAACTCAGAGGTCAAGGTCTCTTTTGAAGTCCATGCTAGTGAAAATCATGTAGGTTGGTGTCTGAAGTGCTCATTGAGGAAAGTACGACACAGATTTGAGTGGACCTGTCCATACAGTGCAAGCATTTGTCAGGTATCATGTAGCTCAAACTTAGAAACTTTAAGGGGCTCAACGATTTGACGAACTATACCAAAGTAAGGACATTTGGGTAGGCCACATAAAGAGCTCAAACCGCCAAACTAACATGAAATCAACCCCTGACATAGCAATTTACATGGTCCTCACCTCACTTTCACAATACGTTATATGAGTGACCTCACTTTTGAGACTGTTCAAAAGTTACAGCTTGATGTATCTAAAATGTTTGAGTCAAGATTCGAGTCACGTTTAAACATGAGCACCAAGAACGCACTGGGTGTCATTCGGGCAATTTTCGTCAAATTCTAGGTAGTAATATAAATTGTCGTATCGTAGAGAATAGTGGACACATTCCAACATATTGGAAGTGTGATATGATTGCATCTCATCGCAGATCGGTCCGCGTTCCTAGCTAATAATAAAAATGCGCCCCATCTTCCAATACCCTTCGAAGGTGGGATGATACGAGTATGAGCGATGTAGATACTCAATATATAGTGCAAAGTTGAATGCTCTTTTCAGGGTTCCGTGGTGAAGGATAACCAACGGAACCCTATTGTTTAGCGTTCGTTCTCTGTCAGCGGATGTATCTGTACATGAATAATTATATGTAAATATTGGTGGCAATAGAAATAAATCAAAAGTAAAAAAAAATACGAAACGTAATTTTATCGGTTTATAGTGCTGAAATCTTCGAGGATCTCGTGGCTAAATTATAACAGACGCACGGGTCGATCTTCGAGGTTAAGCAACACTTGCCGCGGTTGGTCTGTGGATGGGTGACATCTTAACATAACGAGACTTCTTCGTGCCTCGGAAATCACGCTAAGCCGTTGGTCCCGGCTGTCATTTCCAGGAGATCTTTGGCAGTCGTTACGGATTGTCAGAAGCCAGAAAATTTGACACCAGTCTTGCCAAGATGTTCCGTGTTCCCCAGTTAATGGGTTGTGGAGATCTGGTAGGGAGCCGCTTCACGTAAAATACTGGTATTCAGCTGAATCCGGCTAAACTGGGAGCCGACCCCAATGTAGTTGGGAAAAAGGCTAGGCAGATGATAGTGCTGAACTCTTTGAATGGCGCTTAATGATAAAGAAAGTAAAACTCGCGTAACGGGAGGAGCCGAGGGCAAAGAAAGAAGAAGAATAGAGCGGAACCCGTCAATTGCGAGACCTACTCGCAGTTGGTCGGGTTTTTTAGTTAGGAAAAGCCGGTCGTTAATGAAAACGTTGAATGAGTTCGTTGACACGATTGGCGCAGTGGTTGAGCAAACGACTGACATGATGATGTCGCGGGTGCGATTCCCGCACGGATTAAATATTGTTATGGCCTACAGATAGTTGTTCCGGATTTGGCTGTGTGTGTATGTGTATACAGGAGATATTCCTAGTGTAGTAGTACAAAGAGAAGACAATTGCTACGTATTTTTAACCGACTTCTAAAAAAGGAGGAGGTTCTCAATTCGGATGTTTGTATGTTTTTTGTTTTTTTTTTTTTATTTTTTGTTCGCGCATAACTCCGTCGCTTGTCAACCGATTTGAAAAATTCTTTTTTTTTTGGAAAGGATATACTTCCCAAATGGTCCCATGAAAATTTTATCGAAATCAACCAAGCGGTTTTCGAAAAATCAAACAAAATCTAAAAAAAATATCTACATTGCCTACATTGACGACCTCTTAGTTTACTCTGCAAAGGAGCAGTACGTTTTTTTTTACACCAATGTGATTGGTTCGTTTGGGTGGGGGAGGGGGTGTAGGGGAGGGGGTGTAGGTACCACTAAAAAGTGAAAAATAAAAAAAACTTTTTACAAAAAATAAAACCGACTTCTAAACAAAAAAACCAAAAAGTATAAAATAACTTTAATTTCGGAAGTCGGTGTGTTCAACAACAAAAAAGCAACGAAAAACACCGAGTTCCGAAATTAAAGTTATTTTATACTTTTTGGTTTTTTTGTTTAGAAGTCGGTTTTATTTTTTGTAAAAAGTTTTTTTTTACTATTGGTCAGCACGCCTATGACGACTATCTCACCTGATGGTAAGCGATGATGTGGTCGAAGATGAAGCACGTTTGCCTAGAAGCAATCTATTGACATTTTCCAAACGATTTGTTTATAGTCAAACCGCTTGTCGAATCAAGCTATCCTAAAACCTACCAGTGCTTTACATGTACCGATTGACTTTTGACCTCTACAGCCAAGTGCTTTATTATCACGATACAACTGGTTATAAGTTGTATCAGTTTATTTTAAAATATCGCAGCATATGCTGAGGTAGGGACCTTTTTTGGCCTCGCAGTTTAAAATTATTAAGAGCGTATACGCCAAACGGCATTTCATACAAATTTTCAAGTCACTATTTTCCAAAATTACTGAACCGATTTTAATAAAACTTCACACATATAAGCAAGATACATAGGTCTAAAAATTTGTTTAACACATTTTCGAAATGTCTTATTTAAAAAAAGATAACTGGAAATTTATGTTTGTATGGAAAATTTAAAATGGGCCTAATTTAACTGTAACACTATTTATCGAAAATGTTTTCAACTAACTTTTTAGACCTATGTATCCTACTTATATTTGTGAAGTTTCATTACAATCGGTTTTGTCATTTCGGAAAACAACAACTTGAAAATTTATATGAAATGCCGTTTGGCGTATACGCTCTTATTAAGCTTTTATTACTTTTTTATGTTTTGTTTTGTGGAGTCCTAAATAAACATTTTTTTCTTTCTTTCTATCATTCAAATTTTCTGGCTTCTGACTATCTGTTAATCATCAGCTTAACGTGCTTTTCGAGGCGTTGAGGAGTCTCAGTATTTAATTAATATTATAGCCTATTCCCGGACCAGCTCGGCCTTCCGTTGCGGCTGTTAACTAACCCCAATAAATAATGTTTATTAAATTTTTGTTATTAATAAATTTCACTTAACAACGTGAAATTTATACCTTAGGCCATTACATTTGGTACCTTAGGTATAACATTTAGTTGCGAAATTTGTTTGAAAGAGTCAATGCGGCCCTGGAACGTAAAGGGCACTAGAAGGATCACGGGTGGGTTTTAGACGATAAGAGTCTGACACGCTTCGGCTCCACTCAGAGCGGGAGAAGTAAAGATGATAACCCATCCAGAAAAATAAAAGACATAACATGTAGTATTTAGTTAACCTACGATTAAATAAACAGCGTCCTAATTATTTTATTTCGAACAAAAAACGTGCGTTTGTAAAGTTACACTGTCACGTTTTATAGCTGTATGTCACACCGTTGCTGAAAGCAGCTCTGTGATATACGCATCTTTCATTATTTTATTTATATTAAATCCTATTACTTACCTATGATAAAATTAAAAAACGACAGTCGAGATTTCAATTTATCAGTAACAGTAAGTAAATATTGAATTCGTTCGCCTGGCTTCAGATTTAAGTGGGTACCACAGACAAAAGGAGCGTTTTTGCTAGCATTTGACAGTGTACATACATAATTATGTATGTGTATGTGACAGTATCGACATACCAGCCTATCTACTAAAAAAATGTGAGCCGTCACGGGACGCCTGGCAGATGTGAAACATCGACATTATTTTGTAAAAGTAATATGCAGAAAAGAACAGATTGTGATAGGAACTAAATATGTCGTAATGATAAAATAAAATATTAAGATTTTTTTTCCAGATAACTATGACTATTTATTGAATACTTAAACATTTATTTTCACATCGTACACACTACTGCATATAGACTGTATATATATACCATCATATAGAAATAAACCGATTTTCTGCCAGATATCGGTTTTACGTGCGGCTATAGATGTTTCACATCAAAATATAAAACTACCTGATTATAAAAATCAACTGCCGTGCGATAGTCTTAGAAAAACTCGAAAATTAGTCGACAAAGCGGTCGACTAATTTTCGAGTTTTTCTAAGACTTTTAAACCGACTTCCAAAAACGGAAGAGTTTTCAAGTCTACTGTATTTTTGTGTGTGATTATGATGACTATTTTTATATGGTGATTGTCACGTGGTTCCATTGTTTGAGTGAGATTTGACGACCAGTATTTGAATTATCCCTTATAATGCGTGGCGTGGCGTGGCTTCGACTACATTGGTGACGTTCTCAGTCTCATTTGTTGATGTAAAATGAAAAAAGCTCTAAACGGTGGTTTGGAAGAGCATGTTAGAATTTTGAGGTGGTCCCTTTCTAGTTTGGTGAAGATCTGAAAATGAAAACAATATATCTAGTTTTAATATTCGCGGAAATTAAAACTAGATATAAATTTTCATTTTCAAATTTATAATGGATTTCCGCAAAGTAACGCCTGACTCAATCAATTTTGGTGAAGATCTGATGAAAAACGGAGATAGGAAACGGAACTCTTCAATAAATGATAGCAAATCTTCTTGGATTGCTGAAATCGCGTGTCTTTTTATTGTATACACCAGTTTATAACACATACGCTGTGATGGGTACGTTTATCTGTGGGATGTCACCACTAAACAGTGAATACTAAAAAACTTATTACCTTTTTTTTTTGTTTAGAAGTCCGTTGTACTTTTTTGTAAAAAAAAAGTTTTTGTAATATTCACCTAAATACTGGGTTGGTTTGTGAACAAAATATATTCTAATCAAACCAATTGAAGGAATAAATAGTTCTGTATCTTCTTTATAAAGCCCAAAGTTACAAGTTACAGATTTATAAACAAAAACTCAACGCTTAATTTTAAACATAAGATAGAATCCATTAACGCTTCTATTGAAAATATTATGAGAGTAACCATACGTCCGTATGTGGTAAATGTTAAACATATTTAATTAATACACGTTGAAATGCTCGCTTTTTGGAAGGCGATAAGTCTATCACATCGGAGTATTGGTGTAAATTCCCGGTATCGAAATTAATGGTTCAATAAATCGTTGTAAAAATGGAAAAGAAGTAGTAAATGATTTTATGATCACGTATTGGATTAATAGTCTATCAGATTATATCATTAGCTGACCCAGCGAACTTCATATTGCCTTGTTTTATCTTATTACTACACGTTAGTTGATGTTCGATGAGAAAGTATTAGCAAACATCGATGAATTCGACGTATTTTGCACACATCGATGAGTTGGAACACACTCGACGACGTTTTTTTTGACGAATTGCCTGCTACATCTATACCAACTAAGTTTGTTACTACAATCATTTCATTAAATAAATGTTTGCTAAAAGTAAACTAGAAAATACAATATAATATAGCATAATAATCAGCCTTTTAATGTTCCCACCGTTGGGACGCAGCCCTACTCTCTAGGAGAGGGAATGGGCCGTAATCCACCACGCGAGCCCAGTGCGGGTTGGTGAATGTCACATGTCTTCGAATTTTTGGTTCTAGGACATGCCGGTTTCCTCACGATGATTTTCTTCACCGTTTTGAGAGCAGTGGTAATGAAATTAATCACACAAAGTAATGCGCCTGGCTGGATTTGAACCCGCGACCTACAATTCGTAAGTCGCGGCCGTGACCACTCGGCCATCACTGCCTCTATTACACAATATAATACACTACATAATATTTTATTATAAGTATAATGTTATATTATATATTTTAATAAACGTTGTTTAATGATCAAAGTAAACTTGTACAGGTGATCAAATAACACCTATTTCAAAGTACGGACCAAAAACCAGTGAACTTTAAGGTTATAATTTCTAATAAACGTTTATTATATACGTGAATTAACTGCTGATCCGGTTATAAATATACATTTAATTTGTTTACAATACTGAATGTTGCAGGTAGGACGTTATTCAATCTTTTAAAATTGCACAAAGGGTTGTTTCCTGAGGAATAAAAATATGATTCTATTTAGTCCGTCAGTTAGATTATCGAAAAATATTGGACCCGTATTTTTTGCTTTATGAAATCTCTAAAAATTGACGAAGATAAAAAGCTTCAAAGATCATGAGTGGGGGCTTGTGACATCAGAGCGTGGTAAAAATCGTCGCACGGAATGACGTCACACGAGTTTTCAACGCACTATATCGTCTTCGTTTTTTGTTTACGTGAAAAAATAAAAAATACTTGTCCAATATTTTTGGAAAGTCTATCTTATGGACTAATTAAATTTTTTTAGGCAACTACCCTAACACGTACATTTATCGCAAATCCATCCACAGCGACTGAACTTGAAATAGAGTAACACACGATGACAGTATTTTTAGATGTCAAACTTTCAATAATTCGAACAGTAAAAGAAAGAGAATACAATGATGCGTAAAAATTCGAACAATTTAAGTTATATTAATATTGTCATTTTCTAAAAACAAACCTTTCGCCTGTATAGATTAATGACGCTAACACTAAAATAACTTGGATATTATCATTAAAACTTTAAAAAATACTTTACTAGCTAACACAAAATTATGACAGTGATTTTTTTATTGTATGATAATTTACTGAAACAAGTAACAGCAAATCATTAAGATTAAACGATTTTTATGATGAATATTTTATACATTAAAATCCACTTCGGTGTAACAAAACCCGTAAGAATTGTTCGGCCGAAAGCTTAGTAATCAAATAAATGACAAAGCGAAAAAAAAAGTCTTCAACAAATTGAATTTTGTAAACAGTCATTATTCTCAGGAAAACTTTTTATCAGATTCCCGATTGAATGTTGTTGGGACTAAAAATGACTTTTCCTGCGATTTAACTTTGGCCTAGGTGAAATAGTTTTTTTTTTTTTTCTTTAGGACTGGAAATTGCCAAATAATTGGACAGGAAAGGAGTCTTAGACTCTTCTGGACTAAAACTCATCCGTATTCCTCCAAAATGAGAAAAAGAGTCACCGCGGCACTGGAACGCAAAGTGTTCTTTGCGTTCCAGTGCCGCGGTGACTCTTTCGAACAAATTCCACAACCTTGGTAGAGATGAAATAGGTAAGGCTTATGTGTCGTGAGTAAGATCGCAGGCTTCTTTACATGGTGTAACATATTTCATAAACTTTGCTTTCAAAAAATCAAATGATTGCGTCAAAAAAAAAAACTTTATGTGACATTCCAACAACCCCCATTGAACTCGAAGTCTTAAAAAGGAGGTCTGCGTCCCAGCTGTGGGAACATATTATTATTATGCTGCTCTTTGTTGTTTGCCGAATAATGGCGTATTGGTTCAAACATTTGTAATCACATTGTTCAAAGTTCCAACAGATTTAACTATAGTCGACACCAAATAAATGTGCAATAACGGTCATTGACACACCTACATTAATTGACAACCTTAATTCTTAAAACAGAACTAAAGAATTAATGCTATATTGAATCGACATCCATCGTGATCCTTTATATTTACTAGTAATGAAAAACGATTTTTTTTGTCCATGTACCTACTAAGAGTTATCAAGGAAAGGGCAATGACCTTTATTGCACATTTATCTGGTGTCAACCAAGTAATCAATTAGAAAAAAAAATGTTTGTCTTTGCATTATAATTGCCTAAGACTACGGTGTTCTTATTAATAGTTCGTTGCGCAACATACTCGTATAACTTGTAAGTTGATAAAAAAACTGTAGTAAGTCATAGAGAAAAAAAAAATTTCATTAAAAAAGTAATTTGCAACTTTTTCTTGTCTTATCACATTAATCAGAGAAGAAGCAGTGAAGTAGTCATAACAAGGAATAAACAAAGTTACTGAAACAAAAATGTTAATTATTCAGTTATTCGAATAAAAAGTCAACGAAGAAAACAAATAATCTATCTTTGATAGATGGATTATTTGTTTTGTCCGTTCACTTTTTATGAAACAAAGTTCTGGAGTAGACTCCAGAGCTTCGCTCTTTTTTTCCTTGATTTTTTTTCAAAACACTGCTTGAATGTTTCAAATAATACATATTATGGTTTGGGTTCAGAAAGCTTAGGCAGAGCATGTACCTATGCCGTTTGCCGAACGAGTGATCCAGGGTCCAGAGAACTCAAGATTTTTGCTCCGAAAACCGCAAGGTGAGGCATTCTTGGAGCCAGGATATGACTACAAGTTAAAAAAAGAGAAATATAAGCATAGCATAATCAGCCTTTTAACGTTCTCACTGCTGGGACACAGGCCTCCTCTCTAAGAGACAGAATGGGCCGTAATCTACCACGCGGGCTCAAATGTCACATGTCTTCGAATTTTGGACTCTAGGACATGCCGGTTTCCTCGCGATGTTTTCCTTCACCGTTTTGAGAGCAGTGGTGATGAAATTAATAACACAAAGTAATGCGCCTGGGCTGGGTTTGAATCCACAACCTACAACTCGTAAGTCGGGGCCGTTACCACTCGGTCACCAATGCTCTCACTCGGCCACAAAGAAATATGCTGTTTCCAAAAGTTATGATCAAAGAGTAGGTTTCAATGGAGTTTTTTACACAATAATTGCAAACTCTTCTCCCTATTCTCCATTTATAATAACATAAGAAAAAAGAAACTTGCAGAAGCAGGAGTACGAAACCTTTAATTTTCAAGTGTAAGTTCAAATAATTTTAATAAGTAATAGATGTGCTTTTTTAACCGACTTCTAAAAAAGGAGGAGGTTCTCAATTCGGATGTTTGTATTTTTTTATGTTTGTTCGCGCATAACTCGTTGACAAGCGAGGATTTCTTCCCAAATGGTCCCATGAAAATTTTATCGAAATCGACCAAGCGGTTTTCGAAAAATCTAAAAAAAATATCTACATTGTATACATTGATGACCTCTTAGTTTACTCTGCAAAGGAGCAGTACGTTTTTTTTTCACCAATGTGATTGGTTCGTTTAGGTGTGGGGAGGGGAGGGGGTGTAGGTACAGTCGGTGATAGCAATTAACTGACCCCCTAAAAATTAAACGAATTTGAACCTTTTGCTCGTTAGCAGTAAGACAACTGGTTCAACGTCTACGATCAATAAAATAGTTATTCGAATTTGATCTTTAATACGCAGTGTTAAGGTAGGTATGATCTTGAATATTATTTTAACTTGTAAAATAATACGTAATTTCGACTAGTTACATGTGTTTCGTGTGGTCTAGTGGTGACTGTAGTGAGCTGACAAATCGAGGTTGTGAGTTCGTAACCAGCGTGATTGACGCGTTTGTTGTTTCTGTTTTGTAAGTTAAGTTAAGTTATAAATAATAAATTATAACTTTAGCAACAAAAAATTAAAAAAAAACGAACAGAAATAAAAAACCAAAATGATGGTAAAAACGATTATATTATATAAAAAAAAATATTATAAGAATAACATAAATGATATTGATGACGACACGAAGATGATAATATTTACCTACTTACTAATAACGTTGTTAACTGCACTGAGTTTAATGTAGTGAATCAGCATGTTATAATATTTAGAAATATAGGTATGTATTTCTATTTCATAACAATAACATCACCACATTAAATATCATTTGACTAAATAAAACGGCATTATACGTTGAAGTTCTACCTACTATAATATATCAATTTGTTTTGTGAGTAGTTATTTTAGTTATAAGGTTTTGACAAAAAACTAGGTATTCGAAATACTTCGTTAGAAATTATAACAATAGTTAATTTAACACACACACTGACATACGTTAGTATTGTTTGTGACCAACACTGGTTACTCAAGACATTCATAATTATGCTTTTAATAGCGAAGTGGAGCACCATTTTTTTCTATTACTTGTTGCAAGCGGTCCCGCATACCGCGCACCATATTCAACAACAATCACTTCCTCTCATGAATGGTTTTGGTCCAGGACGATCTTTTTGAATATTAAAACCACACGTCAAACGTTTTAGCCACAATCTGACTGTATTTCTCTGAAACAACACAATAAGCATAATTTTAGTAACGAATAGGTAAACATAATTTTATTTATCGATTAAGTTTGCAAATTACGTTTATCAATTTAGATAATATAAATCAAATTAGACCTATAAATGATCTCAAATTAGACTCATAATGAAACATAGTTAATTGTCTATTATTCTACATTCACCGGCTTTTAAGCCAACTAATGAATTAAGGAATAACTATAATTATAAATGAAGCATAAAAAAGAATACACTTACCGCTATATTAAGTTTCGTAGCAATCGCTTTAATACCAACATTCTCCTCATGCAAATAGATTATTTTGTATTTTAAATAATCACTCACGATTAATCTATCAAAACTGATAACAATTAATAAAAAGGAAAAAAGCGTGGATTTTTACAATATAGTAAGGCAAGGTAAAAATGTTCGCGCGTATTCACTGCTATTTGTGCATAGAATATCTTGTTCAATTTATTCTTCTACCCTATATTCCTAATGTCATCTATAGCAGTTTTGGTTGAATACGCATATTGACGTCTAACTACCCACTTATTAAAATAGGTGAACAGTTATAAATAAATGACCTAATACCAACCTCTTAAAGCTCAAGTTTGCGTATCAAAATTATTTATTGCTTCTGTTCAACGAGTAGTGTTAGTCTGATAAACTCAAACATATTGAATAACTTTTAATGTTATGAGCATAGGGTGTAAAATCGAGTAATTTTTAGGGGGGTCAGCTAATTGCTATCACCGACTGTACCACTAAAAAGTGAAAAATAAAAAACTTTTTACAAAAAAATACAACCGACTTTTACACAAAAAATCAAAAAAGTGCAAATAACTTTAATTTCGGAAGTCGGTGTTCAAAAAACGAAAAAGCAACCACAAACACCGAGTTCCAAAATTAAAGTTATTTTGCATTTTTTTGATATTTTGTGTAAAAGTCGGTTTTATTTTTTGTAAAAAGTTTTTTTTATTTTGTAAGTAACAATGTATGTCATACAATAAAGCATATTATATCTATCTACTCGTCACGATGTTTGGATAGATACATGACATGAAACAATTTGTAGTAACAATCAGTTTATTAAAAAAAAAACCGACAAAATTAATTTTAAAAAAAGAATGCTGCCGCAACATATGAAGGGAATAAATAGCATACCATTTTAGAATTAGTAGAGTTATGGTGACATATTGTAAAACGTTCCAGATATTCTCCGCCTCTGCTTCTTTTAGATTTTAAAAATTGACGATATGATATTTTATATAAAAAATAAATAATATTACATAAAAGCCTTGTAATTTCAGAAGGTAGATAGGTTAAACAAGTAATCAACTAAGTGTGACAGCTGTTATTTAAATTGATTTTATATTTAACTCCACATCAATCTTGACTGTAATCATGTTTGTAGTACTTTTTTTACAAACCGTACACTTATAAGACTCTTTTTTTAACGTCTATATAGCTATAGTAAATGCAGTATAGATTTTTACATTTTTGCAGCGAATAACATTCTGAATAGCTGAACGAGATTCAATATAAATGGTTTAGTTTAAAATAAATGTTTTAAAGAAAGAAAGAAAAAGGTTTATTTAGGACTTGCACAAAACAAACAACAATAAAAAATACATAATTAAACGCTTAATATTAATTTTAAACTTTGCGAGGTCAAAAAAGGTTCCTATCTCATCATATGCTGCGATATTTAATAAATAGATGAATACCACAGCGCTGGTGTTACACCACGCCACGGATACACTCACGGAATACATACCTACTAAAAAGAAACATATAAATACAAATAAATATCAACAAATGTTCATAATAATATATGAATCAAATCAAAAGTAAAATACACACATACAACAAAATAATAAATTAACATCGACCAACTCAATGGGCCAGTGCTCCAGTGTCATTTGTCGATGTCATAGACAAATAATGGACACGCGGGCGCAGTGGGAGTGTTATCGTCGGTTGTCAAAATAAAAGACTGGTAGAACACAAACTTAGTGGGTAAATAAAACAAAATAATAAGTCATAACGACTTTAGCATCTAAAATAACGTTTAGAGATAGCAAAAAATTAATATTATTTAACAGAACTGACTTTAAGTGCGGGTTCGAATTAAAACCAAAAACAAACTTTAAATAATAAATTCCTAATTTAGTATTTAAATTTGACTCTCTGAACGGAATAATACCTTTATTAATTAACTCAGAAAACAAAGGCCTGCTATGAAAATAGATAAATAAATTAACTTGTGACTTTACAAAAAACATTCTTCACTAAATTCCAGCTTTCCGAAAAAAAAAGGTTCTGTTTTAAATGTCAAATGGGTTATGTATACTCTCTGGACATTATACTCGAGTTACCGCATAATTATGGAAAATCAGGACATAGGATAATGAGACGCCAGAGCGGCCTCTGCAAGAGACTGCACTGTCAAAACTATCCACGACTGTCACAATTAAATCATACAAATTGTCAGTACGTGACAGTTCTGACGGCGCCTATGACAGCTGAAACGTTTTACATTTTTAGTTACGGAATAACACCGAACCCCATGAAATTAGCTCCGATTACTATAATTTTTCTAAATTTCTAGCCTTTATATTTGATACTAGCTGCTGCCCGCGACTTCGTCCCCGTGGAATCCCCGATTTTAAAACATTATTTATCGCTGCTCCTCTCCTATTGTCTTAAGCGTGATGATATATAGCCTAAAGCCTTCCTCGATAAATGGTCTATTCAACCCAAAAAGAATTTTTCAATTCGAACCAGTAGTTCCTGAGATTAGCGCGTTCAAACAAACAAACTCTTCAGCTTTATAATATTAGTATAAATTAACGAACCTAATACTAAAATAATTACATTTTTGATGAAAATTTTGCAAAAAATATTGCAAAAATCCTTGGATTTTGATTTCGACTACATATTCGTTATCATTGACCCCGACCACTATAAAAATGAGACAAACAAGAAGAAAAGTTATCAACGGTTCAATATCAACGCTTCCGTGCTCTATGGCAGGGAAGGACTATAAATACAGCAAAACGGACAGTTTGTCAAGTAATTATCATGATAATTTAACGGGAAAATGAACAGCAACAGTCTGAAGAGTTTTTAAGTTGTTTTTTTGTTGGGGATAATAGATTGTCTTGTTATAAATTTGTTTTTGGTTTCAGGCGTAAACATCATGCGAAAAATGTTTCTATTTTGTAGTTGAGTTCTTGAAGTGTGTTTTGCTGGTCAGTACTGTTACTGGAAGTGTTCCTATTCTGCCGTAAAATAACTTTCAAGTCTATGAAGTTGCAACAACTGCTGTAAGTGGGGTTCACCAAAATAACCCTGACTCCCGGAAAAACTAAGTGATATCAAATTTTTTGGATGAAAATACCACTTTCAAGCATGTTTGGTATATTAATCTATACTAATATTATAAAGCTGAAGAGTTTGTTTGTTTGTTTGTTTGTTTGAACGCGCTAATCTCAGGAACTACTGGTCCGATTTGAAAAATCTTTCAGTGTTAGATAGCCCATTTATCGAGGAAGGCTATAGGCTATATATCATCACGCTAAGACCAATAGGAGCGGAGCAGCGATAAATAATGTTTTAAAATCGGGGATTCCACGGGTTGAAGTCGCGGACAGAAGCTAGTAGTATATGTAACTGAAAATGCGTATACTGCTTACATGGATTACAGCTGCTAGCTTTACGTAACTTGATTGGATTGACTTTTTTTTTTTTTTTTTTTTGGATGGGAAATCATCAAATGACTTCTCCCGCTCTGGGCGGAGCGGAAGGGAGTGTCAGACTTTTACTGACTAAAACCCACCCGTGCTCCTCCATGTGCCCTTTGCGTTCCAGGGCCGCGGCAACTCTCTCGAACAAATTCCGCAACCCTAGCAGGCACCGACCCTATGGGGCCCCGTCTCTGGTGCTGACGGCTCCTTGAGGCGCGCGTGAAGCACAACGCGTCGTCGACTCAGCCTGGTATCGGACGGCGAGCCACCCACGCTCACCGTCCACAGGCATCAGCCACTGCGCAATAGCACAGCGGCCGACTTGTCTCTGGAGGAGGCCGAAATGGGACCATTACTGGCACTCCATTTCAGCCCCCTCCCGAGTACCGGGAGTCGCAGCACCCACAGCAGAAGCGGCAGAAGCGGCGACGGAAGCCGCGGTGGCGGCAGAGGCGGCGGCGGCGGCGGACCTCTTGCCCTTGGTCGGGGCGGATGGCGCGCAGGCCCTTCCCCCAGCCCAGTGCTCGGCCGGCTTGCCAACAGCCGCACATGCACTGCAGTGCGGCGTGGCCTCGCACGAGCCGGCCCGATGACCGGGCTGACCACAGCGGAAACAAAGTCCACTGCGGTCCACCTCCGAGGGGCACATAGCTCCCGTGTGGTTGCCCACATGGCAGCGGTAGCACCTCAGAGGTCTGGGTTCCAGCAGTTTTACCCGCGCAGAAACCCACCCCACCAAGAGCCTTCGACCCTCCGACACTGTTCTGGCCGCCGTCACGGGGCAGCTCACCACAAGGGTTTGCATGCCCGTGTTGTCAGGCCGGAGGGTGCCCGCCTTGACGAGCTCGGCAGAGCACCCCCCAGTCCTGGCGACGGCGGCCACAACCTCCTCCTCCGTCACGGAGTCGTCCAGGCCCACTATGCGCATGTCAATGCACTTAGTCGGCCTGGACACTCGAACCTCGTCCGCGGGGAGGACCTCCTTCAGCCTTTTGGCCAGGGCGTCCGCGAACGGGCCACTCTCCGCTCCGGCGAGCTCGAGCTTCCGGGCACCGGTCAGGGTTCTCCTGATCCCGAGGCCCCCAGTGATGCCCAGCTCCCGGAGGTTCACCGCCTCCTTCGCCCGCTTCATCAGGGCGAGGTACGTCACACCTCTCTGTTCCGCTTCCGGCTGCAGTGTTAAAACCACAGCCGCGGACTTCGGGGCGCGAAGCCTCGCCGCGATGGCGTTGGCCTTCCGCCGCTGCCTCTTGGCCTTGCTCCTGGCCGCCTTTTTGGCCTGCCGCTTTTCTCCAGCAACCTGCCACCCGGCCCCGGTCGCAGGAGGGTCCGAGGTTGGGGGTGGGGGCGGCTGCGGCGCCACTGACGCAGCAGCTTTAGCCGCTCCCCCTTCAGCCTTCCTCCTTCCCCTCTTCGCCGGGGCCGACTTGGTCGTCGCCGGCGTCGCAGGCGCCGGCGCCACAGGCACTGGCGCGGCTCCCGCCTTGGCCTTCGCCTGGCCGGACGTTCCCGGGCCAGCAGCCACCGCGGCTGCGTACGAAGCCGCCTTCTGCTGTCCCGGGGGCCTCTGTGCCGCCGCTAACGGGGGACGCCGGACCATGTCCTCCAAAACGGAGAACTGCTTCCGGAAGGGAGCCAGCTCCTGCCGCACCAGGCTCCGCACCTGGCTCAGCACTTGGCTCCCCTCCAGCGCCGCCGGACTCAGCCCCCCCTGCGGCCCCTCAGAGGCCGCTCTGGCCATGTCAGCCAGGTCCCTCCGGAGCGACTCATTCTCCGCTATGAGTCTCTCCGTTACGGCCGCGAGGCGGGCGACCTCCGCCCGCAACTCTGTCGCCTCTTCGGACCTGCCGACGTTGGCCGCCGCCGCCGCCATAATGGATTGACTTACTCTGATTTAAGAATATGAAGTTGTGTATTTAAAAAACTGTACTTTAGCTGTACCTACTGTACATTAATTTTTTTACAGGTTTTCAAGCTAAAATAGGCCTTTAGGAATCATTTTTTTTTTCGATAAACAACATGCCAAACGCTACGTGTTGATGTCTCAAATTTCTTTATTCAGAAACCGGCTTTTAGCTATTTTTTAAAATGAGCTATTTATTTTACCTATTACTAGGTATTATAAATATGAAAGCTTGGTTGGATGTTTGTTACTCAATCGCACGGGAACCGCTGATTTAAATGAAACTTTTCGTCGCGGGAATATTTTAGAATAATTCCCGACATTCACGCGGGCGTAGTAAATTTTTTGATAAAGCATTGGGTTTTTTTTTCATCGGGTCTATAATCGGGCATTTTTTTGTGAACGTTGACCGAAACAAAAACCGAACTCCAACTACATCTAAAGGTAGGTCATTCTAAACTTAAACTAAAATAAAAAAATATTTAAAAGAAAATCGTTTTAACTTTTTTTTAACTAAGGAAATCTTTGAGTGCATTGCAAAAACCTTTTTACGAAACGCTAGAGTGCACAGTGGACGAACAGCAAACACTTTGGACAAAAAGAGAAAATAATAACTGGTAACTCGGTTTGCCTCTGTTCCGTTAGTGTTGCACAGTGGGATTTTTGTGTACACAGAATATTTAATTCTTGTTTCCTTTGTTGATTTGAGGGGAACTAAAACGTTGTTTATTGCATTTTTAACCGACTTCTAAAAAAGGAGGAGGTTCTCAATTCGGATGTTTTTTTTTTTTAATGTTTGTTCGCGCATAACTCCGTCGTTTGCCAACTGATTTGAAAAATTCTTGTATTTATCGTCGTTATCATTTTACATATTTGTTTTAAATGCCGAAAATACAATAAGCTATATCATCATCTTCCTGCCCTTATCGCATGTTACTTGGGGTCGGCGCAACACGTTTTTTTCTTCCATTCTGTCCTGTCAGCCGTCACGCTATCACTAACTCCCTTTTCTTTCATATCACTCCTCACACCTCCCTTTCCATCCATCCACATTTAATACATAACCTATATGTTTTTTTTTTTTAAGAAACAAGATGGCTGTCGTCGTTGTTACGTAGTTTATCTTGACGTAGAATAGAATAGAATACTCTTTATGTACACCATAGTGTCATGAGTTATTTAAATAAAGAGCTCAAAGAGACGATTTAATAAAATATTTAGCTTACTGAATAGTCAATGCTACGTTTTTCCGACTGAATGCCGTAAAAATAAAATATTTTAACTCCTGCTTCATCGAACGGCAATCTTTTTTTCTGGAGGGGAAGTCATCAAATGACTTCTCCCGCTCTGGGCGAAGCGGAAGGGAGTGTCAGACTCTTACTGATTAAAACCCACCCGTGTTCCTTTTAGTGCCCTTTGCGTTCCAGGGCCGCGATTACTCTTTCGAACCTATTCTGCAGCCCTAGCAGGCACTGACCCTATGGGGCCCGGCCTATCTTCTTTGCTGACAACTCCTTGAAACGAAAGGCAACTTGCAGGAAAACAAATCACATCTAGCTCGTTCATTTGTATAACACAAGCCATAATGGATACACATTTGAAGTTTATTTATAACCGACTTACCTACATACATATATGTATGTATGTCCGGGATTTACTCAAAAAAAAAACGATTTAGATGGCGTTTTCGTTAAACAAGTGCATATTTTTAAGGGATGGTTTTAGTATACAATATATGAGAATATGACTCAAATCTTCCGATATCAACAAACAATAGAAATCTTCAATAACAAACAACAAATGACACGCGTTTGTTGCGATCGTAATATGTCCATGTATTTTTATCATCATGCCTTGACATAACATCACGCCTGTTCGCTGTGAAAAGGTAGGCAGATGTATAGAGTACGTATACGGGCATGGCGAACCATGCGGGAGAGGCGCGGGGAGCAACGGGCAAGCCGCCCGCCGCAGCATTCATTAGACAAGGACAAGACCGAGGGCACACGCGTCCTATCAACGGTGTTCCACTCGGCTACCCTATAATCTTTTAAATTTACTAAGAAATATTCACGTCTTTTGAATCATCTCCCAACAGAGTACACTCTTATACTGTGATAGTGCTACTCCGATATGAATGGGTTTGCGCAATTCGGCTGCATTATTTTTGGAACTAAGAAATAGAGACCTTTAAAAGCAAAACTTCGATCATAAATAACAACTAATGTTATTATTAATGATCGAAGAAGCAAAAGCAAAGAAAAAAAAGTAGCCCTTAAAAACCTGAATCAAAAGCAAACAATAATATAGCTTTAATTTTACACCGTCTTTCAAAATGAAAGTTATGTTTACGAGAAGTCGGACTAAAGCCAGAAAATCTAACACCAGTCACAGTAAAAATATGAAACAGTATGGAAACTAAGCCCATTTGTTGAAATAATTACCTACGCTCCAGTAGAAAGTTAGGGTTGTCACTTTTAATGTTTGTAATAAGTGTTTTATTGGAACGAAGTTCTTTAACACGGCTTGCGGTAGGAGTTGACTGGGAGAAATAGTCACGCGAAAATGAGTTAGTGCATGTTATTCCATGCGACTTTCTTCTTTGGTCAAAATGTAAATAATACTCTTGTAAAAAAAATATTTACAAACTGCATATTGTTTATCATTTCTATGCCATTTTATTCCATTTCAATTATAATATCTGCTCTATTTGATGAAGGATTTCTGTAAGTATGTTGAAAAATTATTGTTACTTATTTTGTGAAGTAGGTAAGTAAGTTTCTATAGGTATGTATGTTTCGAAGGGTAGATTTCCTTTGCCAAGACTAGAATATAATGTTGTTGTCAAATTATAGTCATTTATTTTTTTATACTCATAAGAATTCATTTATTCTATAATTATGTTATATAAATTATAATACAATATAAATTACAATCAGTATTCGGTATAAGGATTTAATACTAGTATTAAAAACCCCCCGAGCGCTATCTAGAGAGCGTAAGCGAAAAGTCACAGCCATTATAATAGTGTAGGTATTATCTATGAACACGGCACCCGCCACTGAGAGCACCGCGAAGGTCCCGTGCCGTTTCGATCGTTTGTTCGTAGTTTCTGTACTGTTCCATATTTCTACTGAGCACCAGTCTTGCCAAGCGATATCGTGTTATGCTACCGGGTCGTGTAAGTTAATCTGTACACGAGATTTCTTTTAATATTCATGGTAGATATTACCATAGTAATTACTAGCGGATATTCCCCTGGGTAGTGTAGTGCCAGGTTCTCGGAAATCACGGGACTGGCCGGGATTAACTATGGTGATAGTTCCGAGAATCGGCCTGCATCTTGATACAACATTATTAAGCTTATGAGAGTTTGTTCAGTATGTGTGTAGAGTTACATTATGTTGTAGGACTATTAATGTTCTATAGGTACCAATATATAACGCCGAAGAGTTTTGTTGGACCGGTGGATATCAATAAATTAGGCCAGTAATTTTATTAATGTATGTTTATTACTTTAAATTAGCTTTAACAACGTTTTACATATTATTGTGTTACAGACTTAAGAACAAGCGACGCCATGAGAGCCAGAGCGGAAATGTTACCAACTTATGAATCAAGATTATGACATTTACCACAGATTAAAACAAGTTTGTTTGCTTGAACGCGCTAATCTCAGTAACTACCGTCCGATCGAAATGTTTTTCAGGGTTAGATAGCCCATTTATCGAGGAAGGCCACATATCTTCACGCCAACAATGCAACACCAATGAAGAACGTTTCAAAATCTAAAAAAAAAAACTATTCCACGCGGACGAAGTAGCGGGCAGAAGCTAGTGTATAATAAAGGTCAAGAGTATGTTTATAAACTCTTTTATAAAAAAATAAAAGGGCACCTTCGATTATCTTCTCTATATTAAAATTAATATTACAAGAAAAGGATTTTATTAATTTGACGATGTTATTTATCGTGTTATTTGAAGTATCCTGGCTGGAAAGAATACGTACCAAAAAATTTTAAAGAAAAAAAAAGATTACTGATAAAATTGCTCTATGTACATTGTTCAAAGTGTTATTAACCTTATTACTAAACTTTTAAAACTGGATAATTTATGTAAATTAATTCATTTTACATCCCAGACCTCTTTTTATTATGGTTGAGAAACTGATAAGAGCCGGCAAGTAGTTTGTTCTTAAACTTACGTGTTTCAGCGGCCAAATCTGAGTCGTTCAATTGTCCGAGATCTAGATCGACGGGACTGAAAGACCAGTTAGGATATAAGAAGACCAGGTTCGGTTAAAAAGAGACAGTGTTACATCGTAACCGATTCTGGTCAGTCAGGCGTTACAAAATCGTAAGGTATCAAGTGTGGGCCTGAAAAAGAGCCCTGAAGAAGCATATAAGAGAAGAAGTTAGCTTGTGGACGGTCAGGAAGGCGATTTAAATTGCCGCTATCTTAGCGCCAGTTACCTCACGGCCCTGGCCGTTAATATGATAGTTGACTAAAAAAATCTGATTAGTACATCGGATAGATTTCCAAAACATATTGAACACGTATGTATTTTTTTCTTTTTTCACGTAAACTAAAAATGAAGACGTTACAGTGCGCTGAAAACTAGTGTGACGTCACTACTCGCTACAATTTTACCTAGCCGTCACCTGCCCCCACTCCTGATCTTTGATCCTTTTTATCTTCGTCAGTTTTTATAGATTTGATAAAGGAAAAAATACTTGTCCAATATTTTTCTTTAATCTAACTGATGGAATAAACATGATCATATACATTTTACTCAGGAAAAATCTCATTGCTATGGTAACCAAGTTGCTCGGATTCAGTTCGTTCGAAATTGTGCATCATGGACTGGATGATTAGAACAAAGTATTGTTTTCCGGTGAAGCTAAAATCTCTTTATATTGTGAGGATCGATTACTACTACTACTATTACAATAGTGTTAGAATGGTCTATCATTAATTTCATAATGGTTGATTTAATCTACTAAATATAAAAGCGTTACTATGACTTTCCAATGGTCGAACACTGACACTCCATTTAAAGAAATGGCATAGAATGGTAATCTCGTGCATAGTGACAAATGAATGACAGACGTATTCAGTAATCTGCTAAAATTTCGACACTTCCTTTGATCAGTTACCTACCATTAAAACGTCATTGTGCAGTCATAGCTTTAATTGCTTGGTTATCAAAAAGTATTACGAGACCATTGACCGACCAATGATCGACTATTATGAATTTAGCAGATTACGAACCTTTAGCAAAATAAAAAAAATAAAATTAAAAATAGCAGACTTGGGGCCCAGGTCACAACCTGGGCCCCAAGTCTGCTATTTTTATAAATTTGTCATTCCAACACGATCCCACATGAAAAGTCTACAAACTGCTTCATTGATTGACTTGTCGGATTTGATTTTCTTTGCGTTTTATTGCCCAATTCTTGAAAAAGACTATAGTTTTTTTAACATCATGAAACCCTTTGAAACCGAGCAAAGAAAAAAAAAGACAAAACAAAAGAAACGCTAAATTGAAATCGTTACTCCGTCTCATGAAACCGCAAGGCATAGCTAGTTAGAGGACAAGCTTTAACTTGAAAATTAATTAAAATATATGTTGAAGGAAGTAAAAGTAATTATTTATTATGTGGATAATTATTTGTGTATGTTAGCGGCGTGTTTCGGGTTCATGTTATGTTTGAATTAGTGTAATAAGGTTAGGTTATGTTACAGATGTTTATTTATGAGACAAAATGTGTGTTATTTTACCTACTTATTATTTTCGTCGCAGATTTTCTGACGAAACGGTTGGCGCAGTAGTCAAGTGATTGCCTGCTACGTGCCGGCTTCTTCTTAGAGGCACTGCGTGCCGCAGATTACCGCACGGAAAAAATATTTGACTGCTATGAGATTTGAATAAATATTTGCCTACATATATTGTTCCTGGTCTGGCTGTTTGTGTATGTGAGATTATATGTTTGTAAACGCACCCACGGTACAGGAGAAATTCCAGACGTAAAAGCAACGTATAAAAAATATTCATAATAAGAAATACAAACCGATATAGGAATGTGGTTAAGATCTTACTTCCTACTAATATTATAAACGCGAAAGTTTGTAAGAATGGATGGATGTTTGTTACTCTTTCACGCAAAAACTTCTGAACGTATTTGGATGAAATTTGGCCCACAGATGGTTTATAACCAGGATTAACATGTAACATAATTTTTATCCCGAGATCGAAACTTATGCGGGTGAAACCACGAGGCGCTGCTAGTTAGGTACTTTGTAATACTATTCTATATAATGAAGCTAGTTCTTCAAAGCTTAATAGCCCCCCTAGGCAAGTTACAACCGTTTCGTGTCGAATTCTCAAATCGGTAACGCCTCGGTGTCAGAAACTGTAGAAAACGATAAGTTAGTAGCCGTGTTGACGCGCCTGAGTCGGCCGCTCGTTCTGCAATGTCTTTAGAAAAACAACCTATTCTTTAGTCTATGGCGAGCGTTCCTAAAAACGTCAAACAGGTCAAAATTTAAACTCTGTTTAAATACTTTAATTTTAAACATTTTAACAAAGGTTGAACATTAAAAAAAGAAAAATAATTACAATTCATTCTATCATTTTGAACGATGTAAACTTGGCTAGGAATTTTCTATTCGTTTGTTCTAAACACGTGACTTAACGTTGAGATGATTTCATTCCCATACATTTGATTCGTTTTTGAATAGCGTTAATTATTGCAGATTATCAATTTGGCTAGGGGGCTGATATACGCGTTACGGAGTTAGTTGTGCGTTTGTTCGTTTCTGTTTCTAGACACATTACTGAGAAGTGGCAACGGGCAGGTTTTATTGGGGGCTCTCTTTATGTAAAACTTTGATATTCATCAAGTGCCGCTCTCAGCCTAATTTTAATTTTATATGAAAGAAAAACATATCCATAGAATATATCATTACAGAAAAAAACGACCAAATTCGAACGAAGGGTTCCGTACCTTTATCAAAAATGACAAAAACAAAATCATATCTTTTCTATGGAAAAATAAATATTTAATTTTGTTTTAATTTAATTTAACTATTTATTTTTAAAGTGATTATGTATACAACTAAAGATTCTGTGAATATATAAAACGTCTACCTGGTGCTGTTATCAAAATCGAGTTAAAAAATACGTTAGTTTTATGGGTGCCCCCTAAAATATATATATTATTCTGTTTTTTAGTATTTTTTGTTATGAGCGGCAACAGAAATATATAATCTTATATAGATACAGCCTGGTGACAGACAGACAAACAGACAGATGGACGGACAACGGAGTCTTAGTAATAAGGTCCCGTTTTACTCTTTGGGTGCGGAACCATAACAAGTAGGTACTATTTTTGCGTGCGTCTAACAATTTCAACATAGAATCGTTGATCTACGTCTGGTTTTTTTACTTAAAAGCCATTAGTGTATGGATTAACAGACATAACTTCAAAACATTATAGTAAAATACAGCAGTATAACTGCGATTCATTGAATTGAATAATCTCCAAACAGTAAACAAGTCAAGAGTCCCTTGAAATCACATCACTAACACTACCTACTAATTTTACTATTCATAAATTTGTATCTGGAAATATAAACATCCTTTTATTACTCACTAATTAGTATAATTTTGTTAAAATAAATGATGAAATTTATGTCTGTTGTAATTTAATTTTGTAGTGTGATGACCTGATTACGTTTGCGGATCACACTTGGCCAGAGATCGAGCAAGACGGAATGATTTGAAAGAAGAAAATTGGAGCGTTTGTCAAGCAATCCGCGTTTCGGCAAACGTAGTGTAGGACGTCCTCAGGCACGGTGGAGTGACGATTTGCGCAGGACGGCTGGCAGAAACTGGATGCGAGAAGCCGAAAATAGATCTAATTGGCGTGCAATTGGAGAGGCCTATGTCCAGCAGTGGACTGCAATAGGCTGTTGATAATGATGATGGTGATTGTCAAGTAATGGAAAATAAAAAAGCTAAGCTATCTATATCGATTAAGAAAAAAAAATATATAAATATCTGTTTTTATGCTCAAATCTATAGGTAGTAAGACAATGTAGCCTCCTTGGCTGTAGATCACTGGCAGGCAAGTTTGACAATAGACTTTTGGAAGTGTCTGGCAAAAAAAAAAGTATTTGAAATTATGAATGTGGAAAATATGTTTTATATGATAGTAATGTAGTAGCACTCTTATAAGGTAGATGGCCTAAATAAGTATGTAGATAGGTAAATCCAAATAGTAAGTAATACCAGGGGCTAGGTTTCTTGGCTTTACAATATGGCAAATGTTATCCAAATCAAAGACGAAGTTGTCATGAATGTCAATGAAATATTTCCTAAAGTTGTATTTTCTGCATCTTGCTTTTAGCAGTGTACGCAATAAAGTATACGAATACATACTCGTACATCTATCTATGATCATACAGTAGCATACAATCATGGGAAACGCAAAAATAAATCACCTCACAAGTTTTGTGATCTGCCTTTAAATCTAGCGTTTTCCAAACTATATTGATGTCAGCTTCCAATCTAAATAGTTACAGCTCGGTACCAGGATTTTATGAGGGCAAACTGTTTATGTGACTACTATAAAGTGTCAGATCTCTTGGCTTCCGATAATCCGTAAGTTATAGGTTTACAAATGGTAGCTGGCACCAGCAGCTGCTTTCCTTAAGTACGTAGGAATCCCCACATGTTAAGATGATCACCCATCAATGGACCGATCCCGGCAAGCGTTGCTTAACCTTGAAGATCGACCAGTGCGGCTACCGGCAACCTATTGAACGGCGTTTTTTTTTATCCATTGTAAATCGTCACGGCCCTTTTAAAGAAGGGACACTTACAAATTCATAATTCATCGACTTTTGCAACCCAGCGATGGGCACACTACCATAGCGGTGACAAGTCCCCCGTTGAGGAGTGGTTGGAGAGATGCCACGGCGTCCTCATCTTCCGCCTGACGCAGGTGCTCACTGAACACGGTTGTTTCAGGAGGTACCTATTTGGGATCTAGCGAGAGGACACTTCCGGGTACCAACACTGTGTGGATCGGCCGGAAGGCACGGTGGAGCATACAGTGGAGGTCTCAACGCAACGCCGTGTCCTCGTCGAGGCGATCAGCGACGGCCATTTCTTGCGTCCAGCCCTGGTTCAATCCATGGACCAGAGCGAGAAGGCATGGGAAGCGGTAATGCTAGCGAAGGAGGAGGCAGCATGCATGCGGGAAAAGCAAACCTCACGCCCCAGCCGCCGCAAAAGAAGAAGACGCTCCGGGCGTCGGGAAACGCAGAGCGATTCCCGGCTACCTTCACCGATCCCGGCCTGCGGATGGCGAGTTATGGGTGGCTTGTCGTCCGATAGCAACCAGACCCGGGTCGACGACGTGTTGTGTCCCACGTGCGCCACAAAGAGCTGTCAACAAAAACCCTATAGGATGAGTGCCTGCTAGGGTTGCGGATTTTTTTTTGAAAGAGTCACTGCGGCCCTGGGACGCAAAGGGCACTAGCAGGATCACGGGTGGGTTTTAGTCAGAAAGAGTCTGACACTCCCTCCCGCTCCGCCCAGAGCGGGAGAAGTCGTTTGATGATTTCCAATCCAGAAAAAAAAGGCTTGGACACTTGGCATTCACTCAGCGCTAGCGTGGCGATAGCCATTATCTAAACGTCAAAATGTATGGGATTGACAAACGCTGTCAAAGTCACGTGATTAAATACTTAAATATGTTTTGTCATTTCTATATTCACATTCGCTGATGGAATGACACTTATTCTAGAGCCTGTGGACCTTCATGTGCGCTTCTTTTTACTGAATCTGATACATTACCCATTGAACCCAAAGCTGTTTGTTAGCTACTTCGATTTGATTGGAAATTACTTTCGGCATGCACGATTAATCCCTTTCCATTATACGGAAGATTATTCGAAGCTAAGACTAGATTTCCCTTGGCAATAGATAGCTATGCATCGTTGTTCACGTTGCATTTTGGTACTGACATCTAATGAATGGTACTGAATCTAGTTACCGGTAGCTTTACGTGCACTAAAATTACAGTAACCGCGGTATTTTCTTAGTTGTTCATTTCAGTATGTTTTCATCCTATTCTATTGCTTTTTTTTCTTTCCCATGACATTTTTTTTTGTTATTTTATATTTTTGTCGTACTGCTAGGTAAAGATACGTAAAAACTGACACCATTCTTGCCAAGGGCGGTCGTGCCTCAAAGAGCTATCAGCAACGAAGCGGGGCCCCATAGGGTCAGTGCCTGCTAGGGTTGTGGAATTTGTTCGAAAGAGTCACCGCGGTCACAAGAAGCATCACGGGTAGGTTTTAGTCAGTAAGAGTCTGACACTCCCTTCCGCTCCACCCAGACCGGGAGAAGTCATTTGATGATTTCCCATCCGAAAAATAAAAAAAAATGTATTATTGATCCATCAAATGCTCAGTGCGATGGATTTATAAATCCATCAAATCCACGGTGCGTTTTAGACTATATCCTCTTCTTTTCATAATAGGAAATCACAAAATTTACATTTTCAGCTCTGGGCGGAGCGGAGAAGTGTCAGACTCTTTCTAACTAAAACTTAACCGTATTCCTCCAAATCTCCGTTTCTTTCCAAGGCCGCGGTGACTCTTTTCTCTCTCTTCAACCCTGTCAGAGACCATATCCCATATGCCTTCAAGGCTCCAAAAAACGTGTTGCGGAATTTGTTCGAAAGAGTTACCGCGGCCCTGGAACGCAAAGGGCACAAGAGGAACACGGGTGAGTTTTAGTCAGTAAGAGTCTGATACTCCCTACCGCTCCACCCAGGGCGGGAGGGGTCATTTGATGATCTCCCATACAAAAAAAAAAGGCTCCAAAAAACGTGTCCACTTACTGGTCCCATACAGATCAAAAGACTTGTATTGCTGAACATCCAGTCACAGTCCACAACCTTCGACTACATATGTATATGTGTATGTCGGAGTCATGACATTGTCTGGTCCTGAGCGTCTCGTAAGCAAAAGATCCCCGCGGCCTTCATCAGGTCATCGGTCCAACTTGAGGTCTTCCAACGCTTAGTCTTCCGATACTTACGTACGTGTATACATATAATTTCATAAAACGTCGTCACGATTAGAAAATCTCCCGCTATTTTTTACTTACTCTAAAAGAGTACATTGGGTAAACAAAATGCCAAATAATACGATCCTAGTTGTAATCTCTAGTAGGGTAGTTAACTAAAAAAATCTAACTATTCCGTTAGATAGATTTCCAAAAAATATTGCACACGTGTTTTTTCTTTTTTCACGTAAATAAAAAATGAAGACGATACAGTGCGTTGAAAACTCGTGTGACGTCACTACTCGCTACAATTTTTACCGAACAGTGACGTCACAAGCCCCCATTCCTGCTTCATCTTTGATGCTTTGTATCTTCGTCAGTTTTTATAGATTTGATACAGGAAAAAATACGCGTCCAATGATTTTCTATAATCTAACTAACGGATTAAACATAATCATATATTTTTTCTCAGGAAACATCCCTATTCTCGACGATGTAATACAGTCAAATAAATGTTTCACACGACTCAAGTTGTAGCGCCAAAGTTAGTTCAGAACGGTCTCAGGTGACATCCGGACGCTACACTGGATTTTCGTGTGCTAGAATTAGAAATTGATTGTTCCCAATTTATTAAAGTTAAAGTACAGCGGTCAGTAAAGCTCAGAAACATTTTAGATATAACTGGCGAATTAATTTCTGTAATAGACAAGTTACCAGTAATTAATCAACGCCCAATATTTATTTTAGCTCAATTGGTAGGTGTTATTAATATTACAATTTATGGGAGCTTATTGAAACGGTTATATTCGATAAATAGATATTCAAATAAATTTCGCAAAACTTGAAAAGGGCTCATTTTACTCTTTTTTTTTTTTTTTGAATGGACTACTCGCAGTTCAGCACATTAAGGCTAATTACTGCTCAACCGGGCAATCCTGTGGTTGCCTTAGATTCTAAGGCCCCCAGCCAGGGCTTAAAGCTACTTAAAAACTAAATGGCCGCTCGCTAAGGGCATCCCCTGTGGGACACGGGCCTCGGCTTAGCGGGGTCATTGCGGGGGAGCAGCAAGGGATAGGCTGGGTCAGATTGATGTTATTTAGGGGATTTAACGCTAATGGCTCAGCAGCGCGGGCTGGCTCGTAAGGCAAAAGTCGGGGAGGGTTTTGACGGGGGCGTCGCGATGGACCTCGTCGGCGAGGTCGGAATACGGAACGCGTTCTGGGTTTATTTTTCCTAAGAGTGCTGGTTTCCCTACTACTCTCTTGGGTCAGGGTGATGGGGTCATCGGGCTCAACAAGGGTATGCCGCGGTCGGCGGATCTTGCTGATCTGGGAGGGCGTGTATCGGGTGGCCGATACGATAAGGGGGTTTTGGTGCTTTTCAGCGGACTCTATGAAACGCTGGGAAATACGTTTCATGAATTGTTTGATGGTGGGGATACGGAGGTCGACATGGAGACGCTCATTTCTAACGTACCACGGGGCTCCCGTAGCCTTTCGGAGAAACCGGTTTTGGATGACCTGCGACCTATGGATCTGGCTGGGCTTAGCGTGTGCGAAGGCTACACACGCGTAAGTCATTATCGGACGTATCATTTTACTCTTAATTACGAACAGCTTTTATCATAGGACCAAACTTGAAATTACGAAAAAATAATTAATCAGCTGCTCAATATTTTTTAAGTTATGGAACTCTAAGTTTGGAACTAACCGCAGTAGAAGTTATTTATTGTACTGTGTACAATGACATCCACCTATGAGGGAGCTTCTTGAAAAAAAATATCTTAACTTTATCAAGATAAATGAGAACTGTGGGCCCGGCCCTTTCTTTTCTGGATGGGAAATCATCAAATGACTTCTCCTGCTCTGGGCGGAGCGGAAGGGAGTGTCAGACTCTTACTGACTAAAACCCACCCGTGATCCTTCTTGTGCCCTTTGCGTTCCAGGGCCGCGGTGACTCTTTCGAACAAATTCCGCAACCCTAGCAGGCACTGACCCTATGGGGCCCCGTCTTCTTTGCTGACGGCTCTTTGAGGCGCGAGTGGAACACGACGCGCCGTCGACTCGGGCCTGGGCCTCAAGTCTGCTATTACAATAGTGCCAGAATGGTCTATCATTGATTTCATAATGGTTGATTTTGACGAGTTTGGCAATCTACTAATATAAAAGCGTCATTATGACTTTCCAATGGTCATCCCCTGACACTCCATTGGAAGAAATGGCATAGAATGGTAATCTCGTATATAATGACAAATGAATGACAGACGTATACTTTGATCAGTGACCTACCTTTAGAACGTCGTTGTCCAGTAGCTCGGTTATCAAAAAGTATTACGAGACCATTGACCGACCATTATGAATTTAGCAGATTACGAACTTTTAGCAAAATGACAATGGGATCGTGTTGGAATGATAAATTTATAAAAATAGCAGACTTGGTGACCTGACGTTCAGAGCTGTACTTAAATGGACCATCTCAAATCTCGATAGAAAACATTATCATTAAACTGAACAAACCGACAAGATTGCCATAAAAATAATTACGGCCACAAAATTAAAGCTCGAACGTCACATAAACGTTAATTTGTTCCAATAACTTTCTATTCGTACTAATGAGAAAGTAATTTTGGCTTCATTGTAATTTGTTTCTTTTTAACTTCATTATAACTTATTCTCTTCCGAAAATGTTTTGTTTTAAAGAAAGAACAAGAATAATAATATAATTTGTGTTTGCTTTTATGCCCGGGCTATATACATACTCCTATGTATTTTGGCTTTCTGGAAATCTAAAAGTAGCCCCCTGACCACAGGGTTCCTCTGTGTATTTTTCCGATATATTATCGAGATTCTCTCAGCAAGCCGCAATGGCAACTTTTTGCCCAGAATATGGTTGCTCAATTATCGTGCCTGTCCAGAATAGGCCGGTCGATCTTCAAGGTTAGATTTCATTGAAAGACCAGCGCCAACGTACCTATTTTCAATTTTTGATGTTCAGTTTTGGCTCGAATTACCGAAGTTGCAAAGCCACACTGTGTAATTACTGCTTCGCAGAAGGAAACTGTCTCTCATGCCTCGCACCGGATCATGGATTGAACCAGAGTCAGAAGCGAGAGGTCATCGCCGCCAATCGCCTCAACGAGGACAGGGTGATGATGCACCTAAGCAGGGCAGACCTCTACTGTCTGCTTCACCGTATCTTCCGGGTGATCCACTGTCCCCCGACAGTGGGCAGCCCTAAGCTCACTTTTTTTTGGATGGGAAATCTTCAAATGACTTCTCCCGCTCTGGGCGGAGGGGAAGGGAGTGTCAGACTCTTACTGACTAAAACCCACCCGTGATCCTTCTTGTGCCCTTTGCGTTCCAGAGCCGCGGTGACTCTTTTGAACAAATTCCGCAACCCAAGCAGGCACTGACCCTATGGGGCCCCGTCTTCGTTGCTTACGGCTCTTTGAGACGCGCGTGGAACACGACGCGCCGTCGACTCGGGCCTGGTTGCTATCGGACAGCGTGCCACCCATAGCTCACCATCCGCAGGCCCGCGCCTACGGTTGCCGGGAATCGCCCTGCGAGCCCTAAGCTCCCTGTGCCCCATATTACGCTACTTGGCTGGAGAAGAACATCCAATTAATTGTAAAACCGTAATTTGAGTAGTGCCAACAATTTGTCAGTTTATTTCGGTTAACAATTTCATGGAATGAGAGAATGAGAGATTGTGGCCCATCAAATTTTGATGCATAAAAAAGTATTTCAAATGTTCAGTTGACAATTTATCGAATTTCGCAATTATTCCTTTTGTCCTCTTCCTCTAGGCATTTTCCTATGGCAAGAAACAGAATGAGACTATTCGATATTTTGATATCATCTGTGTATTTCATCTTATTGCGGATTTATTGTTCTTTTTGGTTGAATATTGTATTTTATCTCAGGATATATTGCTTAATAAAAGTATATAAAATATTAATCTATTTTCATAATCCTTTCTCAGAATTGTGGGTAATTTGCCAGTTTCATTTAGGGCGGATTTTATAACAGATAAAATTTTATTTGAGGAATAAAAATGGAAGTGTCGAACCGCCATTTTTATTCCTCAAGCTTTCGTAAGTGTAGGGAATACGTCAGTCAGACAATTCTGCAATTATTCTTCAGTTTAAATTAATATGACTATTCCAAAATCAGCTCTTAATAAAACTTTGGTCTTCTCTAGTCATTGGTTTTGGTTCTTGATTGAGCTCTCCCAGGCGTGTGTCACATTGTCACATCGGCTGGACCTGACCTAACCTGACATCCGCAGCCAGACGTACCGATTCTCCTCATTGAAAGCCTTTCAGCGCTGTATCTTCTTGGCCAAAAAACTATATTGAATTTCCGGCCCAACGGCCAACCATTCTGCAAGAAATCTGCCCTGCTGACTGGCACTTCGTAATTCTTCAAAAGACATTTATGTAAATTATCTTGGAAAGAAGAGATTCGTGAGAGAACTGGCGGATCTCTTCTTTTCTGATTCGATCACAAAAGGCAATTGTAGGCATCTCTAACACCGAGCCATTGTCTTTGAAAAAACACCTATATCAATTTGTAAGACGACAAACTTAGGTACGTAGGTTTTAAATTACCAATCTGGTACTTCAGACTGTTTTATACAATGTTTAAAATTGTTTTCAGCAATCATTTTATTTCCCCTATAATACTTTACCGAATCGTCGCGTCGCTTACAAACACAAATACACGCGTTCAAAACAAACACTACAAAAAGAAACTCATTCACAAATATTTACATGATAAAGCAAAGATTTATTTAGTCAAGCCTTTCGTTCTGAAGAAATATTTTCACACATATTTTTTTGTAAGTTTGTAAATGTTATTATTTTTGGATATTTTCTTGTCATACTTTACTTTAGCATACTTGTTGTATGCTGATAATGTAGAAAATAAGTAGTGCTATTCGTTCATTTGTTTTTTTTTTTTCTCAATGCCGTTGTTAATTTGATTTGTATGTATGTATCTATGTATTTATGACTGTCTTTTTCCCTCTCTGTTTGTCTTTATTTTAAGTTGCACATGCCATATTGTCTCTGCACTACCCTAAGGTCGACTGGTAGAAAATGCCTGTGTCTAAGATTTAATAAAAATTAAAAAAAAATACCGGCCAAGTGCGTGTTCACGTGCGTTTGGAAGAATCATATTTTTTGTATTTTTTTAGCCAGTGCTTAATTGATATAGGTTTTCCTATAATTTATAAGTAAATAATTACTTTCTTTCTTTTATTTCGAAAATGTTTAGTAGGAGCAGTATCTAGTTTCGAAGATAGTACTGGTCAATTTCGATCTATTTTCTGAAATAACTTAAATAAATGTATTTAAAATTGTATATAGTGTGTACATAAACAAATAAATATATTTTAGACTATAACAATAAGTCTTTTCATTGTATATGTCCCACTTAAAATTATTTCCAAATTATAATACCTATTGTTCATTTGGATATCTGTTCATCACTCAAGCTCCAACGACTTGGAATGAAAATACGGGTAAACCATGACATGGAAAAGTACTTAAATCACTTTTATCTCAGTAGTACATTCCCATTGATAGAATCGTTTTCGAATCGCACGCAAGCAAAGCCACTGGAAAACCCTAGTAATAATTATAACCGCATATAGAACATTCCAGCCACATAATAATATCGCATATAGACTTGACAGCACCCCTTTTACGATCTCTGCTTATGTACACGGCCGTAAACAGCGTGATGTTATGAGCAATAAACGTTTTGAGTGAAACGCATAGCTGAGACACATATTCGAATTAGATCACAGGAAGACGCGTTCAACTGAGATTAAGTTTAGGTTACACTCAAGGGGCAACTGCATTTTGGTAAGAATTTTGAAGATATGATGATGTCCTTTAAAATGTCAGTTTAAAATTATTGCGTCATCATCATCTGCCTAGCCTTTTCCCAACTATATTGGGGTCGGCTCCCAGTCATGCCGGATTCAGCTGAATACCAGTATTTTACGTGAAGCGGCTGCCTACCAGACCTCCACAACCCACTAACGGGGGAATACGGTACTTCTTGGCAAGACTGGTGTCAAATTTTCTGGCTTCTGACAATCCGTAACGACTGTCAAAGATCTCCAAATGACAGCCGGGACCAACGGCTTATAGTGCTTTCCGAGGCACGGAGAAGTCTCGTTATGTTAAGATGTTCACCCATCCACAGACCAACCTCGGCAAGCGTTGCTTAACCTAGACGATCGACCCGTGCGGCTGTTATAATTTAGCCACGCAAAATTATTGCGTAACATAGAATTATTCAAAATCAAAATCAAAATCAAAAGTCATTTATTCAAACTAGGCTGAGCGACAGCACTTTTTGAACGTCAAATTTTACATAAAGACAGTCCCCCAAAACGCCCACCCGTCACCACTTCCTAGTGTTTTAGCTGGGAAGAAGAAGTGGCGCAACAAACTCCCCAGCAACACATCTGTCTGTTGCGTTTTAAGAACTTGAATTTATACAATAGTATGCAAAGTCATTACATGCCAAAGGTAGGAAAAAAATCAATTATCCAACATGGAAATATTAAATCAATTCACTATAAAAACATTGTAAAAAAAGATTGACCTACATAGTCATAAAAAATTATACAAAACAAAAAAAAAATATATATATATATATAAATGAACTCATATAACCTGTCATAAGCTAAATTATAGAGAAAGAACATGATAAATATGACATTGTCTTGCGTTCAACACAGCGACCAACTATCTTTGTCGTCTAAATAGTCATTAATAGAATAGTATGCCTTCGAACAAAGGTTAGATTTAACTTTAGCTTTAAATGACTTAAAAGGCAGGTCAAGAAAAGAAAGCGGAAGTTTATTGTAAAAACGGATACCGAGCCCCACAAATGACTCATGGACCTTACGAAGTCGGTGGGAAGGAGCATGTAGCTTGTGCTTGTTTCTGGTGTTAAAGTTGTGGATGTCGCTCATTTTACAGTATAGATGTATATTTTGCCTAATATATAGAATGTTTGCAAAAATGAATTGAGATGCTACTGTAAGAATTCCAATGTCTTTAAAAAGTTCTCTTAATGAAACTCTAGGCCCTAGCTGATATATTGCTCGCACAGCACGTTTTTGTAAGACAAATACATTTTGTATATCAGCAGCTTTTCCCCACAATAGAATACCGTAGGACATAACGCTATGGAAATAACTAAAATAGACTAACCGAGCTGTCTCAACGTCAGTATACTGTCTCACTTTCCTGACAGCGTATGCGGCAGAACTGAGCCTTCCCGATAAACTTGATATATGTGGGCCCCATTGTAGTTTGGAATCGATAGCAATTCCCAAAAAAACTGCCGAGTCCACAGTTTCAAGTACTTCGCCACTTAAGGTGATATTGGGTCCTAGATTTCTAACATTTGGTAAAGCAAACTTTATACATTTCGTTTTCTTGGCATTTAAAACTAGATTATTGGTCGTAAACCAATCCGTAACCATTGAGAGAGCGCTGTTTACGTTACTGAAATCTTGTCTATTCCTTTCTACTTTAAAAATAAGAGAGGTATCATCCGCGAACAATACTACGTCACAGATACCCTTTAAGAAAAATGGTAAGTCATTTATGTACACTAGAAACAAGAATGGACCCAGTATTGAGCCTTGAGGCACGCCTAAATGCACTGGTAGTCCGGAAGACTTCACGCCATTGATATCCACACATTGGAACCTATTATGTAAATATGAATCAATTACGTTAAGAGCATCGCTTTGGAGACCGTAATAACGTAGTTTACGCAAAAGCGTGTCATGGTTTACGCAATCAAAAGCTTTGGAGAGATCACAGAAAACTCCAATTGCATTTTGCGAGTTCTCCCATGCATTAAATATGTGTTTCAGGAGAGCAACACCCGCATCTGTAGTCGAACGTCCTTTTGTAAAGCCGTACTGTTCGTTATGGAGTAGTTTATTTAAATTAAAATGTTTTAACAACTGCTTAAGTATTAACTTTTCAAATATTTTGCTAAAAGCAGGTAAGATGGAGATAGGCCGGAAGTTGCCAATGTCATTTTTATTACCTGATTTAAATAAAGGTATGACTTTACTACTCTTCATGAGATCAGGAAAAGTTCCTAAATCCACGCATTTATTAAAAGTAAAAGCAAGATAGGGCGCTACTATGTCTATTATATTACTCAAAAGTTTAATGGAAATGCCCCAATAATCACCTGTGTTTTTAGATTTAAGTGTATTGAAAACGTTAACTACATCAAGTGGTGTTACGTGCTCAAAACTAAATAATTGATTACACTTAGGCACACTATTATGTAAAAGATTTTCAGCGTTAGAAGGGGACGAATTCAAGGAGCGAGTTGTAGTAATAGGTATACTGGAAAAAAACTCATTAAATACCTGAGCTACGTCAGCAGGTTTACTTACTAATTTGTTGTCGACTATGATCTCTAACTGATTTTCTCGTTTAACCGACGTGCCCGTTTCATTGTTAATTATTTTCCAAGTGGCTTTTACTTTATTATTAGATTTTTTAATTGTCTCGCTTAAAAAATTTTATTTAGCAACAACGCAATTGATTGTAATCGATGCTGGGAAGAAGAGATCTACACGATAACTGACTCAAAAACGTGCCTTACAGACCAGCGCAGTATAGTCATCATCTTATTGTGGATTTATTATTCTTTTTAGTTGAATGTTGTATTTTAGCTGAGGATATTTTTTTATATACCTACTAATAAAAGTATTTAAAATATTAATTCTATTTTCATAATCCCTTCTCAGGATTGTGGTTTATTTGCCAGTTTCATTGAGGCCGGATTAAATAATTGATACAATTTTTTTCGTAAGTGTAAGGAATACGTCAGTCAGACATGCATTTGCTCTTCAGTTTAAATTAATATGACTATTCCAAAATCAGCTCTTAATAAAACTTTGGTCTTCTCTAGTCGTTGTTTTTGGTTCTTGATTGGGCTCTCCCAGGCGTGTGTCACATTGTCACATCGGCTGGACCTGACCTAACCTGACATCCGCAGCCAGACGTACCGATTCTCCTCATTGAAAGCCTTCCAGCGCTGTATCTTCTTGGCCGAAAATCTATATTGAATTTTCGGCCCGACGGCCAACCGTTCTGCAAGCAATCACCCTTGCTGACTGGCACTTCGCAATTATTCAAACTATATATGAAAATTATCTTGGAAATGATATGATGATGTCCTTTAAAATGTCAGTTTAAATTATTGCGTCATCATCATCTGCCTAGCCTTTTCCCAACTATATTGGGGTCGGCTCCCAGTCATGCCGGATTCAGCTGAATACCAGTATTTTACGTGAAGCGGCTGCCTACCAGACCTCCATAACCCACTAACGGGGGAATACGGTACTTCTTGGCAAGACTGGTGTCAAATTTTCTGGCTTCTGACAATCCGTAACGACTGTCAAAGATCTCCAAATGACAGCCGGGACCAACGGCTTATAGTGCTTTCCGAGGCACGGAGAAGTCTCGTTATGTTAAGATGTTCACCCATCCACAGACCAACCTCGGCAAGCGTTGCTTAACCTAGACGATCGACCCGTGCGGCTGTTATAATTTAGCCACGCAAAATTATTGCGTAACATAGAATTATTGATTGTAATCGATGCTGGGAAGAAGAGATCTACACGATAACTGACTCAAAAACGTGCCTTACAGACCAGCGCAGTATAGTCATCACTGCCAGAACATGTCTCAATGGACTGAACGAGTCCTAGTAGACGTAACTTGGAAATGCTTCCAATAAAGTGAACTGACGGGAAGGGATGCAAGAAGTGAAGTAGGTACCAGTCACTGTAGCGATTCCGGTGGATGCGAGAAGCACACGACAGATTGACGCGAAGTTTACTGGGAGAGGTTTATATCAGGTACTAGCGGCGCGCCACGGTTTTACCCGCTTAGTTCCCGTTCCCGTAAGAATATGGGGATAAAATATAGATTATGTTACTCAGGGTGAATGTAGTTTTCTAATGGTGAAAGAATTTTTGAAATCGGTCCAGTAGATTTTGAGTTTATTCGTTACATACAAAAATACAAATCTTTCCTCTTTATAATATTAGTACGAGTATAGATATAGAAGTATAGATTGGCTTTCGGCTGTAATGATGATGATCCACGTTCTATCAAAAGGGGCGTTGGCCTGTTGGCTACCTTTTTTTTTCTGGATGAGAAATCATCAAATGGCTTCTCCCGGACTGGGCGGAGCGGTAGGGAGTGTCAGACTCATACTGACTATAACCCACCCGTGTTCCTCCTAGTGCCCTTTCAGGTCAGTCCAGGGCCGCGGAGACTCTTTCAAACAAATTCCGCAACGCCTTTTTGGCTACCTTAAAATATGAGTAACAACAAGATGACACTTTCTCATTCTCTTGAAATAACTCTGTTTCTCCGTTGATATTAAAGTAGCTCAAATAAAATAATAACAGAAAGAGATACACATACTTAGTATGTCTCAAAATTAAAATTGACTTTCTTTTGATGAATGAGTATGTTTATCGCAGTTTGCTTTGATCAGTTTTATGCTATATATATATAAAATCTAGCTTTTGGTTGTGTAGGACAATACTCAGGAGATACAAGTTATTAAAAGTTGAGAAATTAAACGATTCGACGGAGGCTTGTTGGCTTTTGGGATGCGAAAAGGGACATCCTTTTATGTTAGAGGTTATCAAACGAGTAGACGGTCTACTTAATGAAATTTCTGAAAACTAGAATATTGATGCTCTGAGGAATCGAACGAGACCGAAGGTAAACATTTTCCATTTGGCTTATATAACAAGTATGTATATTTTAGTGTTGAGTAAAAAAGGGGCCTTTTCAAGTAAATTGATCATCATCTCCCTAGCCTTTTCCAAGCTACATTGGGGTCAGCTCCCAGTCAAGCCGGATTCAGCTGAATACCAGTATTTTACGTGAAGCGGCTGCCTGCCAGACCTCCACAACCCATTAACTCGGGAACAAGGTACTTCTACTACATCAATTTTTCAAGTAAATTGATATTCTCTTCTTTTGTTAGTCAAAATGTTTCACTGCTGGTTAAAGTCTTTCCATTTGAGGTGACTCTGGAACTCCGGTTTTTCGAGGAGACGATTGGTCAGCGGCATGCGAAAGGTCAATTTGACAGCAGATGCGCTCAAAACTAGGCCAATACACAAAACCTTTTAGAAGGATCTAAATTCCATGCCGATAACACTTAAGTCCCGTTAAAAGGACTATTTGACATTATTTAGTACACTACCCTGCTTTTGCCACTTTTCGGACTGTTAAGCACAGATTTAAGAGCTAAACACTAAGTAGGTTATATTTTTGGAAGAGACTTGTCTTATAATGTAAAATGTAACATATTGTGTTCTAAATGGGTGTTAAGATATATTACAATATTTTCAGTGGTATTTTTTTCTCATAACGAACTAGATTTTGCCCGTGCCTTTGCCAGACTATAACTTAAAAAATATAGCTATCCAGGAGAGCGATCTTTCAGGCCAAAGATGTTCTATTTGTTAATCCAAAGGGAACACACAATGCACAGAAATATATAGAGGCAGCCTTGATGCCTTTGCCACTCTCCACCAGTCAGCCATTGGGGCAAGAGGCGTAATTCAATAGTATTTAGTAATAATGAGTGATTGTATAGAAGAAAGAAAGAAAACTCGTTTATTCCGCCAGAAAACACGCACAAAAAAGTAAACTAAAAAATATATAGACAAACTTAAAAGAAAACAATTTATCGACTAAAACTAAAAAAAAAACTGTGTCAGGACCGGCGTCAACGACTACGAGTTTCTGATCGCACCACAGACAAAAAAAAAACACTCAGTCAATCTTTAGTTTATGGCGTGATATCCGGTACCGACAGACAGTGACAACATAGCAAAATAAACTGCATAAACATAAATAATGCAATTGAGAGCGGACTGTTTACTTACTGTTTACGAAAATGAAAATATGTGTAAATCTAGTTTGTGTGTCGCATCGTAGCAAGAATCGGTCGTTGCTCAGCATATATGCCGCGATTCTGGATAAGACCAACAATCAACGGCGCTAATTTTCAGCAACCACCGTTCGTGTATCATATTTTACCTCATATGCACTAAGCTTAACTATAACTACAGATACGAAACTACATAAAACACATAACCTCGCTTGCCATAATAATATTTAATATATCGTTATTTTACTATTTATATAAAGCTTTTATTCGTAAATTACTACGTATGTACTCTTATAACACTCCCAAATGGATTAATAATAAAAATTGAATGGATTAAAATCCTGGCAAGTAATAATTTATAATACTAACAAACAGCCCCGGCTTAACGCGAGCGCAAACACTGTTGAATCTGGCTATCAGAAGGTACGGTAAAAGGTTTCTGATAGGGTTATGGATTTTATTTGAAAGAGTCACCGCGACACTGGAACGCAAAGGGCATTAGGAGGAACATGCATGGGTTTTAGTCAATAAGAGTCTGATACTCCCTTCCGCTCTGCCTAGAGAGGAATAAGTTAGCCATAAAAAGGGAAAAGGTTGGCGTCCATTTTGCTGCAGCAAAAAATACCACCTCAGTGAGTTTCCAGATGGTTTTAATTCTAGAAGAAGAAGAAGATAAAACTGTTTATTCTGCAAGAAAAAATCCACGATCTAAATATATAAAAACGAAAGGTCACTTACACACGCTTATACACACGCTTGACTTATAAAGATGAAATTTGACAGGTAGATAATTTATAGTTAAGTCCATTAAGAAAGGACTTTAGGAAACTTCCCCCGTGAAGGGGTAAAATGGGGTGGAAGTTAGTTTGTAAAATCTTATTCCAAAGGTAATATAGTTGAAATTTGCCACGAATATTAACCCAAGTGAATTATAAAGGTTGTTAGTATTAGTATTTCAAAAATGACCCCTGTATACATTTTAGGGGTATTAAAGTTTTAATGGAATAATCAGTTTGTGTGCTTGAAACGTGGTAGTTACGAATATTTACTCAAATAAATAATGAATAAGGCCATTATAAGGTTTTTAAAAAGAATAACTTTAAAAAAACCTTTGCCCCAACAAAATCCAAGCCAAAACCCAAGGGGGTTTATTGAGTATTAATGTTTGTATGGAAGCATCTTAACGCTTAGTTTAATGAAGTTAAAACACGGAAGAATGACCCCAAAGGGGTGTAAATAGTGACGAAATTTTGTAGGGAAGATATTACTGCTTGGTTCAACTTGAAATTTGGCATAAAGAAACTTAGAGTTAAATAATTCAAACAGGTCTAACGATTTTTCCATAATCAAGTTTACAAAAGAAAGAACGAAATTCACGCGTTTAAAGTCGCGGGCGAGGTGCTAGTTCAATAATAATTTAATCTTAAGACGAACTTACAATAAAATTTAAAACAGAGCAGTCATGTCAGGGGCCGTCATTACTACGCTATCTGTACATATGAAAACTTCATTTTTGCGTTAAAATAGGGTTTATAGATACTGAAAAAAAAATATATATATATGTATATATACGTGATCGCCACGCTACTTAGCAAATACTCGTACCTAGTTAAAAAGTTAGAGAAACCGCTTATTTATCAATCAAAATTATCAATGACCCACGAAACTTTGATCACTTTAACCCCACAAAACTACAAATAGAACAATTTCGCCTTTACGACACTATAATTCAGTACCCTATTTCCCAAATAGGGATTCACAATAATAGCCTTGACTGAAGGGCGTAGGAGTACAAAGTTTTAGTTCGACTCAACAGTTCACCAACTACTATTGTTCGTTCACTGTTATTGAAATATATATTGCTGTATTATTGTTTTCTTGATATTTATGTTTACTTTTGAACCAATTCACTACATTTTATTTTTGTATTTTTAGCTACTACTTTTCCTGAATTTTCTTATATGTGAATTCTGTCTTCATTATTTAAAGGAAATCTCTTTTCACTTTAGTTTCTTTGGTTCAAGAGTCTCGACTGGGCATTTTTGAGTAGAGACTGTGATTTAGTAATTTAGGAACTTTATTTTTTTCAGAGTCAAAGTATTCAGGTCTGGATCAGAATCACGTCCGAGAACGACCAGGGCCCCAAGTCTGCTATTTTTATAAATTTGTCATTCCAACACGATCCCATTATCATTTTGCCAAAAGTTCGTAATCTGCTAAATTCATAATGGCCGATCATTGGTCGGTCAATGGTCTCGTAATACTTTTTGATAACCGAGCTATTAAAAGCAATAACTGTACAATGACGTTGTAATGGTAGGTCACTTATTTTCTCTGGCATACCCTAACTCGAACCACTGCACGCCACTGATTAGAAGGAATACGGATGGGTGTTAGTTAGTAAGAATCTGACACTCGCTTCCGCTCTGCCCAGAGCAGATGATTCGATCATTTTCCATCCTTAAAAAAGGGGCAGAGAAATTAAATAAGTTTAAAAAAACGATAGTCATCATTTCAAGTAGACAGCTAATTAACTTCTTCGTCTCTAAAAAAGAACATGTTTTTAAATAAAATTTCACACCACACAGCGAATTTCTCCTGCATTTGTTCTGTAACTTGAAATGAAAATAAGTATATAGATTTCATACCGGTTGTACAGTCATAACATAATGATTACCCGTCACGTGTGAGAATTATTTCTAATCCGTAGACGAAGGGTGGCATGTTTCTGTAGAAAACTACGTGACATCACGTGCCTTCGTACCCGCGAAAATGTATGTTTAATTTCTATTTGTAATGAGAAATAACATTTGAATATAATTTGCAAGGAGAATATGTTGTTCATGAGAAATATTAAAACCGAATTCATTTTGGCTGCCGAGGAAAATAGCAGCCAAAATGAATACGCAGCGCTTTTGTAATTTCGGAATTTGTGGTTTCCCTCTGCAAGCTGCATGTAAATTAAATGAAATTTGGAACAAAGTGGTGTCGACACAGTACTGCACTGTCCTTTCATAGCAATATTCTCATTATTAACACTGTTATATGAAAGCAAGTAATAAATACATTTAATTTCAAACTCAACACTCAATAAATCTATTTACAGGCTTCTGAATTGGTCGGTAAGTCAAAAGTAAGAAGCTATTTGCACATTCCAAAGCTCAGATCACTCTGGAGAAGGGCGGACAAGAAACTACACACACACTCTTTTTTAAATTGTGTGTTTAATATGAAAATAAAGGTAATTTTAATTTACTAGGTGACCAAAATAGGCTAAATATTTATTTGTTCATTATACAACAGCCGCCACGGTAACTAAATATCTCAACATCTGCCTAGCCTTTTCCCAACTATATTGGGGTCGGCTCCCAGACAAGCCGGATACAGCTGAATACCAGTATTTTACGTGGAGCGGCTGCCTACCAGACCTCCACAACCCATTAACTACACGGTACTTCTTGGCAAGACTGGTGTCAGATTTTCTGGCTTCTGACAATTCGTAACGACTGCCAAAGATCTCTAAATAGCAGCCGGGACCAACGGCTTAACGTGCTTTCCGAGGCACGGAAAGCAGTAAGTAACTAAATATCTATTAACTTAAAATATAATTCTAACTTTAATTTCGTTAATTATGTGGCACAGTTGATTTAAATAATTACATACTTCGAATATCCAACATGCGTACAAAAACATTAGACCACTTTGGTCGCTAATTATGCAGTCCTCAATACATTGTTTTTGCATAATATAACAATAGTTTGCACCCCTTCATTTGCAAGTACTTCCTATCTTCCTGAATAGTGCGATCATAGAGCAAGGAAGCGTTTGGCTGGCCTCATCAAAACATCTTGTACAAAAATTGTTCCACAAACAGCCAACTTTGCAGAGCCTGCATGGAGGAGGATGAGACAGCAGCACTGTTGCTTCTAAGCTGCCCCATAGTCGCCAATTACAGGGCTAAGTACTTCGGAAACCCAGGTACCCTTTATGAGATGGTAACACCAAGGCTTTGCTGGCCTTCCTTGGGGAGCTGGGATGGATTGAATGATACATTTGTCCCACCTGCACGCAACATATGCATTTAGTCGCGGAGTTGCGGAAACCAGCCCAATCTACTGATATTAAAATATTGTACAAACCAAGCAGTAACTGTCATGGATTACTCATAACATTGTTGGATCATACAATTCTAACAGCTGACTATGTTTTTAACAACTGGAACTTGCACAGCGCGCATAGCGTGGTTTCGATTATGCGAAAGTTAGTTTGTTTGTTCCGCTTTCACAGAGAAATCGCTGAACCAATTTTATTGAATTTTAGTACAAAGATAGATGGGGCCCTGGACATGGCTACGCAAAAGATTAATTAATCAACAGGATAAAAGTCGTGATCTATCCATGTCTGAATTAATAAATCAGATTATTTATTAAAGCTTTATGCACTTGTAAAAAAACTGTACAAAGGCTGACTTAATGCCTTAGGCATTTTCTACCAGTCGACCTTAGGGTAGTGCAGAGACAACATGGCAGGTGCAACATACAGAGAGATAGATTAGTTAGTGGATTAGGGTTGTGTGAGTTCAGATTAGTGGTTGATGTGTAATTTATTAACAAATTTCTAAACCTATTGACTAACACATTAGTTTAGTAAGAGGATATAAATTCAGTAGCAACCGGCGTGGCGGCATTGCTATTCGAAGCTCTGTGAGGTCGACCAACATAAGGGCCGGGTTGTAAAGTTGTATTGTTCTGTCAACTACAAACTATTCTCCGGTCGTGAAAGCAAGCCTTAGTTCTTACTGAGCTGCTGTGACGCATTGTTATTTGATTAGCCCGTATAATTAGAGTTGTTTTTTTTTTATAATGTTAGTATCTGTTTGTTGAAAAGAATACAAAGAGAGCCAGTATTCAGCCACTGGTGGGTATTACGCACTTCTATCACGTAAGTTAATCATCCATAGCATCCACCCGTATTTTCTGTAATAAATACTTTTCACTCTTAACTTCTCCGTTCCATTTTCAAATATTTGTATGCCTAATTAGTATTATTTAGAACTTTGACAGCCCTAAATCTATCTCCTTTCGTCCAGTCCATCCAAAGGTTGTTTGTAAGAGATTGCCTTGTGCAATAAGACTGCAAAATGTACACTTGTTTTTATAAATGTTTGTCCTGTTCTTATTATGAGGTTTACAATAAATTATGCTATAAATATTTTTTCTTTCGTTCCTGTTTTCTGACAGAGGTACTTCTCGGTACGTGTGAATCTCATCTAAATAATTTCCTTGACTTTTCACATCTTGGTCCTTCAAAGATTTTTACAATTCCTGTCAATAGGAAAAAAATCGATCACGAATCAGCACGGAGGTCTAGATTATATAAGTGTTATTTGACGTGTCATTCAAACAACTTGAGTACGAATAGGATTGCTTTGTAAAAACAGATAAGAAAAAACACTCCATGAATTTTTACTCTAAATAATCTGCAGATAAGACTTTAATCATATTTGATAAGTTCGCTTATTTTTGCCTCAAGAAAAATATTGACATACGTAATTTGTATCGAAAATTCTTTATTCTGGAACAAATTGCTACAGACATCAGACTTCTTAGGGAAATTTTCTCATAATAAGATTGTCGCAAAAGATTGGGAGTCTACGTGGGCTGATTTTAAATTTTCTCAAAATACTAAAATTAAATATTAGACTTTTACTTATAGGCTCATCATTATTGGTTAACTGATTTAGTAGTTAGTATTTTCTGCTGTCTTCTTTGAGTAAATTTTAAATCAGTAAAGCTAAGCCAACCCACGTAGATCCAGCGTGGTGTTAATGCACCTTCCATTTTATTATAACCGTTTTATATTTAAAATAAAAAATATAGACAGAGCTAAATCACAAGTATTTAAATATATAAATTATAATTCCTAACGAAAGAGATGCTTGTCGCAGACTATTTTAAGCTGTCAACCAGTATCTTAAGTAATAATGGTAGGTTGCAGAATGTATTCGAAAGAGTCACTGCGGCCCTGGAACGCAAAAGCGCTAGAAGGATCCCGGGTGGGTTTTAGTCAGTAAGAGTCGGACACTCCCTTCCGCTCCGCCCAGAGCGGGGGAAGTAATTTGATAAAAAAATAAGTAACCATGGTAAAGAATAACACGAGTAAAATAACCGTACACATAACAAAATTAATACGCCGAAAGTCATTTTACAGATATTTTTTACAACCTTTGTAAGAAATTTTCTCTCTTATTGTATATTGGAATTTTGTTTTTAATTCGATATGTACCCCTAGCACGGTCCAGCTAACCCGGAAAGCTAATCTAACCATATATAACTCAACCCAAAAGCACTGTAAATCAATGGTGTAAAATAAAATAAAATAGCCTTTATTGCTGTTTCTTTCCTTACAATTAATAAATGCTTACTTACTTACTAAATTTTTTTTTTTTAATCGATTTCTTCTTGTCTTAACTTGCATTTGAATGATCGGCAACTGGTTTTTTGTATGGAACAGCTTGTCTTTCGACAAAGGCCTCCTCTAAAGATTTCCATGTATTTCTGTCTCTTGCTAAACGGGTCCATACCGGACCAGCTATTTTCTTAAAGTCATCTTCCCATCTTTTCATTTGTCTGCCTCTATTTGTTTTGCTGTCTCTTGGATACCATTCTGTTACTAACTTAGTCCATTTCTCTTTATTTTCTCTTAACATATGTCCAACGCCATTTAAGCTGTCTGTAGGCTGTGTGTGCATTTTTGAAATTTCTTTTCTTTTTTATTTCTTGTAGTTTCACTCTGTCCCTCCTTTTTATACCTAAAATACTCCTTTCTATTGCATTTTGGCATACTTTTAGTTTACTTTCTTGAAGTTCTGTTAATGCCCATGTCTGACACCCGTATAGTAAGCATGGCATAATGCATATTTCGTATACTTTCTTTTTTCCTTTCAATCAATGGTGTACTAACTATTAAATATAAATATTATCTTCTTGTATATCTCTACAGCAGCACCTCATGAGTTCACCCGCATAGTTACGATGATAAATTACGATGTTAATACGATGATAAAATATAGCCTATGGAACTCGCTTCGTTGGTGAATTAATGGTTAAAATCGTCGAGGCTTATTCTGTACAAACAAACCAAAAAGTCTTTCTTCTTTATAAAACTTCTGGGTTGCAACTGCCCGCAATGTAACAGCCAGATGCTCGGAAAGTTCCCGACATATAATTAATAGTCTTCGAAACACGGACAGTATGCGGCAGCTTGCATCTTCAGATAAATCGATCCACTTTGGTTTTGAGCCTCCCATTCGTTTTTTGCAAAACAAAAGCAAAAACAGAAACAAGTTCATTTGTTTACCAGGTTCTGCCTATTATTTTCATCCGCTTAGCTGTTAAGGCGGAAAGACGCTACAAAAAGACATCAAGCAGAGTCACTTTCGCGTTTATAACATCAAGAATGGACTTCATGCATAGGATATGTTCAAAGGCGAAAATCTACTAGTCAACCAAGGGTTGCGAAGAGAGAATCATTATGGTGTAATGTTAAATCAATTATAAAAATTTAAAGTAAAATCCTTTTTTAAAACAAGCTTTAATTTGAATGCGCTAATAAAACGAAAAAATATAAATTTTTACTTTAAAACTTTTACTATCTATTTGTAAAGTTATTACATAATTTATATGATAATAAAGCTTGTCGCGATATTTAAGTACTCGTTTATCTAGACAAGTAAATCTCGCGACAACCTTTTATATCATATAAATTATAATAATATAATATATTATATATTAATAAACGGAAAGGAAACAGTAAAAGTTTTAAAGTAAAAATTTATATTTTTCGTATTAGCGCATTCAAATAAAAGTTTGTTTAAAAAAAAAAAATCTTTTAATTTATATTCGACATTTTAGTTATTTTAGAATTGTTTAGAATTGTTTTGATTTTAATGAGACTTCTCCGTGCCTCGGAAAGCCCGTTTAGCCGTTGGTCCCGGCTGTCATTTGGAGATTTTTGGCAGTCGTTACGGATTGTCAGAAGCAGAAAATCTGACACCAGTCTTGCCTAGAAGTACCGTGTTCCCCAGTTAATGGGTTGTGGAGGTCTGGTATGCAGCCGCTTCATGTAAAATACTGGTATTCAGCTGAATCCGGCATGACTGGGAGCCGACCCCAATATAGTTGGGAAAAGGCTAGGCAGATGATGAGAATTATTCGTAGCAAGCCCTTTCATTTGATACCCATATTGCAGAAGTGCATTAAAAATAAATAGTCGGCCATCTTGGATATGCCGTCATGTTGGATTCAGAACGACGTCACAAAGTTAACCATGCATTGTCATCCAAATTGAACTTGTATACAAATATTCCACTCAATTAGTTGAAGATATCTGCTTCAAAATTGAGTTGCAAGATTTCACCTGAACAAACATATGTACATACATACATGCATACATTGCAAGTTAAATAAAATCTTGTAAATAGATATCATATTTAAAAATATATTAACTTAAATTAATTATTTATTTATACGATCTCTGAAAGTAATGTACTGATCAATATATGAATTGTTTGACACAATATATTTTAGTTCCGTAACTGTGTCATGTTATGTTTCAAGTTAAAGTTAGTTGATACAGATGTTCTCACTATTGTCACAATATATAGCTCCGGGATGTTTGAAGTTTCGAAGACGCAATTCTTGTTTATTGTTTAGGAAGTATATAGTTATGTGAACAGCGTTTTCACGATGTTATTTGTTTCCGACAAGAAAATCATTGGTCCAAAAATTACCAGCTCAAATCGTTTTAAAAATCAGCGTGATTTACTTATGACATTTTAGATTACCATTATTTTATTTGGATAAAAAAACTATATTACATTACATATTACACTTCCCAGTTAGGTATATGAAACAAAATCAATGTAATAACTATAACATTTTCCACATATTAACAAAGAGGTATGCTGTGATGAGTTCTCATCGTTAACAATTACAGACAAGGCAACATTTTAACACTTAATTTAACATTTTATACAAACTTACAAACAAGTCAGTTAATTGTTTTAGTAACACTGGGCTTTAAGTCTGCTATTACAATGGTCAACCACTGACACTCCATTGAAAGAAATGGTACAGAATAGTAATCTCGTACGTAATAACAAATTAATGACAGACGTATGCGGCAATCTGCTTAAATTTTGACAGTTCCTTTGATCAGTGACCTACCATTAGAACGTGCAGTCATTGCTTTTAATAACTCGTTTATCAAAAAGTATTACGAGACCATTGACCAACCAATGATCGACCATTATGAATTTAGCAGAATACAAACTTTTAGCAAAATGACAATGGGATTGTGTTGGAATGACAAATTTATAAAAATAGCAGACTTGAGGCCCAGCATTATGGTACTTCTTGGTGGAGCTCGTGACTTACAGCTCGGTGATAACGCAGGCCATGCGGCTGTTATTACCTTGATTGGCTGTTGTTGCATTGAACCTGGATCGGCGTGGATCGATCTTGAAGGTCCTGCAACGCTTGCTGAGCATGGTCTGTATATGACTGACCAGCTTATCATACACACTAAGCCATCGGTCCTGGTTGCATGAACATCTTTGACAACCGTTACGGTTAGCTAGAAGCAGCAAATTTGACACTAGTCTTGCTGAAAGGTATTGTACCGTATCATTTAGGTACTGGATTATGAATAGAATATAATAGAACAGAGCAGAATAGAATTGAATAGAGTAGAATAGAATAGAACAGAACAGAACAGAATAGAATAGAATATATTGAAAACATGAGTATACATAAAATAATTAAAAAAAGAACGTTTATTTATCCAGATCATACAATCCAATTTGTTAGTAATCACATACACAACTTAAACACTTATGTTTAAGTTGTAACATATATTTGGCAAATTTTGGTAGTATACAATAATTATGTTCAACATCTTAAAAATAACAGGCAGATCAACATGTTTTGCTATTTATGGCGTACAAAACAGCACGTTTTTGAAGTGAAGGTGAACAATCTAAAATAATAATAATAATATGATAATAAAATGGTTAAACAATCGCTCAATGTAAAATATTGGTATTCAGCAGCAACGAAATGGCTAGACAGATTTTTAAGCCGAACGCTTATGCCGATTGTGCCTTTTGCTCGCATGTGCAGGGCTGTCGCTCCGATCGTAATATTACCATGAGCGTAACGTTAGTCATCCTTTTTCGTGCGTGCAGCCGGCGTTCATCGGTTTGTTACACGTTGTCACATCAAAATAATAAATTTATTGTTTCGTTTTTTGCATTTGATCCGATTCTAAATGCATTTTACTGATACAAAAATAATGAATTGTTTACATTTAATTTAGAATTATAGCAATAGATTTGCATACCGGCAAAAGCTACTTTACTCATTAATAAAACTACACTGTAGTTCCAGGTGCTTATTGTATAATTTTCTTTAACCACTAAATACGAGTATTTAATTTTGTATACCTATCTAAAGACAGCACGGATTTTGCAAAAGCCTTTTCCCTTTAAACTTAGTTCTGAGCTTCTGTCGTCCTATTTCTTCATTAATTTAATTTAGCTAATAAATTAAATGGGACAAGAATAAGGCGATAAATAATAGAATTAAACATCGAGAGAGCAAAATATCATCAAAACTTTCGAACAGAAACTCACTTTAAAGAAGACACAGGGTGGTGGTGCAAAATTGGATTATATTTTTAGTGAAATATTGCCGAGTCAGGTTTTAATCAGTTTTGATATTAATTTCACGAAATGCGAAAGTGTAAACGTTTCAAAATCATGACAGCACTTATTGCGTATGACGTCACTCACAAAAAAAAGCCATTAATTATACCTGTGCCGTCGAAAAGATGTTTTGAGATAAGATGTGATAAGCATAGGAAAGAATTTATACAAAAGCTCACTATTTATCTACCTTTTTTTCACAAATCGAGTGCCCCTTGTTTAGTTCTTAAAAGGATCTATTTGGCAAAGAAGTGAGTTTGGTTCCTTGTTACAAAATTGTGGGACTTTTTTTTGCTGTATGGGATATCATCAAATTACTTTTCCCGCTCCTGCTGGCTGAAGCGGAAAGGAGTGTCAGACTCTTACTGACTGAAACCCACCCGTGATCCTTCCTGTGCCCTTTGGTTTTAGATTTAACTTTTATAGTCTGATAACGAAGCAATCATAACTCAACCACGAAAAGAAACTACTTACTCACAAATAAAAGAAATAATGTAAGCGAACATCGCCGTGAGAATATTAACAAAAATTAGCAGACTGCAACTGCAGCAAATTAATTCCTGCCAAAACTTTCTAGCACGTGCATCTTCATAATTTTAATATGTTTATTCAAAAAGCTTGTTCAGAATTTCAACTTGTAACAATTAGTGGAAGAAAGTTCTGGCAAGTTGTCAAGTTCTCGAAAACTTCGCGATGCGAATGCAAAGCTATACTAATATACGTATAAAGCTGAAGAGTTTGTTTGGTTTGCTTGAACGCGCTAATCTCAGAAACTACTCATCCGATTTGAAAATCTATTTAAGTGTTAAATAGCCCATTTATTGAGGAAGGCTATAGGCTATGATTATCACAATAAGACCAATAGGAGCGGAGAACCATTGAAGAATGTTTCAAAACTGGGGATATTTTTCTCTATCTCTCTCTTTTGTGACGCAGGCGAAGTTGCGCGGGTCAGCTAGTATACAATAGCCTTTACTAGCTTATGTGTAATTGGTTGTAGATTATCTGTAAAGTTTTTAAATAGATAATTATTAATTTTATTACAAATTTGGTCAAAGGGTAGCAGACAAAACTATTTATCAATCGGAAAATAAAATAACAAGAGAATCAATCAAATCAATAACGGCTGCTGATTGAAAGAAACAGGTGAAAAATGTCATGAGGCTTTAAAAGGTATATTGGGAAAGTGATAGATTACAAGAATACAAGAACGAAAAATTATCATTTCTCTTGCAGGAGAAGAAAACTCTTCAGAAAGTGGAAGTGATAATGATACATAATAATATGCAGAGGATAGAGAGAATGATTGTTTGTGATGGTTCATTGGATAAATAAAAATATAACTATTTATTCGTGATTTTTTTCTATCGAATTCAAATAGTTTAATTAACTTGATTTCTTGTTATAATTATACAATTAATGACACCAGTCCTATGGGTTGTGGATGTCTGGTAGGCACCCGCTCCACGTAAAATACTGGTATTCAGCTGAATCCAGCTTGTCTGGAAGCCGACCCCATTACAGTTCGAAAAAGGCTAGGCAGATGATGATGACACTATGTATATTACCTTCAGATTTCCAGTTCTGATTTGCTATTATTGTGTAACATACATATATGTCAATATTTCCTTGAACTTGAAAAGTAAAAGATTATCGTGCCTAAAGTTACTATTTAATACCGATTTATGCTAGCGAATTAAAATATATAGACAAAATATATTAAAATATATATATGTAGGTATATATATTTAATAATTTTCTTAATACAATATGATAATGGAACTTTTTGCACAATAGTCATTCGAGCCAAGTGCCATGTTAATTCGCCTGAGTAATAATTTTATATGTATTTATTAAAAACCAGTTATTTTGTTATTAATAACTGACATTTAAATTTTATTTATTTGTATGTATAAATAAAATGCCAATTTGCTAGAAAACTTTAGATAAAAAAGATTAAATATGATCTTTTCACCTGCGTTCAATTGCAACAAAAACAAAACTACGTGTAATCGTTTACAAAAGTTTGCAAGGTGAGAATACTTTCAAAGTAAGATTGCACGAGTGGTTTATTTCGAAAAGTAATGAAGAAGTTTCTAACAAAGTTTTCAGTCCATTTATTATTGTTGTAACAGCGTGGGCAGGGCATGACTTGTTTTATGCACTGTCAGTGAAATAAGGGTGAAAATTACATTTAAATAATGGGAATTCTGGGCAGAAGCTGTTGTTAAATTGGAAAAGTTTAATGCATGCCTTATTGTAGTCTACATAGCTACATTTAGAAATTTAGATCAGTTTGATAATAAGTATGATATAAAGATATTTTTTGTATATTTTTTTCTTAATAACTCTACATGTGAAAGAAGAGTTGTCAATTTTCAGTTCGGGTATAAAATCGTGTAAAACAGTGTACTCATACCAGGTCTGAAAAGCCCTCTGTTATTTAACATACTATATACATAAATATAATGTATACCTACTTGTTTTGTAGCCCGCCGCGATTACATATACCTATTTATAAGAGTCATGTAAAAGCTTATTAAATTTATTTCAAAATGAAACAACCTGTGTACGAAATGACAGTCAAAATACCGCTTAACTTTCTGAAGTGGTTTCAAAAGACTATGAGATGTCTTTTAAGTTTTAATAGATATTGGACGTTTAAAAAAAAATGTAAATTACTGATGAAGTGGCTTTTGTTGGAAACTCCTCATTGAGGTAAGGCTTCATTAGTAAAATAAAGGTATTAGTGTTCGGGAGAATGTTATCTTTTTGATTCACAAATTGTGGAAGCAAAATCTACGACTAAAACATTCGCCCCATTCACAATTCACGGTTTGCGGAATTTGTTCGAAAGAGTCACCGCGACCCTGGAACGCAAAGGGCATTAGAAAGATCACGGATGAGTTTTAGTCAGTAAGAGTCTGACACTCCCTTCCGCTCCAGAGCGAGAGAAGTCGTTTGATGATTTCCCACCCGAAAAAAAAGACAATTCATATTGCAATTTTTACTGCAAACATAATTATAATCTACTTGCTTCTGCCCGCAGTTTTGCCCGCGTGTTAATACAAGTGAAGTTGTATTTTACGTGACGTTAGTTTTGAAACATTTGAAGGAAATTAAAAAAAAAACGGCGAATTTTTAAAACGTTTGTTGTATGGGAGGGAGCCCTTTTGAATATTTATGATATTCTATTTTTAGAATTTTTTGTTTTAGCGTCAACAGAAATACATCATCTGTGAAAATTGTTACTGTCTTATAGACATTACTTCTTTTACAAGTAATGTCTATATGGAGTATATTCATTCCCTTAAGACCTTAATACTGAAGATAATACTCACAAAACATTTAGGGTTGCTTTTACTAAAAGCTTTTTCTCGTACTTTTTGCCTATCTAACCAATATAACTTATTCAAAGTTTTATTTCTTCGAACTAAGTGTTTTATTGTTTAAATACCATTTTGAACCTTTAAGTTTGTACATTATTTTGCAATTACATATTGGGAATAGTTTAATTTTAAGTAATAGTCTACAGGAGATTTAATTTTTTTATTTTTGTGAATTTCGGGCTTTAGTAAAAGTGACATTCTACCAGCTATAACGATTTTCAAAATCTAAGATGTTTCGGCTTGATTGAACAAGTGAGATTTTGGTGGCGCATATCAATCCCATGCATTTTTATTGTTATGGCTGATAGAGAGCTATTGTTATGGTTTCGGCCTTATAGCAAGTTTTTTTTTGTTGGAACTTGAGTAATCCTTGGAGTGACTTGATTAATCGGGATTAGGAATAATGCCTTTGATTCGCTTAGTTCATACTTGATAGACAGACAGGTTAAAGATATCTATCTTTAACCTGTCTGTCTATACATAAGATAAGATTTATTTTTGTAAAACATAAGTACAATACAATTTGTATAGACTTATATAAACATTTTGAAGAAAACAGGATCTACATGTTTTGACATAAATGGCGTTCAAAATTTTTTTGGTCAACTCAGTTAACCATTTGAATTTATAAATCAAAAGAAAACATTACGCAGTCGATAAAACAACAAATCTTTTCTAAGTTCAGATAAACGGTGTAAACTCACCAGAATCGGAATTGACAATAAGCGTTCCTCAAGGTTCAATATTGGGTCCATTCCTTTTTATTTTACATAAATGATTTGCCCCAATGAATTCAAAATTATTCATAGATTTGATGATTTATTTACGGATGACACATAATTAATTTTTAAAACAGACCGACGGTCACAATTGTCGGCGTCAATAGTTTTATTCATCAGTTCCAAAATTGGTTTACGACAAACAACTTGTATGAAATGAAAAAATGAATGTATTGGATTTACTTTACCAAATGATAAAAGTAGCGAATATGACTTCTTATTGAATGGAGGAAAACTGGTTCATTATTTTATTTTTCTTACTTGGTCATATTTTAACTACAAATTATACCGACCAAAAGCGCCGTTTAATGACCTAATTGAAATAAAGGTTTTGATTTTGACCTAAGGATGGGGCAATAGTAAAATCTATCTATTAAAACACTTGCACAAATCTTTTGCGAGATACAATCTAGTTTCAAAAGAAATATGTAAGTCATGGTCAGTTATTATCTACAGTTACTCTAAGCTAGTTTTAAATACGAAGACATAAACAAATGGCTCTCGGCAAATGGCTTGAACCTTCTTGGTTCCCTTTTTAAAATTTCAGTTTGACCCGTCTTTCTAATTTATTTCCTCCTCCATCATAATATACACGCAAAAATATAACCCTCGATACAATATTGCTTACCATAAATTACAGTACCGGACAAAGATTCGTAAGGCGGCATGTAAAGTACCCTTATCACAATCATGTCAGATCTTCTAGCCTTCGGGATGCCAGGAACTGATAATTTATGTGAAGTAGTTTTAGGTCTTGCGGCCATAAACATGATTGCTTAGCGTGGGGTGGACCCAGGATGGGTTGCGGAATTTGTTCGAAAGAGTTACCGCGGCCCTGGAACGCAAAGGGCACATGGAGGAGCACGGGTGGGTTTTAGTCAGTAAAAGTCTGACACTCCCTACCGCTCCACCCAGGGCGGGAGGGGTCATTTGATGATTTCCCATCCAAAAAAAAAAGGGGTGGATAGCTGAACTGATAGCCCAGGATAGCTGAAATTACAATTGTTTTTTTTTTCATAATTTTACTGTCCATTGGTTTATCATAATAAGCCTTTCAATGTTCACACTGCTGGGACACAGGCATCCTCTCTAGGAGAGGGAATACGCCGTAATCCACCACGCGGGTCCAGTGCGGGTTGGTGAATGTCACATCTCTTCGAATTTTTGGTTCTAGGACATATTGGTTTCCTCACGATGTTTTTCTTCACCGTTTTGAGAGTAGTGGTGATGAAATTAATTACACAAAGTAATGCGCCTGGCTGGGTTTGAACCTGCGACTTACCATTCAAAAGTCGGGGCCTTTATCACTCGGCCACCATTGCTCCTTATCTAAACATTGGTTTATTAAATATAAGCCGATTATCTCCTAGTACAGTCTTTCCCAAAGTGGGCGATAACGCCCCCTTTTGGGCGCTGCAGGTCTCAAGGGGGGCGGTAAGAGACCCAGAAAGAAAATGGGGGCGTTGTGTAGAGGCCTGGGGGGTGATTTGTAATTTTATTTAGCTAGGAGGCCACTTAGACAACGACTGCATGAGCTCTCGACTCTCAACAACAACTTGTGAACATCAACTAATATGAATTAAAAGATTGCTCAAACTCGGTTCTATATTTCTCTCCGCGTAGTTCATATATCTGTCCTATTTTATTGAATATAGAAAAAATTAAAATCATGTCAATGTATATCGGTCGCTCCGTTTCGTAATGAAAGTAGACACAAACAAACAAATAAAAAGGCAACGGACACACTTTCGCATTTTAATAGTTATTATTACTCGTAGATATCTATCATGTTTTAACAAGTTTTTGTTAAATAACCCGAATTGTGCATTCCTGTATCAGTCGGCTGGTTCATTGAAACTTGTTCGGACTTGTTGAGTACGATTGAGCGTCGAATGAGATAAACGAGTTTATGCATGTTTGTCTTATTCCTGTCGGTGCGTGCTGCTTAAGCATTCCTATATAAACAATGCAATATTTATTTTATTCTCATTTGTGGTTTTGCGCGCAATAGATGAGCAGTACTTACGCCTCCTCTACACTACTCGCGAAGTTGAACGTATTTCTCAAAGCAAAACAATGTCGGAAGTAAAAAAGAAGAGACGGCAATACTGTGCGGAATATATTAAATTCGGATTCATTGAAAATCCCAGAAACCCATCGTCGCCTTTATGTCTTCTATGTCTAAAAACATTTTCGAATGAAACAATGAAGCCTTCAAGACTGCAAGATCATTTGAATAAAATGCACCCAGATAAGAAAGACAAGAATGTAGCATATTTTCAAGACTTAGAGAAGAAGCATAATACTCAGCCAAGTGTAGCAAAACTATTTTCGGCGGCTGCTAAGCAAGATGACGACGGACTTCGAGCTTCGTACAATATCACTTTGTTAATTGCTCAAAAAGGCAAACCACATAACATCGGAGAAGAGTTAATATTGCCAGCAATAAATGAAGTAATAACTACTGTGCTTCATAAACCGGCCGCAGATATTATCCGAAAAATTCCTTTGAGTAATAATTCTGTGCAAAGACGAATCGATGAAATGGCTGAAAACATTGAAGAATCATTGTGCAATCACCTGAGGACAAGTCAATTCTCAATTCAGCTAGATGAGTCCACTTTACTAACTAATGAAGCATTGTTGTTGTCTTACGTGAGGTGTATTAAAGATGAGAAAATATGTGAAGAACTATTATTTGCTAGAAATTTAGAGACCGATACAAAAGGCGAAACCATATTCAATATGTTGGAAAAGTTTTGCGATGAGAAAGAGATTCCTTTGGAAAATATTATTTCAGTTGCTACGGATGGCGCTCCGGCTATGACAGGGTGCCATAAAGGCTTCATAGCGTACTTAAAGAATAAAATTCCAGATGTCCTTGGTGTACATTGCGTTATTCATAGACAACATTTAGTTGCTAGAAACTTAAGTGAAAAACTATTTCAATCACTGCAATATGTCATCAAATCAGGCAATAAAATCCGCAATAGCTCTTTGAATGATAGATTATTTCATCAGCTTTGTGTTACTAATGACGAGGATTTCAACCGTTTGTTGTTTCATACTGAAGTTCGTTGGCTATCAAGAGGCAATTGTCTGACTCGATTTTACAACCTGTTTGATTCTGTTATAGAGTTCTTGGAAACTAAAGATACAGAATTGCACGACAAGCTCATAACATCAAAGAATGATATAGCTTACATGACAGACCTGTATAAATTGTTCAACGACATGAATCTCCAACTGCAAGGCGATAAACTAAATTTAATTAAAACAAAAAACGTCGTTGCTGCTTTCGCAGCCAAACTGCTTCTACACAAAAAGAATCTGGGCAGACGTGAGTTTCACAATTTTCCGAATTTATCAGTATCATGCAGTAACGACGAATTGTTTGCCTACTGCCAACATTTGGAAAACCTCCACATTGACTTCACCGAACGATACCAGGACATTTTGAACTTGGAAATACCAGACTGGGTGTTGGATCCGTTTTTAAATGTCAACACAGCAATGTCACCTCAGCTGGAAGAAGAACTTATAGAATTGACAACAAACAAGGAAATAAAAATCAAGTTCAAAAATGGTTACCAAGAATTTTGGCTACAAAAACCGATCCCGCAATTGTACCCTGTATTGTGGTCGATCGTTCAACGATTCTTGATAGCATTCCCATCGTCATATTTGTGTGAACGTGGATTTAGTGCTGTGACAACACTGCTTACTAAAAAGAGAAATCGTTTGCTTGTTACCGAACGTGGCGACTTGCGACTGTTCTTGAGTAAATTGGAACCTGATATCAACAAACTTATTAAACAGCATCAGATTCATCCTTCACATTAGTTTTTATATAAGGATCGATTATTTTAGTTTTATTTTTAATAAAAGACATGTTTTAATACTATAAAGTTACGTTTCAATAATCATTCTTATTGACAGGTAGAGCCCGTAAGAGTTAACTTGAGACCTAAGCGCCGTTGTATGTTACCTACTGCGCTCAGGTTTCAAGTTGCGGGTTATAGTAAAAGTTTCGTTTAGAATTCGCCGTTAATATACATATATAGGTCACAATAATTAATTAATTTAATTTGAAGTTATAGTGGTTTTTTCAATAGGTGAAAAAATGGGGGCGCTAAAAAAATATTTATTCTCAAAGTGGGCAGTAGACAAAATAAGTTTGGGAACCACTGTTTTAGACTGATATTGAGGGTAGTTGAGATTTGATTCTTTAATCAAGGTTTATTTCATTCAACAAGGTTTATTTAGTTAATATAATCTGTACAGGACCTATATCAGAATATCAGCGTCTGTGTGTAATATTTTTTTTTAATATCGCAGCATATGCTTAGATAAGAAACTTTTTGGCCCAGCACAACTAAAGTAATATTATTAGTTTGTTTTTTTTTTAATTTATTTTTCTATCAGTTTCATTTTGATTTTTTTGTTTAGGTAGGTTCTATTGTTTGTTAATATATTTGGCTTATGCGAGTTCCAAATAAATATTTTTCATTCTTTCTTTCACTCGGTCAGGTATTTTTTTTTTCTATCAGGCAGTGAGTAAGTTATTTAAGAAATTAATGTATTCGTAAAGTTTCAGCAGAAAGACGTCCTCTGTTGGACATAATTATGTACGTCCATAAACATTCGCTTAATGGACTTATCATGTGCGATATGCTTTCACCAGATTACCGCGGCTAGCACCAAGTTCTATGTTCCATTCCACGCTTCTTTTATTTATTTTCTTATAATTCTTCTCCAACGCAAAACATACATTTATTTATTGTTTTTCTCGAATTATTTTGTTTTCAAAAGCAATCTGGTACCTATCAGACCAGAGCTAGTTTTAATATAAATCAAGTAATAAGATTTATGTCAGGAAAATATGGCGCGTAATTTATTTTTGAAGTGGAATTTGATGTAACCTAGACTTAAAAAAAATATTTTTTGAATTTAGATTAAGTAATTGAAAATACAAATTCGAATAACATGATTTCTTTTGAGTATCAAAAGATGGACAGCAGTGAGGCTGAAAAAAAAAATACAAACGCAGTGACTCAAAGACATACAAAGTGTAATTTAATCAACTAATCTGTTTAAAAATATAGAATTCTATTAAGTCTGTCAGACTATCGATAAATATTGGACATGTATGTTTTGTTTAATCAAATAAATAAAAAATTGACGAAGATAAAAAGCATCAAAGACCAAGAGTTGAGATGCGAATAAATAAAATTATTTGCTTAAAAATTTGTAGAATTGGCCTTTTGATCGCAAAACCGTTATGTGATACTCGTAAAATAAATTGGGTTATATATTAAAATAAGTTTTGATATCTGAAGTCTACGACGAACCAAGATGAACATGTTATAATACATATAACAACTGTAACCAAGATTATCTCAAAAGCTTCTTTAGCGACTTGCAAAAACCGCTTTCAGAAGATTTTCATGGATTTCTTCAATAAGCTGAAGAAGTCCTGGAATTGTCGGTGTAATTGTATAGCAGACACTAAGTCAAACTGCAGCTAAGTAAGGCATATTTAATTCAAAGCTAGATTTAATGAAATCCAAGCTAAGGGTACGTTTCCACTAAGGCAGTGTGGAGCTTAGTGGCGCATAAATTAATCAATCACAATGAAAGACAAGGAAAATTGTTTATTTGCGCCAAGTGTTTAATTTTTTTTGTTGTTGTTTATTTTGTGTGAGACTCCTAAATTAACATTTTTCTTTCTTTCTTTCTTTTATACCACAATAAGTGACTTGTACGTCAAACGTTCCGCTTCTGTGGAAACAGTGTTAGCGGAGCGGACTTTTAAATCAAAATAACAACAAACACTTGACGAGAGATAAGTTTTTTTTGGTACAGAACAGTTCTATTTTCTAGTGTTTGACGTGGCGTACTATACAAACCGTTACTCAAATCTACTCCACTTCAGATACACTTTTTACTGCTCTGTTCCACTCCACCACACCCAGCTTAGCCTCAGTGGAAACATACCTTATTCGCATTAAGATTTCAATACATCGTATTGATATATTTCTTTTGAAATTTCAGAAATAGATGGAGAACTCATCCTATTCCCTCCATTGGCTGAATCACGACCCTGAAGCAAAGACCAACTATTTTCAATCAAAATAACCAACTAAATATTATATGTATGTAACAGGATGAATCGATCAACACGAACATGACCAAATCAGCCCTAATGAAGTGGGTGTCGATATCTCTTTATAAAGTGAAGTATCGGACTGTAACAGTTTTATCTTTTTTTATTAATTTGGAACATGACCATGCTTGTTGTTAACGGATGTCCCAAATTATCAGTGCGACCCTGACAAGATGAAGGGACTGTGTTAATTTCTGTGATAAAAGGACAATGGCAGCCGCCCATACATTGTTTTAGCTGAGGTGAAATTCTTACGTCTTTAAATGAAAAATATATTGTTTAACTCAGCTTCACCTTCTGAACTAGTATGTGCAAGAATTTTGGTTCAAGAAGGCCGAGAAAAATAGATAAATTCAGTCATGAGTTTTGTAGGTTATGTCTATGGTAGCTTGGTAGGTAAAGGGCCCCTGAGACGATACACACACACTACACAAACAACGTAAACACTAAATACACTTTACAAGTCATCGTTTCACGTTATATTCAATAGGTATCTAAAAAATAATATATAGAAAACTGGTCTGAGGCAGCCAGTCGCCGAGAGCATTGTTTTAGGTATTGAAGCAATAAGATTAATCTAACATTCTGGGATTTAATAATTACTTGCTAAGTTTTCGCACGCTTAGCAAGTATTTATAAAATCCTAGAATGTGTGTAGAAATATCGAGTTGATAACCAATAAAACAAGTTTAATTTTTAAATCTATATTTTATTCTTCTTCATTCTCTTACAATTATTTCATCCAGAAATTCTGTGGTTGTGGTAATATTTTGCCGATGTCAGGCCCATCCTAAATACCAGACTAGCGTCATTACATGAGCGTAACATCCTACTGTGCGACGACGAAGTAAAAAATTACAGCAATGTTTACTGATTCCTCTCCGGCCAGGAATATCATTCAGTTGATACACAGGATTCGTGTCGGTTTGCTCTACGAACTTCCATCTGGCGGCATCTAGCAAACAACTAGTTCACTGATAAGTAATCCAAAACAATAAGGCAAGATCGGAGGCCAGTATAGAAAAAGCTCAATGTCACAGGGAAAGTCTCGCGAGTCCTTAAACACGCACATGGTCACACAGGGGCACATCACAGTCCATAATATGCAGTCCGTACAAATGAAAATTAAAAAAATACGGGAAAAACAATAGAGATCACTGATTGAATATGGTATCAACCTCGGTATCAACCTCATCAACTCAACCAATAACAATCGTCAGTAATCAAACTATTTTTTAGATTCGGGATACTAGTCTTTTTGCCAGTCATTAAAATCAATTTATTTATTTTTTCATCACAGTGTTTTGACCTCCCTGCATGGAACACTTACACTTAAAAATAAACTACATTGTTACTCCGTTTAATTATTCACTTACTCCGTAATAAAAAAATAAAACTGATTACAATTAAATAATGCTGTACTTACTGTCACTTGGCAGGATAAATATAAAATGGCAACACTACACGGTAATCAAAAAGTCAAATAACTTTTCATTTAAAATATCTTTTTTCTCCGGCCTGATCTAGTAAATGTGATACATTGAAAAAATATAGAAAAATAATGGAACTTCCGTCGTATATAAGTCACTTTTAGACGCTTAAATTCATGTCAGCTAAAATTTCGCCATTGTTCTTTATGTTACGCCCAAAGATCGAAAATGTTCATCGAGCGAAAAAACAGCTCACAACGCGACGACTTTTTCCAAACGTTCACATCGCGAATTCCACGTCGTAAATCTTAATAAAACGGTCAAAACTCACAACGCGTTGTGAAAATGAACTAAAGCCGTGACGTATTCTGAGTACTAAATGATGCAACCACATCGTGAAATAAGGTTAGGTTAGTCAAATAGTGCTTAACTAGTTTCCTTAAACAAACTTAGGACCACTCAATCGAGATTTACGCTTCACTGGCGAATCAGAAACGTTTGGCAAGTTACTAGGCGAACAGAGATGAGGTAGGAACTACAGCTTGTCGATCCGACGAAGTTTAGTAGTTCCCAATGATAACTGGTCGAATGTGAATGGGCGAAATTGGAGTTGTGTCCAACTGGCGAGACTTGCTATCTAGTTTAATTTGTATATACATATGTATATTATAGTGGGAGTAGGAGGAGCTCGTGGCTAAAGAATAACAGCCGCGCAGATCGATCTTCAAGGTTAAGCAACGCTTGCCAAGGTTGGTCTGTGGATGGGTGACCATCTTAACATACCGAGTTTCCTCCGTGCCTCGGAAAGCACGTTAAGCCGTTGCTCCCGGCTGTCATTTGTAGATCTTTGGCAGTCGTTACGGATTGTCAGAAGCCAAAAAATCTGACACCAGTCTTGCCAAGAAGTACCGTGTTCCCCAGTTAATGGGTTATGGAGGTCTGGTAGGCAGCCGCTCCACGTTAAATACTGGTATTGAACTGGTTAGAAGTATGATCCAGTAAGGTGTTTCCGATGACTAAGTATCCAAGATACGCCAGATGTGGGTAAGTAGGTAGTTAGATGGAGACATCACTACATAGTATAAAACAAAGTCACTTCCAACTGTCTGTCCCTATGTATGCTTAAATCTTTAAAACTCCGCAACGAATATTGATGCGGTTTTTTTTTTAATAGATAGAGTGATCGAAGAGGATGGTTTATATGTATAATAAATGTATAATATAGTAGAGATTTAATATCAGCATTGCACCCGAGCGAAGCCGGGACGGGTCGCTTGTTAAAAATAAAATACGACGGTAATACTCATGGAATTTTTTTAATTTATTTTATTCAGATGGATATGCTCTTGACTCTAGTCTAGGTCGCAGGTGACAGAGACAAAGTCGACGATGGAATGAGCTTACCCAAAAGAAACCTGTTTACTCTAACTTTGAAGAGATCAGGGTTGAATGCGTTCGGAAACACAGACGCAAGCAGAGAGTTCCACTCCTTTGCTGTGCGCATAACAAAAGACGATTGGAAACGCTTGGTGCGAATTGATGGAATAGCAACAAGGTATGGATGGTAAGTGGATGGCAGTGCGTCTAGATGTCCTATGGTAGAAGAGGGCCGGTGGGATGAGGTCGTGGAGTTCATGGGCACACTCACCGAAGTCCAATCTGTAGAAGACTGACAAGCAGGCGACGTTGCGTCGATGACCCAGGCTGTGAAGCTTGGCAATCACCAGTTTATTTTATTATTGGAAATATCAAGAAATGACTCTATTCGCTCCGGGTGTAACGGAAGGGAGTGTCATACTCTTACTGACTAAGCCCCAACCGTGTCCCTCCAAATGACCTTTGCGCTCCAGGGCCGCGTAAAATCTTTCGAACGAATTCTGGAACAACGCGGCTAACAAGCCATTTCAAGCAAAATGCTAATTTCAAGCATATAGAAGACCCAACGCTACTTTAACGTGTATTCAATAATAATTTAACAATAACAGTTTTGGTAAACAGACTTGGATGCCATTTAAATTTACAATCATACCAACTATAGTAAACTACTATCTATAGTATTACTAGTAGTAGTAGTAATGCTAACCTATAATAGTTTGGTAGTATGTATTACTCGTACCAATAGGATGGGATGGACCTTTGTATTAACTCCGTGGTCTTAACATACTGAGACTTCGTGCCTCAGAAAGCACGTAAACAACACCACCTATTTATCACATTCACACACATACACTTGCACACCTTCAATCACATTCAGCCACCTTCACCCTCGACGTCTCACATACTATTTTTTAAGTTAAAACTAAAATTATCCATAGAGCTCTTTCCCTACAGAATGAGAATTGACACGGTTCACTTATGCATATGTTTATTGGAACTACTTTGTGAAACACTGTTTCTTAAGATACATGATTACCTAGTTTAAGAGGCAGAGTTACCTCCGCTGTCGCTGTCCGTATGTCAGTTCGTCCCACTATCAGCGAGCTGTATCTCATGAATTTAAGTTGGTATAAAGCTGAAATTTTCAGAGTTTATTGCCTCTATAACAACAAAGGAAAGTAAAATAAAGGGGAGCGCCATGCTTTTTTATTTTATGATACGAAACCCTTTTTGTACTAGTCCAACTTGCATTTGACCGGTTTTTTTTTTGTATTAACTATGCAGTAGCAAAATAATAAAAAAAAATACTTCACTATCTTAAAACGTCAAATTTATTCGCTAATTAAAAAAACAACGAAAATAGGACAAAAATATGAAAAGGAAAAAAAACACTTGATTTTTAATCGACTAGTTGACGAATATTTTTTTTTGTGTGTGTCTTACCTTATAGCTTTTTACTATGTGTATCGATTTTGATGATTCTTTTTATATTCTAAAGCTTGTGCTTGGCACTAACTAATAGCGAAAGAAGTTAAAGATTCATTCGCATTAAATCAAATTACTTTGAGTGGCGGAAAGTATAATTATTACTTCTGATAGTAAATGTGTAGGTATTTCAGTGATTTTTTATATCATCATGTTTCCTAGATACTACGTAGTCCAAAATCATGGAAATAATTTAAACGATTTTAATGAAACGTCACGACCTGCAATTATGTTATAAGTAAGTGGTTAAGTGTAGAACTTCTTGGGAAAACGAGAGAGGCACAGAGTCAGTAATTCTATAAGAAAAAGAGAGCACTTTAAATTGCTCTTTGCATTAAATACCGTGCCGTCCCTAAATTGCTTTTTATTAAAATAATTGAGTCCTCTTCCCGGCATTTAGTCCTTAAGTCTTACCTTGCATTAACACAGTAACACAAGGTATGTAATATGTATATTACCTTCCAGAATTCACCTAAAGAGAAATACCCTCTCCCTCCAAAATTCTCAAGTGACATTACATTGACGTAAGCGCTTCAATATTGTCGAGTTCATAGAGTCGAAGTTCAACAACAGACAACTTACTTATCTTGTCAAACTAAACAAGTTTACAGAGTAAGAAAACTGTACGGAAGTGACTCCCAACTCTCTGTTACAGGGGTCCGGCTGTTCCGGAGTGAGGAGGCATGGGAGGCGGTCGCCTCCTTCTGCGAAGCAGTAATGCTAGCAAAGGAGGAGGCGGAACGCGTGCGAGAGAGGGAAACCTCTCGCTCCAGCCGCCGCAACAGAAGGAGACGCCCCGGGCGTCGGGAAACGCAGGGCGATTCCCGGCCACCGTAGGCGCGGGCCTGCGGATGGCGAGCTATGGGTGGCTCGCCGTCCGATAGCAACCAGGCCCGAGTCGACGGCGCTTCGTGTTCCACGCGCACCTCAAAGAGCCGTCAGCAAAGAAGACGGGGCCCCATAGGGTCAGTGCCTGCTAGGGTTGCGGAATTTGTTCGAAAGAGTCACCGCGGCCCTGGAACGCAAAGGGCGCAAGAAGGAACACGGGTGGGTTTTAGTCAGTACGAGTCTGACACTCCCTTCCGCTCCGCCCAGAGCGGGAGAAGTCATTTTTGATGATTTCCCTCCAAAAAAAAAAGGGGTCCGGCTGTTAGACGCTCGCGGAATGCCCTGCCTGAACCTCCAAGTGGTGAGTAATAGTCGCCAGGATTGGAAGCAGTAGTTAAGCGTTTATTACACTATCCAATTTTTCGATAAGATGCGATAGAAGTACGAACAGTTCGAATCCAATTTAGTGCGATTGGAAGGTCCCGACCGCACTAATTCCTATTATATGGCTAATTTGAAAAAAATATGCCATGTGAACTGAAGAAAAGTGACTTGGGGTCTGAAAGAGCGGATCCCGCTCAGAGAAGCATCAGGGAGGCAACCACTTTGATGCCTAACACGCTGAAAACCCGCCTGCACCATTACGCGTACGAGGGTCTTTGAAATCACGGGTGGAATCAGAATCAAGACTTTGGGATTGCAGTGAGGAGATCGACGTCAGAGCTTAGCCAGCAACGATTTGATGTCATTCTTCTTAACGTCTGAATACTTTATGCCCTTTTGTAGAATACTGCCACACTCGGTGTCGTTTCTACACATGCCTGTTCTATGCCATTACATAGTGATTGACGTCGGAAACGGAAGGGGCGCGACCTCCTAATTCGACAGAAATGTTTGCGTGGCATTGAACTGTTCGGCATTAAGGTTGGGGTCTTTTTTTAGCATTATTGATGCGTGGTTTTATTTGCCTAATCTAGTCTAATTTCCGTATTTGAGTTAGTGATTAATGTGTGTAGGTTTAAGGAGTTTAAGTGATTATTTGTTTACAAAATGTTTTCCTCGACGTTTTTGTTAAACGGCGATGAGATTTCCAAATGGAAAAAAACGAACTTCCATCATCTTCTTAATTTGAGCTGTAAGACTTACATATACCATTAAACGCAGGCCGTTTCAAGTGTCGCAGTATCGATCAGGCCTGTATGTATTTAATCAGCGGTATGCTTTGACCTTCACCAGGTTATCAGTCCACTCTGTGGGAGATCTTCCAACGCTGTCTGACGCGTATCATTTCTCCGGATCTTTTTGGCTCCATCGAACAGACCGCTGCTTAAATTCAAAAGGGTCACAAGTCGAAAAGTCACTTTTACAGGAGAGCCCGTCAAATTTTTGATACTGGTTTTTGTTTATTAGTTTTATTAATTTGCGTTGTATATCTATGTGTTATATATCATAGGATGTATATTTTAAGCCTCTATTTGTCTGTATTTTGATATTTCCTATGAGTTGTACCCAGTTCATAAAATAATCACATAAGTCCCTTTTGATTATAAAAAAACATGTATCTAACCATGTTACATACAAAAACAAAGCTTAAAATAACATCAGCTTCTATAGAAAAAAATGTACTTATGTAAGTTATCAAAACACATATTATATTGTGTGCTAGAGATTTATTATATAAATGTCTAGCTCACCATCTTAACAAAATGATGGTCGATGGAACCCAAAGGATGCAAGATGATTTGATATATTTTATAAAGAAAGAAAGAAAGTTTATATCCATCTATAGTTCAAACGCTACCAGCGTTTAAAAAAATGGTGAAGGAGCATTACTTTTCTCTATAATTTTTCCGCTCCTTTCTCATCTATATGCCTATTTGATATTTATTAGTATATTATATTTTATTTATGTATTTTATATTATTATGTCTAACAAGTATTATTTATAACGATTGTACACTGACAGCCCTAAATCTATCTCCTTTCGTTCAGTCCATCCAAAGGTTGTCTGTAAGAGATTGCCTTGCGCGATAAGACCGCCCATTGTACACTTGTTTTTATAATTTTTTTTTCCTGTTATTATTACAAGGTGTACAATAAAGTATATAATAAATAAATAAATAATAAATAATAGTTCTTTACAATAATACATGAAATAGTTTTGGAATAAATTCTAAATTGAAGAGCAAAACGGTGTCTGCGCCGCAGGATTTGATCTCACACCTTGTTTCTCATAGTCTGATAAATAGACCACGAGACCAGAATAACCTAATCGCAATTTTTAAAATAAGCTATTAGACTAATTATATTATAACAAGTAGTTATAAAATATAACCTAATGCTAACGGTGTAAAGAATAAATTTGCGTGTTTGTATTATTATTGTATTTGTTCATCGAGTCCTCGAGCACTTGTCTGATAAGCTCATTGTATTGAATAAACCTTAATTTCACAGGTAGAAAGTCCAAATTCGTTTGTTTTTAGTGTGGATCAAATAATGTTGACAACAGACTGTAGTATGCCATTTATCGCATAGTACATATAGATGGTAGTGCACAACATTTCTGAAGCTGTTATGTTGGAAACGTATTGTAACACCTCTTACCCGCATGAACTAGACTGAAACGCACGCATGCGCTCAGTATGCTTCTTAATAGTTAAATTTAATTAAATAAAAATGTTTCGAAAGCTTTTTTTGTGGTGCTTCTGTTCATTTACGTTCCTTACGTTATGTCTACAAAACACAATTTATGAGAAATATCAGTAGGTACCTTGTTTATTATATCTACCGTATATTATGTCTACCGTACCGATCAGTACCGTAATAAATCTTAGTATGGAAAATATTTATTTATGAAGATAAATTCTATGAGTGTTTTCGCACTGATTTCAATATTTATTTAGTGAAGGTATACTAATTTTTTTTTTGACGTGACCACTTGCAGTTCAGCACACTAAGGCTGGTTACTGCTTAACCGGACAAAGTAGGTATACTATGTAAGCAGCTTTCTCTATGCAAATTTTATGTCTGGAGTAGTGACCTGTCTCGGCGTCGCACTGGTGAAAATTATATACCTACACAAAACTTTCTTGATTATCGTCGTTTCTATTAGCGAAAACGCTAACACAACCATTACGAGCAGTGGTGACCGGGTCGTAACGGGCACGACTTACGAAATGTAGGTCGCGGGTTCAAACCCAGCCAGGCGCAATACTTTGTGTAATTAATTTCATCACCACTGCTCTCAAAACGGTGAAGGAAAACATCGTGAGGAAATGTCCTAGAACCAAAAATTTGATGACATGTGACTTTCACCAACCCGCACTGGGCCCGCGTGATGGATTACGGCCCGTTCCCTCTCCTAAAGAGGAGGCCTGTGACCCAGCAGTGGGAACATTAAAAGGCTAATTATGCTAACAACACCATTTTGTGGATTAAGATAGTTTTACGTGCAACCCAGCGCTGGACACGCCACCATTGCGGCGATAAGTCCCCTCTTTGAGGAATGGTTGGAGAGCCGCCGCGCATCCTCACCTTCCGCCTGACACAGGCGCTCACTGGACACGGCTGTTTCATGGGTGGCTCGCCGTCCGATAACAACCAGGCCTAGATCGACGGCGCCTCATGTTCCACGCGCGAGTTAAAGATATGTCAGCAAAGAAGACGGGGCCCCATAGGTTCAGTGCCTACTAGGGTTGCGGAATTTGTTCGAAAGAGTCACCGAGGCCCTGGAACGCGAAGGGTACTCGGAGGAAGAGGGATGGGTTTTAGTCAGTAAGAGTCTGACTCCCTTCCGCTCCACCCAGAGCGGGAGAAGTCATTTGATGATTTACCATCCAGAAAAAAAGGTTTGTTCTACGTACGACTTTCCTTTAAACTATTTAGATATATGCATTTAGAATAGCATTTAGAATTTTTTTGGCGTAAGGGCTAAAATATTTTTGACTGAATAAAATTTGACTTCATTTTTTATTAGACAAGTTCAGCTTTTTTATTGAGAAACGAGCTGACAGCCCACCTGTTACGAGTTCACTGTGGAATAGAAGCTTATTAGAAACCTCTTTATACAGTTTTCTTAGCCTCGATATTAATATCTTAAAGGGAGCGCGCGAGTTTTGTTAGATTGTTTACATATTATGTAGATTGTAATATATAATTTTGTAAGTATCTTATGTTATTCCATATAAGCAATAGGGAATATGCATGCAATTGTTTTATTTGCAATATAAAATACTCTTTTGTTCTAGTAAACAATAGAGATGTTTCCCTAGTACAAAAATTTAATTATATTTAGTCCGTCAATTGGATTAACAAAAAATATTGGAAATGATTTTTTTTTTTGCTTTATCAAATGAATTAAAAATTGCGAAGAGAAAATACAACTGAAAGTATAAAATAACTTTAATTTCGGAAATCGGTGTTTTTTCTTTTTGAACACCGACTTCTGACATTGAAGTTATTTTACACACACACACAGACACAAACACACACACCACAGCTAAACGTACCTATCACAGCGTACGTGTTATAAACTGGTGTAAGCAATAAACAGACATGCGATTACATACAGCAACCCCGGAAGATTTATTATCATTTATTGAAGAGTTCCGTTTCCTATCTCCGTTATTCAAACTAGAAAGGGACCACCTCGAAATACTAGGATTCTCTTCCAAAAGAAAAAAAAACTGTATGTAAAAATACAGTGTTCTTTTTTTTTTCAAAGGCAATTTAGAATGAGAACATCATCAATGTAGTCGAAGCCACGCATTATTAGACATAACTCAAATACATACTAGTCGTCAGATTGCACTCAATTTCTTGATTCCGAAAATAAAAAGAATCATCAAAATCGGTACAGCCCGAAAAAAGTTAGGAGATAGCACACAAAAAAAAATACAGTCGACTTGAGAACCTCCTCTTTTTATGGACGTCGGTTAAAAACCAATTTTGTTACAAACAACACAGTATAACAGTAAAATTTCAGCTTCAGCCTAAACGCAGCTAGCACGTGTCCAGTTCATAAAATATTCAGATCACGTGTTTGCCTAGAAAAACGTCATAAAATATTTTCCTCTTTTTTACTAGGGTTTATCGGCCCACAGATATTACGAAACTGTAAGTTGTACAGTTCAGTTCAAAACCGTAACAATCGTACACAATGGTTAAAGCGTCGCGTCGGCGTCGGTCGTAAACGTTTTGAACTAACTCGCCAGGAGCGAAGCCATTTTGTATTCATAAAAGCGTGTTGTTCTCGACAGTACTGAAACACAGGGGATTGGTTTGCGAAAAATGTTGACATATTTTTGTACGTTACTAGTGTTTTTGTGTGAAAATGGAGAAAAAATAAACAAAACTGTACTGTATACCAACAAATTATATTTTGTTTGCTGTTATTCAGGTTTTGGTCTTTTTAAAGGTTAGCGTAAAACTTTTTACTAAGCCATATTAGTGTATTAAACGGGTTTAATAAAAGCTCTTTTCATCGAATTAGAGAGCCATGAATTCAAAAATGTGTAGATGAGTTAGACAAATTATTATTTGTTCATAAGCATGGCGCTTTTTCACCTAGTATACACATGTGCGCTTACATAATTATCAGGCGAACTTTTTGCTTTTTATAAGTAAATAATTACGGGTTACCAAACTCTAATTCGAATTTTACTATTCACCACGCTACCGCTGACAAAATGTCACCTGTCTATTCTCTCCAATTTGGGTAAGCAATGAGAAATTAGAGGAACCCGACTTATCTTTGGTTTGAATTCTAAACGGGTTCTGCAGTATGCAAACAATAATCTCTCTTCCCTCAAGCGTTTTCGCTACAGTTTAAGCAGCTTCACCAACTTCCTAATCCAGCACTTCAGTCATATTCTGACTTACATACCTACGTCATAACGATTGAGCATTCGGTATTCTAATTTAGTTTTGTAGACTGAAATGTGTTTTTCTTTTTATTTATTTTTATTTGTGAAAAAGTTAATCTGCAAGAATATTCATTTCAAAACATTACCTACATCATAATCATATTCCTTAAAGGTATAGTGACCATCGACACAGAACCCTGGAAAATATTTTTTTAATGTAATGGTTAGTATTGAAAAACATTATTTGGAGGCATTCAGTTACATGCCGGAGCTCATAGCAAAATTATAACAACCGCACGGGTCGATCTTCAAGGTTAAGCAACGCTTACCGAGGTTGGTCTGTGGATAGGTGACCATCTTAACATAACGAGACTCCTCCATGCCTCGGAAAGCACGTCAAATCGTTGGTCCCGGCTGACATTTAGAGATCTTTGGCAGTCGTTACGGATTGTCAGAAGCCAGAAAATCTGACATCAGTCTTGTTAAGAAATACCGTGTTCCCCAGTTAATGGGTTGTGGAGGTCTGGTAGACAGCCGCTTCATGTAAAGTACTGGTATTCAGTTGAATCTGCTTTGACTGGGAGCGGACCCCAATATAGTTGGGAAAAGGCTAGGCAGATGATTCAGTTGGATGCGGCTGGATCAACAGCCGATAGATGGCAAAAAGACAGGCAGATATATTGAGTTTCGTCTGAAAGTATTTAATAAATAAACACGCCTGTCGTCCAATGCTTTCGTTATTTAGATACGTGACGGGTTTGGGGCACTGTCTTTATGTAAAACTAGCTGTCAGCACAACTTCGTTTGTGTCACATTTTTCATGACTGCTCCACTCCGATTGGTCTTAGCGTGATGATATATAGCTATCGATAAATGGGCTATCTAACACTGAAAGATTTTTTCAAATCGGACCAGTAGTTCCTGAGATTAGCGCGTTCAAACAAACAAACAAACAAAGCTTTATAATATTAGTATAGACTAGCTTCTGCCAGCGACTTCGTCCGCGTGGAATAGTTACTTTACCCCCGATTTTGAAACTCTCAGCCCGATCGGTTTAAAATTGACAAAGTTTCATACAAACGTTCATTATTTTATCCCCTTGGGAGTAGAATTAATTAAAATCCTTTCTTAGCGGATGCCTACGTCATAACATCTACCTGCATGCCAAATTTCAGCCCGATCCGACGATAAACGTAAGATTACTGCTAAGCTATCGGGAGTTACACGTGTTATTGTGAGTCAACCATAAAAGATAGACATATGCTGTAGTGGGATATTTTTTAGATAATTTTATATAAAACATTTCCGTAATACATGATTTCTATGTAACTTTAACTATTAAGGCTACACACGCGATGGAAGCTTAAAAAATGGAGTAACTTCTCCCGTTTTCCCAACATTTTCCTTCACTGCTCTGCTCCTATTGATTGTAGCGTAATGATAAGTATACTATAACCTGCCCAGGAGTATGAAGAATAATTGTACCAAGTTTCGTTAAAATCGGTCGAGTAGTTTTTGTTTCTATAAAGAACATACAGACAGACAGACAGACAGACAGACAGACAGACAGACAAAAATTTTACTGATTGCATTTTTGGCACCAGTATCGATCACTAATCACCCCCTGATAGTTATTTTGAAAATATATTCCTTGTACAGAATTGACCTCTCTACAGATTTATTATAAGTATAGATTTGACGTTCAAAAAGTGCTGGCTCTCAGCCTAGTTTGAATAATTAACTTTTGATTGATCGATATAGTTTTTTTTTTTTTCAGTGAACCGTCTCAGACATGGTCTCAGGCCCCTCGTGGTACTTAGCCCAATGCGGGTATCAGAATCTGTGGCATAGATAGAGGTGTATCTGTATAGAAATTGGTGCTTTCTCACTTGACAATCATTGAGCATCCAGACTTTAAAACTCAGAACAGTCCACAGTTCAGAACAGTATAAGAAATATACCTATTTAAAAACAAAATAAACTTATTTCGCACGAACTTAAGGCACGCAACACGTTTACAGGGTAAACAAAACTAAATAGTATTATTATTTAGGGCGGGATTTTTCCACAATGAGACGCAGTCACTTGGTATAAAGGACGTATATTCACATAAGACACATTTACACCAAAACTCAAGTCAGTTACATACAGGTAAGCAGAGATTCACAAAATTGGCGGGAACGTCGGAGCGTTTTAGTACGCATCCGCGCGCGACTCGTTTGTAGCAGCAACTAACGGTCGAGCGGCGCGCGGGCTCGGCGGTTGGCAACATGCGCGCGAACAAGAAATGAGACGTTGTAACTTTGCGTCGTTGCCATCATTTCGCTTCCCGCATAAACTAAACAAATTTAAACTTAAAAATAAAGTACCTATAATAAAATGAGTTGCCTACAAGTATAAAAAAAAAACAATGAAATAATTTTGTTTTTCAAACATGTATCTGCCCCGCGGCTACTGCTTAATGGAATTACCAAATAAATCAATCCCTCGTTGGATATTTGACTCGTAGATCATTCACTTTGTCATCCTATCAGCAATGAAAACAAATTTCAATACGTCCAAAACAAAATATAGGCATTATTTTAACTTCCGCAACCGAAATGTCTTTGTTCAATCCCATAGATCATAATTTTTCTCTAGTTATTTCCAAAATCAAAAGTAAATGACTTTTGCAATGAAATTAAGCTGAGAGCCAGCACTTTTCAACCGACTTCCAAAAAGGAGGAGGTTCTCAATTCGACTGTATTTTTTATGTTTCTTACCTCATAACTTTGTATTGGGTGTACCGATTTTGATGATTATTTTTATATTCGAAAGGTGGTGCCTGTCGTGTGGTCCCATATATATTGATTGAGATCTGATGACTAGTATTAGAGTTATCCCTAATAATGCGTGGCTTAGTTTACATTGACGACGTTCTCATTCCCTCTTGTCGATGTAAAAGTTTTTTTAATGTCAAATCTATACTAATATTATAAAGCTGAAGAGTTTGTTTGTTTGTTTGTTTGAACGCGCTAATCTCAGGAACTACTGGTTCGAATTGAAAAATTCTTTTTGAGTTGAATAGACCATTTATCGAGGAAGGCTTTAGGCTATATATCATCACGCTTAAGCCAATAGGAGCGGAGCAGCGATAAAGAATGTGTTAAAATCGGGGATTCCACGGGGACGAAGTCGCGGGCAGCAGCTAGTTTTATATAAAGACCCACCTGTAAGCACTAGTATTTTAGCTGGGTAGAAGAAGTAGCGTAACAAACTCCCCAGCAAAACATCTGTCTTTTGCGTTTTAAGAACTTGCAAAGACAATACTTGACACAGAGGGAACAAAATATCCAACATGGAAATCATAAATCAATGCACTATAAAACATTGTTAAGAGTATATTCAGTCAATAAAGTTAAAACGGATTGACCTACATAGTCATCAGATAAATAAAAAACAATTTTATATGAACACATATAACCTGTCTGTCTGTCTGATCTGAGAATCTCACTTTGGCTAGAACCCCAAAGCATCATGCTGAATACTCACGCTTGTTAAGTACCACTAGCCAAGCCTTTTAGTGAACAACTGTATAAAATATTTGTATGGTATCGCCTTATACACTCCGCGACAAAACTTTAGCACACTACCCATTTTTCATTACAACTCTTAATAAAACAATTTTTTTCAGCTTTTATATTGTATGGTTCAAAACAATGAGTCAAGATATTTAGGCAAATATTAGAAAGAGACAGCTATTGTTTACGTAAGGTTCCGTGTAAGATCGTGCAGCGAACAGCGCGTCAAAACTATAGTACAGTTAGGCAAAAAAAAAAGAAAATAACGGATCGAAATTTTATTTTTTTATTTCAATAATGGGCATAACCTCCTTTATTTTTTACGACTTCAATCAGTCTCTCCGGCAGCGTTTCATATAGGGTTTTAATATAATTTTGATCTAACATTTTCCACTCATCTTGATTTGCTTTTTTTAACTGTCCAATATTGTTATATTGTTTATCATTCAAGTACACAGCACGTGCTAGTTTACCCCAACAATTTTCGAAAATATTCAAGTCATGTGAGCGCGCTGGCCAGTTTAAAATTTGAATATTATGTACTGAAAAATAGTCTTCAACTAATTTTGCAGTATGAACGGCAGCATTATCTTGCTGAAAAATATAATTCTGACCGCCAATTTGTGTTCCATATTTAGCTGTGCTAGCAGTGCTGAAGTTTTGTCGCGGAGTGTAAATGGCCCTCGCCCTTGTATGTATGCACATAAAAGCATTTATTACGCTTGTACTAAAACTACATGCTTACTCAAATACAAGAAAACTTTGGGTTCCTTACATACTGTTCACAGAAAATATGCCACAGAACAGATAAGCTTGCAAGCAGGCCCACTGAACAGTACTGGGCTGGGGGAAGGGCCTGCGCGCCATCCGCCCCGACCAAGGGCAAGAGGTCCGCCGCCGCCGCCGCCTCTGCCGCCGCCGCGGCTTCCGTCGCCGCCACTGCCGCTGCTGCTGTGGGTGCTGCGACTCCCGGTACTCGGGAGGGGGCTGAAATGGAGTGCCAGTAATGGTCCCATTGCGGCCTCCTCCAGAAACAAGTCGGCCGCTGTGCTATTGCGCAGTGGCTGATGCCTGGGGACGGTCAGCATGGGTGGCTCGCCGTCCGATAGCAACCAGGTTGAGTCGACGACGCGTTGTGTTCCACGCGCGCCTCAAGGAGCCGTCAGCACCGAGGACGGGGCCCCATAGGGTCGGTGCCTGCTAGGGTTGCGGAATTTGTTCGAAAGAGTTACCGCGGCCCTGGAACGCTTATGGCACAAGAAGGATCACGTGTGGGTTTTAGTCAGTAAAAGTCTGACACTCCCTACCGCTCCACCCAGGGCGGGAGGGGTCATTTGATGATTTCCCATCCAAAAAAAAAAAGGCCTACTAAACAGTGGGCCTGTTGGCAAGCTCATCTGTTCTCTATCTCTCTCTCTTATCTGTTACACTACGCAGGTTCTCAAGTCGACTGTATTTTTTTTGTGTGTTACCTCATAAACTTTGTACTGGGTGTTCCGATTTTGATGATTCTTTTTATATTCGAAAGCTTGTCGTGTGGTCCCATTTAAATCTGACGACTGGTATTTGAGTTATCCCTAATAATGCGTGGCTTCGAATACATTGATGATGTTCTCATTCACTCTTGTTGATGTAAAATGAAAAAATAAACTGAAAATAAAATGAAAAAATCTAAGTTGTTCTTTCAAGACTGTTATACCAAACTGACGCTGGGTATAAGTAGTATTTCTGCACTTTCCTCACAAAGCTAGTGACAAAGCCGTCATGTTTGTGTTTTGAGCCAAGTTCAACACATATTACACAGCTTTAACTGCAGTATGCTTGAAGAATATTCAAGTTTGTTTTGTTAGCTTTCTTAAAGTTAGTTGCTAATAACGACGTGATTAGACTGCAGATTACTTAATTAGGCTGTGACATCCACGGCAATAAATTTGAAAGTTAGTTTTGTACATAAAGTCTAAGTCAAAGTCAGTTCATTTATTTCAACTAAACCATTAAAAGGCACTTTTGAACGTCAAAACATTTTGAAAGACTATAGTTGTCCATTCGCAAAAAGTTGATTCTTATGGAGAAGAACTGACAAGAAACTCATCATAGAGCATTGAACGCCACGCTGGAGCCGACTTAAGGCTTCAATCTATCAATGCTTACTTTTTTCCAACTACGTTGGGGTCGGCGTTCTGTCTAACCAGATCAAGCTGAGTACTAGTATTTTAAATGGATTATTTTCACAATATAATACCCATTATTCTTGTTCTTAGAGTAGCGGAATTCCAAAGCATAGAAATCACGTCAAACCTGCGTGATACACGACGCCTGTTGTTTTTATTCTATTTTATATCTCTCGCTCGTCGTAGTCGCTTAGTTTGTAAGTTCTGGCTGGAGAACTTAATAATTATATTACGGCCACCACAGGCAAATCCGGTTAAGCAGTCGAAAAAGTTAGACAAAAAAAAAAACTGTGCTGTTTGTTTCACAATTATCTATACTAATATTATAAAGATTTTTATTTTTGTGTGTAACGAATAAGCTCAAAAACTTCTGGACCAATTTCAAAAAAATTTCACCAATAGAAAGCTACATTCACCCTGAGTAACATATATTTTATCCCCGTATACCCACGGGAACGAGAACTACGCGAGTAAAGCCGCGTATTTATCTATTACTTATGTATTTATTGTACACACAGTTCTGTATTTCCTTTTCTCTTTAAAATCAAAAAAATCCAAAAGTTGTCTTGAAAAATCGCTTTTAGCGATAAGGCCGCTCATTGTGTCATGTTTTCTTCATCTATATTTTCTGTAACTTATATGGTGTACATAATAATAAAGTATTCTAGTCTATTCTATATTATATGTATATATAATATGTGGTTTAGGTATGCATTTTGCCAAGTTATGAATTGAAACTTATGGCAACTGACACTCGCTAATGTTTTTCTCGGTAATACGTTTAATATTAACTCAATAATGTGAAGATAGACAATATTTGAGTTATTGTTCTATGAAATGAATATTGAAATATTAAATTTCATTTGTTGATATATCAATGTTTTTTTTTTTCAAAGTTAATATTCCGCGGGTATGCGAAAAAGTATATGTGAAGGAAATTGAATAAGAATGTTATCTATAAAACAACCCACAACATAAACTTTACAGATAGTTTTAAGTTTCCTTAAGAAGCGTATTGTGCACGACAATATTGGCCTTAGTTTGATTACCATAGTTATACTTTCTTGTGTGATAGAACCTGGAATGAAGATATAAGCGGTGTACACATTGAAAGAAAGAAAGAAAGAAAGAAAATACATTTATTTGGCACATACAGATACACACAATTTAGACACAAATATAAGGAAACTTAAATTTAAAACAATAACATTGTGTGACCCGCGGCTGCGCCAAATAGGTCCAGTTCAGCAAAAATGCCAGACAGCTAGGAGCTGCCTGACGCTGGTTTTCAACTGAACCTAACGTTGAAGTGTACGGATGTAAATCAGTTTGTAAGGTGTTATAATTATATACAGGTAAATAGATACATCATAGTTATATACTTACATGTAATTGTGTAGTGAACGATAAATAATAATGTGATATAATAGTGTGATAAATAGATTTGAATAAATTAAGGAAAGAAAACAATTGAAAGAACAAACACAAATGTCATCAAATTAATTACAAATAAAAAAGTAAATTTAAATGTAACCACGCAAAAACGTTCGGCAACACATAACAGAACCGGTTTCGTGCGAACCCCGACGCAGAGTATTAATCAGCCCAGTGCACGTTATATAACCATTTCGCCATGAGCAGCCGTGATAAACGAGTTGCAAGTAGCTTAAATCTATGTTGATTTGTTGTTTCCATGGGTAATTTGCCACATATTTCGATCAGACTATGTCATAGAGGTGTGTGTTTTAAATGCTGTCGCAGATGTAAAACAAGATTGAATATGAATACTGAGAGAAGGTAAGTTTCAATTATGTACATTATTAATATTTCTTTGTTCTTTATTGAAAAACGAATAACGTTCGATACTAGTATAATATAAGTCCATAATGCGTGTGAGAACTAGTCAATTTCCAATAAAATCAAACATTTAAAAGAATTTAAGGTAAAAAAAAAACTTTTTACAAAAAATAAAACCGACTTCTAAACAAAAAAACCAAAAAGTATAAAATAACTTTAATTTCGGAACTCGGTGTTTTTGGTTGCTTTTTTGTTGTTGAACACACCGACTTCCGAAATTAAAGTTATTTTATACTTTTTGGTTTTTTTGTTTAGAAGTCGGTTTTATTTTTTGTAAAAAGTTTTTTATTTTTCACTTTTTAGTGGTACCTACACCCCCTCCCCTCCCCCACCTAAACGAACCAATCACATTGGTGTAAAAAAAACGTACTGCTCCTTTGCGGAGTAAGCTAAGAGGTCGTCAATGTAGGCAATGTAGATATTGTTTTTAGATTTTTCGAAAACCGCTTGGTTGATTTCGATAAAATTTTCATGGGACCATTTGGGAAGTATACCCTTTTCAACAAAAAAAGAATTTTTCAAATCGGTTGACAAGCGACGGAGATATGCGCGAACAAACAATAAAAAAAAAAAAAAAAAAAAAAAAAAAAAAAAAACATACAAACATCCGAATTGAGAACCTCCTCCTTTTTTAGAAGTCGGTTAAAAACTATGTGTAGCCTTATAGATGTTTTTTTTTTTAATTATTTTTTGTTTTCTTGTAGTTGCGGGTCACAATGATTTCACCGTGCCACAAATTCCTCTGCACTGCAGCGTGGTTGATGGCGACCTCGACACCGGACGCGAGTACTGTTTGCTAGTAGGCCAGAAACATAAGGTAAGTTACTTAATGCATGAGAGAAAAAAAAAAAAAGGTTATTTATATACATATGTATACAGCGTTACAGATGTCCTTTTTTAACCCGCAGGCCTCCCATCCCCAAAGTAAAGCAGGTTTCGAGGATGAAACGCCACATCAACCCGCGGCTGCGATCACCTGGCATTGACATTGGTAGATGATCGATGGAGTCGACAGGTTTTAGAGTGGCGACCGTGACCTGAAAGCCGCGTTGTAAGCCTAGGGCCACAAGTCTGCTATTTTTATAAATTTAATTGTCATTCCAACACGATCCCATTGTCATTTTGCTAAAGTTCGTAATCTGCTAAATTCATAACGGTCGATCAATGGTCGGTCAATGGTCTCTTAATACTTTTTGATAACCGAGCTATTAAAAGCAATGACTGCACAATGACGTTGTAATATAGTAGGTCAATGATTAAAGGAATTGTCAAAATTTTGACAGATTACTGCATACGTCTGTCATTCATTTGTGATTATGAACGAGATTACCAGTTAGCCAGACTAGAACAACCGGAAATAATGTGGCGGATGGATTATTATTATTAAATGACTTCTCCCGCTCTGAGCGTTATGTAATTCCGTCATGAGTAATGAGAAGTGCACATAAATAGGTTCTATTTGGCCTTCGTTTTAGTAGGTATCATCATCTATACTTATAATAAATCTGTAGAGAGGTCAATTCTGTACAAGGAATATATTTTCAAAATAACTATCAGGGGGTGATTAGTGATCGATACTGGTGCCAAAAACGCAATCAGTAAAATTTTTGTCTGTCTGTCTGTCTGTCTGTCTGTCTGTCTGTCTGTATGTTCTTTATAGAAACAAAAACTACTCGACCGATTTTAACGAAACTTGGTGCAATTATTCTTCATACTCCTGGGCAGGTTATAGTATACTTTTCATCACGCTACAATCAATAGGAGCAGAGCAGTGAAGGAAAATGTTGGGAAAACGGGAGAAGTTACTCCATTTTTTAAGCTTCCGTCGCGTGTGTAGCCTTAATGGTTAAAGTTACATAGAAATCATGTATTACGGAAATGTTTTACATAAAATTATCTAAAAAATGTCCCAAACAGCATATGTCTATATTTTATGGTTGACTCACAATAACACGTGTAACTCCCGATAGCTTAGCAGTTCGGCGCTTTCTGATTATTTGTATGAAACTTCGTCAATTTTAAACCGATCGGGCTGAGTTTCAAAATCGGGGGTAAAGTAACTATTCCACGCGGACGAAGTCGCTGGCAGAAGCTAGTCATTTATAATTTCATCGCTAAAGTGGGGAATATGAAAATTGGGGCCGATAAAATTACGTCATTTAGTAAAATTAAATGAAGTTAAATACATTTAGCAGCGCTAAAATTACGCTTTTTAAGTGTTTTCATAGATAAATTATTTAGCTGATAGTAGCGTTAATTGGAATAAAGTTTATTATAGTTTGTGAAGTCCAGAAGGCCAGCAATATATTTTGTGTATACTCTGACAATTTAACCATGCAGGTTAATGTCTGAGATAGTATTTTGAACAAAGAGATACATAGATTTACTTGTGTATATTTGTTTGTATGTTTATTTTAATTTGATGTGAATGTCTAAATAGTTAATAATAAGATTAAGTTAAGTTAGTATAGTCTATTTAAAGTTTCCTTCTCTCTCTACACACTGTGTCTACGTTGCTTATCCCACTCTTCTGTCGCAGGTCTGCTGGAAGAAATTTCTACTGAAAAAATCAATACCTTTGTGCTCTTGATTTTATACAATATTTTCTTGTTTAAGTATCTTGTGTGTACACAAATAAATAGATTTGAGTGGACCTGCCCAAAGCCAGTCCTAGCTTGTCTTTATTAATAATCAACAACTTCCTCTTTTACTCCTTATTTTTTTTTTTGAAAATTAATTAGGTATTCTCTGTCCTACTTCAATCTCTTATCGGGTATACAATATTGATTTTAAGTAACGTTCACTGCAGCTTATCCAGAACTACATACAAATACTATCTTCTACAAATAAACAGGCACACACGAATACGATTGACGGCTTCTCATAAAATACTCAATAAGCTTGTCACAGCATCATTTTAGAGGCCCCGTCCAAAATTAAAGGCTCGTCAAACATCAAACACAATTTTATGGGCGATGAGAGCTCTTGCACTTTTATTATCACCCTGTTTCAATATGCTGAGAGTGTTTCATTTAAAATGGCTGAACTTTGTCTATTAGCTTTAGACATTGTAATACAGGTAAAATGAGTTGGTATTATTCCTACTTTTACAGTACGAATAATACCATCTCATTTTCTTTCTCTCACATTGAAACAATACTGGATTTTGACACAAATGATATTTGAAAACAAAAGGTCCACTTTTTCGACACGGTGGGCGCAGTGGTTGAATGAATGGCTGCTACGCTGCGCGTTATCGGTTTAATTCTCGCACGATTAAATTATTTGTATGACCTACACATAGCTGATCCGGATCTGTCTGTATGAGAGTTTGAATGTTTGTGAACGTACCCACGACACAGGAGAAATTACTAGTGTGGGGCAACGTTTAAAAATCTATGTCGGATTTGGCCCAGACATCAGAAGTAAAAGTCAGACTTGGCAATACACAATTTTATTCCAATTTAACAATCAATTATCTTAAGCCTAAATAATAAGAAAAATTAATTAATTAATTAGTAAGGGCGGTCACGTAGGGCAGTACTGACTGTCAGGGACAGTGGTCCGTGCACCCACCGCAATAAGGACAGTACTAATTGTCAGGGACAAGAGTTCCACGTCCAATAACCGGGCAGTACTGACTGTCGAAAGACAGTGGTCCGTGCACCGACCGCAATAAGGACAGTACTAATTGTCAGGGACAAGAGTTCCACGTCCAATAACCGTGCAGTCGACTGACTGACTGTCGAGAGACAGTGGTCCGTGCACCAAGACGCATCCGTTGGAAATGCGTGCCGACTGAACAGCGCAGCTCCTTATAAAGGCCATTGCCAGTGGGAGGGTTAGGTTGTAATATTTTACTGAACTGGATATCAAGTCTTTTAAGCCAAATGACAGATAGAGTGAATGTTTCGTCTACGATGCGTCCAGTGCACGTTCCACTAGCGCCATGTAGTCGCCGTCTCTCGCAGCTGCTAAACAATATGGCTGCCGTCACGGCCATTCTGATAAATCACTCGTCCTCGAGTGCATTTATTCGTCTAGAATAAGAAACAACATTCGTTAATTCATATCATCATCATCGTTACATATCAAAATGGCAAATATCACTGGTCTAGGTATTTCTTTATAATAGAAAACCCCTACAGTTCAAACATGCTGGTCTAAATCGTCCCTGACTAAAGCAGGCGAGATTTCTGCAGCGCATCATAGATCGTCACCCACAACAGTAGGAGAGATCTTATTAGAAAACCACAAACATCAAAAATGCTGGTCTAAATCGTCACCCACAAAAGCAGGTGAGATTCCTGCAGCGCATCTTAGATCGTCACCCACAACAGTAGGGGAGATCTTACCACAATAATTCAAACATGCTGGTCTAAATCGACACCCACAAAAGCAGGTGAGATTCCTTCAGCGCGATGATCATCACCCATAACATCAACGGTGATTTTTAACATTATATTCGTAGAGATGATCATCTCCCGCAAAAGTAGAAGAGATCATACTAATTGATCATGCCAAAGATTCTATTATAGCTTCGGAATTATCTACACTTAATGTTCGAGAGCTAATAGATAAAGTTTCTTCAGAGTCATTTAAATCCCCTGCGCTCAAAGTGCGAGAGCTTACAGAAAGTGTTTCCTCTGAATCGTCTGCAGTCAAGGTACGAGAGCTTACAGTACGAGTTTCCTCTGAATCTGAGATCATATAATTATTCACAGGCACAACAGACTTACTGAAATCATCATCTGCCGTCACGGTTCGTTCATCATTATCATCATTTTCATCGCTATAATTTTCGAAAATTTCTATATAACCTTCTTGTCCTTTAGGTACTTCCCTTAAATTTTCATGAGCAATTTTGTAAATTCTGTTAGAACCGTTAATATGTCTGAGTTCATAACGATCATTATCTAATACACTGACAATTTTGTAAGGTCCCTTAAATTTTTTGTCTAACTTAGTTTGATGTCTCTCTTCGCATTTTAAAAAAACAAATTCACCTACTGCAAAAGGTTTAATTCGGGCTTTTCCCTTATTAAACCGTATAGTGTCAGCTTTAGCCACTCTTTGAATATTTTCTGATGCAGATGAACGAGCCGTCTCAATATTAACTACAGTTGGTCCAGAAGAACTGGGAGTTATTTTAGCTAGATTAAGTGAGGAGCCTTGAATGCCAAACATTAGTTCCAATGGTGTAAAACCTGTGGTCCTGGAACGAGTACTATTAAGAGCAAGTTGAATCTCTCCCAGTTCATCTTTCCAGGCATTATTAGAATTACATTCTATAACAGTAAGAATGTTCTTTAAAGTTCGCATGACCCTTTCAACCTGCCCGTTAGCTCTACTAGAACCGGTTGCTATTAAGTGGAGCTCTATTCTATTATCATTACAAAAGTTTTTAAATTCAGTACAGTCATAACAACGTCCTTTATCTGCAATAATGCGCTTTGGAGCACCAAATAAGTTTACAGCATTTTTAATTGCTTTTACAGCGTACGAAGAACTTAAGGCCGGAGTATATTCAAGCAGTACAAACTTTGTAAAGGCGTCTATTAAAACTGAGCAATATTCTTTTCTATCACTTTTTCCCGAAAGTTTTCCAGTTAGATCTAAATGAATTGTGTGCCAAGGGACTGGGTGTTTAGGGATTGAATGCAACTGCATTTGTTGTGCACCTGAAGGACCTTTCGAAGTTTTGCAAATTACACAGCAATTAATAAACTTCTTTACATATTTAGCCATATCAGGAAACCAATAAAATTCGTAAAGTTTATCCAAGGTCTTCTCAAAACCTAAATGTTTTATTTCGTTATGAACATGGCTAATTAGGGTCCACACCAAAGAACGGGGCACAATAGGTAGCCAACTAGAAACTCCTCTACGTTCAATCTTCCTATGTAATATTCCTTGTCTTAAATCATACGTACGCGATATTTCTTCAGGTAATTGGTTATTTCGGAATTTTGCAATTATTTCAGAAAGTTCCGAATCGCGTTCTTGTTCTACAATTAACCAACCTTTATCCAATTCAAGAAAATTTACTTTACGAGGCTCAGAATAATTTGTGTTTGACAAATTACGAGACAGGAAATCTGCATGAGCCATCTTTCGACCTTCTTTGTACACGATATCAAAATCATAAGCCTGCAATATAGCCCACCAACGGTGAACTCTTGGAGTCAGGTCACGTTTTGAGTGAGAAGCTTTAAGGGAGTTACAATCGGTAAATACAGTGAATTTTCGTCCATGTAAATAGTGACGAAAATGTTCGATTGCTTTTACTACCGCAAGAGTCTCCAATTCATAAGAGTGATATCGTGTCTCTGCGTCTATGGTCTTCCTACTAAAATACGCTACTACATGGGGAGTATCATTATGTTTTTGGATTAGAATTGCACCATATCCCTCAGTACTTGCATCAGTATGGAGTTCAATGGGCAAGGAAGGATCAAAAACTTTTAAAACTGGTTCGGACGTTAAAATATGAATAATTTTTTTGTGTATCAGGTCATGCTCTGGAGTCCATTTAACATTGCCTTTGCCTTTTGTTAAGGGATACAAAGGCCGAATTATTTGAGAAAAGTTAGGAATAAACTGTCTAAAATACGTCGCTAGCCCTATAAGCTGCCTAACTTGAGTGACAGTTTTTGGAGTTGGTACGTTAATTAAAGCTTGTATTTTTTTTGGATTTGGTCTAATCTCCCCAGCTGAAACTACATACCCAAGGTACTCGGTTTGGACTTTGAGAAACGAACACTTCTTCAAATTAAACGAGAACCCCGCATTGGATAGTGTTTTAAGTAATTTATCTAAACGGTTAAGCCCCTCATCTATATCTTTTGAAATAGAAAGTACGTCATCCATGAAAACTAAAATCCTTTCATCATTCATTGGCTTTAAAGCGGTATTAATAGCCTTTTGAAAAATGGAAGGGGCGTTGCGTAAACCAAAAGGCATAGCCAAATATTCAAAATGCCCTTTTGGGGTTACAAATGCAGTTTTTTCTATGGAACTTTCATGCACAGGTAGTTGATGAAACCCGGAGGCCATATCAATACTACTAAAGTAATGGGCACCATTAAGTTTATCAATTTGTTCACCAATCAGAGGTAAAGGATAATGATTCGGGTGAGTATTACTATTCAGCTCCCTATAGTCAACACACATGCGTGTACTACCGTCCTTCTTCTCTACAAGAATGATAGGGCTAGCAAATGGAGATGAACTTTCCCTAATAATATTTGCCTTCAACAATTGATCAATTTTTTCATCAACTATCTTAGATTCCTGAGGGGATAACCTATACGGTCTCCTATGTACTACTTTATGAGGATCGATTAAATCAATTTTCAATTGTCCTGTTTTAATCCTAGTTGTAGGAAAATTTTCAATAAAATTACCTGCATATTGCGTTAATATGTTAAAAAGTTTAACTTTATCGGGTCCTGTTAAATCAGTATTAATTGAATCAATGTCAAAAATAGGTCTGGTTTTGTTACACATATTAGATTCCCTGCACCGCTTGAATGTTAAACCGTTCTCTGAAATTTCAACAAGAATATCACGAAAAAGTATATCTCTACCTAATAAAATAGCGTCGCGCAAGCAATCGTCCGGAACTACGTGAAGAGTGACGCTTATTTCGACGCCCTGAATTTTGATGTTACAAACGATTTGTTCTGTGCTACTAACGATACTCTTTCCAATACCAGTCATGTTGATAAGGTCATGCGATCTTTTTCCAATAACAAGGTGCGAAAAACTTTTCCTAATTAAACTACACTCGGAACCGGAATCAAAAATAAAGGGAAATGTCATATCATTACATTGCACAGTACCTCTAACAATCTTCGAGCACACGTTGACTTCTTTGCTTCCAGTGGCGCCTTGTTCCTTCTTCGTATTTTCAACCCTCGTTGGACAGGTGGAGACGACGTGGCCCGGCTCTCCACAAACGTAGCATGTGACTTGTGGCTTCTGGTTGACACGTTTATCCGTAGTTATGGAGCGACTAGGTTGCTTGTTTCTTTCGCGGCAATCAACCGCACGATGTCCAGGTCTGCCACATATGTTGCAGTTGCCACGGAAACCAAAAGTAGCACGAGGGCGTTTGACATCAGAATCATTTGCCTCGGGCAATTCTGACTTTCTTTTCAAGGATATTCCTCGCAGAACTCGAAATAGCTGTGATTTGTCATTTACCACAGTCGAGTTTAATTCACGACGTATTTGAACATCACACTGTGATAATATGGAAATAGCAAAGCCCGTCACAGCCTTTTCAGATAATTTTGCGTCTGGAATATTTTCGATCAATTGCCAAAGACGTAAACATGCTTGAGCGGGAGTCTCATTAGAAGCAATTTTAAATGTGAGGATATTGTCAAAATGATCCTGAATAAGCATAGGGCGAGAGAACTGAGCTTTTAAAGTCTCCTGTATATCTTCCCATTGATACTGACTGGGAGTTATCTTGGTCAGTAACGTGGCTGCGCGGCCCCGAAGACAATGGGTCAGTGTCATGATTAAATCGACACCTTTTAAATTTTTGCTTTTAATCACGGTGTCTGACAGCCGACACCAGCCATCTATATCAGAATTAGGGTCGTCAGGATCAAAGGGTACCAATGCTGTGAATGGTTGTGATGGTGCATTGGAACGTGGTAATAAATCAGTTAACTTTTGAAAAAATGCTTCTAAGCTATTAATTGAGGGTAGTGGAATATTTTCCTGCATATTTTCTGATGATAAAGTACCAGAGGTGGGCGGACAATCCGATCCCACTTCTGATGTCGGATTTGGCCCAGACATCAGAAGTAAAAGTCAGACTTGGCAATACACAATTTTATTCCAATTTAACAATCAATTATCTTAAGCCTAAATAATAAGAAAAATTAATTAATTAATTAGTAAGGGCGGTCACGTAGGGCAGTACTGACTGTCAGGGACAGTGGTCCGTGCACCCACCGCAATAAGGACAGTACTAATTGTCAGGGACAAGAGTTCCACGTCCAATAACCGGGCAGTACTGACTGTCGAAAGACAGTGGTCCGTGCACCGACCGCAATAAGGACAGTACTAATTGTCAGGGACAAGAGTTCCACGTCCAATAACCGTGCAGTCGACTGACTGACTGTCGAGAGACAGTGGTCCGTGCACCAAGACGCATCCGTTGGAAATGCGTGCCGACTGAACAGCGCAGCTCCTTATAAAGGCCATTGCCAGTGGGAGGGTTAGGTTGTAATATTTTACTGAACTGGATATCAAGTCTTTTAAGCCAAATGACAGATAGAGTGAATGTTTCGTCTACGATGCGTCCAGTGCACGTTCCACTAGCGCCATGTAGTCGCCGTCTCTCGCAGCTGCTAAACAATATGGCTGCCGTCATCTATACTAATATTATAAAGCTGAAGAGTTTGTTTGTTTGTTTGTATGTTTGAACGCGCTAATCTCAGGAACTACTGGTTCGAATTGAAAAATTCTTTTTGGTTTGAATAGAAAAATTTATCGAGGAAGGCTTTAGGCTATATATCATCACGCTTAAGCCAATAGGAGCGGAGCAGCGATCAAGAATGTTTTAAAATCGGGGATTCCACGGGGACGAAGTCGCGGGCAGCAGCTAGTATAATGATAAAGGATAACGGCAAAAATATTTTTTATCAAATAAACTTTTTTTGTGAAATCGCTAAAACGAAAAATACGTAAAATCGATCTTTTCACCGTTGAGTAGTAACGTCTTCTGGAAAAAGTCGTCTCAAAGGAACTGATTCAACTTAAGCTTGCAAGATTTGGCTTGACACACACTAACAATCAATAACAGCAACAATCAAACAAACTACACAAACTTTAAAATAACAGGTGCTTGTAAAAAAGCGAGCTAGTAAAAAAGCAGGTCAAAATCAAAATCAAAAGTCTTTTCAAACTAGGCTGAGAGACAGCACTTTTTAACGTCATATCTATAGTATATAATATTATAAAGCTGAAGAGTTTGTTTGTTTGTTTGTTTGAACGCGCTAATCTCAGGAACTACTGGTTCGAATTGAAAAATTATTTTTGGGTTGAATAGACCATTTATCGAGGAAGGCTTTAGGCTATATATCATCACGCTTAAGCCAATAGGAGCGGAGCAGCGATAAAGAATGCTTTAAAATCGGGGATTCCACGGGGACGAAGTCGCGGGCAGCAGCTAGTTTTACATAAAGACAGTCCCCCACAACGCCCACCCGTCACCAATTCCTAGTGTTTTAGATTAGAGGTTTTTCACACCGGTTTCGATTTATACCTAAGAGCGTCTGATATTCAGTACAGTCATCACTCATGCATTTCTGCTTTGAATGGCTGCTCAGCAAGGCAGTCATCATTATTTACTGTCAAAAGATTTAAATTCAGTTCCAGTAAATCAGTTCAGGAGTTCTGGCAATAAACTCCGCCTACTTCTAAAACTTACATAAATCACTCTGTTTTGTGCTGCTCGAAGTTAGGTCAGAAACGCTTGGAAAATCCAGATGACAATGCATGCATTCGACAAAGTTTATTCACTTTTCTTTTGTGATATCGATCTTCTGTTTTTGTTCATTTATAGTCCGGATTTTCAAAGGTTTCGCAAGATTCGTTCATGATAAAATGGATTTCACAAAACCATCTTATACAAAGGAAAAGTCCAGACGAGTAAAATATCATGATTTCACTTATTTGGGATTTCATTTTTTGTCGGTGTTCCGAAAGCAGATCCATACTTAAACTTATGATCGTATAAAGGTTCAGATTTTTAAGGTTCCGTACCCAAAGGGTAAAACGGGACCCCTTTTTTTTTTTTCGATGGGAAATCATCAAATGACCCCTACCGCCCTGGGTGGAGCGGTAGGGAGTGTCAGACTCTTACTGACTAAAACCCACCCGTGTTCCTCTTGTGCCCTTTGCGTTCCAGGGCCGCGGTAACTCTTTCGAACAAATTCCGCAACCCTAGCAGGCACCGACCCTATGGGGCCCCGTCCCTGGTGCTGACGGCTCCTTGAGGCGCGCGTGGAACACAACGCGTCGTCGACTCAGCCTGGTATCGGACGGCGAGCCACCCACGCTCACCGTCCACAGGCATCAACCACTGCGCAATTGCACAGCGGCCGACTTGTCTCTGGAGGAGGCCACGATGGGACCATTACTGGCACTCCATCTCGGCCCCCTCCCGAGCACCCACAGCAGTAGCGGCGGAAGCGGCGGCGGCAGAGGCGGCGGCGGCGGCGGACCTCTTACCCTTGGTCGAGGCGGATGGCGCGCAGGCCCTTCCCCCAGCCCAGTGCTCGGCCGGCTTGCCAACAGCCGCACATGCAATGCAGTGCGGCGTGGCCTCGCACGAGCCGGCCCGATGACCGGGCTGACCACAGCGGAAACAAAGTCCGCTGCGGTCCACCTCCGAGGGGCACATAGCTCCCGTGTGGTTGCCCACATGGCAGCGGTAGCACCTCAGAGGTCTGGGTTCCAGCAGTTTTACCCACGCAGACACCCACCCCACCAAGAGCCTTCGACCCTCCGACACAGTTCTGGCCGCCGTCACGGGGCAGCTCACCACGAGGGTTTGCATGCCCGTGTTGTCAGGACGGATGGTGCCCGCCTTGACGAGCTCGGCAGAGCACCCCCCATTCCTGGCGAAGGCGGCCACAACTTCCTCCTCCGTCACGGAGTCATCCAGGCCCACTATGCGCATGTCGATGCACTTAGTCGGCCTGGACACCCGGACCTCGTCCGCGGGTAAGACTGCCCTCAGCCTGTCGGCAAGGGCGTCCGCGAGCGGGCCACTCTCCGCTCCGGCGAGCTCGAGCTTCCGGGCACCGGTCAAGGTCCTCCTGAACCCGATGCCCCCGCTGATGCCCAGCTCTTGGAGGCTCACCGCCTCCTTCGCCCGCTTCAGTACGGCGAGGTACGTCACGCCCCTCTGTTCCGCTTCCGGCTGCAGTGTGAGCACCACAGCCGCGGATTTCGAGGCGCGAAGCCTCGCCGCAATAGCGTTGGCCTTCCGCCGCTGCTTCCTCGCCTTCTTCCTGGCCGCCTCTTTGGCTCTCCGCTTCTGGCCAGCAACCTGCCACTCGGCCCCGGCCGCAGGAGGGTCCGAGGGTGACTCATTCTCCCGAACGAGTCGCTCCGTAAGAACCGCGAGGCGGGTGACCTCCGCCCGCAACTCAGACGCCTCTTTGGCCTCCTTTGCCCCGCCGACGTTGGCCGCCGCTGCCGCCAGGATGGAGGCTTTGGCCGCGCTGATGGCCTCCCGCTTCGAGGACTGCTTCCTCTTGAAGGCCACAGCGCCCCGACCGCTGAGCAGTCGGGACCCACCTGGGGACTCATTTTACAAAAGCCTTTTTTCATTGGGTTTTCCTTTTAAGGGTGCGGTCCCTGTTTGCTCCGCCCCTTCTCAGGGCCCTCTCCTCACCTCACCTCTCCACCTGCTCGCTGCTCCCACAGTCACGTCTGATGATCAGACGCGTACCAGAGAGCAGCGAGCAAGCGTGTGTCTCTCTTGGTCTGATCCCTCACTTGCGACCTTTCGGCATGAGTGGCTCTACCGGGAAAGCTCGCAAGATCATTGGGACGCTCAAGCCCCACCACGACGACAACGTGGAGACACATTCGGTGGGGAAAACGGGACCCTATCACTAAGACTTCGCTGTCTGTCCGTCCATCTGTCTGTCACCAGGCTGTATCTCAAGAACCGCGATAGCTAGACAGTTGAAATTTTCACAAATTTTGTGTTTCTATTGCCACTATTATAAAAAATACTAAAAATAAAATAAAATAATATTATATTAAACATTTTATTTTTTATGCAACAAACGCGATTCTTTTGCCTCTTTTTTCCTCAATATCAATAATGACAACAGGTAGGCACTTGAAATATTCACAAAATACTCAGTTGTATTTTTACTTTAATAATAAAATTAAAATAAAATAAATAAGGGGGCTCCCATACAAAAAAACGCAATTTTTGCCTACTTTTATGTTTCCTAGTCAATGGTACGGAACCCTTCGGGCGCAAGTCCAACTCGCATTTTTGACATCTGTTGATCAGTCACAGCAATCTCAAAATATAAATGACGTCTATATTTACATATACATACTTGTTTAGTAATTGACCAACAGAATCATTAGCACGTTGCTACCAAATGTATCCAAATACGGATCATTCCTCACTATTCGTTTCATTTAATCATTTTTAATTTGTTTAAACAAAAAACTCGTTATCAAGCCACGAAGATACTCGGTTTGTTAGTTTTGTTTTAACTAAACAATTACCACGGTAAAGAACAGGAATACACTCAAATGTTCATTAAACATTATTTTATTGCTTCTCTTAACTTTCCTGAGAATTTCCTCTACTTAACAAATGTATAAATTCCATTTCAAATGAAATCAGACTGTACTTAAACGATTTTAGGTAGCAATCAATTTCAAACCTTACACAAAAAGTTTAAGGTTGATTTAACATCGACACTCGAATTTGATGATTCTCCATGAATGAATTTTTGAGTTTTGTCTGAGTAGGGGACTAATATTTCTTGAAAATCCTCTTAAATATCATCGGAAAGGTTATTTATTATTGGGCTGTTTCAGCTACCTTTAGGCTATTTTGTTCGTCGAATCTAATTTAAGAGTATTTATAAAACTCTTAGTTATCAGTGAAGTGGAACAGAATATCTCAGACAAAAAACTCGATTTATCCGTAAACATAATAAACTAAGCGAAGATCTTCAGTTCATCTTCACGATACGTTAAAACAAAGAAAATATTTACGTATGTATATTTATTCAGCAAAAACTTAAAGGCACACAACAAGTTTACAGGGCCTGAAGTCTCCCCACCGACTGTGTCCCCACGTTGTCGTCGTGGTGGGGCTTGTGCGTCTCAATGATCTTGCGAGCTTTCCCGGTAGAGCTACTCATGCCGGAAGGTCGCAAGTGAGGGATCAGACCAAGAGGGACACGGGAAGGGCACACCGTTCGGAGACCTGAGCAGTGTTCGGGTTTGCGGACGGTGTACGATTCATTTGGAGGAAACTTGCTCGCTGCTCTCTGGTACGCGTCTGATCATCAGACGTGACTGTGAGGGCAGCGAGTAAGTAGAGAGGCGAGGAGAGGGGCCCTGAGAAGGGGCGGAGAAACAGGGACCGCACCCTTTAAAAGGAACAAAAAAAAAAAAAATATGGATACAGGCTTTTGCAAAATAAGTCCCCAGGTGGGTCCCGACTGCTCAGCGGTCGGGGAATCCCACCCCGCTTCGGCGGGCTGCCCTCCGTACTCTGGGGTGGGCAACAAACGCCTTCCGATTGCCAGTGGCAACCTGAGCCGAGGAGGCTCCAGCGGGTCAGCGTCCTTCGAGGACCTGATCCGCTACGATTACAAAGCGCCCGACAAAGTGTCGGGTGACAGTTGCGTGGATGCTCGAGCGAAGGCTCCTTCCAAACTCTGGAGGAGGCCATCACTCGAACGTCAAAAGGGTCCGGGGTCGGATTCCGACTCCGGTTCCAGCGCCATGAGCGCGGAGCACGCCGAAGAGGAGATTGTTGGGGCCGCGGGGAATGCTAAGTTCCTCCGCAAACGCCCCCGACCGGAGGATGACCAGGGGTCGTCCTCCGAGGGAGAACTGGCCCGGAAGGTCCCCACGAGCAAGCGGGGTAAGGGGAGAGGAGGTACGAGCAGGAGGCTCGCCTCCCAGGAGGCTACTCAGCGGGCTGCAAAGCTCGCTGAGGAGGGGCAACACCCCGGAGGGAGCAATCCCAAGACCGGTGTCTCGGTGCCTTCTGGCAATGGGCCCGGAGCCGCTGACGGCTCCAGCGAGAAGGCCAAGTTTGTGGAGGTTGTGGAGGCCGTGGTCCGCAGCGTGGCCCTGAAGAGGACGCAAGCGTCCAAAAACAGGGCCATTAGCGAGGCGGCGGCCTCCATTTTGGCGGCAGCGGAGGCGAACTTTCGCCGGCCTCCGTCGGACGCAGCGTCTGAGCTGCGGGCGGAGGTCGCCCGCTTGGCAGCTGCCATGGAGCTTCTCCAAAAGGAGAATGAGAGGCTCCGAGCAGACCTGGCTGGGCTCCGCGGAGGCAGCGCTCTGGGGACGTCTCAAGGGGGGCGCAAGCATGAGCAAAGCCAGCCCTTGCCTGCGCCGGGTCCGGCACCTGAGAACCAGGTGCTGGACCTGGTGCGGCAGGAGCTGGCCGCCTTCCGGGAACGGTTTTCCGTCCTGGAGGGCATCGTCCTGCGCCCCCCGCTAGCGGCAAGCCAAAAGGCCTCGGGCCAGAAGGCGGCCTCGTATGCGGCCGCCGTGGCTGCCAAGTCGAAGACGCCCGGCCAGGCCCAGCAAGGGGCCGGGCCGGCGAAATCGGCAACTGCAAAGCCTGCACCGGAAAAACCGGTGCAGGCCAAGCAAAAGAAGGGCGGAGCAGCTGCACAGGCGGCGCAGGCTCCAGCGTCGGCGGTGCATCCTCCACCTTCCCAACCGCCTTCTAACTCCCCTGCCGAAGCCGGATGGCAAGTGGCCGGGGAGGAAAAGAAGGCGGGCAAGGCAGCCAGGGCGGCCAAAAGGAGGGCAAGAAGGCGGCGACAGAAGGAGCGACGCGTCGCTAACATGCTCCGCGCCCCGAAGACCGCAGCTGTAGTGCTCACGCTGCAGCCGGACGCGGTCAAGAGGGGCGTGACATATGGCGACGTGCTCGCGAAGGCCAAGGAGACGGTTAACCTCCGGGAGCTCGGCATCGTCGGGGGCCTCAGGCTAAGGGTCACCATGACTGGTGCCCGGATGCTGGAGGTCCCTGGGGCAGCCAGCGGCCCGACCGCTGACGCTCTGGCCGAAAGGCTCAGGGCGTCCTTGAATGCGGACGATGCCCGAGTGTCCAGGCCCATCAAGTGCGTCGACATGCGCATTTTGGGCTTGGACGACTCCGTCACGGAGGAGGAGGTTGTGGCCGCCGTGGTCAGGACGGGAGGGTGCTCTGCCGAGCAAGTCAAGGCAGGCACCATACGTCCTGACTTCACGGGCATGCGAACCGTAGTGGTGAGCTGCCCAGTGACGGCGGCCAAAAAGATTTCGGAGGGCCGAAGGCTCCTGGTGGGCTGGGTGTCGGCGCAGGTCAAGCTGCTGGAGCCCAGGCCTCTGAGGTGCTACCGCTGCCAAGTGGGAAACCACACGGAAGCGTGCTGCACCTCGGAGGTTGACCGCAGCGAGCTTTGCTTCCGCTGTGGTCAGCCCGGTCACAAGGCTGGCTCCTGCAACGCCGCGCCGCACTGCGTTGCATGTGCGGCAGCTGGCAAGCCAGCCGAGCACTGGGCTGGGGGCAAAGCCTGCCCTCCACCCACAAAAGCCGGGGGTAAGAAGCCCTCCTCCGCCGTCTCCGTGCCAGCCGCCGCCTCTGTCACCACCGCTGCCACTAGCGCAGCTGTCGCCGCCGATGCTGCGACTACAGCGCCAGAGCCCACACAAGGGGCCCGAGAGGAGGCCGAAATGGAATGCCAATAACGGCTCCATTACGCCTCCTCCAGGCGAACATCAACCACTGCGCCGCCGCTCAGGACCTGTTGCTCCAGAGCATGGCGCAGTGGTTGATTAATGTCGCCGTGGTCGCTGAGCCGTACTACGTCCCGCCCAGGGATGACTGGGTGAAGGACCTGGACGGCTCAGTGGCCCTTATTTCGTCGGCCGCCGCCGGTACCCCGTCCCTTGAGAGTGTTAGGAGAGGACAGGGGTGCGTAGCAGCACGGTTCGGGGAGATTGTAGTGGTGGGAGTCTACTTCTCCCCGAATCGAACTCTCGCCGAGTTCCACAACTCCCTTGGAGAGTTGCGTAACGTCGTCGTCGGGTACCGTCCCCTCCCCGTGTTTGTTCTCGGGGACTTCAATGCCAAGAATTTGGCTTGGGGTTCCCGTTACACGAACGTACGGGGTAGGATGGTGGAGGACTGGGCTCTGGAGACAGGCCTGGTCGTCCTTAATCGGGGTTCTGTCCCCACGTGTGTGCGGATGCGGGGTGACTCCGTGGTGGACATCTCGTTCGCCAGCCCCGCTCTGTCGCCGCGTGTCGTCGACTGGCGTGTTGTGGAGGAGGTGGAGACCTATTCCGACCACCGGTATATCCGGTTCGACGTCTCCGCCCAGACCTCAAGCGCGCCAGTCCGACAGACCCCGAGTGGTCCGCGGTGGGCGCTGAAGCAGCTGGACCGGGAGCTTCTCCTGGAAGCCTCGATCGTGCAGGCCTGGGTGTCACCACCGGACAGGCCTGCTGACATCAACGATGAGGCGGAGTGGTTCCGGGAGACCATGTCGGATATATGCGACGTGGCAATGCCCCGGGTCCGGCCAGGACGCGCCCGCCGTCAGGTGTACTCTGGCTCGCAGAGATTTGCTGGAGTCTCTGGACGGGGACCCGTGGGGAAGGCCCTACAAAATGGTGCGGAACAAACTCCGCACCTGGGCCCCCCCGTTGACGCAGAGTCTCCGGCCCCAGCTAGTGGAGGACGTGGTGAGCGCTCTGTTCCCGTTGCGAGGGGACCATGCTCCCCCGCCCATGGCTCCGCCACCCGCGGTAGCCGATTCGGACCACACCGACGACGACGATACTCCGGAGGTGACCGAGGTAGACCTGAGAGCGGCGGTTAATAGGCTCAAGGCCAGAAACACCGCCCCGGGACCCGATGGCTTACCTGGGAAAGCATGGGTCCTGGCCTCGGAGGCTCTCGGGCCTCGACTACGTGGGCTCCTAAGCGCGTGCATGGAGAGGGGCCAGTTCCCACGTCGCTGGAAGACGGGGAAACTGGTCCTCATTGGGAAGCCAGGGCGCCCTGCGGACTCTCCGTCCGCATACCGGCCCATCGTGCTGCTTGACGAGGTGGGCAAGCTCTTTGAAAGAGTAATTGCAAACCGCCTCGTCAAGCACTTGGTGAGAGTTGGGCCGGACCTGGCGGAGAACCAGTTTGGTTTCCGCACAGGGCGCTCGACGGTGGACGCCATCATGCGCGTAAGAGCCCTCACGACGGGGGAGGCGATTTCCCGGGGTGGGGTGGTCGTGGCGGTGTCCCTTGACATCGCCAACGCCTTTAATTCCCTGCCCTGGAGTTGCATCAGGGAGGCACTCCGGTATCACCGGGTGCCAACCTACCTCCGTCGCGTGGTTGAGGACTACCTGACGGACAGAGCCGTCATCTACCCCGGTCACCGGGGAGAGTGGAACCGGCGAGAGATGTCGTGCGGTGTTCCACAGGGTTCGGTTCTGGGGCCGCCCCTGTGGAACATCGGCTACGACTGGGTGCTGCGCGCCGACCTCCCTCGCGGCGTCAGCGTAGTCTGCTACGCTGACGACACGCTGGTTCTGGCGCAAGGGGGGTCGCACCAGGCGGCGGCTGAGTTGATGACACGCGGGGTTGCGGTAGTCGTTGACAGAATCCGGCAACTGGGTCTCGAGGTGGCCCTGCACAAGTCCGAGGCCATGTGCTTTCATGGCTCTCGGAACCGGCCACCACCGGGACCCCAGGTAACGGTAGGAGGGGTTCATATCGGCGTCGGGTCAACGATGAGGTACCTGGGCCTCGTCCTCGATAGCCGGTGGAACTTCGCGGAGCATTTCCGACGTTTGGCCCCCAAACTGGGGCGGGCCGGGGCTGCCTTCAAGCGGCTCTTGCCCAATCTAGGGGGTCCAAACGCCTCCTGCCGGAGGCTGTACGCGGGGATCGTGCGGTCCATGGCCCTTTACGGGGCCCCAGTGTGGGCGCTGTCGCTAAGGCGACTGCCAGCGCGCCACCTGGTCTCGGCCCAGAGGGTCATGGCCATTCGGCTAGTCCGTGGATACCGCACGGTCTCTGGCGAGGCGGCGAATCTCCTTGCCGGATTGCTGCCGTGGGATCTGGAGGCGAGAGCCCTCGCGCACGTCTACGCGTTGCGCGTGGAGGCGCTAAGCCGGGGTGAAACTCTGCTGCCGCGGCAAATTGCTGCGCAGCGGACGGAGCTCCGGCGGGATCTCACGGAGGTTTGGAGACAGCGACTATCGCAACCCAGTGCTGGGCACGCCACTATTGCGGCGATAAGTCCCCTCTTTGAGGCGTGGCTGGAGAGACGTCACGGCGTCCTCACCTTCCGCCTGACGCAGGTGCTTACCGGACACGGCTGTTTCGGGAGGTACCTGTGTCGGATCCAGCGGGAGGACGCGTCCGGGTGTCATCATTGTGTGGATCGCCCGGAGGACACGGTGGAGCATACGGTGGAGGTCTGCCCTGCTTGGGCGGAGCACCGCCGTGTCCTCGTCGAGGCGATCGGCGGCGGCAACCTCTCGCGTCCGGCCCTGGTTCAAGCCATGGTCCGGAGCGAGGAGGCATGGGAAGCGGTCGCCTCCTTCTGCGAAGCAGTAATGCTAGCAAAGGAGGAGGCGGAACGCGTGCGTGAGAGGGAAACCTCACGCCCCAGCCGCCGCAACAGAAGAAGACGCCCCGGGCGTCGGGAAACGCAGGGCGATTCCCGGCCACCGTAGGCGCGGGCCTGCGGATGGCGAGCTATGGGTGGCTCGCCGTCCGATAGTAACCAGGCCCGAGTCGACGGCGCGTCGTGTTCCACGCGCGCCTCAAAGAGCCGTCAGCAACGTAGACGGGGCCGCATAGGGTCAGTGCCTGCTAGGGTTGCGGATTTTGTTCGAAAGAGTCACCGCAGCCCTGGAACGCAAAGGGCACAAGAAGGATCACGGGTGGGTTTTAGTCAGTAAGAGTCTGACACTCCCTTCCGCTCCGCCCAGAGCGGGAGAAGTCATTTGATGATTTCCCATCCAGAAAAAAAAAAAAAAAAAAAAAAGGGCCTGAAGTCTGGTCTATCATTGATTTCATAATTGTTGATTTTGACCTGTTTCATTATGACTTTCCAATGATCAACCATTGACACACCATTGACAGAAATGGCATAGAATGGTAATCTCGTACATAATGACAAATGAATGACAGGCGTATGCGGTAATCTGCTAACATTTTGATAGTTCCTTTGATCAGTGACTTACCATAAGACCATCATTGTACAGTCATTGCTTTTAGCTCGATTATCTAAAAGTATTACGAGACCATTGACCGACCAATGATCGACCATTATGAATTTAGCAGTTTACGAACTTTTAGCAACATGACAATGGGATCGTGTTGGAATGACAAATTTATAAAAAATACTTATGACTTTGGGGCCAGGACAAACAAAACATAATCCCAAATAGGTCCTGTTCAGCATAAATGCCAGACAACTAGGGCTTGATTGTGGTTACAGATTGCTCGCAGAACGGATGAACTTTTACTAGATGGACAGTGTCCCAGAAGTGGGAACATGAAAAGGGTGATTATGCTATATGCTTAATGCTTATGCACTGTGACCATTGGCCAAGATTTCTATACTAAAACAAAAATACCTTTGATTCATTTATCATTGATAGCTTATCATGCCTATAAAATATCAATAATAAACTCTGAGAGAATATCTCTTTAAAAATGTCTATGTACTAAATGAAAAGGTATTGAAGAGAAAATCTGATTTCTAACTAAAACTATTTTAACAAAAATAAGTTCTAGATTCAAAAGTGATAAATGGGTTTAAGAATTTGATTACTTTGAAATTTGATTATTGATACACAATAATCTATCACTCACGTGATAGATTATTGTGTATCAAATCTCGGTTAAGCTATTGAAAAGAGCTTTGTGTTTGCATAAATATAAACATATAACTGGCAGTCAGTTTTTCGTTTTTTGTAGTCCTTTTTTTTTTTTTTTTTTTTTTTTGGATGGGAAATCATCAAATGACTTCTCCCGCTCTGGGCGGAGCGGAAGGGAGTGTCAGACTCTTACTGACTAAAACCCACCCGTGTTCCTGCTTGTGCCCTTTGCGTTCCAGGGCCGCGGTGACTCTTTCGAACAAATTCCGCAACCCTAGCAGGCACTGACCCTATGGGGCCCCGTCTTCTTTGCTGACGGCTCTTTGAGGCGCGCGTGGAACACGACGCGCCGTCGACTCGGGCCTGGTTGCTATCGGACGGCGAGCCACCCATAGCTCGCCATCCGCAGGCCCGCGCCTACGGTGGCCGGGAATCGCCCTGCGTTTCCCGACGCCCGGGGCGTCTTCTCCTGTTGCGGCGGCTGGAGCGAGGGGCTTCCATCTCTCGCACGCGCTCCGCCTCCTCCTTCGCTAGCATTACTGCTTCGCAGAAGGAGGCGACCGCTTCCCATGCCTCCTCGCTCCGGACCATGGCTTGAACCAGGGCCGGCCGCGAGAGGTCGCCGCCGCCGATCGCCTCCACGAGGACACGGCGTTGCTCCGCCCAAGCAGGGCAGACCTCCACCGTATGCTCCACCGTGTCCTCCGGGCGATCCACACAGTGATGACACCCGGACGTGTCCTCCCGCTGGATCCGACACAGGTACCTCCCGAAACAGCCGTGTCCGGTGAGCACCTGCGTCAGGCGGAAGGTGAGGACGCCGTGGCGTCTCTCCAGCCACTCCTCAAAGAGGGGACTTACCGCCGCAATGGCGGCGTGCCCAGCGCTGGGTTGCAGCAGTCGCTGTCTCCACACCTCCGTGAGATCCCGCCGGAGCTCCGTCCGCTGCGCAGCAATTTGCCGCGGCAGCAGAGTTTCACCCCGGCTTAGCGCCTCCACGCGCAACGCGTAGACGTGCGCGAGGGCTCTCGCCTCTAGATCCCACGGCAGCAATCCGGCAAGGAGGTTCGCCGCCTCGCCGGAGACCGTGCGGTATCCCCGGATCAGCCGGATGGCCATGACCCTCTGGGCCGAGACCAGGTGGCGCGCTGGCAGTCGCCTCAGCGACAGCGCCCACACCGGGGCCCCGTAAAGGGCCATGGACCGCACGATCCCCGCGTACAGCCTCCGGCAGGAGGCGTTTGGTCCCCCTAGGTTGGGCAAGAGCCGCTTGAGGGCAGCCCCGGCCCGCCCCAGTTTGGGAGCCAAACGGCGGAAGTGCTCCGCGAAGTTCCACCGGCTGTCGAGGACGAGACCCAAGTAGCTCATCGTCGACCCGACGCCGATGCAAACCCCTCCCACCGTTATCTGGGATCCCGATGGTGGCCGGTTCCGAGGGCCGTGAAAACACATAGCCTCGGACTTGTGTAGGGCCACCTCGAGACCCAGTTGCCGGATCCTCCCAACGACTGCTGCGACCCCGCGTGTCATCAGGTCGACCGCCGCCTGGTGCGACCCCCCCTGCGCCAGAACCAGCGTGTCGTCAGCGTAGCAAACAACACTGACGCCGCAAGGGAGGTCGCCGCGCAGCACCCAGTCGTAACCGATGTCCCACAGGAGCGGCCCCAGAACCGAACCCTGTGGAACACCGCACGACATCTCTCGCCGATTCCACTCTCCCCGGTGACCGGGGTAGATGACGGCTCTATCCGTCAGGTAGTCCTCGACCACGCGACAGAGGTAGGTTGGCACTCGGTGATACCGGAGTGCCTCCCCGATGCAACTCCAAGGCAGGGTGTTGAACGCGTTGGCGATGTCAAGAGACACCGCCACCACCACCCCGCCCCGGGAAATCGCCTCCCCCGTCGTGAGGGCTCTCACGCGCATGATGGCGTCCACCGTCGAGCGCCCCGCGCGGAAACCAAATTGGTTCTCCGCCAGATCCGGCCCAACTCTCACCAAGTGCTTGACGAGGCGGTTTGCAATGACTCTTTCAAAGAGCTTGCCCACCTCGTCGAGCAGCACGATGGGCCGGTATGCGGACGGAGAGTCCGCAGGGCGCCCTGGCTTCGCAATGAGGACCAGTTTCCCCGTCTTCCAGCGACGTGGGAACTGGCCCCTCTCCAAGCATGCGCTTAGGAGCCCACGTAGTCGAGGCCCGAGAGCCTCCGAGGCCAGGACCCAGGCTTTCCCAGGTAAGCCATCGGGTCCTGGGGCGGTATTTTTGGCCTTCAGCCTGTTAACCGCCGCTCTCAGGTCTACCTCGGTCACCTCCGGAGTATCGTCGTCGTCGTTGCCGTCGTCGGTGTGGTCCGCATCGGGCACCACGGGTAGCGGAGCCATAGGCGGGGGAGCATGGTCCCCTCGCGTAGGGAACAGAGCGCTCACCACGTCCTCCACCAGCTGGGGCCGGAGACTCTGCGTCAACGGGGGGGCCCAGGTGCGGAGTTTGTTCCGCACCATTTTGTAGGGTCTTCCCCACGGGTCCCCGTCCAGAGACTCCAGCAGCTCTTTGCGAGCCAGATCCCTGGCCCGCAAGATCCCCGCTCGGACCTGGCTTTAGTTTTTTTAAGGCCACCACAGCCAAAACCATTTAAGCAGACGACAATATCATAGGCTGACCTGCAAAAAGCCACTCATAAAAAAAGTTGGGATTCCTCGAACTTCCATTAAACTTTCACCTCCTATTTAACTTCAACCCCTTTAGTGGATGTATTCCTATTATTGCCTTTCGTCATAAAGGGAAATTTCAAGCTTTCTATAAGATTTAGGCAAGGCGTTCTCTATCGTTCAATTAAAGCATTGTAGCCTTTACTTCAGTACACAATCTAGGCTTTCATTCATTAGGCATATTTTGGACTTAAGACACTCAGAATTCTTCGAAATGTCCAATTCATTTTGGCAACTTTGGTATTATCTAGCCAACCGATCAGCCGTTATTGACCATATAATATTCGGTCACGTAATCACAATAGCTAACCATAAATGAAATTGGCCAGCTAGGAACTGATTGCTAGCAACTGGGCGGCCAGTTTATACAGTTCAGTTTATATAGAACTAGGAGCGCTCCGCGGTTTCACCCGCATAAGATTCCATCCCGTGGGAATACCGGGGTAATAATTATTTTATATATTAATCCTGGTTATAAACCATTTGTGTGTAAAACATCCGAATCCGTTTAGTAGTTTTTGCGTGAGAGTAACAAACATCCATTCATCGATCTATAATAGGCTAGTTGACAAAATTTGGAAATTAGTTCAAAACTATAGCTTAGCATCTATTTCACCCCAAAAATATATTATTTTAAGAAAAATAGGTCTTTTACATTAGTATTTTGAGAGTTTTGAAATGAACTTGAAATTGACAGCGAAAAAGGCCAAGTCTGTCATGGCGTCTGTAATGACGTCACACCTCGCGAAACAGTCGTGTTTGTTTATAACACTCAGCTGTGTTTTTTAATAAATAATGAATTCCTTCTATTATAAATACTGTATAGTGCCCCAATGCAAAAGTACAACAATAAAAACGCCAAACAAATTATTCATATACGTTCCAAACAGTAAAGAAATAAGAAGAAAGTGGTTAAAAATGGCAAGGAGGCATGATGCTCTTACTTTATCAAATGATTCCACAATTTATTTCTGTGAAGATCATTTTGATGTAAGTATTAAACACAGCTTGATATATCTATTTATAAATGTATAGTAAAAGAAATGAATTTTGAAAATTTTACCATAATATACCACACATAACCTATAAAATGTAATGACGAATATGGTTTTATAATTTATTTGATGTAAAATATTATTTTCGTTTTATTAAATGTAATAATTCATAGGTATTCTTCTTATTTTTTAGTTGCCAAACGATATGATTAATTATATGGAGTATCATATTATGGGTAAAGTCTCTCAAGTTCGCATGAAACCAGGCTGTATACCAAAGAAGTTCGAATGCCAAGAAGATAGAACGAAACGTACATGCAGCTATAAGGAACGACCATATATGTTGAAAAAACAAAGGATGTCATTAATAGCAGAATGTTTGAATGAACCAGAACAAAGTAGTACTCCAAGTTCATCTGTCAAGGATACTTCTAATACAAGTTCAGGTAGGTAACAAACGAAACAAACGAATTGCAGTTTGAAACAAGTATGCAGCCATTATTATAATTATGAGCATAATATTGTTTATTTTCCAGATTTTCAAATAGTGGAAGAGAATGTACCTACCTGAAACACCTGAAACTTTATGTGCAGTAACAGCGGATAAATCTGTTCAAGCATTAATAACACAAAAATTCAGAAGTAAAGCTGTTCAGACTAAAAATAAAACTACAGAAAAGGCACTATCACCTTTAAAACCACCACAAATATCTACCTCCACATCCCCATTCAAATCGGTAACCATTAGAAATTCAAGTCCTTCTATGTCTGGCAAAATTACAAGAAGTATATCTATTGAAGCAGAACAGTCTGATAGTGATATTTTTTTGTATGTACCATCTGCATCTACCACCAGTTCCTCGCCTGTGCATTCTTTGCAAGGTAAATCCTCTTCTGACTGTAGTGAATTTATTGAAGAAGACAAAAAGGTAGAAGCAAAAGAGACCATATTGAATATGATTAAAAAAATTGAAAAGAAGCCTCGACTTTACATTGGTGTTCCAAGCAAGTGTTACTATTTAATTGATATAATACAAGATGAAGTCAATATTCCCAAACATTGTTTATTGTTTTGTTTACATAAAATAAGATTGGATAGTTCATTTAATCAACTGTCAGATGATTATGCAATGACTCCATCATATTTGAGCAAGATATTTTCAAAAAATATACCACTAATAGCCAGTGTTATGAGGCCTTTTATTGTGTCGCTAGACAGTGAAGTGATTAAAAAAACTTTACCCATGGCATTCAGGCACAAATATAATAATGTTAGTTGCATTATAGACTGCCTTGAAATAGATATAGAAAAACCATCTAAAGCAATAAATCAAGCATTAACCTGGTCGGATTATAAAAAAGCAAACACAATAAAATATTTAATATCCTGTACACCAAATGGACTAGTGAACTATATTTCTCCGGGATTTGGGGGTAGGACAACCGACACTTGTTTAGTTGAATCCTGTGACTTTGTCCAAACATTAAAAAGTGGTATGACCATTATGGCAGACCGGGGTTTCAAAAATTTAGAACAGTATCTAAAAAAAACTGGTATTACACTAGTAAGACCTCCTAGTGTCGAAACAGGTGTAAAGATGAGTAAAACTGAAGCAAAACTAACTAAACAGATAGCTAGCCTAAGGATACATATAGAGCGAGTTATTCGGCGTTTACGTGAATTTCGTATGCTTAAACCACATGCATGTATTAATTTTAAATTTGTAAAAATGCTTGATGACGTAATAATCATAGCATGTGCCTTAATTAATATACAAGATTCTTTAATAAAATAAAACAAATGAAAACCAAGACTTTTTATTTAAAATACCTATATTATAGTTCTACACTCTTATATAATAATGGATAAATATTCATTTTCCAAAACTCTAATAACTTAACTTTTATATTTTCAATATGTTTAGGATCATATTGCACATTTAATACTTCAACTTTTTTATTTTGGCAATAATCTGGATCGGCTACACAAAAGAAACAGTTTTTCTTTCCTGTTAAATACATTTGAAGTTGCATTTGAGTATAGTACTTTTCTGTGGCTGCACCATTTTTAATGTAAGTTGCATATGTTTTCACACTACTGGGACATTTAATTTCTATTACACCATCTTCAAATATGCCATCTGGGGAACCAGCAATCATAGGATAAACTGAACATAATACCAGTCCGCATTTATTTATTTTTTTATTTAGTTTTTTCTCCACAGTTTTTCTTACTTCATCTTCTAGTAAACGTCCACGTTTCATAGCTGAAGTATCTGGTATCTTTGCACCTAATATGAGAGATACGAGTGTACCATCATTCTTTTTACAGCGGCTAACCTCAAACGCTCTAGATGCAGTTATTCGTCCGTACCGCAGCTCATACCAAAGACAGCTATTGGCTTGTTCTCTTGTTTCTTCTTCAACTTTTGTTATTAGAGATGCAGATATTTGAACTTTTTTTAAGAATTCATTAACACATTTCTCTTTAAAATTCCACACAAGTTGATGCATTGAGACAGCCTGTGTTTCACTCACACTATGTGTGGGTTGATACTTCAAGAGTTCACAATCCTCAATTTTCCTCTTCATTCCCTCTTCTAAAAACTTCAGCAAAACTGATGAATTTGGTTGTAAAAGAGGGCTGCCTTAAATCTTTTGCTGTCATATATTTAAGAGTACTACCAACTCTCGATAATTTTGATTTTTTCCAATAGCATTCAATCGAAGTGCACGAGGGTTCCTCACTTCGTCGATGAACCCACATTAAGAAGGCTATTGCGTGCTTACAACCACCCTGGGAAGCTACGCAGTCTTCACATTGTACACCGAGGATTCTCTCATCTTCCTCATCAACAACTAGTGTGCATCTATACAGCTTTGCATGAACTTTGTGCTCAGGACATATTTTGCACTTTACAATACATAATTTGCCGTCACGCTTAAGCTGCACATAGCTTACGGCATCATCTCCGTATGAAGCTCGTGATGACCTGAAATTAAAAGTTAATTATGTTAAAGTTATTAAAACTTTATATTCGCTAACATCAAAATCAAAGTATTTATAAGTATTCACAGTAGGTAAATGCGACTCTGACTGGTAACTGCTAATTAAATAAGACTTTGTTTGTTCTTCACTTAGGTAATACTTACTTAGAAGTTTTAACATTGCGGAATTCCGAAGAACAAAAGTCGGTGTTCATTGCAAAAAAATTGCCAAGCATAACGACGTCAATTTTGGGCAAATTACTGCTGTTTGCTTTGTGAAATTCGGATTCCATGGCAAATTATACCTGTCTTTCAAGATTAAACTAATAACAAGTTGTATTAATTTAACAATAATTGCTGAAAACTCGAAATAACCTGTTCACTTTATACGAAATTATCAGTGTTTCGCGAGGTGTGACGTCACGTTCCCATGCGCTTCTCTGATTGGTGTTTAATGTCACGTGATTAAACGCCTCATTTTGTCGATTTTATTTTCCAAAAATATTATTAATCTTGTATTATTTTAATAGAAAAGTTGTTTTTTTGTTTACTAATTATCATGGTTTATCATTAGAAACTCAAAGCCGTCCGATTTATTCTTAGTGGAAACAAGCCTATTACGAAATTTCGCGTTTATAATATTAGTAGGCTATCTGGTGAGTAGTTACGTCATTTTAAATAAATAGACTGACACCATTGATTGTTGTTTACTATAGGGAACGTGCAGAAACTATAGGTGGCAGAACAGACGCGATAATGTCAAGTTAATTTTAATTATAAGTTTCAAATTTGTAACGCTAGATGACACAGTCTAATTCGTGCACGTTCCCCTAAACGGAGGGTGCAGGAAGTGCAGGTGGCAGCACAGGTCCAATATTTACAACGTAAAAGTTACAGATTTGCAACACTAGATGGCATAGTCTACGCCATGCACGTTCCCTATACAGTAGTTTTAGTCATAAAGAGGTTTCTGAAACAGTTTCACAACCTCTATTTAATGGTTTCACCGACCGAACGGATATAGTGCAATGTAGGCTAGACTAGATTGTTTTCTTAGCTATGAAAAGGATCTGTTCTGGACTGGGTATCCTTTAGACACATAGTTGGATTTAGTAGTCATATCAAATAAATATTTTTTAAGAGGTGGTTTGGCACTTCAATAGATAGCCACATATCGTATTATTAGTTGTACGGGGCGGGCGTGATCGACTGGACTGTAGGGTGGCCAGGGTAGGTTATCCTATTCTTCAAAAGTGGACTGTATGGTGACAACCCACCTAGGTATAAATGATCCAGACGCGCTGACGCTCCGTCTATAAGCTACGGGCCATGAGGTTGCAACCCTTAGTTGATTACTTGCTATACTTGCTGTTATCGACACAATAATATATAGGGGTAGGTATTGAGGGCTTACCAATAAAGTCAAAATATAACACTATTTAACTTGTTCACTATGCACTTAGCGATTTGAAGGGTGAAATTCGCGACTATATGATTCTACATTTAGGTATAAATTCAAATTATCTTGACAATGACTACAAATTGTGTTAATTTTCTAAGTTACTATTGTACGGTGTAACTATACCGTACCGACACCCAAAATATTACCGTGTGTGATGAAGTTTATTAACACTAATTTTCACTATGATAATCCTAGAATTTAGACTATATCTAGGCTTAGGTCTATATAAGTAGGAGTTGTCGTACCTTCACGGATAGCCCTCGGTAAGCTCCATACAGCGGAGACGAATTCACCCCTTCATCCCCCTCCATGTAGGGGTGGAATGCCGAAAACTATACAAAACTATTATAGGCACGAAGCTATTACTGTAAAACTATGCTAGGAGGGCTATACAGCTATATGTATCTCTATAGATACGACAACCCACTATAAAACTACATATGTTTCAACCCTGTCACTCAAGGGGTTGCAACTCTAAAAGCGTATATATTTCAAGAGGATAAAAATAAACAGTTTTATTAAAACCTTAATTACGGCTTTATGCCTTTACATACTATAGACATCTATATATCCCCTGAAAGGATTTTTCAAGGCGGTTCTATTTCAGACATTTAGAAGTCTAGAATCTAGACTTGTATTTTCGGGAAGGGAAGAGGGTAGATGCAAAGTGTTTTTATTTTATGTATACCTTCACCAGGGCTATTTATCAAAAACCATTGACCAATCACGTACCAGCACCCTCCTGCTCTGTGATTGGTCAGTGTCGCTTTAGCTATGCGACTACCTTTGACCTAAGTATTGTAGGTCTCAAATTACCAAGCCCTTTCTATTACCTATGTATGTCTGTCTATGTGTGTAAATACCTTGTTACCTTTATATACCTTGATTACCTTTATATACCTTGATTACCTTATATACCATCGATCACCAGGGTTACCATGTGTTTACTGTTTATGTGTAAGGGATAGGATACCCTACCTAACTATATTCTATTTACTTGGGAGAAATAAAGGCTCCAAGGGCTTATATATTGCCTCTTGAGAGCAAACGACTGTAACGAATGTGTTTTATTTCAATATAACAAACTATGTATCAACTATAGCTACCTATACTATGTAGTTGTGTTTTTATTTGTTGTAACATTATATGTAGGTACTAACTATAACTACCTATACTATGTAGCTGAGACGCATCGTCGCGAACATTAGTAGTATTGTTTTTAATATTAAACATTTCTAGTATTATGATTTATGTAATTGTGCTTTTGTGTGTTGTGTTCTCTATTCTTGTGCCACAGATAATGCTTGTGCCAAACAAGTTTTATCTATCTACATTACATGATAAATACGACACACGTTCTTCCTCATACGCTGTGCATTTTGAGGAAGTTCCTATTATGAACACTTAATCGTCACAAACATGAATTTCACCAGCATTTTATAGCAATTTGATAAAAAAAACAGCAGATAGTCGTAATGATAATACTTCCCTTTAAAGTGATCATAGGAATCAGTGGGTAAATAAGACCCATGAGAATGAAAATTACCCATAAAACGGTACATTTCTCGAATCCAAAACAAAGTGAGAATTACTTCCAAATGTCGTTTTTATCGCCCAGATCATTATTTGACCCAGAAGCGTCGCTGCAGAAGGTTTAATGATGCTGTAAACTGTGAGACTCGATTGATTGCTTGCCGACGTATCACTGGTGGCCGGTGCCAAATATCTGAGGCTCTTGGCAATTTTGCTGCAGTAGAAATTGGGTTTGGAGTCTTGTGACATAAGTATAAATTGTAGTCGTTGATAAAAAAATGGTTATATCTTTTGTCTTCGGTGGTTATCATAGAATAAAAAATAAATACCCCACCAAAAACATTTTCATGTAAAAATGTTGCCAAGACGATTCTATGTAGCTTATTCTGTGAAAAAGTTGTCGGATCCCGTATAAAGTCAAGCTCTAAAGACTGTCAAAACTTGTGGCTTGGCCGTTTTATTTCACACCCAATGAATGATGCCTATAAAATCTTCATGATGGTAGCAAAACGGCCAAGCGACACGTTTTAGCATCTTCCAAAGCAAAGTTATGAGAGTTAAAAAAAACGACGAAGCGTTTCGAGAAAAGGTAGGTAGTGCCCTTTCACTTCGCTTGGCTCGTCTTGGCAAGAGCACTACCGTGCTCCCAGATATCATCCGGCGTTTCCTAATGCGTTGAACCATTCATGAAACACAACAGTTCAATGTCTCGCATACTCGACTGTTATCGAGAACTGACTACTTCGAGACGACTTCGCTTCAGTCTAGGTAAGCCAATTACGAAAAATTTTGTGCCATCGGCAAAAAGCGCCTACTATTTAGATTCAGAAGCACCAAAATCACCATTCTTTGATCGTCAGTTGAACTGGTGGACATTGAAGTCCATTATAAAATATTGTTCGTCTTTGTTTATGAAGTTTTTCTAGCTTACCACGGACCCCGTGGTGATCTATAAGTTCGCTTGGACTACAACTAGTAGACATCTAAGATCAAGTTAGGTAACCTTTAAAGTTAAGATATGATCCTTGGCAATAATTTTCCTAACAAGATATGCATCATTGCTTAAACCCATTGCTTATTCTAATAATGATCTCATTGTTGGAGGTTCTAATCGGTTATCGTACTGGTTTTACTAGCTACTAAAGAAAACTATGTTTTCTAATTTACTTATTTTAAATATGACCGTGTCATGTTATGTCACTTGAATAAAAACATTTACTACAGTCGGTTATGGGCGATATTAAATAAAAGTAAATGTTGAATTTTTGTCCACCATTATAGTATTAAATAGATAAAAATACTAATAATTCGTTTAAACATCGAATCTGTCCTGTGTATTGTATTTGTATAAATAGTAAAATACAAAAATGTCGATGGGTGACACTGACAATATTCATAATTCCGGTTCGTCAGGAGCTTCCTTACTAACAATTAATAGTTTAAAAGGTAAGGATGGTTATCCAAACTGGAAATTTAAAATGCGCATGTACTTGATGCATGAAAATTTGTGGTCTTCGATTGAAGGATATGCCGAAGATGATACCACACCGGTAAGTCATAGAAATAATAGAGATATGAAAGCAATGACGAAAATGTGCCTTACCTTAGACGGTGGTGCAATTACCCATGTACGTGCCTGTAATACAGCCAAGGAGGTATGGGATACCTTATCTAATGCATATGAAGACAAAGGTATATGCAGAAGATTGTCTTTAGAACGTAAGTTGTATAGATATGAGCTACAGAATTTTTCTTCCATAGAAGAATACATTAATGCAGTAACTAGTACTGCACAGGATTTGGCAGACATTGGCAGAAAGATTGATGATCTATCTATTGGAGCAATTTTACTAGGAGGTTTGACAGCAGATTTCGATCCTCTTGTAATGGCTTTAGAGAATTCTAATATTGAAGTTACATCTGAGCTAGTAAAACGAAAGTTACTGAATGAGAGTACCAAACGTGAATCGAAGGAATCAGCGCTTGCTATGATGAAGTCGCATAAACCTTTTACAAAGCCTATAATATGCTATAAGTGCAGAGAGCCTGGTCACAAAAGTCCAGATTGTCCGCTTAGAACAGGAAAGCGAGACAAGGAGAAGAATGGCAAGAAGTCTCAGAATAATAGTAAAAATGAGTCTACACTTATTTCAGCATTTGGAGTTGGAGGTAACCTAAGTCAGAACGACTGTTACGTAGATTCGGGCGCCTCTAGCCATATGATTTGCAATAAAGAATGGCTAAGTAATTTCGATGCAACGATGGCAGTAAACGAGATAACTCTTGCGAATAACAAGAAAGTAAATTCAGCTGGAGTTGGAGATGTTTTGCTTAAAACTGATAAAATCATGAAGCTCAGCAGTATTAGAGAAGTTCTTTATGTTCCTGAACTGAGTACAAACTTAGTGTCTGTGAGTAAAGCGGTTGATAAGGGTATAACGTTTGTTTTTGATAGAGATGGTTGTACAATGTATAAGCAAGATAATGTTAGAGTAGTTGGTAATGTAGTAGGTCACGCCACTCGTAACGTTGGAGGCTTGTATAGGCTCGACCATACTCCTATTCGCCCGGAACGTGCTATGATGTCTTCCAATGATGCGTCGTCTACGTCAAGTTTGTGGCATCGCAGACTTGGACATCTTTGTCGTGTCGCCTTGGAACATCTTCGTCGGGGAAAAGCAACAGGTATAGATTTTAATTCTATTGATAAAAACCCTTGTGTGGCTTGCATAGAAGGTAAACAAATTAGAAAACCTTTTAAGACTATTGAGTACAAGAAAGGTACTTCCATGTTGGAACTTGTGCATTCGGATGTATGCGGTCCTTTTGATGTCATGTCTTTAGAGAATAATAGATATTTACTTATTTTTGTTGACGATTTTTCTAGAATGATTTTTTCTTATTTTATACGCTCGAAGGTGGATGTTAAGAAAAAGTTTATTGAATTTGAAGCTTTTGTTGAGAGAATGACGTCTCACAAAATTCAGAATTTGCGTACCGATAACGGAGGTGAATATGTGAATGGTGAGTTTGAGGCATATTTGGCTTCAAAGGGCATCAAACACCAGACTACTGTACCGTTTTGTCCAGAATCGAATGGTGTTGCTGAACGGACAAATCGATCTTTAGTAGAAAAGGCTAGATGTATGCTACAGGATAGTGGTCTACCTAAAACTTTCTGGGAAGAAACCCTACGAACTGCCACTTATCTCAAAAATAGATGTCCACACAGAGCTTTAGGAAATCGTACACCCTTTGAGCTTTGGTACAACAGAAAACCAGACATTGCTCACTTACGTATATTTGGTTGTGGAGCATACGTACATGTACCGTCTAGCAATCGTAAAAAATTAGATCCGAAAGCGAAACAGTACATATTCGTTGGCTATTGCGATGACAACAAATCTTATCGATTTAGAGATCCCACCAATATTAGAAAATGTGTTAAGGGACGGGATGTAGTATTTTTAGAGAATACTTTTACAAATGCTGAAGTCATTGATGAACTATCTGAATCATCTACACGTCAGAATGATATTATTGTTATTTCTGATAATAACAATTTACAGGTTCAGAGTTCTCCTACCACTTTTACTGAGAATGGTCCTAATAATGATAATTTACAGGTCCCCACTCCTCTACCTGTTACTGAGCCTTTACCAGCCGAGGATCAGGAAATACCTGTAGAAGCAGTGGAAACTGGATCAGTTCGGAGGTATAATTTAAGAGACAGAAATCCTGAAACTAACTATCGTTGTAGTGTATGCTGTTCCGTGATGCAATCATGTGAGTTAAATGATGAACCTAATTCTTATTATGATGCCGTTTCGCGTCCCGATAAGGCTAAATGGATAGCCGCGATGGAAGATGAGTACAAATCTTTGATGACCAACGGTACTTGGACTTTAGTAGAGAATAGTGGCCAAAAGGTCATACCGTGTAGGTGGGTCTACAAGCTAAAACGTGATTCTGAAGGTAAAATAAATAGATATAAAGCACGTTTAGTCGCAAAAGGCTTTCATCAGAGTTATGGGATAGATTATGAGGAAACTTTTTCGCCAGTTGTTCGCTATTCGTCACTGAGAATTTTAATTGCTATAGCAACTGAGCAGAATTTGAAAATGCATCACTTAGATATTGACACTGCTTTTCTGTATGGAAAATTAGACGAGAAAGTTTATATGGCACAACCTGATGGTTTTGTAGCCGAAGGTGAGGAGAGTAAAGTATGTTATTTAAAGAAGTCACTTTACGGTCTCAAACAAGCTGCCAGAGCTTGGAATAAGCGATTTGATGAAGTACTTTCTGATCTAGGCTATAATAGATTGCAGTCTGAGCCTTGTATGTACATAAAAAAGAGTTCTAATAGTATTGCAATTATAGCAATTTATGTTGATGATGTAATATTGGCCTATGACAAAGATTGTGAGTTAGAATGCCTGAAAAACGGTCTTGCAAAATATTTTAGCTTGAAAGATCTAGGTGTATTGAGTTACTGCCTAGGACAACATGTTTCTGTGGGAGATAATGGCGTGAAAGTTACTCAAAAACGCTATATTGTTGAAACTTTAAAACGTTTTAATTTAGCTGAGTGTAAATCAGTGTCTACACCAATGGATACTAGCATTGATTGGCATTTACAGACGGAACCAGCGGGCAATGTTCCTTATCAAAACTTGATCGGTTGTCTGATGTTTATAGCAATAAATACTAGGCCTGATATATTATTTACCGTCAGTTTTTTGAGTCAATTTAATAAAAATCCTAAGCAAGTACACTGGACTGCTGCTAAACGCGTACTGCAATATTTAAAGGGTACGTTGAACTACGGTCTTACTTTTAAGAAGACTGGAGAACCTTTAATTGGTTTTGCTGATGCTGACTGGGGCAATGGTAATGACAGGAGATCATACACTGGTTATATTTTTAAACTAGCTGATGCACCCGTGTCGTGGGAATGTAAGAAACAGCCCACAGTTGCCTTGTCATCAACAGAAGCTGAATATATGGCGTTGTCAAGCGCTTCTAAGGAAGCTGTTTACCTGCAGCGACTAATTGCTGAAATCAGAGGTGAGTGTACAACCGTTACTCTTTGTAATGATAATCAAAGCGCTCAAAAGTTGGCACAAAATCCCGTACATCATAATCGGACCAAACACATAGACGTTCGATATCATTTCATACGGGAACTGGTCGAAAGCAATAAAGTTAAGTTGTCATATTTGCCGAGCGATAAAATGCCTGCAGATATTTTGACAAAGGGCTTGAGTCGTATAAAGCACCAACGTTGCGTGGCTGACATAGGTCTCATTATATCCTAAGTTTTTACATATTGAAGTTTATATCTTGCTTATATCGTTACTTAGGTTATATGTTATGATTTGTGTTTGATTACTAGTGTTTTTAAGTTTTTACAAGACACTGATGTAAAGTACAGTCAGCGCGATAAATTTCTGATCACTTTGTACTAAAGTACAGTCATGTTCATAAATATGGAACACAACATTTCCGATTAAGGGGAGGATGTTGGAGGTTCTAATCGGTTATCGTACTGGTTTTACTAGCTACTAAAGAAAACTATGTTTTCTAATTTACTTATTTTAAATATGACCGTGTCATGTTATGTCACTTGAATAAAAACATTTACTACACTCATGACCTTGATCATGCCTGACGAACGACTAAACGATGGACGAGGTATACGATGGTGCTCAAAATAAGCCTGTTCAGTCTTGGTTTGAAGGGCAGTGGCCTTAATATGAAGTGCCAATGCTATCATGATTCATTGTGAGGGAAAGGGATAGTGATATTTGTCTTGTGTAACTCCGTCTCTCTCTGACACAGGAACCATGATGGATTTAAGACGTCATGGTAGGGCTACAGGTAAACAAAGTGGCTGGTAAAAAGTTCCACGCTTATGCTGTCACTACCATCATTTTCGTTAAGAGACGTCCACAGGTAGACATTAGTCTTCTCCAAGTATTGCTACATGAACCAGCTGGCATCCAACAAATTCCTTTCAGCTTGTACGAATTCATTGATCTGTCATGTAGAAGGCCTGCTAAGGTCGTGACTTACATTACGTTTGTGTACTTAGAGCTTAAGTACCAGAACGTAATAAATATGGAAGAAAAGCACTTTTTCCTTCTGTTTAGGGTATTAAAAAAGTAAGGATGGCACTCTGCATATTATAGCAACCTTCGTTACTATAAACCCAGAGATCAAATGACACATAAGTCTCATCACAAATCTCTATACCCAACAAAAATAAAAAGGCGTAAAAGAGTACCAAATCAGCACTTTACTTGCCCAAAATATAAAACCGTTAACGAGCCAATAAACGCCGTGTGAATCGATTGACAGCCTTCAGATGTCTCGGCAAGGTTGCCAACTTGGGACGAGACATTAGATACGTCAGATGTTTTTATAAGGTTGGTACAACGTCATCAGGATAAAGACTCTTTTGATGCTTTTTTATTTAATTGAAACTGGACATCGTTGATGACAAAATTGTTATTTTGAAAAACGAAGACAGTTGCGTTTTGTAAGTCGATCATTAGTTCCTCTCCAAACCTTGACATTGGCAAAATCATCGTTAGTTAAACGATGGAGCCACAACACAAAAAAAAGAAAACATTGAGGCAACAATGCGTCAACCACGTAATCACGGACCATCAATTGAGATAGTAGAAACATGGACGCTTATCAAATAAAGTAACATGCAAAGCTATTTATCAATTTGGGAAGGTTATTTACTGAATTAATTATAAGTTAGCTTGGACTAATATATAACAGCAAAAAAAAAAATTGGTTAGAAAATGTTAAGTAACCATGAAAAAATATTGAAAGTACGAATAAAAGTAAGCAACTTTCATGAGAAGTTTATCCTTACTAGAAAAATATTCCATAAGCAATATTACACATGAGAAGTTCTGAACACATTTTTCTTTTTACATAAACTCTAGAAGATATAAGCTTCGATAATCTTAAGTAAATCTCACAGAACTTCGAGACACCTAGACGGTGACTGGTAAACACGGCATTATGAAAACTTTTCATACAAACCAAGCTAGTCAGTGGAAAGACACTCGTCACCATTTACTTGAGTGCCCCTGATAATTCTTACCTACGAAACTTGTGCACAAAATCAAATCAAATATTATTAGTATCGGCGTTTTCAGTCGCCAGAGAGGTCATGGCTAAGTAAACTTCGCTAGAGTCGATCTTCAAGGTAACGCAGCGCTCTGTCCTGTGGACGGCGAGCTATGGGTGGCGCCTCAAAGAGCTGTCAGCAAAGAAAACGGGGCCCCATAGGATCAGTGCCTGTTAGGGTTGCGGAATTTGTTCGAAAGAGTGACCGCGGCCCTGGAACGCAAATAGCACTAGAAGGATCACGGGTGGGTTATAGTCAGTAAGAGTCTCATCAGATACTCCCTTCCGTTCCATCCAAAGCGGGAAAATTCATTTGATGGTGATTGTAGGAATATTATTATAGCGGGCGACTTCAATATAGACGTGTTGAAAAAAAATAATGTAACTTCCGAGCTACGATGTCTCCTAACAAGTTTTAACATTACATTAGCCATAGAAAAACCAACCAGAATCAAAAGCCAAACCTGCATTGATAACATCGCCCACAATTTCGAGAAAAAATGCAGGACGGAAGTGATAGAATTTGCCCTATCCGATCACACTGCGCAATTGCTGAAGTGTCCTGTGCCTACTAATTGTCTTTTAAAATATTGGTTTAAATCGCAACGGGACTTCGGTCTAGAGAATATGATCAAATTCAGAACTTGCTTTGAGAAGCTAACGTTCTCTGAAATTTATGATACCGACGATCCAAATGTTGCATTTAACTCATTTTTCGAACAATTTAAATTATTTTATGACCTATGCTTACCCCGTAGACGTATTAGAATACCAACTAGCAAAAAACCAAAATGGATATCGCTAGGACTAAAATTATGTAGTCGGAAGAAAAGGCAACTATTATGGACGTCTAGACTTAAACCGAACAAAATAAATCAAATAAAATACTCAAATTATTCAAAGTTATTAAAAAAAAATATTAAACTGACTAAACGCTCTCAAAATGACTTCAATATAAAAAATTCTGACAATAAAAGCAAAATGACATGGAAAATAATAAAAAACCCTAAATTTAATCAACCTAATAACTCCATTAATACAATTCAAATTGATAATGAAATAATTAACAATCCTCAATCTATTGCTGACAAATTTAATGACTATTTCGTAGAAAAAATTATGCCTGTACCAGGTTCAGGTAAAAAATCGTGTTCTTATATATTAAGTAAACAAAAATCAATGTTCATGGCTCCATGTCAACCAGTCCAATTATTTAACATTATAAAAGGTCTCAAAAACACCAATAGCGTCGGGTATGACGAAATATCAACTAAAATTATAAAATATGTTGCCGATTTAATTTCTGTACACTTGAGTCATATTCTTAATCTATGTATCAGCCAGGGTGTTTTTCCAGACCATTTAAAGATCTCTATAGTGAAGCCAATATTTAAGAAAGGTAATAAGCAGCTAATGCAGAACTATAGACCTATTGCGCTTTTGTCGATCTTTTCTAAAAATTTTGAGAAATATATTTACAATGAGCTCTATGCATATTTGAGGAGATCAATTTCAAAAGCCGCTAAAACACTTTTCATTAAATAGCGGTAAAACGTAAAAAACCTTATAACAATCATTATTCTAAACACTATTTTTAAAAAACCACAGTGATAGCTTTATATTAAGACTGGCAATACTTCAGAACTTTGTTTACTGGGAGAATAATTAAAAATAACGGAAAAATAACCATTCATATTTTGGTTTTAGCGGATTTTGATGTATACATTTGATTTTAGCGGGGTTTGAAATAAACATTGTTCGTTTTAGCGGGATTCGCAACTGACAGATTTGTACACGTGGATGGTTTTATGAAGTCAACAGTCATGAATACTAAAATGTTAATACTAAAATCGGTCCAGTAGTTTTTGAGTTTATTCGTAACAAACAAAAATACAAATCATTCCTCTTTATAATATTAGTCATTTATAATATTAGAAATAAAATGGGTGTGACATACGAACGGACAGACAGACATGACGAAACTATAAGGGTTCCGTTTTTTGACATTCGGCTACGGAACCCCTAAAAAGGAAGCTTATTTAATTTTATACTTGGATTTTACAACACATAAACAGTAAGTAAGCTGCATATTATATACCTACCTACACAAAATCTCGATTTCGTTTCTCCAGAAATGGATGCAAGAACAAATAAAGAGGATATTGACCCCCGGAACAGTTTAAATTTACAAATAAATAACTACTTTAATAAAACTATAGATTTGATAAAATTTTGCATAACACCATCCCCTTCACTTTAACATGTAGTTTGATACAAAACTTTACGTACCGTTTCTTTTGCTCCGTCGTACGTTTCCAAGTTGATCTATCACTTTTTCTCTTCCTGGCATGTTTAGGATCACATTTCGTAACAAATTGTGTAGAATCATCCATTATTTCTTGATAAAAAACATAAAAAACCGACAGCACTTCTTCACTTTGTTGACAAAATCTCTATACTGTTTGTTAGCAAATGCCGTGCTGTGATTGGTCGATTTGGATTTAGCGGAATTTGAAATGCACTGGAACTCTTTTAGCGCTGTTTGCAACAAACTGCTACTTTTGAAAGCTGATTTGTTAGGCTTATAGCGGGATTTGATAATCATTTTTAAACCAAGTAAAAAGAATGAATGATGGCGCTTCTTATCCAAGCGAAATAATGTTTTTGTTCAAATATCGTTTTGGCGGGTTTTGAAATTGAACTCCTCATTTAGAAAAACAAAAGATTCTCTGCACTGAACAAAAAGGTTTCCGAAAGAATATGACAATCAATATGGCTATCTATGACTTTCTAAATAAAATTATGACTAGTATGGATAAAAGAACACCTGTTTGTGCTGTGTACTGTGACATGACGCAAGCTTTTGACTGTGTTGACCACAATATCCTCAGAAAAAAACTTGACTCATATGGTATAAGAGGTAACATCCTGGACTTAATATTCACTTATCTTTCAAATCGAAAACAATTTACTGCTGTAACTAAGTTAAATTTAAAAACTAAGGAAGAAATTACTTATATATCCAAAGAGCGCACAGTATATTTTGGAGTACCACAGGGCAGTGTACTGGGTCCCTTACTGTTCTTAATCTATATTAATGATCTGCCCAAAGCCTTAGATTTCGCAATAACACTCTTTGCTGATGACAGTACAGTAACAATTCCTTGCAACAAACCTGAACTCTATGAATTTGATGTCAACAACGCGGTCAATTCAATAATCTCTTGGCTTAATGATAATAATTTAAGAATTAATATTGAAAAAACCCAAGTAATGCACTTTGGCCAAAGAAAACCCAGCTCGAAAATGAAAGTTCAATACCAAAGTAATACAATTCATGATGTAGAAACTGCAAAATTTTTAGGGCTGATTATTGACCGGCAACTGAAGTGGAAGGATCACATTGAAGCGCTGTGTAAAAAAATCAGTAGTTCATCGTACGCTCTATATAAACTTGCTCCGACAGTAAACATAGATACACTACTCTCAGCATATCATGGACTTGTGGCATCTATATTAAGATACGGTATTATTTTCTGGGGTAATTCGACAGACAAGGAAGTCGCTTTCAAAGCCCAAAAGCGATCCATCAGAGCCATGTTTAGACTACAAGTAACGGATAGCTGTAAACCATATTTTAAAAAGCACAAAATTCTAACACTACCGGCCCTGTATATTTATGAAACTGCCTTATTTGTAAAGTTAAACCCACTATTGTTTCCTCACCTATCCGATACTGTAAAACGTAACAGAAGGTATGACATGCTACGCGGACGGAAAGCCAAAACAGCCTTAATGCGGAAAAGCATTTTCTCCGTAGCCCCACAAGTGTACAACAAGATTCCAAAGTCAATTAAAGAGTTAAACTTAAATGAATTTAAAAAGAAACTTAAAGAGTTACTATGTTTTAAATGTTATTATAATTTAAACGATTTTTTGAATGATAATTTGCTATCCTAATCTGAATGATAATTTGACATTCTAATTCTAATTTTAATTTGACATTGTAATTTTAATTTGACATCCTTATTCAATTTTAATATTACCTGTGACGTCTATTCTTTAATTTTAATATGTAATTTACGCAATCAATACCTAATTTTAATTTATTCCTTTATTTATTTGTATGTACCAAACATTTGCACGCCACAACGGTAGAATGTGATGATACCACTGACTAATCCTAAGACCTTAATTATGTACCATATTCGGACAAATAAATGATTATTATTATTATTATTATTATTATCGGACCGTGTGTGGGTGACCACCGAATGATCTCAGAAAATCAGAAACTGGTCTCGTGAAGAGGTACCGTGTTACTCACTCACTGGGTTGTAGATAAAAGATAGGCAGCAAACCATGTGAAGTCATTGTTCCCAGCTGTCATATTGTGTTTTGTTTCTTTAATAGTCTTTAGTGGTATTCAGAAGTCAGGAATTTGGACACCAGTCTTGCCAAAGTGTACTGTGTTACTAAGTTACTGGATTTTGGAGATCAGATAGGCAGTTACCTCGTAAAATACTGGTATTCAGTATGAATCCGTTTAGACTGAAAGTCAACCCCATATTTGGGAAAGCTCAGCTTAAATATCACCACGCACTTCTGAAATACCCTGTATAATTTACCAATTTCGTCCAATTTACCTCATGCTATTTTTAGTTAAGAGTGAATAATAATAATAATCTATACTAATATTATAAAGCTGAAGAGTTTGTTTGTTTGTTTGAACGCGCTAATCTCAGGAACTACTGGTTCGAATTGAAAAATTCTTTTTGGGTTGAATAGAACATTTATCGAGAAAGGCTTTAGGCTATATATCATTACGCTTAAGCCAATAGGAGCGGAGCAGCGATAAAGAATGTTTTTAAAATCGGGGATTCCACGGGGACGAAGTCGCGGGCAGCAGCTAGTAATATAATAATAATAATCTTTATTGAAAATAAAACACATTTTACAAATTGATTTCGTACGTAAATAGCTACATTAGTTACAAAACTGTGTCGCAGCTATTAACGCCCACCTCCAAGAGGCATAGGTTACTTACAACAGGTAAGTAATAAGTATGCTTTATCGTCGACCACATCATCGTCGTTCAAACGCGAGCCTGTACCCATATTAACCTTTGATAATAGTCAAAATTGATATGAAGCTGAAGTTATTTGAGTTATACCTCTTAATATCCCATATCAGTATTAAACGAACTTTCAACCTCCAGCCATCCCTCCTTAGGAATCCAAATTCTTGAACAATATTTAATCAAATAAGCTCAAATTCTTGTCAAGATAGTCATTGATACCTGGGACACTAAAAGGGTAACATTACAAGGTTAATAAACGAGCTTTACAAGTAAATTGTATTAGAGAAACAATTCCGTCAGGTTGAGGCTTTAAAAATGGCGTTTTGGGCAAAAAAGTCTGCGTATTTGTTTATTTGAAGCATGAGCGATCTGGATGCAGGTCTGCAACCTTGCGGACTGCTTTTAGTCTTCCAATCCGATCTTGAGAAATTTTGACAACTATTATATTACATCAAATCGCACACAAAAATATTATCTATAGGTACTTAATAATGTATAAAGCTACAGAGTTTGCTTGTTCGTTTGCTTGAACGTGTTAATCTCAAGAACTACTGGTCCAAATTGAAAAATTATTTCAGTGTTAGATAGTCCATTTACCGAGGAAGGCAATGTTTTATCACACTGGGACCAATAGAAGTGGAGCAGAAAGAAAAAATAACCCAGTTTTTGCAACATTCTTCATTGGTGCTCCGCTCCTATTGGTCTTAGCGTGATGATATACAGCCTTTCTCAATAAATGAGCTGTCTAACACTGAAAGAATTTTTCATATCGGACCTGAGATTAGTGCGTTCAAGCAAACAAACAAACAAACTCTTTAACTATATATATTAGTATAGATAATCGCCCGGGGCAATTCTGATCACCCAATTTATGGGTTTCCTGAACTTTGATCTCCAAAATAATTGTTTTTTTTTTTAAATCATATTGACTAACAAAAATATTGCTCTCTCGTGCAGTACTCAATTTTCTAATACTTAACTATAAGCTATCAAACTGTTAAGTTTTTGGGGTTGCCTACATTTTACCTCATCATTATTTTTTTGAGTGGTGGAGTGTTTACTGTGTTTAGCTTAAAAAATGATTCAAATGTCAGGTCCTTGTGTCAATTAAACATTTTCTGAGCAGTGGTGGCCAAGTGGTAATTGCCCCGACTTACGAATTGTAGGTCGCGGGTTTGAACCCACTCAAAATGATGAAGGAAAACATCGTGAGGAAACCGGCATGCGCTATAACCAAAAATTCGAAGACATGTGACATTCACCAACCCGCACTGGGCCCGCGTGGTGGATTACGGCCCATTCCCTCTCCTAGAGAGGAGGCCAGTGTCCCAGCAATGGGAACATTCAAAGGCTCATTATGTTAAACATTTTCTAAAGAAAAAAAAAACGGTTCCTACTAGATTTTATTGCTTGCTTTCTTTTTGCTCTTACTTGTTCTTACAGGATGAGCTCGTGGCTAAATTATAACAGCCGCACGGGTCAATCTTCTAGGTTAAGCAACGCTTGCCCTGGTTGGTCTATGGATGGGCGACCATCTTAACATAACGAGACTTCTCCGTGCCTCGGAAAGCACGTTAAGCCGTTATTCCCGGCTGTCATTTGGAGATCTTTGGCAGTCGTTATGGATTTTCAGAAGCCAGAAAATCTGACACTAGTCTTGCCAAGAAGTACCGTGTTCCCCAGTTAATGGGTTGTGGAGGTCTGGTAGGCAGCCGCTTCACGTAAAATACTGGTATTCAGCTGAATCCGGCTTGACTGGGAGCCGACCCCAATGTAGTTGGAGAAAGGTTAGGCAATTGATTTTTTCTTTTTGTTCTTTCGATAATTTCTTAACTAACTTTTTAAGCACAACAACTTCTTCCATGTTTGTTTTATAGCCTCACCTTCGCTACTTTCAAGGCCTTCTCCTCACCCGCATCAGTTAAGTGAGTAAATGAGTTTGGAGCACACGATACCTTTACTCTAAGTACCTGAAGACGATGTCGCGCATATGTGGCGCTGATTTGGCACAGGGCCATATCTGGAACATTATCTTATAGGATATGTTGTTGGCGTTTAGTGTGTCTAAGCAGACACTAGGCTAGTTTCGCCTTGTGTTATGGAAATGTGGGAAAGATTACTGTTTCACAAACATATCTCTGAATAAAATCACAGTGGCACAGTAAATTCACAGCGGGTGCAGGATATCACGCCATAGACTAAAAATTGACTGTGTGTTTTTTTGTCTGTGGTGCGATCAGAGACTCGGTCGTTGATGTCCGGTCCTGAAACAGTTTTTTAGTTTTAGTCGATAAATTGTTTCCTTTCAAGTTTGTCTATATATTTTTAGTCAATTTTTTTTGTGCGTCTTTTCTGGCGGATTAAACGAGTTTTCTTTCTTTTTTTGTTCTAAAAATTGGTGGACTCACCTGCAATGTTAAAATGACTTTTCTTACAGCAACACTTCAACTATATCCCACAGCCCGCACAATGTATGAGAAAACTCAAATAAAATGATATAAGTAAAGGTTGATCCACACAAATCAGGGCCGTGCCCAGGACGTGGGTGCACTGTGGTCCATCACAACGTGGTTTGAGACGTCCCGGGCACGGTCCGGACATGGACATGTGTGAACGAGTTCATAATATAAAACGTACGTACATTTTTTCCGAGCTCCTGACGGACCATGGTTCGTCCCCCGCCCGGGCATGGCTTGTATGTATTTATGTAGCCTTATACCGCGTAATGTAGCCTTGTACCGCGAACGAATGAACGTCACTGAATCTATAAAGGTTCCTTGTTGTTTTAGCTTAAAATGCAGAATTGCATAAAGTTGTTTTTTTAGATAGAATAGAAAACATTTATTTAACACAGACAACAAAACACAAAGAAAAAAAAAACAATAATAAAACTTAACAATTTTTAAGATTTCAATTGTGCTGAACGTGCCCATACGGAAAGGGTTACCATCATAAATGAACCACACGTGAGTTATCTGGTCTACATATTAATTTTCCTAAAACACTAGTCTTACTTTTAGTTTTACCAAGAATTTCTGCGTCATATCATAATCAGCCCTTTAATGTTCCCACTGCTGGGACACAGGCCTCCTCTCTAGGAGAGGGAATGAGCCGTAATCCACCACGCGGACCCAGTGCGGGTTGGTGAATGCCACAAGTCCTCGAATTTTTGGTTCAAGGACATGCCGGTTTCCTCACGATGTTTTCCTTCACCATTTTGAGAGCAGTGGTGATGAGATTGATAACTCAAAGTAATGCGCCTGCCTGGGTTTGAAACCCGCGACTTACGATTTGTAAGTCGAGGCCGTTACCACTCGGCTACCACTGCTCATACACATAAGCCACGTCATATATTCTGATGTAATATGATTTGTATTGATCTTGTTAGGGAGAATAAATTGTCTTTATGAAGAAGTTCCACCATAATATATTCGATTGTTACATAATTTTGGGAGGGGATATGAAACCATGGGAATAATATAATTCGGTCTTATACGTGAAAGGCTTTGGGAAAACGTATGAATGGTTCATTTTTCGCAAACGCTTCCTCATATATTCTGGTTTTATTGTTGAGAGATATTTATCGTATACGTAACTTAACTGGTTTTGCTCTAGTTTAGGCCAAATAAGATATCTAGAGTGTTAATTGATGGATTTGTTTCTACTATAATATACATATTTTTTATTATTGATAGGCAAGCGTTTGACCACTATCTCACCTGATGGTAAGCGATGATGTGGTCGAAGATGAAGCACACTTGTCTAGAAGTAACCTATTCACTCTTGATTTAAAGACTCCCAGGTTTCTAGCTATCAGGAAACACAGACTCTGGCAGTGAATTCCACCCCTTTAGCTGTACGCACAATGAATGTGTTCCCAAAACGTTTTGTGGGTGTGGGTGGGATGTCCACCATGTATCGGTGGCTCATTGCCGGACGTCTTGTGGTCTGATGATGGAACGGGCTTGGCGGAATTAAACTATACGATTCTGTCGCACACTCCCCAAAATGCAACCGACAGGCTAGCTAACTTGGCATCGATGCTCAAGACTTTGGATCTTCGATTCGAAAAGCCTATAATATTGCTGATGATCCTCTTGGCTCGTTTCTCAAAAATAATATCCATACATTCCCGTAAATATTGATCGCCGGTATGAACAATCTACGTGTGTGTCATTATAGCCAGATGCAAGCCACTGACCTGTGAAAGATTAATTTTATCATGCTGTATAATTGCGGCACATTTCGTTATGAAATCCATTGTTGTACAAAAACAATTGTCCATCAACTATTGTGCAGTGTGGCAGATGTTATGTAAATAAAAATACCAAACATATTTTGAATAAATATATAAAAACAAATGAATGTCTAAACCCAAACTGACTGTATCTCGAACTGTAAAAATATCGTAATGGGTTTTAGTTTAAGGCCTATATACGTACAGATTGTTTAATTAAAATGTGTGGCGAAGAGACGTGGGACTTTGACAAGTATGCCTTATGTGCATGGATCAAAAGAACAAAGAGAGCTGAAGACCCTAGAGCTCCTGTACTAAGGCATCTTTTGCGGAATCATTGCTCGCATGAAATGCCTCGTTAGTGTACCTGACTGATGAACTGTATTGTTCTTATTTTTTTTTATGGTAGGTATGTACTAACAAAATGCTTCCGATGTTGTTCCCTAATGAAACAACAATTTCCTTTATTCATTACATTAATATATAATTAAAATACAAGTAGAGTATTTAAAAATAGTAGCCCACCGGTATCGGGAACAGGGTCCAAGCTACCGGCGGTCAGGGCCCCAGAGAGAGGAGTCTCCTAACAATGCGAGCCGTGTCCAGAAGTGCCGCTTTCTGGATCAAGCCCTTGATCCAGCTGCCTAACGAGAGCCTCCTAAGGTGTTGGTCGAGGCTCTTGGCTATTAAGGCATTGGCTGAAACAACTATTGGTATAATGATTGCTGAATCCACATCCCACATGTCGACAACCTCGCGAGCCAAGTCAAGATATTTAATTAAACAACAATTTATTATTATAAAAGGTGAAAAATCTAATATACCTACTCATAATTCACTCGAAACCCAAATATATGCGTACAAATTTAATCTTTCTTATCTCAATATCACACGAGAACCCCTCATTTCCATCAAATTCATCTGAAAAGTTAATAAAAAAGCCACAAAATTCTCCCTTTATTAACACAAGATGTTCACAAAAAGTTACAAATGATGTGAATTTGGAGAAAATGTTCGATTTTCATCAGTCATAAAAAGTGCCGATATCCGTCCGAACATTCTTCGTATGGCACTTCGTAGTAGGATGGCTGTGAGCCAAAATTTTGATTACCAGATGAATGCAGGAAAGCCATCTCGGAATTAGTTGTGGGTTCGCGTTTACTTTTGGTATCTTATTCAGTAGTTTTAACACCAGTTGGCAGTTGTACAGCAGGCAGCAGGATCTCATTTTTTTAAAAATTTTGACAAGTAAAAGTAGTTTTATGCGAAGAAAAAAAAATCCGGCCAATTACGTGTCGGACCACGCATAGCGAAGGGTTTCGTAGTTCACTGTTAAAATCGAATATCATCTGTAAAAGTATATAAGCTGTGATGTTTAAACCAATTTTCGTGGGAAGTGTCTGTGAAGTTCTATTTGCTCATTTTTTTTTTAGAATTTTAACTTGATAGTTTAAAAGTTACAGGGTTAGTTTAAAAGTTACACATTTTTTACGAATTCGGAAGCACATATTTCAAAAACTATTGCCTTAAATAAAAACTTTTCTAGAAATCTCTATTTCATTTTGAAAGAGCTATTCAATGAAACCCCACACGATTATGTTTGTTGGAATTGATTTTTTCATCCCTCAGTTACATGTATGTGTCACCCTTAAAATATATATTTTTCCATAATATTACAACGTTATTGAATAGCGGTTAACAGGTTGCACCTACCTACCAATTTTCATTTATGTAGCTTTAATACTCTCCGAGTAAAACGGCTGTGACATACGGACGGACAGACAGACAGACATGACGAATCCGTAAGGGTTTCGTTTTTTACCATTTGGCTACGGAACCCTAAAAAACATTACGAGGATAATAATATGTTCAGGTGATGTTATCTTTTCTATTATTTGTAGAGAGCCCTAAGTGCGACGAAAAAAATTGTATCTCTTATAGTGAAACTTTCTCTTTATTTGACTGATAACCGGTTTCTGACTAATGTCAACTTTATCGGTCGTTTATCCGGTAACCACTAACTAACCAATGGCGTTATGATAAATAGCGTTAATGGACAAATAAATGACCGATAAATTACCTCAAAAACAGGGCATGACTTAATCTACAAAATATTGAAAATTACAGGAAAATCTATATGGTGAATGCATGATCGTACCCAGCTTCTGGCCCAGGAGGGCAAGTCAGATTTTTTTAGGTTAGATCGTGCGCGGCTGTTGTGTTATACTCACTTGCTTTATAGCAGAGAGCAGTGGTGCCCGAGTAGAGCAGTGGTGGCCGAGAGAGCAGTGGTGGCCGAGTGGTAACGGCCCCGACTTACGAATTGTAGGTCGCGGGTTCAAACCCAGCCAGGCGCGTTACTTTGTGTAATTGACTTCATCACCACTGCTCTCAAAACGGTGAAGGAAAACATCGTGAGGAAACCGGCATGTCCTAGAACCAAAAATTCGAAGACATGTGACATTCACCAACCCGCACTGGGCCAGCGTGGTGGATTACGGCCCATTCCCTCTTCTAGAGAGGAGGCCTGTGTCCCAGCAGTGGGAACGTTAATAGGCTGATGATATAAATTACCTCAAAAACAGGGCATGACTTAATCTACAAAATATTGAAAATTACAGGAAAATCTATATGGTGAATGCATGATCGTACCCAGCTTCTGGCCCAGGAGGGCAAGTCAGATTTTTTTAGGTTAGATCGTGCGCGGCTGTTGTGTTATACTCACTTGCTTTATAAGTAGTCAAATAAATAAAAGTAAAGACTAGGTATGCATTTTTATTTAAGAATTTTTTTTTTCAGTTTATTTTGATGGCAATCGTGCATATTGCCAATGTCTACTGCGTGGTTTATTCAAAAGTTAACACATATGGTTACAAAACAAAATTTTACAAAATATCATTCATTTAGATACCTCTGCACATAATTAAGACTCTTCATTAGCCAGTTTTTACTAGTATTTCGTTTCTTCATAGTTTTTAAGGTATCTGCTTACTGTAGAGATTCATCTAAATGGCACTTCATCTCAAAATTATCACTCTAAGTAACACTGTTCACACAAATTATGGAGTTCCTACTCGTAACTCGTAACCCCAATTTATCAAAATTACTTTCAAAGTAATCTATTTAACCCCGTCGTGTTGATTTTATATAACTTCAGGTGTGACTTATTTAACTATACGTTGGTTGGGAACTTTCAAGTTTGATCATAACATCATAATTTAACTGGATAGAATTATTTAAGTACTGTTTTTTTACTAGGCTTTCCTAGGTTCGAATTTTCTTTTTTTTTTGTACTTTTAAACCATAGACTTGCTATAGGTTTTTCTGTAATCAATAAGTAAAGAGCTGTTATCTGCATTTATTAATTTATTTATAATGACTTTAAAAACTATGAAAAAAAAGCAGAATTGAGACACAGTAAGCCCTTTTATGTCGTGTGTCACATGACATAATCTGCTGAACTTTTTAATTTATTATTTGATCTGGGCCCCAAAATATCATGTTTGAATTTATTTATTTAAGTTACAAGTCTTTATGAAGTTCCAAATGAATAGTTATGTTTTTCATTTTGTATGTAAATCCTCAGTCACTCGCCTTAAACAAGATTTTAAGGGTCTGCAAAATCACTGGCTACAAGGTCTCTTTTTACCAAGAAATAAGGAAAGAAAGAAAAAAACATTTATTGCCAACACTATAGTTATAACATTATGAAAAAGAAAAACAGATATTTATTAAATAAATAACAGTTTTTAGTGGGGCAAAATGAGTGGGCTCACAAATGTTGAGCAGTGAGCAGCATAGTCACAATGCTGGTCAACGCTGATTTACAGCCCGCTCCCTCATTACTGTTAGCTTACAATAAAAAAATCACAGTAAAAATATCTTAACTAACCAACATGGCAAAAAAAAACATTAACGAAACTACATTATTTAATTAATTAAATAGAAATCTAATCTAAGAAACACTACTATATATACATTTAAATAAAAAACAAAAACACTTAACTAACTAAAACTAAAAATAGTCAAAAGATGGCGTCGAAAAATTCCTCCGCATCGCTGGCCACTGGTAATGTAGGTACCCAAAAGGCTGGCAGCATTACCACGCTGTATGGCAATGCTTATCCTTTGTCCAAGGTAAAAGCCAGCCCTTGGGTCACGCGAAGTGTCAACTTTAAACGTCTTGACAAATCTTTATATAAGTTACTAGCTGCTGCCCGCGACTTCGTCCCCGTGGAATCCCCGATTTTAAAACATTCTTTATCGCTGCCCCGCTCCTATTGGCTTAAGCGTGATGATATATAGCCTAAAGCCTTCCTCGATAAATGGTCTATTCAACCCAAAAAGAATTTTTCAATTCGAACCAGTAGTTTCTGAGATTAGCGCGTTCAAACAAACAAACTCTTCAGCTTTATAATATTAAAGTATAGATGAGCACTTGGACCCCATGACCGGAGAGTTTCAACCCCAAACGGCTCAAAAATATAGCTACCAACAAGGTTGTTATATTTCCACCGCTTGAGGTTCTCCGCAGCCACAGCGGCAGCGCCAGCACAGCACGATGAGCTAGGAAGATGGGATTGCGCAAGACTATCGACGCAAGTAGCATACCACACTAAAGGCCTACCCATCTTCCATGGAAATAACGACATGCCGTCTGGTCTCTTACCATCGTCGCGTACCAGGCCATTAACCTTTTTACATTATTTGATTATGTTTTTGATTGAATACATAAATATTAATACCCCATAAGATAAGTTTTACTTCATCAAAGCCGTATTCAGACATACAAAAAAAATCTGTACAAAATTGTTCCCTTAAAACATAATATGACCTCTATTGTATGGAAACGACGCGACGTCCTATAGATTTTCATCTACATCAATCAAAGAGATATGAATCTGCAAATATCGACCACGGCCGCGGTGTCAAAGGTCGGCAATGACTGGGCGGTATTCATAGTCTGGCGAGATTTTCAATATTTTAAATCATTACTAATATTAATAATGTGAGTTAAATTATTCATTGCTAGTTATGCTTTTATGCTCATATACTTGTATCGATTTTGATGAATGCACAGCGATGCTCAGACAAAACAAGTTTAAAATAAATATTGTTTTTAGTTATGTTACAAAAACAGAAAGCTGTTGTTTTAATATTTGACTAACTTAGGTTGGTTTAGGCTTGAAAATCGTTCCGATTCTTGGCTAAGCAAAATCCGCAGATGTAATTACCACTTCTTGTTCGTTTATTTATTGCTTTTGTCTTGAATCGACGCCCATATCAAATTGTAGTTTGTATCTAGTTTGCTTCAACGTATCTCAATTATGCCTAGCCAAACGTCAGCCACCTCTGCAAAGGCGATATAATAACTTTATATTCTGTGTCCTCTCTCAAATCTAACGTGCTCAGCTTTCGAGAATCATAACACAAACGCGGCCTGAATTAAACACTGATGTACAATTAAACCGGGTCGATCATGTATTTTTATCATAATATTTTTTCTCAGTAAATTTCTTTCACAACTAAAACATTACACAACTTCTTATGTTTTGCCGCCTTCAGGTATTTCAAAAAGCAGCTTTTATATTTTTTATCATTTATTTATTTAAACTTTATGTACAATAGTGGTACATGGGCGGACTTAATGCAACAAGGCATTCTCTACCAGCCCACCTTTAGGTTAAAAAGACAACACTGTGGTAGGTGTACCTACAACAAATAAATAAAATACAAAATATATTTTTTGGGGAAAGAAATTACAAATAATACATATATAATACTAATTAAATATATGTATGCTAAAATAATAATAATTAAAAAAAAAATCGAATTCTGATTCTGACTAATAAATATGATGAATAAGCATTTCCACTACTTTCACTTTTTTTAAGTCGTGACTATACATAAGCCGAAGTCAGATCGTCAGAAAAAAGACCGCATTCAATTTGTAGGGGCTAAAAGCCGCTGCGAAACGATATTGAATTTAGTACCAAGTTACTTCAGTGCCTTTTATATTGGGACCGACTTCGACTTTGAAAGATAGAGTTGACAAATAAATGGTGCTATTTAATGTTTACTTTGAATACAATTGGGTATTTTACTAGTTCATAAAAATCATAATTACTTATATTTTGTCTGTCCGTTGAATTTGCATAAAATATGGACAAATATTTTTTTGTCATTTCAAATCGTAAAAAAATTATAATCAAAGTTCAAGGGGCTGGTGACGTCGCGTCGCTGGTAAAAATTGTAGTGACATAGTGACGTCACGCGAGTTTTCAACGCATTGTATCGTCTTAATTTTTTGTTTAAGTGAAAAAAGAAAAAATACTTGTCCAGTATCTTTTGGAAATCTATCAGACAGACTAATTCATCACGGGGATCAAATTCGTCACGGATTAAAACTGGGCTACAGACAAAGTAACATTCTATCTAAGATAACTTATGATCGTGACAATTATCCCATTTCTACCCACTTAGAGTTCAAATTAGTAAAAAAGCTTTCTTAATGTTTACTTTTTTTACATTATAACACAACCCCATGTTCAAAATTTTACAGGCGTGGACACGGATGCAGCTGCCTACCTAACCACCATGACCCAGTAACTGGGTAATACAATACCCCTTGGATAAACTGGTGTCCATTTTCCTGGGTTTTGACCATCCGTAACAACTGTATAAGATCTTTCGTGACAGCAGTGACCAAGGACTCATATATACGCTGACCGATCAACAAGTGTATATGGTACTAGTAGCGCCCCGCGGTTACACACGCGTAGTTCCCGTTCCCGTGGGGTTACGGAGATAAGATATATCCTACTCTCCCGGGGATAGTGTAGCTAGCCAACAGTGAAAGAATTTTTCAAATCGGTTCTCTAGTTTTGGAACCTATTCAATGCAAACAAACCATCAAATCTTTTCTCTTTATAATATTAGTATAGATATGGAAAATCGAAACACACGACCGTTTTTATTTATCCATGAGATCAATTCAAAGCCGAAACAAGGAGTACAAAAATTTGTAAAAATAATAATTATATATCAAGCATAATAACATAATCAGCCTTTTAATGTTCCCACTGCTGGGACACAGGCCTCCTCTCTAGGAGAGGGAATGGGCCGTAATCCACCGCGCGGGCCCAGTGCGGGTTGTTGAATGTCACGTGTCTTCGATTTTTCTGCTTCTAGGACATGCCGGTTTCCTCACGATGTTTTCCTTCACCGCATTTTCAGTCAGTCAGTAAAAGGTCACACTGCTACTACAATTTTACCTATAAAAACGAAGGTCAAAACTCTAATAATGTAAATTGAACTATTTTCCAAATGAAACGTAATCAAAGTAAAAGTCAAAACGTTTATTGCGAACTCAGTGTAAAATTTTGGTGTTGTTTTGTATGCACCTTCATATGACATTTTACTTCAACGAAATCTACTGTTCGCCGAAATGTGTAACTTTTTGGAACAAAACCGATGACTAAAAGAGTAAAACTACTAGAAACCACATTACCAATCATTATACCACCTTAATTTAATTTCGTATGACGTCACACCTTCGTAAAAAGGCGTTACACTTTTTGTGTAGTCGTGTTTTAGCCCAAACGTGACTAAATAAGCCACTCCTGAACTATGATACGTTTTATCGCTGTAATTATTGATTTGATAAAGAAAAAAACTATCCAATAGTTTTGATAATCAAGCTGACAGACTATATATATATTATTTTTTTGTTATTCAGGAATCATACTCATTGGCTCGAGACACTTTACTTTTATGAAAATTTTTGTCGATGCCATTTCTGGCAGATCCGAGGCTTTGCGGTGCTATGTATATTTACTGAATGTTTCTTTGTTTCCATTATTATAATAATATATTACTCTAACAAACATAAGCTCGTTATTAACAACATCGTTAATTAGAGTTCCAAAGCTTGCATAAAACAAATTGAAGTTTTTCGGAATTTTGCGGCGTAACCTAAAACGATTAACTTTGGAAGAGTTTTAACGAAATAATGTCTGTAATTATGTGGTTAGGGGTGTTTTACTTTTGTACCAAATAGGTGTATGTTTAGAAAATTAGATGTATGCGTAGGTTAAGTAACAAACAACTTGATTGATTTATTCTTCCGCCAATAGTGAACGCCCAATTTCTTTAGAATTTTGAGCAAAAAAAGGATTCATGAAAAGCAAGCTAAGATGACAACGCATATCAGGATGTGTGTTGTAAATAAATATACTGTAAGCAAATAAATAGCGAAATGAGGAGTTAATAGGAGATTTAAAAGTGACTGCTATATCCGAAAAAATCTTTTGTCATGGTTTAGGCCTGTGATACTGAAGCACCAGGAACATTTAATCTCTGTATCTCCTAATAAATTTTCTATCTCATTATGAGCGCATTCAACTGCACCTACATTATTACGAACAATGGCAATTTTTAAAACCCCAATAAGATATACTTATTATAAGATTAATAATAAGGGCAGGAGTGATATCACCGTCGATTTCCTCAGTAAATCTGACAGGTTTATCAACTGCCCCCACATTTCACTTAAGATTATCATTCCAAGTCATCTTAACAAAAGAAAAGCGGATTCCACCAGTTTTTTACGGGCCAGGGACACTGTAGCGTATACAACTTACATAGGACGCGCATTTAGAGTGTGTGCACGTTTTATCTTCCCATACTCGTTCCTTAAATTTATTTTGAAACACCCTCGTAATGGGAAGCATTTTCAGAAGAAAATAAGGGTAATACTTCCTTTATTCGTGGTGACAAATCAAATTTTTGTTCGTAAAGTGATAGGAATTAGTATTGTGTGTTAGATTTTCTTTTGTGATGACGAAAACTGGAGACGGAATTAACATTGGTTTGTGGTGGTAGCTGTGTTATATTTAAAAAAAAAACAAATATACGGATGACTAACATGTTGGTTTGTAATAAATACTCTTTTGGTGCGTGGCAAACTTACTCCGCCATCTTGTTGTTCAAACCATTTTACACAAACAATTTAAAAGTGTTTACCAACTAGCGAAAAAAATCTGTCAATAGATGTCATTGAGAAAAAGATCTTTTGTGTAGTAGACACAAAAGATCTTTATGTCAATGACATCTATTGACAGATTTTTATAAACTTTATAGCCAGCCTGTACGTGTCTCTAGCATTGGGACATCAATGCTAGGAAAATCCCTCCCTTCATTCCTTTCACCGCCGCCATCTTTTTCGGTATTTTTTTTTAATCTTTATTTAAAGAGCTTTTTTGCTAATGCAAATATGTCACTCTGTTCTTCGGGATGTGCCGTGATCCCGGTTTGCCATTCCGGAACCAATGCAAACGTTTTGTTTTAATATTGCATTAAAATACAAATGTAATATAAATTCTTTTACAAGTACCTGAAACTTCCTAAAACGTTGCATTCTGCCTGAACTCTCAACAACTTTGGCACCGCTGTGAACGTAACTTTTAGTCGATCGTTCACTGTCTGTCTTTGTTTTCTGTGTTGTCTTTGTTCATTCTTGCGTTCGTGATACTTATGCGTACAGTCACCTTTTAACAAAGATTACATTTACTCTATTATACGTTCTAGTTATGAATAAAAGTTTATTTTTTTCTATTTGGTACAGGTAAGATACATATACAACACTACATAGTATAAAACAAAGCCGCTTCTCGCTGTCCGCTTGTCCCTATGTATGCTTAGATCTTTAAAACTGCGCAACGGATTCTGATGCGAGTTTCTTTAATAGATAGAGTGACTCAAGAGGAAGGTTTAGGGGAAGTCAGCTCAAAGCGGCCACCTTAACTTTGAGCTATTTTTTTTTATTAAACGAATGATTTTTGAAGAGAATTTTATACTAGCAAGTAGAGAATTAATAGAACTTTTGTAATGGCCAATTAAAAAATAGACATAATATGATTTGCAGATTACGAAAACTTGTCATAAACCACTTTGCCCGAGTGGCCGCCCAAAGCGGCGGCAGGCGGCAAGTTTTCTAGAAATGAATCTGTTTTTTTTTTTTTTGTTTTATATCGTGTTTGACAAAATAAAAATACAAAATCAACATATTATTATATAACATTAAAAAAAAACAACAACATTTTACCTGTGTTAATCACAGTCATAAAAGTAATTTAAAATAGGAACCTTAAACATCAGGTTTAGTCTTTATTATCATTTAAAGTTGTTATTAATCAATAAGTAATTATTTCTCTTACTTAGCCTTTCAACAGTCTTAAAGTTTTATTTTCAAATGAATCCTCTGAAACTTATATAAAAAAATATAAAGAAATTATCTTTAATTGCTCGGGCCATCGTAGCTTCGTCCCATGATGCCTGTGCTGTTTTCCATTTATAGTTATTGACCATCTAAACAAAATAATTAAGCATTATCTATGCATAATTAACTTACTAACATAGTTTTTAAGTATTTTTGTAACGAACACTATGGATAAATGTAATCTGAAAATAAACAATTTTTATTTTATTTTATTTTTTTATTATCTATGCATAATATGAAAGTAAGGGCAAAGCGGTCAGTTGGCCGCTTTGCCCGAACCGCTTTGTCTTTTCGGAAATTTTATTTTAAAAAATAATTTCACACACATTATTTACTATATTTCGAAGCAAATACCACACAAAAAAGCCAATTAGATAAGTAACATTAAACGTGCAATGGAAGCATTTAAATATAAACAGTTTTGACCAAAACAGGTTGAACTTACCTTGTATTATTTTAACAAAGCGTACAAAAAAACATTTGTCGTCACTAGAGCCACGCGTTCGTTCTCACCGCTAATGAATGACTGACTGGCGCGGGGCGGAAGGATTGGTTATGCGTACAGAATAGCAACGTTACGCTATAATTTCAAATAACCGAAAAATTAAGCGTGGCTGCTTTGCCTCCTATGGCCGTTTGGAGCTGACTTCCCCTATACGTATGTATGCATAATATACAAAGGATTTAGTATCAGCATTGCACCCGTGTGAAGCCGGATCGGGTCCCTAATCTATACTAATATTATAAAGAGGAAAGATTTGATTGTTTATTTGTATTGAATAGGCTCCGACTCTACTGAACCAATTTCAAAAATTCTTTCACTGTTGGGAAGCTACACTATCCCCGGGTGACATAGGCTATATTTTATCCCCATATTCCTACGAGAACGGGAACTACGCGGGTGAAACCGCCGGGGACTGCTAGTCTATTATAATTCATAAATACACATCCTCTTTAAGTTTACTCGGCTTCCCATCAAAGTAAGCTCAAATATAACTTGAAAAAAAAAAAAAAACCAAAGACGAAACCGGGATACCAAACATCACTTCTTAACAAATAAAACTTCACTTAGGAACTTTGTACTCAACAGAATGTGTTGTACAAAAACTAATTAAGAACACGAAAATTACCAAGCCGCTGTTCCAACTAAAATTGAAGCCACTTCAATTAAACGGGCACGGGATATAACGATTCTTCAAAATGGAGAAAACCGGGTCTCTTTAGTTCTGGTCGCACTGTGGTGCTAATTCATGCAACCTTTTTTTTCTGGTGGGACCATTGATTTGGTAAGCTCGTTTTTAAGGTAACGTAGGTAGATCAATGGCAAAGAAAAGCCTTTAGACATGTACTCAGTTCGTTCAGCTTTTTTGTAGGATATTTGCTTGGAGACCATTGGTACTTTATGCAAGAGTTTTGGTAGAAGGAGTTTTCTGTGCTTTTTTTTTGTGGCATGAGAAGCGGTCACCACCTACTGCGAAGCAGTAATGCTAGCGAAGGAGGAGGCAGAACGCGTACGAGGGAGGGAAACCTCACGCTCCAGCCACTGCAACAGAAGAAGACGCTCCGGTCGTCGGGAAACGCAGAGCGATTCCCAATACAATACATATGCAATGGTAATTAAATCATAAAAATATTGTCTTTATTTCAAGTAAAATTGCATGACTCAATTCCTGAACTTTTTATAATGTGTACCTAGAACATTTTCCGGAACCCTCGCTGGCTGAATCCGGCTTGCATTTGTTATGGCATACTTACTACTTGGTCCAAATTAACGCAGACATTCGTTTAATTATAATAATTTTATTTCATTGTACAATCTAATGAGGTTTACATGACATAACGAGACTTCCCCGTGCCTCGGAAAGCACGTTAAGCTGTTGGTCCTGGCTGTTGGAGATCTTTGGCAGTCGTTACGGATTGTCAGAAGCCAGAAAATCTGACACCAGTCTTACCAAGAAGTACCGTGTTCCCCAGTTAATGGGTTGTTGTCTGGTAGGCAGCCGCTTCACGTAAAATACTGGTATTCAGCTGAATTTGACTTGACTGGTAGCCGACCCCAGTAAAGTTGGGAAAAAGGCTAAGCAGTTGATGATAATTTGTTCCTGAAAAGCATGTCTAAGCATATATCAGCATTATTACCATGCACTAAATAATAATAAGTGTCAAACAATCCAAATAAGCTAAAATCAAATTCAATTAGAAGTCTCATTTTAATTAATCTGTCTTCCAGCCATTCAGATTTCAATGCACTATCATATTTTAATAACGAATATTATATTTCTGACCACAATATAATTAAAGGAACGGAGTGGCCTTGAACTTTGATAAGGGAACCCCGAAAGTACAAGGACACTTGAAGGCCAAATTCGTATTGGCATTTAAGGCTTTTAATGGTCTCGAGAAAGTGACATTGTATCGGTATGTGGTACACAGCTGTCAATCTCAAACATTTTGACAAAATGTTATCACTGAAAGATTGTCAGTTTGACAACGACCAGTCGCTCGATTCTGTAAAACTAAATCACACTGATATCACCGTACTGTGTTGTCATTTTTTTTATTTACTGAATAGTAGTTTTCCGTGTTTATTCTCGGACTTTAATTGGGATTTCATGGAAAAAAATGTTAGCTACAACTGTAACGGCCCTATCAAATGGCTCGCGAGGTGGCATGATTTAACGCCTCTAGACTATTTCTTGTGGGGTTACGTTGAAGATGAAGTATACAAAACAATCTATGAAACCGTTGAAGACCTAAAAGCAGCCATAAAGTTAATTTTAATGCCAATTCATCACATGAAGATATATAATGCAATAGTAAGATCGTTACCTAAACGCGTTAATTATTGTATTGAAAAAAAAAAAACGGTGGTCACTTCGAACAACTATTAAAGTATGTGAAAACAATGCATTTTATACATTTTAGACATCATGTTTCATAGAGGCATTTACTGCTTAAGACCTACACAATCGATATCTAAATGGAAATAGTGTAAGTTTATTTTTTCAAAACAACCGGGTTCGATTTCCGAGCTGAGTATAGGTTTTTTTCAAATGCAGTTTTTCTTGTTAATAAAATCAATGACATGGTTCTTAAGAACAGATGTTCGTATGTCTTTTAGTTTCAGACTTTCCCATACTTACCGATTTAAATGAGCCATCCCGTATATAGTTTTCTTAGAAAATCCGCTAATATGCGTGTTTTCAGGGGGTATCACTCTTATATTATATTATGTCTGTACATATTTTATCGTAATTTCTTTCCTAAGTAAACAAAGTTCTTACTCATCCATGAAATCGTTCAACCCGTTTTCTCAAGAAATCTGTAGAACTTTCTAGAGAGCACTAGTTTTTCCTTCAATACTTAGACAGGCACAAATGTAGCCGTGCTATCGTTCCGCTAAAAGCTGTAATTGAGCTCACAATAAGAGCAGAAATTCTGCACCTTGAGTATGAATAGGGCAAGCTACATATGTAGGTACATGTATATTTTAGTACCACACTAGTTAATAGTACCTGGATATAAAATAATCGCCCAGACATAAATTCGGTCATAGTTGTCTGGGTTATCGGAAATTTGCAAAGTATTAAATTAACTATACTAATCTATACTAATATTATAAAGCTGAAGAGTTTGTTTGTTTGAACGCGCTAATCTCAGGAACTACTGGTTCGAATTGAAAAATTCTTTTTGGGTTGAATAGACCATTTATCGAGGAAGGCTTTAGGCTATATATCATCACGCTTAAGCCAATAGGAGCGGAGCAGCGATAAAGAATGTTTTAAAATCGGGGATTCCACGGGGACGAAGTCGCGGGCAGCAGCTAGTTAACTATACACAAAAACGGATGCTCTAATTATACCATCACTAGTCCATTTGAATGGCTATCTGACTCTACTGTCAAGAGTTCAGATACAGGATTAACGGCTTTGCATGTATTCCTGTGCATGCAACTGTCACACAACTAACTACCATACTCCGTGTTTAAATCTGGGTATCAAACCCATGAGCGTGCGCAGCAGTCACACTTACGAACTCGAGCCCAACCGCATCCTGACTTTACAATATTGCTATACAGTAGTAGGACAGTTTTCTACAAAATCTATTTAGTCCATCGGAACATCTATATTAATATTTTTTTAAGAGAAAAGATTTGTATTTTTATATGTAATGAATAAACTCAAAAACGGTTGGACCGATTTCCAAAATTCTTTCACCATTAGAAAGCTACATTCACCCTGAGTAACATAAGCTATATTTTATCCCCATATTTCCACGGGAACGGGAACTACGCGAGTAAATTCGCGGGGCGCTGCTAGTTGCCAAATAAAATGGTAACGTAGCAAGCCTCAAATGCCTAACTCTGGTGCGTTTTATCTTTTGTTTTGTTTTGTTTATTGATTTCATAAAACAAAATATACGTGACCAATATTTTTTGATAACCTACGTGTCGGACTAAATATGATCATTACTGTTTTAAGGAAACTGACCAGGCGCTTATTGCGCTTGGATAGAGGCAGCCTACGAAAGGTGGCGGGGACCATTATCGGGCACTGCTCTTTGAACAAACACTTACACACGATAGTTATTAGCTATTTTATTTTTATTTTATTTTATTTTATTTTATTACGGACAGCCCCCTATGCAGAGCATACATGGAGGAGGAGGAAACGGTACCGCATGCGCTCCTTGAGTGCACAGGTGTAACCGAAATACGGAGGCAAACAGTAGGTAGGGTAGTAAACACATCGAATGCACTTTCAGAAGTCCTGAACACACTGAGTGGACTGATCTGTTTCTGGGGGGAGGTTGGCTTGTTGGAGTGATTGGCCGCCATGGCTTACGCACAATGATTCAATACTAGGACTAAGTGCGGAAAACAAAAACCCAGATATATAGTTACTGTTTTATTCAGGTAACATTCTATTCTATGTGGAGTTTTGCTTCCACATAAACACAACAGCTACCTTTAAATTATCATTATCTTATTCATACCCCGACGTATAAACTAAAGATCAAGTTTCAGGCAGATTTAGTTCAAGCGCGCTCCGATATTTTGACTTGTATTATGTAACAAGCAGATATTTACAGTTCTTTAAAATAAGTACTTGTAAACTTACCCGAGGAGATAAAGGTCCCGGTTTTATTGTGTTGATCTCGAAAAGTATTAATTGGCCTTAGCGCGAGTTTTTATAGTTTAACGTTCTCGATCGCGTTTGCGTAAACAACAATTTTTATTGAAACTGACTAAGTGTTGGTGACAATAATGGAAAACATTTTTGAAGTGAAACTTCTTTATCAGCATTGAAAAAATGACCGTCACATTTTTCTGTTACGCGTCACATTTTTCCGTTACGCGCCATCTTTTTTGAGTTTATGAATAACAGAAGAGGTTTGTCACTTTTTACTTTCAATTGTAAAAGTCTTAGAGCTCATGTACATGACTTGGATGATTCAATTGTGAAAAATTCGAATGTTTTAGTTCTATCGGAAACATGGCTGAACGATGACAGTGAAACAAATATCACTAACTTCAAATGCATCGTAAAATTTAAACGGCTGAACACGAGAGCAGGAGGTGTAGAAATATATCATAATTCTAATGATGTTGTTAACATTGTAACTTCATCGATAGATTTTTCTGTTCTTTCTCATTTTTCGAAAAATAAGGTCATAAATAAGTTTCACTACTTACGTGTGTACACTAGTACACGCACACATTTTTTTTCCTTATAATTTGTTTTTTACATAAGTGAAAGTTTAACTTAACGTGATCAAGTACGTTATAAAACTCGTACTAAAGCCCTCTGAACTTATTTTTTAAATTAAGTTTTTATCTTTATGCAGAAAACAAAGTTGCATTGTACTCTACAACTCTATATATTGTCCTTGTCGGAATTCATGTTAATCAATTGCGTCTTAATAATGCAGCCTAGGGAGACCGACCATAAATGGTAAGGAAGACCAAGTCGCACTCTCACAATTAAAGTGACTGAACTCAAAATTCCTTTTACTTATAATTTAGCTATATAATGAACGTAAAAAGCATAATTACTCTAAAAGCCAGTGATGAAAAAGATTCCGCAATATGACTGGGAAAGGGGCAGTTTATATGTACATACATAGGTCTCGGGAGGTATTTGTTTTTTACTCAACACTTTTTAATGATTTTAATTCTTGCTTATTAGCCCTTGCAGATTAGGTCCCTTTAATTCTAAAGGAGGAATGTGTCTAATAAGGAACATATTTCGGATAAAATAATGACGCTAACTCTTAAGTTATAATAAAGCATATCTACTGAGGACATAAACGTTCAGCTGATACCTGTTGATTTCACAAAAAAATTACCTCCTTCGAATAACATGATTTGATGAATATAAATAGCCTGACCTTTAGCTGTTAATTTTCAGTTCAGTTGCAGTTTATCTGGATAATCACTAGCCAAATAAAAATTGCTAACAAATACGGGCAATTTCAAAACAAACGCTAAGTCGAAAGCGATCAGATTCATTACTCGGGGACTAGAAAAAGTCTGGATTACAAAATCACCTTGTAATCCACACTGGGAAAGGTCTTAGAAAAACTTTGCCAATTTTCGTAGAGCACGCAGAATTTTTATTTGCTGTTGCTACTTCCAATTTCAAGGAAGTTTTTCGATAGGCCCATATATCTCTTAGATACACGAACCTATCAAAAAACTTCTCATATGGATATTTGAAGGTACTGTATCTATTTGAATAAGAAAACGGTTTCTTTAACAACATCCTCTAAAATTCTGCAGTTTTTGCCAAGTTTACGAAACTCATTTCAAATAGTATCATAATAAGAACTGATAAAAGTTAAAGTTAGAATCCAAAAAAAAATTGTCTGCCACATACATTTATGTACGCATAACTAGATAAAATGTACAAAACAGCTGTTTTTTTTTGTTTTGTTTTTTTCGTGTTCGGATTTGGTCCCCTAGTAAAAGTTGTTCATAACGATTAGTACAATGATCCCTTTTCAGGGATTGCGTTCATTCTGTTACACGTATTTGCACTCGATCTCCCGGTACGTATCGGCTATATAACAATCTTACGGCCCATCGGCTATCTCCTCAAAGACTTGCCGCAGGGACAACCGGTAGCATGCGAGAGAGGGAAACCTCACGCTCCAGCCGCCGCAACAGAAGAAGACGCCCCGGGCGTCGGGAAACGCAGGGCGATTCCCGGCCACCATAGACGCGGGCCTGCGGATGGCGAGCTATGGGTGGCTCGCCGTCCGAAAGCAACCAGGCCCGGATCGACGGCGTGTCGTGTTCCAAGCGCGCGTCAAAGAGCCGTCAGCAACCAAGACGGGGCCCCGTAGGGTCAGTGCCTGCTAGGGTTGCGGAATTTGTTCGAAAGAGTTACCGCGGCCCTGGAACGCAAAGGGCACAAGAGGAACACGGGTGGGTTTTAGTCAGTAAGAGTCTGACACTCCCTACCGCTCCACCCAGGGCGGGAGGGGTCATTTGATGATTTCCCATCCAAAAAAAAAAAAGTTTCAAACATTGTCATCAATACTTCTCAGAACAACCTATTCGAAAACTGTCATTAAAATGAACAGCAACAGCTCAGCGCTAATGTTTCATAAAAATCTAAGGTATAGCTCACACGATACAGAACAGGCTATCAAAGCCCACCGAGGCGTGACTAATACGAGCCGGCAACTCCACACGTTACAAAAATCCGTCTTGAGGAATTAGCTTCGAATGAACGGGTTGCGGACAGGGATATGAAAAAGGACTTACGGCCTCTCAGTGAGGAATTGTGCGAGTGTGTCCCTTGGTTTACAATTGGATTTTAAGGGTCGTCGGTAGAGGATACAATGGAACTATAAATATCAGTAAAAAATAAGGCTGAGGGTATACGTACCTCAAAACTTCCGTCCTTCCTGATCCAAAAAAGGCAGAAGCATAAATTGCCATGTTTGCTTCAGGTGGACTGGTGATTTCAGATTTAAAATCATATTGTTTTTTTACTCATAATAACAATTAAGTTACATAAGCTATTTAAAAAAAAATATGCAAGCAGTATAAAAAAGCTGAGCAAATATAATTTAAAAAATATATATAATACTAGCGACCCGCCCCGGCTTCGCACGGGTGCAATGTAGATACTAATGTTTCCTCTACTATAATATGCATGTATTATACATATAAACCTTCCTTAAGAATCAGTCTATCTATTAATAAAAACCACATCAAAATCCGTTGCGTAGTTTTTAACCGACTTCTAAAAAAGGAGGAGGTTCTCAATTCGGAGGTTTGTGTTTTTTTTTTATTGTTTGTTCGCGTATAACTCCGTCGCTTGCCAACCGATTTGAAAAATTCTTTTTTTTGTTGGAAAGGGTATACTTCCCAAATAATTTCATGAAAATTTTATCGAAATCCAACAAGCGGTTTTTGAAAAATCAACAAAAATCTAAAAAAAATATCTAATCTGTCTACATTGACGACCTTTTAGTTTACTCTGCATTGGAGCAGTGCGTTTTTTTTTTTACACCAATGTAATTGGTTCGTTTAGGTGGGGGAGGGGAAGGGGTGTAGGTACCACTAAAAACTTTAATTTCGGAACTCGGTGTTTATGGTTCCTTTTTGGTTTTTTGAACACCGACTTCCGAAATTAAAGTTATTTTGTACTTTTTGATTTTTTGTGGAAGTCGGTTGTATTTTTTGTAAAAAGTTTTTTAAAGATCTAAGCATACATAGGGACAGATGGCGGATAGCGACTTTGTTTTATACTATGTAGTGATGTGACGTTAACGCAATCGAGTACAAATAACAAAGTAATTTAAAAAGTGCGATAAGTTTTTCGAAAACTTTATTTAAATATTTACCTACCATTCACCATCAAACTTTTACACATTAGCTTTCCGAAATAAAATTAAAGTCATTGAATAAATAAATATTTATGAATATTGCAATACCCTATTTATTGAAAATACAATTTAATGAATTGGTACAGAAGATAAATTTACAATTGTATTTCATTTTCAGTTGTTACCTCGACAGCCTGAAATTGAACTGCTTTATACGCTTTTCATTCAATCAAAAGATAGGCTGAGTTCCAGCTAATTATATTGGTTATTTTTATTGGAACATTATATTACAGATAACAGGTCTGGTATCATACATACACTGTAATAATATTTTATAGTAATCTGGAAAATTATATTACTGTCGAAACGGAGTTTAAAGATTCAAGATTCAATTGCATGCGAATTTCTTGTGTGTGGAAACACAGCCTTATAAACAGCTTATCGTCATAACTATAAATTAGTAAACTCTTCAAGCAGTGATTGTCAACGTGGCCCGCATTGACCAACATTGTTGGAGAGTGGCGCAGTGGGAGCGTGCTGGGCCCATAACCTCTTTTAAAACGACCGCGTTGTGAAACAAAAGAGAGCTATATTTTTTTTTGACACGTCACGGAGATTGTAGCAAAAAGTTTACAAAATATAAAGAAATAAACAAAGAAATTTTTTTATTAAGGACTCGCACAAAACAAATAAAAACAAAACATAATTAAAAGCTTAATACAGTGCGAGGCCAAAAACGGATTAAATATCTCAGCATACGCTGCGATATTTAATCAATTGATAAATACCACAGCGCTGGTAAATAAAGGTAGAGGAGCTCGTGGCTAAATTATGACAGCCGCACAGATCGATATTCTAGGGTAAGCAACGCTTGCCGAGGTTGGTCTGTGGATGGGTGACCATCTTAACATAACGAGACTTCTCCGTGCCTCGGAAAGCACGTTAAGCCGTTGGTCCCGGCTGTCATTTGGAGATCTTTGGCAGTCGTTACGGATTGTCAGAAGCCAGAAAATCTGACACCAGTCTTGCCAAGAAGTACCGTGTTCCCCAGTTAATGGGTTGTGGTGGTCTGGTAGGCAGCCGCTTCACGTAAAGTACTGGTATTCAGCTGAATCCGGCTTGACTGGGAGCCGACCCTAATGTAGTTGGGAAAAGGCTAGGCAGATGATGCTGGTAAATAAAGGTAAATATGACACATGAACAGAGATCACAACTTTATATATGAACGATTATTTTACATACATTTTAACAATTATTATTAGATAATCAAGGCAAATGTCACTGACTACTTAAGTATTAATACTTTGCTCACTACAACATACCGTATTCTCATCATATCTGAGCTTATCTGAAAGTTTAGCGAAGCCTGTCACGTGTAAACTAATATTAAATCTTATCTTCAATATTTTCGAAGATTCCACTATGGCCTTATCCAAAATGTTCAAACTTTGCGTGAATAATTTTGCACTTGTTACAGCGTTGACAAAGTGGTGAAGACATTTCGTACACCGGTGAGTGTGATTGCGCGCGATTTATCTTATCAGAGTGCCAATTATTCTACTATTTTTAACCGACTTCTAAAAAAGGAGGAGGTTCTCAATTCGGATGTTTGTATGTTTTTTTTTTTTTTTTTTTTTTTTTTTTTTTTTTTTTATTGTTTGTTCGCGCATAACTCCGTCGCTTGTCAACCGATTTGAAAAATTCTTTTTTTGTTGGAAAGGGTATACTTCCCAAATGGTCCCATGAAAATTTTATCGAAATCAACCAAGCGGTTTTCGAAAAATCAACAAAAATCTAAAAAAAATATCTACATTGCCTACATTGACGACCTCTTAGTTTACTCCGCAAAGGAGCAGTACGTTTTTTTTACACCAATGTGATTGGTTCGTTTAGGTGGGGGAAGGGAGGGGGTGTAGGTACCACTAAAAAGTGAAAAATAAAAAAACTTTTTACAAAAAATAAAACCGACTTCTAAACAAAAAAAACCAAAAAGTATAAAATAACTTTAATTTCGGAAGTCGGTGTGTTCAACAACAAAAAAGCAAACAAAAACACCGAGTTCCGAAATTAAAGTTATTTTATACTTTTTGGTTTTTTTTGTTTAGAAGTCGGTTTTATTTTTTGTAAAAAGTTTTTTTATTTTTCACTTTTTTTTAAGTAAAGTTCCATTGCCCTACATGTATACAGTATGTTAAATAACAGAGGGCGTTCCCTTAAATTCGTTAATCTATATCATTAATAGATTAAAATAAAAATATCAGAATAGAAAAATAAGCATAAAATAATCCGAATAAAAAAAAATGGCAATAAATTCGAAAAATCCTGTTTAAAATCAAAATAGTAGCGCGGAATAGTACCTACTTGTAGTAGCAATGCCCAAACCGGCAAGTACGCGTAAGTAGAGTGTTTCTTTAACGTGTCAATTTAACATTTTTAGTGAATATTTTAATATTAAAAAAAATAAAAACATTATGTTTTTGAATGGTAATATTTTTTTTAATCATATATGGATGTTATACTATTGCGGGTTTACGGGAACGCCCTCTGTTAGTTAACATACTGTGTAATAGCATTATATACCTACACAGGCCTCCTCTCTACGAGAGGGAATGGGCCATAATCCACCACGCGGGCCGAGTGCGGGTTGGTGAATGTCACATGTCTTCGAATTTTTTGTTCTAGGACATGCCGGTTTCCTCACGATGTTTTCCTTCACTGTTTTGAAAGCAGTGGTGATTTAGTTAGTTACACAAAGTAAAGAGCCTGGCAGGGTTTGAACCCGCAACTTATAATTCGTAAGTCGGGACCGTTACCATTCGGCCACCACTGCTGTCCATATATGTATGAATGTATGCATTCATGACAGTTAGCGACTTTAAAAACATTCATTCTCAAAAAAAAAAAATCTACAAATAAAATGGGGTCGAAATAAAATTCCAAATGGTGCCAGTGACATTCTTGACAAGACCATGTATTCTGTATTTGTCTTTATTATCCTTTTCATGGCAATGGGAGCAACTGCGGAACTCTGTTATGTGCTTGGCCCGATGGTTATACTTTCTTTTTATGTTCTTGTGACTTCAAAGTAACTGATCTTCCGTAGCAAAGAAGCCATTTGAAGGGTTCACTGCAATAATGATGAAAGTCCATTTTTGTTAAAATTCCAAGTAAGCACGTCATTAAGCCACTGGATATCTGTAGTTGGTATTATCATTAACAAACTTAGCAATATTACTTAAAATCCCGACACGCTTATATAATTATTAGATAACAGGTACTCAATAAAGTCTTGGTTTTTAAAAATAACTTTTAATACTAACATTTTTTCTTAGTTCTTAAAAAAAGCTTGAGTAAAGAAACAATATGTATGTATGTAATATGTATGTATATATAAGAAACAATATATATTGGTGTGGCACACCAATGCACGCCATAGACAAATTGTATAATTTTATGCTTTGTTTGTAATGGCTGGTTCAGACAGTGGGACTGGTTTAGTTATTTGTAAGTTTTTATTTGTTTTTAATTTTCTCTCGCGTCAAAAACGAGCATGAATAAACGCTTTTTCTTTCTTTCTTTCAATATAATATAAATAATAAAAATGTACTGTAACAAATACAGCATATGTACATGTATTATGTTCATACCTTTAAACTCGACTATCCTGTTCCCATGAATACAATTGAAACGCAATTATCTCAAAACGAGGTAACAAGGACATTCATTGTTATTGCAGTGGACCCTTCATTTTATATCGCAGTAATTTGGTGGGTGACTTTAAAGGCTTTATGCAAAATAGCGCCTGAGTAAAAAATATATGATTATGTTAAGTCCGTCAGTTAGATTATAGAAAAATATTGGACACGTATTTTTTCCTTTATCAAATCTATAAAAACTGACGAAGATAAAAAGCATCAAAGATCAGGGGTGGGGGAGCGTGTGACGTCACTGCCCGGTAAAAATTGTAGCGAATAGTGACGTCACACGAGTTTTTTACGCAATATATCGTCTTCATTTTTTGTTTATGTGAAAAAAGAAAAAAAAAACGTTTTCAATATTTTTTGGAAATCTATCAGACGAACTAATCAGATTTTTTTAGTTAACTACCCTATTCTCCTCTTCAAGACAAGCTCAAGAGTAACTTATCTAAGTAACCGTCATACTATCGAAGTGAAGGTCGGGAATGCAAACTTTTGACTTGAAGACCTGACTCGTTAGGAGCTCAAATATTGACGGGACCCGGATCCGCTATTTGTCCGGTGGTCCGCGAACTAGTCGCAATGCGGACCTAGACTGTGCCAAGCTTAAAGACGAGGATTACGCTCTGTTGAGCTTTGAAATAATAAAAATTCATTTATTTCTTAACACAAATCTATACTATTATTATAAAGAGGAAAGATTTGTATTTTTGTATGTAAACTCAAAAACTACTGAACTGATTTCAAAAATTCTTTCACCACTAGAAAGCTACATTCGCCCTGAGTAACATAGGCTATATTTTATCCCCGTATTCCCACGGGAACGGGAACTACGCGGGTAAAACCGCGGGGCGCTGCTAGTCGCAAATAAAGTAATTAGATAGTATATAGACACAATTTATATTTAATTTGTGAAAGAATGGTGTCTAAACTAAGTTCATTACAAAATATGAATGGCAGTTCACTAGGTACCCCTGTATACGGTGGAGGTCTGGCCTGCTGCTGGAGTGTCCTCGCCGAGGCGAATGGTGACGGTGACCTCTCGCGTCCAGCCTTGGTTCAGTCTATGGTCCGGATGGGAAGCGGTCCTCATTCTGCGAAGGAGGAAGACCGCGCGAGGGGGAGGGAATCCTCATGTCCCAGCTGCTGCAATAAAAGAAGACACCACGGACGTCGGTAAGCGCAGGGCGATTCCCGGCCAATGTACGCGCGTGCCTGCGGATGGTTCCGACCATGCGGAAGAAGTAATTTGATGATTTCCCATCCAAAACAAAAGATCACTGGGCACAAAGGTTTACATACACTAAATATGTATGTATGTAGGATATAGAAAAACTTTTCTCCGATTTGGGACCGCTTCCAAAAGATGTATCGATGTTAAAACTAAAAGCAGCCACTTTGGTTCAATCAAATGTAACTCGCTAAAAAATATCATGAAATCATAAAACGACGTTTCGCATAATAGTAATAGGTATTATGTTAGTCAGGAACTCTCAAAATAGTGCTTATTATTGAAAAGGTGACCTTTTATACTTTTGCTTTTTTAACAAATTCCAATGTACTTTTGTTGGTTGTGGTGTTCCCAGCCACTTATTGTCTACCTAATTATGAGTATTTAAGAAAAAAGCCTGCATCCATTCAATATTAGACCAGGGCCGAAGCCTTCAAAAATGGTAAAAAATACAGTAGGATATATTTATCTTTTCAAAAAAAAATTTTTTTTCTTTTTTCCATAGGACTTGTAGTTTTGCCGGAAAACGTGATAAACCATTTTTACCCTTAAAAACTCACCCCCTCCCACTTCCCGAACTCTGATCGACCGTAGTTTATTATTCCTTTCATTTTTATCCCCTCTTTTTCTTCCTACTAGGTTTCATCCTAATGTATTTTTTTTTGGTTTCAAAAATTATCGACCCTGGTCTATATAGCAAATAGCTGGTCCTAACCTAATAGGGTATTTTACTGTAATTACTGTAAAAAAATATTGGACACGTATTTTTTCTTTTTTCACGTAAACAAAAAATGAAGACGATACAGTGCGTTGAAAACTCACGTGACGTCACTACGTTGCTACAATTTTTACCAGCGACGAATAAGAAAAAATACGTGTCCAATATTTTTTGTAAATCTATCAGACGGACTAATTAGATTTTTGCAGTAAAATACCCTATTGAAGAGGATAATCAAATTGATTCCCTTTTTGCTAAATACAAACCAGGCTGTTTGGACGTTGCACCGAACTTCATAGTCCAAATAAGACATGAAATAACCGTGTTAAATAACGATTAAAATTATTTACCACGCTCTTAAAAGCCAGTTCACACTCAAAACCTAATTAAAACAAATGGTTATACGTACTTAACACAAACGCCTACTCATAGGCACTTTAAATATCGCGTGGGTGATGTAAAGGATGATATGGGCGTGCAGGGCGATTCTCTGTTCAAAATGTCTCACAAAGTCTTAGGGAAAATGGCCCAAGTTAAAAGTTTATATTCCACGTCGTAAAGTCAGAATTTTGTTGGAAGGAAGTTAATTCTTGTTATTATATTAAAGTAGATTGTTTTATAGTTCGGATTTCGAGATACAGACCATCTGACGAACCTGACTCTAAAATATAAGTGTCAGACAAATTTGTACCAAATGCAGTGTAACTGTTAATTTTGACCTGATCTGCGTTCCAACTAACCAATTAAGTGATTTATTTTGTATTTGTAGTGTTTATGTACCTACATATATGTGAGATTGTATATTTGCAAACGCACCCACGACTCAGGAGAAATTCTTAGTGTGGGGCAACGATTAAAAAAAAAGAAAGAAGAAGAAAGAAACATCTAAAATATAATTTGGATCTGTCCCCAGAGAATAAGCATTGCCATTTTCAACATGGCAATGTATTCTGAATAAGTTTCCTGATGGCAGCGATGTGGAAGTTTACCTCGACCTCGAGTTGAGTTCGAGTGTTTTTATATAATTTTACAATCTACTTATTTAGATATAGTATAATCAGTTATTTAATGTAGGTACATACTACTTATCTTAAAATAAAATTTATTAAAGCATATTCACTAACTAACAAAGAGATATTTCTGTTTTATCTCTAAGAGGAGTAACTTCTTGGGTTGTAAAGGGTAGTTGTCAGGTGACATTTACTTCCCAGGTGCCAAAACTTTGTTCCAGCAGGTGAGTCGCAGAAGTTTTCACACACCACACCCACACAAAAAGTTTGTGAGTGACTCCCAGGTTTTTGTTGAAAGGACGAGGACATGTAACAGAACACTGTGTAACTCCTATATTTCTTGTCATGTCTCCCAAATCATAACATTTCATCCACAAAAACTATAGATTAGAAAAGATGCAGTAAAAATCTAACACCATGAGGAAGTTGCGAATGTTATAAAATCTATGAAAAACGAGACAGCACTAATTCCGTGTGACGTCACTCGCAAGTAACGTGTATAGAATACGCCATGCAGTACAAACGACGTTTTGTGTGACGAAGATAGAAGATTAACTTCAAAACCGAGAACTACCTCATTTTTCTATTGAATATATTTATTACTAGCTGCTGCCCGCGACTTCGTCCCCGTGGAATCCCCGATTTTAAAACATTCTTTATCGCTGCTCCGCTCCTATTAGCTTAAGCGTGATGATATATAGCCTAAAGCCTTCCTCGATAAATGGTCTATTCAACCCAAAAAGAATTTTTCAATTCGAACCAGTAGTTCCTGAGATTAGCGCGTTCAAACAAACAAACAAACAAACAAACAAACAAACAAACAAACAAACAAACAAACAAACAAACTCTTCAGCTTTATAATATTAGTATAGATTTGCCAAAGCTACTGTTATAGTTAAAATAAATAGATTGATTCTTATAGATTTTTTGATAGCAGCGAAATACTTTATTCTAAAAATAAATTAAGCATCACGAAAATGGTGATCCTTTCACAAAATGAACCTTAAAGGAATTCAAAGAATTGAATATAAGATTTCCGTTATTTTCGTACCGATTTCACGAAAAAAAACGGAATACTTATATTCATATTTGAAACCCTAAAAATACACACAGACACAGACGCAACACAACAACAACAAGTAAGTATGTAGTAAAAAAGATGAATAAATCTAAAAAATAAAATACAGCAAGATGGCACTGAGCGTTCCAATACCGAAAGGGTTATCATCTCAGCGTTTGCTGGGTTACAGACACCCAGTGTATCAAAACCAATTTTATATTGACCTTGCGTACCTCAACGGCTGCTTTGAGGTGGATCAGGTATTGAGAGATTGTTTACCAAAAATTGAGACATTTTCAGCCAAAACAACGGGACAAACAACATTGACCCTTGTTTCTCAAAGAATATGATTCTAAGTCAATAGGAAGAACTATTTATTGGTTTTAATTTAAATATTATGTATTTGGGGGTATCTATCTAAATATGTCAAATGAAAGGCCATATTTTTAATTGCCTTAAAGTCTCTAAGGGACTGAAAACTAGTATTTGATAATAATTGCAACTTGATACCTCCACGGGTTCTTGAGAAAATATAATTACACACAGACGGACGGACGCATAACAAAGTGATTCTACAATATTTTTTATGTACGGAACCCCAAAAAAAAAAAAACAGAAGAGCTTCTTCTAATATCCAAAAATAGCAACAAACAAAATCCATCTCCGATCCAAAACAATGTTCTAAGAATTACTCCCGTCGCGTAGCACACCGGTACCCTGCTACAGACAGCGTAGCAGTGTCATCGCTACGCCGCTACGCCGTAGCGACAGAACAATCTTTGTATTTATTTCTTTGTTTGTTCCGCCAATATAACTCGTATTTGTACAAGTAAACTGAACGTTTTTGTGTTTCTTTTGGAGACTTTCACGTTATAGACGTTTGGGAAAACTGGAATAAATCTAAGGTACGGTAAATGTATTGGTTTTCTTCTGTGCCTATTTGATTTTAGGTCAGTTTTTGTAACTATCAGCTGATGTAACGTATGGATGGTAAATTGAGGCAAACACATTATTATAATTTTTTTTTATTCTTAAAACGACATTTTCAATAGACAGACTCATATGTCCTGTACATTTATCTTTACACGACTTGAAAAAATGTACTGAATAGCCGATTTTTTTAGGTACTGTACGTTGGTAAACATGTTTGTTAAAATGAGTTCAATTACAACTTTTGAGCAACGGGGAGCTGTCATTTGTAGATTACAGGAAGTCAGAAGCCAATAAATGTGAGACCAGTTTTGTCTAGCTTGTAATCGAGTCCTGGGTTGTCGAAGTCAGATCTTTTTCTTCTTCTTCATTGTTCCCTCACTGCTTAGAATTCCGGCCAAATACGACGCGTTTTCATATGTAGGTCTTTTTAACCTCCTCTTCATATGTGGAATTTCAGGAGTTTAGAAAACTGATATATGAATTATTATTTAATTTTTTTATTTCGACATTATTATATTTTACCAAGGGAACGATTCATTTGAATTAAACATAAAATAACCCACTCTCTTTGTATTAGAAACAAATGCACGACAATCCAAAGGTGGAGAATAGTCTTATTAGTTCTGTGTGATCTATCAATTAGAATAAAAGTGTTCATTATCAACTTAGTTCTAGTTTACTTCAGAATCAGTCTTCTCGTCAAGGTAAAAGTAAGGCAGGCGCGTGTTTTCCTTTAGACGCCTTTTTTTTTGGATGGGAAATATTCAAATGACTTCTCCCGCTCTGGGCGGAACGGAAGAGAGTGTCAGACTCTTACTGACTAAAACCCACCCGTGTTCCTTCTTGTGCCCTTTGCCTTCCAGGGCCGCGGTGACTCTTTCGAACAAATTCCGCAACCCTAGCAGGCACTGACCCTAGGGGGACCCCATATGTCTTCTTTGCTGACGGCTCTTTGAGGCGCGCGTGGAACACGACGCGCCGTCGACTCAGGCCTGGTTGCTATCGGACGGCGAGCCACCCATAGCTCGCCATCCGCAGGCCCGTCCTTTAGACGCCTGCGCTGTGACTTAAACAAATGCTTTTTTTTCATCTCTGGACGCTTGGAGAAGAACGGAATGCTGTATTTTTCGTGCATAGTGAACTAATGATAAGCTACTGGAAATGAGAAATACTTGTGACTAGAAATCTCGATGAAATCAACGAAAACGTATTGAGCGCGGTCGAATCGACGCCGCGCGACCGCTTGATAACGCAATTTTTTTTTCGCCCATCAAACAAGCCCATCTGTGTTCCTTCTGATGCCTTTTGCGTTCCAGAACCGCGGTGACTCTTTCAAACAAATTCATATTTGCTAAATAAATTGCTCTCTATAATAAATTAAAACGCGAGCAAACCCGTGCCACAAACAAGTTCTCTAATTCTTGGTTCGGCAAACCGTTGCGTGCCGTCCCTTAATTATTTAACACAATTTTTACCACCTATCCTGGTAATTAAACTCATAATTATTTATGTAGCGTGTTATCTACCATCGGTTTACTGCTTTAAGCCATGAAAAAAGAACTATTAGGTTATTTATTTCATACCACGCTACCTATTTTTAGCCACCAAACTGAACTATTAAGTTCTTTTTTCTGATTTATTAAGTATAGCTTCTGCCTGCGACTACGTCCGCGTGGAATAGTTACTTTGGGCTAATTTTAACCCGCGACTTCGTTTATTTAGAAGCTTTCAAAATGAAAAAAAACCTCGATTTATGAAATATTCTTCATTGGTGCTCCGTTCTTTGCGTGAATATATATAGCTTATAGTGATATGTAGCCTATAGCCTTCCTCGATAAATGGGCTAGCCCATTTTAAATCGAGGAAGGACAGTGACATCGGACCAGTATTTCCTGAGATTAGCGCGTTCAAAAAAAACAAACTCTTCTGCTTTATATATTGGTATAGATATAGATGTGACAGTATTGGACTTGAATAATATAAGAACAAGTTTTTGATGCGGTTCAGGACGTTTTATCGATTTTTTTATGTTACACGAGGTATAAGTATATGAAACTAGGTAATAATGAACATAAATGATTGCTGGCAAGCTACTTTCATTATAGGCATGAAACATCACTGTTTACGGTAGCCAAGCTATAGAGCGAAATGGTTATTTACATCACTTAAGCCGTCGGCTTATTTGCCAAGTCATTACTTCAAAAAGTTACTGCCCCAAACAAGTCGTGACGATATTTCGGTTTAACAGTACAAAGTTTTATTTTATTTTGGCTACTGATAACCTTTCTTTGTACAGCTTAGTAAGATATTATTTACTTGGAGTGGGTTTGAGTTTTTTGTCTGAGAATTTAGAGAGCTGTACTTCAAGAGCGCCTAACAGAGACAGTAAAAATATAGTACGACTTATAATGATAGAACAAAGGTTTTAACGGAATTCCTAACTATCTTATTTTTAGCATAGTGTAGCATAATCAGCCTTTTTATGTTCCCAATGCTAGGACACAGGCCTCCTCTGTAGGATAGGGAATGGGCCCGTAATCCACCACGCGGGCTCAGTGCAGGTTGGTGAATGTCACATGTCTTCGAGTTTTTGTTTCTAGGACATGCCGGTTTCCTCACGATGTTTTCCTTCACTGTTTTGAGAGCAGTGGTGATGAAATTAATTACACAAATTAATGCGCCTGGCTGGGTTTGAACCCGCGTCCTACAATTCGTAAGTCGGGGCCGTTACCACTCGGCCACCACTGCTCAATCTTATCTTAACAAAATCGCATGTCTCACTCAAAGATTCAAAACCATCTGAAAGACGTACATATACTGCAGGATATAGGGCAGTATAAGTGTTGCCATATCGACCGGTCTTATATGTCTCATAACTGGTAAGATACCCACACCCACAGTCATCACCAGGTCATCACTCTCCTTGTGGCAAGTCGTCCACCGCTACGTCTTCCGGTTTGTAATATCATCCACGCCATTACCACTCACACTAGTAGATACAAAACGTAACCCTTTGGACTCTCGCTTGTAAATTTTCTTTTCAAGTACATACCTACTTTTTAAAATCTCAGATAGACTCCTAACCTTTCCAATAAACCACTTACAGAATAAATTACATTTCGAACCGCTCAAAGTGTAATAAACATCGTTTTTATCGGCAATAACATCGCTCAAGTTATAAATAGATGCAATAATCGGCTCACTCACTCACTGAGTCTCGATCGGGAACATAATACTAACATAACGTCATAATTTGCATTTTGAATGGGATTTTTTATAGTAAGGGCGTAGGGATGTTGCCTGAGTCAAAAATAATCAAGCATCAAAGATCAGGAGTGAAAATTGTAGCGAGTAGTGACGTCACACGAGTTTTCAATGCACTGTATCGTCTTCATTTTTTTTAGGTGAAAAAAAAATACTTGTCCAATATTTTTTGGAAATCTATCTGACGGACTAATCAGATTTATTAGTCCCTACTGTTTTTTGGTCTCTGAGTTAAATTTTCGATGACAAAGAAAAGGTGGATAGAAAAATACTGTTTTGCTGTGGCTACTATTGTACTGTAACGTTATCACGTTGCTTTCGTGGTTGCAAGTGCGACTAATAAGCGTGGAGACCTGGGTTCCATTCCCAGGTCGCAAAAATCGTTATTGAGCTTCTTTTTTCGGAGTTTTTCAGCACTAATTTCTAAACTGCGGGGTTTGAAAGTTGATGGTGTCACACCACTGCTTCAGAAAGAACGTAAAGCATTGGTCCAGCTCATTGTCACCCCCAAATCGCGACGGATTGCCATCCCATCGGTCTACGAGGATAAAAGGTCAGAGTGTGTTTGTCCAGGGTGGTGGAATTTGTCGGCGGCACTGCAAAGCAAAGGCATGACAAGAACACGGATGAATCTTGTCAGTAAAAGTCTGACACTTTATACAGCTGCGCCCAGAGTGGTAAAAGTCATTTGATGATAATCCATCCTTAAAAAAAGAGTGTATTTGTGTTTGCACACGCACTAAACTTAAAATCTATAATATCTCCTGCGTACTGGGCTAAATAATTTCCATCGAGGTTACCATCGTGACCAAAAGTAGGCCGAGAGGATTATAACCTTATACCTGCATTGAAAGGTCGCGCCAAATGTTGCCCATATTACAACCCCATTAATTCTCCAGTTATGTATGTCCTATGTACCTAAGGGGGCGCACCTATTGTCATTAACTTAGCCCGGCTCAGGAATTGAATTCAGGATCTCATGCTCAGTAGTAGTGCTTGCGAACCACTAGACAAACAAGGTGTTATAAAATAAACAATAGATAAATATAATTATGTCAAGGTCAAAAGTAACGAAACTTTTTCATTAGCTTCAGAGTAGCTAAAAGTAAGAAAATTGTTTCGAAAAAGGACAATTTTCTATCTTGCAAATGAATCAATTGTATTATTGTATTATTATATAAAACAGTGAAGGAATATTATTTTATAGACTAAATAGAAACTTTGCGTTGATTATAGTCAGTCGGAAGAAACGAGTTTATAAGAACAGATAGATATAGAAGATAAAATAAGTACTTATTAATAAATAAGTGATTTCAATTTTTTAATTTTGTAGTCAGTTTGATCTCATTAGCTCCCACTACCTTTAATATTTTTTTTTTTGTTCCTTACCTGATATTTGTAATTTCGTTTAACTTTAATTTGATTATTTGTAATTTTATGTCGTAATTCCTTTGTCAAGATTTGAATAGCTAATAATAATTAATTATTATTTTACTCACTAAGAATGTTGGTCGACTTATTATTGGCGACTGTATAAGTCTGATGCTTTGGTTACTATTATTCTTATGTAATGCTGTATACAGAAGCTGTTGGTTTACCTTTAATAAATAAATAAATAAATTTACTGTATCTCTATTCAAATGGTCTAGTGATTATTTCTAAACGAAGCCTCTTTATTGTTCGAAACTAACTGACCTACATACGATAATAGTTCTTAAAATAACGATAAACTACGGTTACTAATCCGCTTGCCAAGCATAAATTATGTTAAAGCTCACTATGATTAATGTATTCGCCAACTACCGTACCTAATGGCGGCATAAGATTGCTGTAATAGAGCCCCATAAAGCACATCACTGCCCTTACGGGGACAGTTTATATAAAATCTTATGCGGAAGTGTTCTTTCGTAACACTGGCTGAGCGCCAAAAGCCACTTTAGCCCAGCAAAATGCACTATTCTTTTGCGATAAAGCATAGGTAAATGCAAAAGACAAAGTTAGGTTAGAAAATCGCACAGCCCAAACCACTGAACGGATAGGGCTGAAATTTGGCATGCAGGTAGATGTTATGACGTAGGCATCCGCTAAGAAAGGATTTCGATTAATTCTACCCCCAAGGGGATAAAATAGGGGATAAAAGTTTGTATGAAACTTTGTCAATTTTAAACCGATCGGGAATTGAGAGTTTCAAAATCGGGGTTAAAGTAACTATTCCACGCGGACGAATTCGCGAGCAGAAGCTAGTGTAATATAATTTTAATTGTAAGTGACTGTGCTGTTGGTGTGCTTATTGCACACGCGATAAAGCATAGAAGCGAAGCTGCTAGAACTTAGGTTTTTTTTTTTAATTTGATAGGTTCCAGTTTGACCACAATCTCACCTGGTGAAAATAAAGTGTGCCCAAAATGTTAATTGCGTATATTTTATTATATATTATGTGAGATGTTTGACTATGTACAGTGGCGCATTTCTGTACTTCTTGTTGTGAAAGCTGTTTTTTTAGTGGACCTTTTTTACACCTGTGGCCGTACTACAAAGTGCCAATGCTATCGTGATTCAGTGTGAGGGAAAGGGATAGTGCTATTTGTCCGTCTCTCTCTGACACAGGAGTCATGATGGATTTAAGACGTTATGGTAGGGCTGTTGTTCCTGTTCTAAAGCGTCCACATTAATCAACGATATCTGAAATTACGTAAACGTAGAACTGCGCATTCCAAGATTAAGGCGATACCCCGACCAAAACCTTGCGTTAGTGCGTTTTTGTTTGACCTACTAGAACATGAACATAGACATATGTATACATAAAAGCAGTAGACGACAAAAATAGGACTGAAAAATAACAATTTGAATTTCGACAAAAATGTTAATACATGACAATTCACTTCGGTTTCCAATAAAATACAAACACAATAGCACGATTTCAACAATGCAAAGCTTTTATTGTTTTTATTATTTTTGAACGATGCAATCAGCATGCATGGACGCGTAATGAATTTAAATGTAAAAATATTTTTGGATGAAAGCTTGTTTGTATATTATTTAAGCCGAATAATGCTTGTTTATTTAATTTTCTAGTAAAAAAAAATGTGATAATAATCTAACAATTCAACAACAAATTAGTCTTAATTATTATAACAGACAGTTTAAGCATATTATCCACTTGAGAATTTCCGGGTTCCCGAATCATGAAAGGGACTGTATAGTTCATAAATAGAATGCAACATGACCCTTCATTTTTGTAAGACCAAGGGATGCCCAATTGCCCATGAAAATTTCACAGTAAAAAGCGCTTCTAGAAACAGTAATAGTTACACCGCAAGTGGCACAAAATCACTTGAATTGATCAGAGAAGCAATTCTCGTGTTCTAAAGACCGTTCGCGTTCGTAAAAAAAAAAACACCTTTATTCTCTATCGTTTCATATAAAGCCAGGTCAGAAGAGTTAAAAATGACACTAAATATGATTAATAAATTGAAACACGGCATTTAGGAACTTAGGACTTCCTCAGGCACGTTGGAGTGACGATTTGCGCAGGACGGCTGGTAGAAACTGGATGCGAGGAGCCGAAAATCGACCGAAGTAGCGTGCAATTGGAGAGGCCTATTTCCAGCAGTGGACTGCAACAGGCTGTTGATGATGATGATGAAAAAACAAACGGTTTCAATAAATGGAGGCTTTTCACGAAATAAATAAATAATTATATCTAGCCATTCCAACTAAATGCAGCTGAATACCAATATTTTACATAAATTTTCTAACATACGTGATGGAAGATCGTCTACCACGAAATCCGAGGCCGCCGACCATAGATCGGACTACAGCCGGTAGCGAGAGGTCACTGCCTATCCTCAAAAGGCTACCTCAGACATTAACCTACATGGTTCTCATATGACTTGACCAGCACGGATTGTATGGACTTTAAAAGAGACTTTGACCTCTGAGTTTGTTTCGGTGTTTCTTCTCATGGTAGTCGGCTAGGAAACACCGGCTTCATCTAGCTTAAAATGACCAGAAATATTTGACGTGTAAAAGTGTTTTGAACCTTTTTGGGCCTATCTATCCAGCAATACACATATTTATGTACAAGCATAAGGAAAATTTACAACGTGAAGGACTGTCTGACAAAGGGTTATTGTACAAAGATTTTCCGTAAATACCGGAAAAATAAATCAAGTAAATATTTGGTGTTCCAATAGAAAAAAACCTTTTGAAAGATCTTTGACATTGGCGAGCCGTTATATTTTTTTGTTTCTGGAACAGAATAAAGGATTTATGGATTAACGCCTATATTTAACGAAAACATGTGATAAAATAATATGTATCTATAACACAGATAATATAACTATACTAATAAATAAAAGACGAAATATGTTTTTGTTTGTTCGTACCTAATAGGCTCTGAAACGAATGGACTGATTTTAATATCTATACTAAGAAATAAAAGACGAAAGATTTTTTTGTTTGTCTGTACCGAATAAGCTCCGAAACTAATTGGCCGATTTTAACCATTTTATCATTAATGGAACGCTACATTATTAACGAGTAACAAAGGCTATATCTTATCCCCATTTCCCTACGGGAGCGGGAACTACGCGGGTAAAACCACGGACTGCTGCTAGTATACAACAAAACAATAAATTATGGATTGAATGATGTATTCCAAAAATATTTCTTGGATGAAAATAAAAGTTACTACTGAAAATCACTCAGAATAATACATAAGTAGAAGGTCAAAAGACTCAATCGTCAGAGAGTCTATATATAATAATAGAACACTAGTTTCGGTCAATGGATTCGCCAGCATGTATCAAATCATCCCAAGAAAATATTCTCCCGAGATAAAAAAATAGTATATCCTATACTTTATATATAAAACTGAAGCGCTAATCTCAGGAACTACTGGTCCGATTTAAATAATTCTTTCAATGTTAGATAGCCCCTTTATCGAGGAAGGCTATAGCTATATATTGTAGCTGTCTTGAAAAACAGCTAGTGTATATGTATAGGTTATGTGGTGTTTATATGTCCTATTTAAGAACAAAGTCTACCAGAGTCAAAGTTTCATTAAAATCTGTTCAGCCGTTAAGACGTCAAGAGGTAACAGATTATCAAACAGATATAAAAGCAAACGTTCGTTATCACCTATAAGGGGGCTATTTTTACTTCATTACTTCTAATTTAAAAAGGAGCTATGTCATTTTCGATCCGTCTTAAAAAAAAAGAGTAGTTTCTATCTTTGGCTGAATGTATCTTTTTATCAACGATTTTTCCACCAATTGTGGACCGATTTTCATAATTCTTTAATATTCGAAAGCATATAATCCTGATGGGATACCAGAGAAATTAAAGGCAACCCTCAATTTTATAGGCACATACAATGTTTTCATTTAGTACCTAACGCAATTCAAATTTATTGGGATTTTTTTCGCATGTGGTTCCATCAACGTCAGATCAGGATCTGATGATAGGATCCTGGAGAAATCGAGGGAAAACTAGAAGTTTTCCCTTTTAGGCATACTTAAAGTTATTTGAGTATTTTTAGAAGGATAATTTCTCGGCATGGTTCCATTCCAATTTGGTGTAGATCTGATGAAGGGCTTTGGAGACAGGCAATGGAACTCTTCAATCAATGATAGCAAATGTACCGGGATTGCTGAAATCGCATGTCTGTTTATAATAATTAAGTTGTGGCGTATCACTTTTAATTTTTGAAAGATTTCATTTTTTATTGAGCAAAAAAAAAAAGAAAACTGAATTCCAAATCAAAACACTACAAACTATAAAACCTTGGTTTAAGATGAATAGTGATTGGAAGGATCAATTCACTCAAAAATAAAGATAATATAAATATAAAAAGATCATTTGCTAATTGATTTTATAGCCATAACATATGCTAGCCAAATTTGACAAATTGATACTCGGTTGCTAATATTTATGCTCATTGAGAATATTTACTAAGATTTAATGTCACATTCTTTAAGGATGCCTACAAATATATTTAGCTGAAGATACGAATTATAATTCTGTTCCACATCACTTGGTTCACTACTTGTGGAAAATCGTTGGAGCAACATTCTACGGAACTACATATTAAATTAAAAACATAAATATTAAAAAAAAACTTTGGTGACAGTCAACAGTGAAGAAACTTGGGTATCCTTTTTTTTCTCGATGGGAAATCATCAAATGACTTCTCCCGCTCTGAGCGTAGTGGAAGGGAGCGTCAGACTCTTACTGACTAAAACCCACCCGTGATCCTTCCACTGCCATTGGCGTTTTAGGGCCGCGGTGACTCTTTCGAACAAATTCCGCAGCCCTAGCAGGCACTGACTCTAAGGGGTCCCGTTTTCTTTGCTGACAGCTCTTTGAGGCGCGCGTGGAACACGACGAGCCGTCGGGCCCGGATCTGGTTGCTATCGGACGGCGAGCCACCCATAGCTCGCCGTCCGCAGGCCCGCGCCTATTGTGGCCGGGAATCGCCCTGCGTTTCTTCTTCTGTGCCCGCCCGCGTTCTGCCTCCTCTTTCCCTAGCATTACTGCTTCGCAAAAGGAGGTGACCGCTTTGCATGAAACTTGAATACCCAAGAGCCAAATGTTTGAGGATACGTGACATCCAATCCACACTGAACCTACTTAGTGGATTACGATCCATTTCCTCTCAACGTTAAGAAGCGTGTGTTTTAGCAGTGAGAACATTATCGGCTGATCAGCGTGGTCAATCCCATCTTTTACGTTTTATTTTTTTGAAGGTAACCTACACTATTCTAGCGCCGTCATAATTCCGTTGAGAGAAAGAGAAACGGAGCCATATAGGCTGAATAGCACAACCTATACCTATTATTTTGTGTTTCATTTTTTTTGTGTTTAAATTTACGGAAGTGACTGGTCCTCACGATACAGGGAATCCTAGTGTGGGGACCAGAGATATATTGTTATCTTTTAGTGTCTATGCCTGCTAATGCAATTTTATGTGTATACACTTGTACTAACGTTTGAATTAATAAAGATTATTATTATTATTATTCAAAATAGATTCATGATGGCAGTCTGAAGCCATAGAAGGGAGACATTTATTTATTTATTAAGACCTCGAGCAATGCTTTGAGCACGTATACGTAAGCTGACTTAACCCTTAATTCGGCAAGAGAAAAAATTATGAAAAATTATGTTTTTTTTTGCATTTGTAGCTTCATTAGAAGTTGTAAGAATGAGAAAAAATAATAATAAAAATCTGGTATATCCTCATTTTCCGAAAATGCATGTTCAGTATACTGGACCTTGCCAAGTTTGCCATAAAGTTACTCATAATCTTGATGTGCAGTATAATGCGCATTGCCGAATGATGACTTTTAAAATGAGTTTCTTTTTTTTTGCAAGTAATTAATTTATAGTTAATATAACGTAAGAAAACGAAAATACCGATTAGTTTTGTAGTTAAAAATATGTATTTACTATAAATTGTCACGCAAAATGTTTATTTCTAAGCGAAATAACAGGTATTATTAGGATATCAGACTTCCTCAGTGAACGATCGATCCGAGTTGTCGTTAATGGCTGCTCCTCTGACCTCATGGCATTGATGCCGGAGTCCCTCAGAGGTCTGCTTTCTCTGCAACTCTTTTACTGCTGCACATCAATAAACTACTTTAGCTTGGTATTGTTGGGTACGCAGATTATAGTATGATTTCAGAAAGATACATGCTCAGCGCAAAAACCAGCGGGGATGAAGTTCGTTCCATGAGAGAGGCCATCGTAGAGCGGATAAATATGACCTTAAGTTTTGTCTCCCATTGGGCTGATGATAATCTGGTCTATTTGAACGCCTCCAAAATGCAAACGTATCTTTTTACCACCAAAAGGAGTCGTTTCAACCTAACTCCTACTTTTCGGGGTGTATTTGTTCATGTTACTGATTAGCTCGAGCTCTTAGGAATGGAGTTGGCATCCAGTCCCAACTACGGCGCCACCATTGAGTACAAAGCCCAAACTGCGGCCAAAAAGCTGGGTATCCTTAATAGAGTGAAGCGATACTTCACGCCCGGACAGCTTTTAATACTTTACAATACACAAGTCCGGTCCTGCATAGAGTATTGCAGCCACCTTTGGGCCTCAGCTAAATACCAACTTGCCGCACTTGACTCGGTGGAGAGCTAAGAAGCTCATTGGTGACGAAAACTGGTGAATGTCAAGCTTCACAGCCTGGGTCATCGCCGCAAGGTCGCTTGCTTGTCAATCTTCTACAAATTGTACTTCGGTTAGTTTTCCCATTAAATCTATGACCTCATCCCACCGGCCCCCTTCTACCATAGGACATCTAGACGCACTGCAAGATACCATCCCTACGTTGTTGCTATTCCATCAATTCGCACCAGGCGTTTCAACTCGTCTTTTGTAATGCGCACATCAAAGGAGTGGAAGTCTAATAGCTTTGACACGCGTAGTGTTTGTTTGAAACCCTGCAAATAATATCATAGTTATGAAAAAATACGATGAAACAGTTTTCTGTCTCATTGGCAGTGGCCAGTATACTCCACATCACAAAATGTCACTACACTAGTAAGAACTTGGCAATGAGAAATATACTGGACACGCGAATTTCATAAAAGATTACGAAAAATCTATTAGAGATATTTTAATTTTAGTTTATTTACACATATTGATAGGTTTTGTAAAATATATTGAGAAGTAATGAGTAATCATTGCAACATAAAAAATCAAATAAATAGAACTATACCGAGAGCGGTCGAGACACGTCCATCCTGCCTGACGTTTCAACGACGACTAAGCAGCCAAGAGTACGTGCATCTTACTCGTAATTTTATATAAGTTTCGTAACTGTTTAAATAAACTATTGGAATGAAAATAAATAAAATAATGACAAAGAATCTTGTTGTATAGTTTCTCAAAGTTGATGTTCAGTATATTGACCAATATCGAATTAAGGGTTAATACCTCAGGCATTTTCAACCCGCCAAAGGCATTCAATCAAGCTAAGGGTTATCTTTGACTATGTATTTTTATATAAATAAAATAAAAGGCCTAATACAAAGTAATTTTATATACCACTGTTAAAATTTCCTTCAAAAGTTTTAAGTTATTTTTTAAAAGGCTTTGTTACAGCTGGACAACAAAACACGAAATTAAATATTCGCTGCCGCAGAACTTAATCACGCCGATAACACATCTCCAAAATCAAATGCTCGAAACAGTCAATAGTTGCCAAAATGAATTTTCGTGTTATCGTTTTGTAGGCCAATGTACAAATACAATACCACAAAACTACGAACAGGTACTGTGAAACAATCTATACTAATACTATAAGGAGGAAAGATTTGATTGTTTGTTTGTATTGAATAGGCTCCGAAAATACTGAACTGATTTGAAAAATTCTTTCACTGTTGGGAAGCTACACTATTCCCGGGTGACATAGGCTATATTTTAACCCCATGTTTCCACGGGAACGGGAACTATGCGGGTGAAACCGCGAGGCGCTGCTAGTCTTCTATACCAATATTATAAAGAGGAAAGATTTGTATTTTTGTATGTAACGAATGAACTCAAAAACTACTGGACCGATTTCAAAAATTCTTACACTATTAGAAAGATACATTCACCCTGAGTAACAAAGGCTATATTTTAACCTCATATTCCCACGGGAACGGGAACTATGCGGATGAAACCGTGGGACGCTGCTTGTAACCTATAAATTTGAATTTGTTGGTAAAAGTAGAATTCACTATAGGGACTATTTACTCGACTGCTTCAGAAAGAGAGTAATATGTCATAGTATTTCAATGATGAAAAAGATATAGCTATAAATAACGTAGATAAATTTGTTTATTGATGATAAAAGCAATGAATAATCTTTGTTGCCAACACAAAAACAAGTTTGTAGGTTAATATAGAAACACATAGGAGTAGGTACGTACCACAAAAATACGAACTATGAAGAAAAACAATAACCTACCAATTTCAATTTATTGGCAAAAGCTTGATCACGTCAGGAATTATTTTTGTTATTTATTAAATATTGAAGACGGTGGAACTCGTGGCTAAATTATAAAAGCCGCACGGGTCGATCTTCAAAGTTAAGCAATGCTTGCCGAGGTTGGTCTGCGGATGGGTGAACATCTTAACATAACGAGACTTCTCCGTGCCTCGGAAAGCACATTAAGCCGTTGGTCCCGGTTGTCATTTGGAGATCGTTGGCAGTCGTTATGGATTGTCAAAAATCTGACACCAGTCTTGCCAAGAAGTACCGTGTTCTCCAGTTAATGGGTTGTGGAGGTCTAGTAGGCAGCCACTCTACGTAAAATACTGGTATTCAGCTGGGTCCGGCTTGTCTGGGAGCCGACCCAAATATAGTTGGGAAAAGGCTAGGCAGATGATGATGATTTCAATGTTGAAGACATGCAAAACACAAAAATGCGTAATTAAAAGTAGGTCCTTGTTTAATCCTTACGAATATTATAAACACGAAAGTTTGAATGTATGGATGTTTGTTACTTCTTTACGCAAAAGTACTGATCCAATCTTAATGAAATTTGGCGCAGAGATAGATTATAGTCTGGAATAACACGTAGGATAGCTTTTTATTCCGGGCATACGTTCACTTAAGATAATTTTCGACATTTACGCGGGCGAAGTAGCGGGCGGCAGCTAGTTTTCAATAATAGAATAGAATAGAAAAATAGAAAATTGAGTACAGAATTATTTTTCACTTGTTTCATAATTCTAATAACAGGGTAATGTACACACGCTAATTGCAGAGTACAACATTCCATAATAGGGCGTTTTAGTAAAACAAGTCTAATTAGTCCGTCAAATCCACAAAATATAGAACTCATTTTTTTTAACAAAAAACACGCGTGATGGCATTACGAAGGTACAATTGGAGTGATTATACCAGCGACTGACAACTGTAGTCATATTGTATTCCTGATTCCTTGTAACGTCTAAGAAACAAAAATGACCACAGAAACAGACAAGAACGCTTAAAAAAAGTGTTAACATTCCATACAATGACCCTAATACCACTTTTCGTTGCCCTTTTTTCACAGTTCCGACGAAGTAACTTTGTTTGGGGGAGCGCTAAAGTGAACTCACTCATTGTCAACGTGAAACTTGTAATGGGTCGTACACAATAAACCTTTACGGAAATGGATAGTTGAGTAATGGATTAAGTTAGGTCAATGACACTTTTGAAGGACATTTTAGCAGTGGTGTGTTAAAATCCGTAGTCAAAGCCCCTAGTTGCCCTTGGCTTGATTGAATGATGTTGGTTGGTTGAAAATGCCTAAGGTATTAATTAAGTCGATTTACGTATACGTGCTCATAGTGTTGCTCAAAGTTCTAATAAATAATTATCTGCCGTCTATGGCGTGACCATCACAGTAGCAAGGTCATCGATATAGCCCACCAGATTAGTAAGCTGAAGTGGCAGTGAGCTGGCCATATTAGTCGTAGAACCGACAACCGTTGGGGTAATCGAGTTCTAGAGTGGAGACCGCGTCTCGGCAAACGTAGTGTAGGACGTCCTCAGGCACGGTGGAGTTACGATTTGCGCAGAACGGCTGGCAGAAACTGGATGAAAGAAGCCGAAAATGGATCTAAGTGGCGTACAATTGGAGAGGCCTATGTCCAGCAGTGGACTGTAACAAGCTGTTGATGGTGATGATGATGATGGCGTGACACTGCCATCATGAATATATTTTGAATAAAAGGGATAGGTAGTGCTATTCGGCCTATATGGCTCCGTCTGTCTTTGTTACGTAGTAAGTACGTAGGTACTTTATTCGCCGATAATGTTCCCACTGCTAGAACACATGATTCTTTACCGTGATAGGAAATTGGTCATAATGCACTAGTAGGTTCAGTTCAAATTCGGATGTCACGTTTCATCAAATCTCTGACTCTTGAATATCAAAGTTTCCTTACTGTGAAAGTGATAGACTTAAAACTCATATGGAAAATTTTATATGTATTTAGTTCCATATAATGCTGCACCAAACGATTTTCCGCAAGTAATGAACAAAATAGTGTGGAACAGAATTATAATTCGTATCTTCGGTTAAATATATTCATAGGCATCCATAAAGAATGGTACAATAAATCTCAGTAAATATGCTCCACCAGCGTTGTTGGATTGGTGAATTTTTAATCATATTAAGCAAGGGATGCGTCAGCATATATGTAGGTGTTTTATAACAAACTAGCAGCGCCCCGCGGTTTCACCCATGTTGTTCCCGTTCCCGTGGCAATACGGGGATGAAATATAGCTTATGACACTCCACAATAACGTAGCTTTCTATTGGTGAAATAATTTTGAAAATCGGTTCAGTAGATCCAGAGATTACCTCTTACAAGGTCACAAACTCACACATATTTTTTCCGTATTGCCACGGGAACGGGAACAACGTGGGTGAAACCACGGGGCGCTGCTAGTTTGTTATAAAACACCTACATATATGCTGACGCATCCCTTGCTTCATATGATTAAAAATTCACCCATCCCACAACGTAAAACAAGCAATGAATGCGGTTGCAATGTCGAAATGAAAGCATAATTATGCAACCGAATGCCTTTATTTTTCACGCAGTTTTCCGCTGGTCTCCTCTCTGTAAGTGAAATCATGAATAAACTTAAAAAATAGAGAATGATTTTCAAACTGAATACCAAACAACTTAAAAAACATGGGACTTATAACATAGTACATACAACACAGGGAATATAGACGTGATAATTCCATAAACCAAATCATGTACTTGTATCCACATTCTGACGCCGCCGCCGACGCGATGTCATATAGAACACTTCCAAAATACCAAAACGAACTCCCCGTCTTCTTTATATTTTCCTACTCTCTCAATTTATACCGTAAACAGAATTAATACGCTGCAGCGATTTGCAATATCGCGTACACCACTGTACGAGTACATACAACTCTCAACACGCGCCGACAGTCGTTCGCTGTGATCCAGACACCGCGCATGCCTCAATGCGCTGACTGTACCGAAACTTTTCACTTGCGAAACAACGTAAATTAAATCTTCGAAAAATTAAAAAGCGACTCACGGTTTTTAAATAAAAAGTAATTTATTAAAAAAAAAAAACGTGCCGGAAATAAAGTTTGACTTTTTTGAGATTCGAACTTCTGTTTTAAACTTCGAACAGTAATAGAACTGTGTTTTTGGTATAGATTGTTTTGATTATACTTTTTTATGGTGAATTAAGTGCGAATTTGAAATTTAAAAGTGCGAATTTGATTTTAACAGCGTATTTCAAAACCAGTGAATATTTTTCAAAAAGCTAACGAATTCTTTGTTCGAAAAAATTAAAGTGAGTGTGTTATTAGAGATTTCAGTTCATTAAGAAATCGTTGAATTGATGCCAAAACTCTTATGGAACGTAAGTAAATAATTGTTGGCTTTGTATTGACGTTTTTAATCGGTTTAAGAAATATGATTGTGTGTTTAGAGTGGGTTAAAATCACTTTATTTTTAATAGTTGGGAAACGAATGTACGTGCGCTATCATTTCGACATGACATACATATACTTGTAAGGTATTGTTTTTTATAACAAGGTGCAATAATTAATCTATCTATTTAATTAAGGCACTATTACTATCGGAGTAAAATATTTTTTTTAAATTTGTGTCTACATTTTGTCACGTTTCTGATAATGATGCAATTTACGAGTGTATTATTTTTTTTTATCAATCATAATGAAACATTTAGATAAATTTATACATAATATTATTAATTTGCAGTAAGTAGTAAAAGGATATATATTTTTTTTATTATTTACAGAGAAATTAAAAACAACAAATAATCTTTTATTTAAAAATGTATGACCAACAAAAACTTTCTTAAAATGATTTTTCTTTTTTCACTTAACTTTAAATTATCTTCTTTTATTAATCTTCTTTTTACGCAAAGTTTCATAAACATTTCAAGATCGTTACAGGAATTAAGTTGGTACTTACTTTTTCCTCGTTGACTTTTACTTATTAGATAAGTACTTGCTACTTTCAAAAATAAACTGTCTAGGAAATATTTTAGGATCCTCGGAAAAACAGCTCAATTTCTTATAGCTATGTACCTACTCTAGTATATAAAAAGTATGTATTAAAAAAAATAATTGAGATAGAAAAATGTGTGATAAAACGGAAAAATGTTCACTTTCGAATTTACAGGTTTCAGTCCATTATTTTTAATGAAACAATCATTTTGGTGTGATTATTTATTAATAGTTCTCAACGGCCCCTTTTGGTTCAAATAACGACTAAAACCAAACATAATCATTTTGTTGTGATTATTTAACTATTAATAGTTCTCTCTTATTAAAACCAAAGTGGCGTTTTTTTGAAGATTGTAATTATAGTAATCGACTGCACTTTAATAACTAAGTCAATATTACTCTTAAAAAAACTAGCAGCGTCCCGCGGTTTCACCCCCGTAGTTCCCGTTCCCGTGGCAATACGGGAATAAAATATAGCCTATATTACTCAAGGTGAATTTGCTTTCTAATGGTGAAAGAATTTTTGAAATCGGTATAGTAGTTTTTGAGTTTATTCGTTACATACAAAAATACAAATCTTTCCTTTTTTTAATATTAGTTAGATAGAACTTTTTGACAAGCCATTCTTATAAATAATTGGGTTTATATACGTAATAGGTAACTAATATCGGTCTTAAACAATAGTTCTCATTGGACGAAGGTTACTGGGTCTTTGACGGGTTTCTGATTACCAAGTTTCATTAACGGTAACCAATAAAATAAAATAAAATAAAATAAAAAAAAACCGTGTTCTTAAATACGATTTTGTAATGGCTACGAAAACAGTATTTTTTTAAAGATGTTGCTTACCTACTTATTTTTTATTAAAACTGGGATTGAAAAAATAATGATACTTTAGCGATAAGGACGCCCATTGTGTCACATAGGGTGACAAAATGGGCGGCTTTATCGTTATCTTTTCATCATCTATATTTTCTGTAACTTATACTTACTTAGTATACTTATTGATAATAAATAGTATTCTATTATAATAATATATATTCTAAATTTCTTCACTCATTATGAAAATTATATGAAACATGTGTAGCTTCGGTGTAGGTACTTGTAATTTTTCAGTATGAAGAAGAATTTATTTAGGTCATTTTGACATTGGTTTTTAAGAATAATAAATCAGCCTGTAATATTTTCTATCATTGAGATACATTGCTGTGTGACCAACATATACTCTTTTGATTCTAGGACATGCCGAACATCTTAGGACGTATTCGATCACACTTTTGATTAGCTTTTATTTATCTATACTTAATAATATTATAAAAAGGAAAGATTTGTATGTAACGAATAAACTCAATAACATTTCGCTTCTAACTTTGAGGATCTCGTAGCTAAATAATAACAGCCGTGCAGGGCCCTTTTTCTGGATGGGAAATCATCAAATGACTTCTCCCGCTCTAGGCGGAGCGAAAGGAAGTATCAGACTCTTACTGACTAAAACCCACCCGTGATCCTTCTTGTGCCCTTTGCGTTCCAGGGCCGCCATGACTCTTTCGAACAAATTCCGCAGTAGCCGTGTAGGGCCCTGAGTCTGCTATTACAATAGTATCAGAATGGTCTATCATTGATTTCATAATGGTTGATTTTTACAAGTTCGGTAATCTTTACCTATACTAGTCTAGACTGGACCGATTTCAAAAATTCTTTCACCACCATTTGAAAGCTACATTCACCCTGAGTAACGTAGGCTATATTTTATCCTCATATTCCCACGGGAACTGGAAAGACGCGGGTGAAACCGCGGAGCGTTGCTAATTAATTACATACTTTATTCATGTACACCTATAAGTAACACAAAAAATTACTTAAAACTAAATCACGTACAATAGGCTATCATCGCATTCCACCATCTCTTCCAAATAACCGGGCATGGACAACATATACCTGGACATGAAATGGGGCTGTCATTGGCGTAACAAAAATCAATTTAACAATAATATTTATAACAAAACTAACAGCGCCCCGCAGTTTCACCCGCGTAGTTCCCGTTCCCGTAGGAATATGGGGATAACATGTAACCCATGTTCACCAGAGATAGTGTAGCTTCTCAACAGTGAAAGAATTTTCCAAATCGGTCAAGTAGTTTCGGAGCCTATTCAATGCAAGCAAAGAAAAAAGCAATCAAATCTTTCCTCTTTATAATATTAGTGTAGATAGATTACACATATACCTACATACATGTGACATATAATAGATACATAAATACATACATATCAAGTATACAGGCAGGAAAAATAAGGAAGATCGATAATCACAGCGATAGGAAATGTTTTTTTTTTTTTCAAGTAATTTAAATGCAGGCAACGACTGAGCGCGTCTTACGAGCAGCCTGTACAGTGAAGGTTTTATTTAAATAATCCAACAAAAGGTTTGGGAAGACATGTTCTCGTAATAAAATAGGTACAACCTTTACCTTTTTTAAAAAGTTGGAGCTGCATTTCTTTTTGTTAGCTTTACCTAAGAAAAACCTATCGTTTTCTTTTTCGACCGGAAATGCCAATCAGAAGGCCAAATTTCTCAATTTAATTTGTTATAGCTTTTTAAATATATTATACCTATTTATTAAAGCGTTTGAATTGAAGTCGCAATATCATTTATGTAAAAATCTTGTCAATATGTAGAGAAATTAGAGGTGATGTTGCAACTGCGATGGGAACGCGAACGCTTCTTAAAAGTACAAGAATTGCCCTTCAGCCAAATTTTGATATCAGCCAAAGTCAAATTTGATCGGTGTCTATTTTGGGTCTACCTACCTATCATGCGTCATAATATAATATGGGTATTACTATTATATTATAAGCTATCGTTCGAATTTGAAAGATGTGAAGGCAGTATTAAAGTTCGATATTGGGGCAGGTGATACACTATTAATTTCAACCGTAAGTTCCACTAATATCGAGAACTGTTTTTCATACCACCTGCACGATAATGTCAAATTGAATGTCATGCAATTCTAGCCTGAAGTACGTCATACCCCTGTGGTCATAGACGGCCTATAATATTCCATTTTAACCGGATCTTTAACCCAATTATTCGACAGCTATATTCTAAATTTAATGTTTGGTATCTCGATGATGGAACACTTGGATTCAATGTAAATTCGATAAATGATCTACAATTTTTAAATAATCAACTTCATTAGATAGACCTGAACTTTTCTACATGCTGAAACTGAACGATAGTTCAGTATTGTCAGATAAAAATAAATCGTACTCACACTTTCGAAATTCAACGCAATGTACCTTGAAATCAAAATTACGGACAAAAGCTCTCTTCGCCACCTTGGGTTGCTAATCTATGAGAATTCCTTTTGAAAACAAATTCAAAATTTAAATGACAAGTCATCTCCATTATTTTACTCTACTGTTTCTTTTACGAGTATGTATTCCTTTGGGGAAAATGAACCAAAAGTATCAACATACACTTTCTTAAATTTTTTGATATTTCGATTTCGATTTTCAATTTTGACGTCCTTCAACAAGGCTGTGAATGTCTCTGGAGACTCATATGCTAGCATGGAAATCCACACCCGACAACCCATCATAACAGAGATGGTGGGATGAGCCGCTCTGGAGACAAATTCAGAAGAACCTAATTGCGTCTTCTGCGGAGCGTGCGTGCCTGCTGGCTGTGGGTGAGTGGGAGATGGCCCTCTGGCTTCATAGGCACCTTGTTCTCATATAGTACTTCCCAGCTCGCTGCTTCCCTTCATTTAGGCGCATCCTGTTGCTCTCCTCATCGCTGTCACTGTGGCGAAGCTGTCAACTGCCTCGGGCAACATGGCTTGTCATGTAACTGAAGCGCGGGTCGCATAGCGCGACACGCAAACATCAACGACATTATTAGTCGAGCTCTTGTTGCCGTTGGCTTTCCAGCCGTATTAGATAGAACCCAATGGTCTGGCACGTGCAAGCGATTGAACGATATGTCTTAATTTCCATGGAAGATGAGTAGGCCTTTAGTGTGAGACGTTACTTGTGTCGATACTTTTGCGTCATTTCATTTTTTTAGCTCGTCATGTTGTACTGGTGCTACAGCTGCGGCTGCTGAGAACCTCAAACGGCAAAAACATAATAACCTAATTGGCAATTATGTTTGGGGTTCAAACTCTGGACCGTGGGGTCCGAGTGCTCTTTCGTTATTTAAAGAACTTTCTAAACGTTTAATTGACACTTCGTGTGACCCAAGGACTGCCTTTTACCTCGGACAGAGGATAAAAAACAGTGGATAGTGGATAAGAGATTGCCATACAACGTGACAATGTGGCCAGTCTTTTGGGCCTACTTCCAGTCGATAGCGATGCGTACCAATTTTTGATGCCATATTCTAATTAAGACGATTTTAGTTTTATTTTTATTTTAAGTGTATAGTTATATATATACTTAGATCTTCTATAGTGTCAATAATATTCGGAACCTCAAAAAGTTGCTTAAAACATATTATTAAATAGCTTAGGTATACTTCGCGGAAGTGGTGAAAAGTTAAGGATTTTCCTCAGGGGTAACGGTGTCTTCGTCTCGATCGAGTTTGAATCCCCTGACGTAGATATGTAAATACATAGTTTACTTAACTGTTATATAGTAGGTAATGTTGGGTCGTTATTATCACTACATAGTATAAAACAAAGTCGCTATCCACCGTCTGTCCCTATGTATGCTTAGATCTTTAAAACCACGCAACGGATTTTGATGCGGTTTTTTTAATAGATAGACTGATTCTTAAAGAAGCTTTATAGATATAATACATGAATAATATAGTAGAGATTTAGTATGTACCAGCATTGCACCCGTGCGAAGCCGGGGCGGGTCGCTAGTTATAAATATAGTAAGATCTTCTAAGTGTCAACAAAATTCGGAACGGAATATGTAGCTTAGGTAGGTGAAAGTTAAGGATTTTCCTCAGAGGTAACGGTGTCTTCGTCTCGGTCGAGTTTGAATCCCCTGGCGTAAACACCGCTTTGCTGCCTAGATATGTAAATAGTTTACTGTTTTATGGTAGGTAATGTGGGGTCGTTATTATTACGGAAATCAATAAAATGTTTATTATTCCGGATAGCTCGCTAACTTATATTATTATTCTTTTATAAATCTAGACTTTTAATGTCTTTCATAGGAAGTAGACAGAAGTGGCAGAAAAGCGGTAACTAAATAAATTCTATCATACATTTTGCCCCACATCACTACATAGTATAAAACAAAGTCACTTCCAACCGTCTGTCCCTATGTATGCTTAGATCTTTAAAACTACGCAACGAATTTTGATGCGTTTTTTTTAATAGATAGAGTGATCGAAGAGGATGGTTTATATGTATAATAAATGCATAATATAATAGAGATTTAGTATCAGCATTGCAACCGTGCGAAGCCGGGGTGGGTCGCTAGTAATAAATAAACCAGTACAAATTATAAAACCAAGTGCACAATTAATAGGTGATCTTGTCGCACAATCTCTAACAGAAAATTATTGAATGCAGTGAAAAATGAATAGATTTAGGGCGGTCATAGGATGGTTCTATATCTACTGTACACTAATATTATAAAGTTTTGTTTATTTATTTGCATTGAATAGGCTGCGAAACTACTTGACCGATTTGAAAAATTCTTTCACTGTTGGGTAGCTACACTATCTCCGGTGAACATAGGTTATATTATATTCCCATATTCCCACGGGAACGGGAACTACGCGGGTGAAGCCATGTGGTGATGCTAGTGTACTTATATATACATTTCAAAATATAATACGGTCGGTTTGTAGACCGCACTTTATGATACAGCTACTTCATATCGGTACCGCCATACGAATCTTTAATCAAATATATTTTATTACAAAAATAAAATTTGATTACGAATTTTCATGTCGTGACACTCACGACTCAGACTTATTGACTTTTTTACGGTTCTCTGCAATTTATGAGTTTTATGTTTTCGACTGTCATTTTCACCAGTCCGTCACATCGTTAAAAGGATAGGCATTAATACACATAATTTCGCTTCTGACTTTGAGGAGCTCATCTATACTAATATTATAAAGCTGAAGAGTTTGTTCGTTTGTTTGTTCGTTTGTTTGTTTGTTTGAACGCGCTAATCTCAGGAACTACTGGTTCGAATCGAAAAATTCTTTTTAGGTTGAATAGACCATTTATCGAGGAAGGCTTTAAGCTATATATCATCACGCTTAAGCCAATAGGAGCAGAGCAGCGATAAAGAATGTTTTAAAATCGGGGATTCCACGGGGACGAAGTCGCGGGCAGCAGCTAGTAGCTAAATAATAACAGCCATGCAGGACCTCAAGTCTGCTATTACAATAGTGTCAAAATGGTCTATCATTGATCCCATAATTGTTCATTTTTACAAGTTTGGTTATCTACTAATAAAAAAACGTCACTATGACTTTCTAGTGGTCAACCACTGACACTTCATTGAAAGAAATGGCAAATAATGGTAATTTAGTACATGATGACAAATGAATGACAGACGTATGCGGTAGTCTGCTAAAATTTGTCAGTCACCTACTATTAGAACGTCGTCATGTAGTCATTGCTTTTAATAGCTCGGTTATCAAAAAGTATTACGTGACCATTGACCGACCAATGATCCATCACAATAAATTTAGCAAATTACAAACTTTTAGCAAAATGACAATGGCATCTTCTTGGAATGACACATTTATAAAAATAGCAGACTTGGGGCCCTATTCGATTTTCAAGTTCAAGCAAAGCTTGCTGAGATCAGCCTATGGATGAATGACCATCTATTATAATACCGATACACCTCCGTTTTCTCGAAATTCTTGGTAGGGCGTTGGTCCTGGTTGCCAATTGTAGCTCTTTCACAGACGTTCCGAATTGTCAAAAGCCAGAAAATCTGACAGTCTTGCCAAGCTACCCAGCTTCTGGGTTATGGCGATTTTTAGGCCCTCGCTGCATGTAAAACACTGGTATGCAACTACAACCAGTTTGACTGAAGAACGATCCCAATATTTTTGGGAAAAACTAGGCAGATTGATTAATTTCGCTACTGAATTTTGTTTTGGCTTGTTCTTTGTGCATGACGATTGTTAAATGTGTATTTTTTTATTGGTTCCGTGATAAAATTTGTCAAAAAAAAAAACAATGCAGCCCATTTCACGTCTTTCATTCGTCATTTTTAAATCTCGTTAGCTGAACTCTATGCGAACTGCTGGATTAAAACGATGATACTCTTTTTTTTTATATATATATATTTTTTTCTTTGTATAATGTGCGAGTCCTAGATAAATATTTTTTTTCTTTCTTTTCTTTCAAATTTTTGCAAGAAAAACATCTAGGAAACGTGTTGTAAAAATAATTCAGGTCCATAATATCATTTTAATCGATAACCATATATCAAAGGCTTACACTTAATTAAGCTCACATTTCCTAAAAAATAAAAACAAAAGAGTATCTTCGTTTTAATCAAGCAGGTCGCACAGAGTTCGGCTAACGAGATTTAAAAATGACGAACTCTGAAAACCTTGTTAGTATAAGCCATCCGGTTTTATGTCTATATTAAGATTCATTATTCTGGATCTGAAAACCACAACATATGGCTATTATTGATCAGACTGTTACCTAACCGAAGGTCCCAACTGATACAGAACTTTATCCGAACAGGAATTATACCAATAAGAAGTGCTTACTATCACAACATTCAAGTTTTACCAAGCACGTTTGTACTAGATTAGTAGAACGCTAACATTTTTCCAAATGTTCATGAGTACGTGGAGGCGAGGTAAATAAAGGGCTACCATTGACAACTGCGACGCGCTAATGTTTCAACGATGCGGAGTGGCTTTTCGGAAAACGAATTTAAATGCATCATCATCATCAGCAGCCTGTTGCAGTCCACTGCTGGACATAGGCCTCTCCAATTACACGCCACTTAGATCTTTTCTCGGCTTCTCGCATCCAGTTTCTGCAAGCCGTCCTGCGCAAATCATCACTCCACCGTGCCTGAGGACGTCCTACACTACGCTTGCCGAGACGCGGTCTCCACTCAAGAACTCGTACCCCAACGGTTGTCGGTTCTACGACTAATATGGCCAGCCCACTGCCACTTCAGCTTACTAATCCAGTGGGTTATATTGATGACCTTGTTTCTCTGACGGATCACCTCATTTCTGATGCGATCCCTCAGAGATACACCGAGCATAACCCTTTCCATAGCCCGTTGAGCGACTTTGAGCTTGTGGACCATACTAGCCGTCAGTGTCCACGTTTCGGCTCCGTATGCCATGACGGGTAGGACGTACTGATTGAAGACTTTCGTCTTTAGGTACTGTGGTGTTAAATGCATTATTTTACAAATGGTTCGATCGTCGCATTGGTTCGTTGCATGTTGCGTTGTTGTTGGATCGTTGCATTACCGCTTTATGCATGTCTCTGGGAGCCGTCACACTGTCGCCTTAACTTCTTACTGAAGTAACGTCGAATTATTTTCAACAAAATCATTGTTTGACAATTTGTAAGAAACTATTTTCTGGTTTAAAAATAAAACTTGCATTCAGTGTTAGATTGAATCGGATTGAGCCTTAAATAAGTTATTGTTTGATTCTGAAACACAGAAACGTCATTCTCTTGCAAACTGCAATACTGCAGCCACATAGTTATCAAATAATTGCTACCATTGTTCAGAATCCTGAATACAGATTTAATCTAAAACTAAGGAACAGTGGGAATGTGATTACGGTCTAAAATCGGAGACACCGCCGGTTTTATTTAGCTCTTCAAGTGTATTTTAACATTGCAATAATAATATGGGAAGGTAATCTTTACCAATAGCTTAGCTTGCAAGATTATTGCGAAAATTATCCAATGGTTACGTACCTTTGCTTTAAAAAGTAGTCTATATGATTTGAATTCTTTCAGTAGTTGAGGAAAAAATTTGGCCAGGTGCAATTTGGACTCGTGCGCAAAGGCGAACGATATAATTTTTTTTTTCCAGTTTATTTTAATTTTTTTTTAAAACCATAGATTGATTTGATTTTAGACTCTCCTGTTATTAATAATTGAATAATCGTTCCGAGGACAGTAGTGCGTAGACAAGCGCGTCCATACCGCTTACTATCTTTAAATATCAAGCACGTATGTAATTCCAATGCTGGTTTCCGCGCTCCTCTGCGCCAACTTGTGGATTCCTACAACACTAGATTCGAAAATATTGATATTTTTAATCTGACAGCACATCAATTCAGGAAATCTGTAGTCGACTCCATTTTTAACCGACTTCTAAAAAAGGAGGAGGTTCTCAATTCGGATGTTTGTATGTTTTTTTTTTTTTATTGTTTGTTCGCGCATAACTCCGTCGCTTGCCAACCGATTTGAAAAATTCTTTTTTTGTTGGAAAGGGTATACTTCCCAAATGGTCCCATGAAAATTTTATCGAAATCGAACAAGCGGTTTTTGAAAAATCAACAAAAATCTAAAAAAATATCTACATTGTCTACATTGACGACCTTTTAGTTTACTCTGCATTGGAGCAGTGCGTTTTTTTTACACTAATGTAATTGGTTCGTTTAGGTGGGGGGAGGGGAGGGGGTTTAGGTACCACTAAAAAGTGAAAAATAAAAAACTTTTTACAAAAAAATACAACCGACTTTTCCACAAAAAATCAAAAAAGTACAAAATAACTTTAATCTCGGAAGTCGGTGTTCAAAAAATGAAAAAGGAACCACAAACACCGAGTTCCGAAATTAAAGTTATTTTTTACTTTTTTGATTTTTTGTGGAAAAGTCGGTTGTATTTTTTTGTAAAAAGTTTTTTTAGCGTTATAAATTATTAAGTGGTGTATTTGTATCTTTCCCATTAATCTCATTGTTAGAAAGTATGAATTCAGTGAACAATCATTCTTCATCTTTCACTTCATTCACTCATGTATTGTTTTATTTTTATCTCACGTAGCAACAATCAATTGAATTAGTAATAAGTGGATAATGTTGCTAGTAGTACGATAAGTATTTAATTAGTAAGATATTATGTATAACATTTAATTGTACTCCTGTTTTTTATCCCGAAATAAAATAAAATAAAATAAAATAATTATATTTAAGTCTCAGTGATTCATGAGTTTTGAGACCTATTTATCTCCGAGTAGGTACATTATTTTCCTTACCAATGCTTTTTCATTCTAACAGAACTAATAAAAAACAAATACTGAACTCTGTAACCACAAAACTTTTTATTCCTGGAAATTACAAGACCAGGCTGCTGGACTGCGTAAAACATAATGCTAAGAACGAACTAATCAGACATTAATTAAGACCTCACTAGTTCTTTTAACAAGACTCTGAAGGAAGTTTAAAATGAGGTCTTCGAGCACTGCTGCAAAAAATAGGCACTCTTTATCTTTACTTAAGCAAAGTTTAGAATGACGGAAAGAAAAAAAACTTTTTACAAAAAAATACAACCGACTTCTACACAAAAAATCAAAAAAGTGCAAAATAATTTTAATTTCGGAACTCGGTGTTTGTGGTTGCTTTTTCGTTTTTTGAACACCGACTTCCGAAATTAAAATTATTTTGCACTTTTTTGATTTTTTGTGTAGAAGTCGGTTGTATTTTTTTGTAAAAAGTTTTTTATTTTTCACTTTTTAGTGGTACCTACACCCCCTCCCCTCCCCCACCTAAACGAACCAATCACATTGGTGTAAAAAAAACGTACAGCTCCTTTGCAGAGTAGACTAAGAGGTCGTCAAAGTAGACAAAGTACATCATTTTTTTAGATTTTTGGAAAACCGCTTGGTTGATTTCGATAAAATTTTCATGGGACCATTTGGGAAGTATACCCTTTCCAACAAAAAAAGAATTTTTCAAATCGGTTGACAAGCGACGGAGTTATGCGCGAACAAACATAAAAAAAAAAAAAAAAATACAAACATCCGAATTGAGAACCTCCTCCTTTTTTAGAAGTCGGTTAAAAAACGTCTTTACACTTAGCAAGTTTATGTTGTGCTAGCGTTTTTCACACGACTTCATAGGTTTTTGGGATTTTGCATACTTACCTCGGAAACCCAAATACGACGAACGAATACTCAAACTTTTTTAAACTCTCAACTTAGTAGAGTGTCGAGACTTTATAAGTAATATAATTTAATTTGTGATAAACAATGAAAGAAGTTTTGACCCGTGATCCTTCCTGTGCCGAGGAAAGAGGGGACTTATCGCCGCAATGATGTCATGCCCAAAGTACATGATACCTCTTGGCGGGACTGGTTTCAGATTTTCTGAACTTTGGTTATCTGTAAAGTCTGTCATAGATCTTGAAATAGCAACTGGGATTGGTCCATGTTGTCATTTATATTTTTGGCTTAAAGTGCTTTACGAGTAACGGAGAAGTACTACCGTTTTTGCGTTCCAGGGCCTTGGTTAATCTTTCTAACAAAGGAGATAGCCAGTATTGGGCTAAAGTATGTACAGAAACGATATGTATATAAAAAAGACTAGATTTTTTACTGATTAAAAATAACATGTAACAATAATAACTTTCTACCGGAATGAGCTAAAAATTATAATTTGAAATATGGTTTTTAATTGAATGTAGTTCTAAAACTAGCTCCGTAAACAAGCTGTCAGGTCATTTTAAGTTCGTTCTAAAACTAGTAGTTATAAAGAAGTTATTAAAAAAAAACGATATCTATTTTGTTTTAGCATTTGTCATGAACATAACAATCATTATTTTATAAAAGACAAAAGGACATTTGATGAAATTATTGTTGTTTTAGTAATAGTTATTTATTTATATAACAATAGCATCGGTCAAAATCGTGTATCGGGCGGCTGTTTCAAAACGAAAAAATATCGATGTTTGTCAAAATGTCAATGTCACGTCACTCCCGTCATTCGTTTTCGTACTCGTGCGCTTAGGGATGTGTTTACTCGATTTCTGCTATTTTTCTAACGACTTTGGATTGATTTTACGGGGACTTGGACACTGATTTTGCTTATAGACTAGATAATGGTGAATTGCGTGAGTTGTGGTATCGCTACTAATCGTAGCAACGCTACTGGAAGTGTGCCTTTACATGATGAAGCAGTTCTTTCCATAACCTAGAGACCCAAAAACTTAATTCCCATAGAAATTTGAAAAAAATCTTTCTGACATGAAAATGTATGTGTTTTATCTATTAAATAACACATAAATGATTACTGTTCACATTTGGCCCAACGATGTATGGATTTCTGGCGATCTCCTTTCGCAACCCTGGCAGGATAGCTACATTAGTGTAGCTATCCTGCCAGGGTTGCGAAATTTGGCAGGATAGCTACACTAAAGGTCACGTTTATGGCATGGAAACCATCGTGGACGAACCCAACTCGAACTTGCTATTTTATAAATTTAAGATTTTTTAGTCTAAGACTGTTTTGGAACAAGAGCACTATCATATGTTGTGGTAACAGCAAGGACGCTTCTTAATGAGTGCTTAAGTATTCAGACTTTCGTTTTCGGCATTACAAATTTTACCATGTCTCTTTTTAGGTCACTGGTTCATTTGCCTGTATGCTAATTCATTTTAATTTAATACCCATCTTAAAGACTTCATCAAGTTTGACAAGATTAAGCAGCTTCTACACGAAGCTTTAAACAAGAAAATATTGTACAAGTACTAACTCAACTAGTTTTGTTTGGATTTATTAGTATGTGTTTTATCCTATGTTTATGCCTCTGTTTGGCAGCTTAAGGTATGAACATTTCTTAATGATAAATTATATTTATTCTGTAAATGTAAAAAACAATTTTTCACCTCAATATTTTTTGGACCATATAAACTAGATGAGGCCGGTGTTTCCTATCTGACTACCCTGAGAAGAAACACCTAAACAAACTCAGAGGTCAAGGTATCTTTTGAACTCCATACTGTACTGGTCAAATCATATGAGAAACATATAGGTTGGCGTCTGAAGTAGTATTTTGAGGAAAGTACCACACAGATTTGAGTGGACCTGTTCAAACAGTGCAAGCATTTTGTGTAGCTCAAATTTAGAACTTTAAGGAGCTCAACGATTGACGAACAATGCCAGAGTAAGGACTTAGAACTCAAACCGCCAGACTAACATGAAATGAACCCCTGACATAATAATCTACATGCTGATCTAAATGTTAAAAGATTAAGTATTGCTATGTGCTTATACAAAGATTGTAACGATGGGGACGTGTAACCCAATAACTGACTTACGGAGGTCAAAGTGGTCCTCACTCCATGGAACATACGGGTTCCAGCTGCCCTCGGGAAAGGTATTTTTGAATTGGCACAAAATTGTGTATCTCTGAAGCATTTTTAACCGGCTTCTAAAAAGGAGGAGGTTCTCAATTCGGATGTTTGTATGTTTTTTATTTTTAAGGAACCACTAAAAAGTGAAAAATAAAAAACTTTTTACAAAAAAAAAAGATTATAAAATTTTTTTTTTATTTTTCACTTTTTAGTGGTACCTGCACCCCCTCCCCTCCCCCCACCTAAACGAACCAATTACATTGGTGTAAAAAAACGCACTGCTCCAATGCAGAGTAAACTAAAAGGTCGTCAATGTAGACAATGTAGATATTTTTTTTAGATTTTTGTTGATTTTTCAAAAACTGCTTGTTCGATTTCGATAAAATTTTCATGGGACCATTTGGGAAGTATACTCTTTCCAACAAAAAAGAATTTTTCAAATCGGTTGGCAAGCGACGGAGTTATGCGCGAACAAACAATAAAAAAAAAAAACAAAAACATTCAAACATCCGAATTGAGAACCTCCTCCTTTTTTAGAAGTCGGTTAAAAATACAACCGACTTTTCCACAAAAAATCAAAAAAGTACAAAATAACTTTAATTTCGGAAGTCGGTGTTCAAAAAATGAAAAAGGAACCACAAACACCGAGTTCCGAAATTAAAGTTATTTTGTACTTTTTTGATTTTTTGTGGAAAAGTCGGTTGTATTTTTTTGTAAAAAGTTTTTCAATCTACACATTCTATGCATGAGTTGAATAGTTTCAGCACTCTCTCACTTGAACAAAAGATGCTATTAAACTCAAATAATCGGGGTTGAGCCCATATGATATACCGTCTGTCTAGGGGACTTTATTAGAATAACAACGAACAACAGTAAAGCCAATAACCCGATTCATTTGCCATCTCTAATCTCTACACTAAATACGAAAGTCTGACAGTTACTTCTAGGAATGGAACAATAAATTTCTATGAGTAAGGTACTACGATGGATATTAGTTGAGGTCAAAACTAGGCTCAGTTCCTCGGAAACGAAAACCGATAAATAAATTACTTTTATGTAACATTTATTTCAGTTGATAGTTTTCTATTGCAAAAGTTTTAATGTTGTTATGATAGTTGAACCTAGGATTTTATGTTTCTACGTAGTACTTGGATAATAGGTCAACACTAATACTTATTAACTGGTAACATACTTACAGAGTGATTTTTTTTTTAACGTGAACATGGAGTTTTTTGGCTATGTACTACTCCGTAGAAAAGAATCCATTCGAGCCGTGTACTTACGTCGTGAGGTTTATTATGTAAAAAACCGGCCAAATACGAGTCGAACTTACGCACAAAGGGTTCCGTACAATTGACTAGGAAACATAAAAATTGGTAAAAAAGTTTTTGTATGGGAGCCCTTAAATATTTATTTTATTTGGTTTTTAGTATTTGTTGTTATAGCGGCAACAGAAATAAATCATCTGTGAAAATTTCAACTGTCTAGCTATCGCGGTTCTTGAGATACAGTCTGGTGACAGACGGATGGACAGACAGCGAAGTCTTAGTAATAGGGTCCCGTTTTTAACCTTTGCGTACGGGACCCGGGAGTGACGATTTGCGCAGGACGGCTGGCAGAAACTGGATGCGAGAAGCCGAAAATAGATCTAAGTGGCGTGCAATTGGAGAGGCCTATGTCCAGCAGTGGACTGCAACAGGCTGTTGATGTACGGGACCCTAAAAAGTATTTTGAAAATTAACTTACCTATTTGATTAGAATATTGACGAAGATTTGGGTGTACCTCTATTCTAAATTAGTAACATAATCGTACGTTTATAGCTAACTGAACAACCTCGAGAGTAAAACTAATGAAAGTAAGTAATTAGAAGTTGAACATCAATCTGTAAAAAATACGAAAATTTCAAATGTCAAAAATCTAGTTAAAAAATATTTTAAGCTATGTGCAAACCTGTGTTACGGTTGCGTTTATTTTACTTTTTTTTACTGTCGCTTACTAAGAAATAACCCATTCACTCTTAGACTCTAAAATCCCTTAGTTAAATCTATCAGGAAACACAGCTAGATGATTTATCTATGTCAAACGCCTTGCCAATGAAGGTTAATTTTTAATTCATTGCTTGTCTTTCAGTGGGTTATATAAGTAGTCATGAATACGAAGTTTCTTAATAATAATACCCTTTTGTTTCTGGATGGGAAATCATCAAATGACTTCTCCTAATCTGGGCGGAGCGGAAGAGAGTGTCAGACTCTTACTGACTAAAATCTACCCGTGATCTTTGTAGTGCCCTTTGCGCTCCAGGGCACCGGCGACTCTTTCGAATAAATTCCGCAACCCTAGCTGGCACTGACTCTATGGGGTGGGCGTCTTCTTTGCTGACAGCTCTTTGAGGCTGGCGTGGAACACGGCGCGCCGTCCCGAGCCTGGTTGCTATCGGACGACGAGCCACCCATAGTTCGCCATCTGAAGGCCCGCGCCTACGGTGGCCGGAAAAAAAGTGCCGCGCTGACTCTTTCTCATAAAATTCCGCAACATAATAAATACACATTGTAGATTCATTTTCATTTCAAAGACATAAATACCCAGACATATAGCAATGTCAGCTATTTTCAGACATTAAAGCTGTAACCATAATAGAAATCGATTTCAAAGCAACATACCGTCTCATAAGTCTATGCTTACGGCCCTTTTGAACTAGGGGAATTCATGAAAGGAGATGCGTAAGCGTTTTCCTGTCTGTCTCTATATGAAAAGGAAAGGTGAAATACGTTAGAGTAGAACCCGGAATAGATGTCACACTTTCTGAAATCATTTTATATCTCTCAGTACAATACAGTACTTATTTTTTGTTATCCCTAAACGTTGTTTAAGATGCTAAAGTAGTCTCTTGAAGATTTTCCATCCATAAAAATGGCTACTGACTTTATTGAGAGACTCCTGACTGACTTGGCAATTCCTGTTGGAAAATACCAAAACCACAATACATTATACTCACATAGAACAGAATAGAATGTTATTTGAAATTTTTTCTTCAAAATCTTTTTGAGTATCACGGAGCGCGGTTCATTCGAACTATCGTTTGATTAAAGTGAATAGAATCCATCTACAGTCTGTTTTATTTTTAATTTTTCTTTCAAACCGAAGAATCTTTTTAAGATGATTATAAAAGAACAAGTCTTCAGTGAATATAAATTAGTTAGGTTAGGTAAAAAAAAGATGGGCTTTTATCGTCGCTAGACAAGCAAAATCTGAATACCTTCCATCTTTTTCTTTTCAAAGATCAAAGTACTATTTTAATACCACGTTGGTCACGGCTTTACTCCTGCATAGCATAGCATAGACAGCCTTTTCATGTTCCCGCTGCTGGGACACAGGATTCCTCTCTAGGAGAGGGAATGGGCCGTAATCCATCACGCGAGCCCAGTGCGGGTTGGTGAATGTTTCATCACGCCTTCACCGTTTTGAGAGCAGTGTTGATGAAATTAATTACACAAAGTAATGCGCCTGGCTGGGTTTGAACTCACACCCTGAAATTCGTAAGTCGGGGCCGTGACCACTCAGCCACCGCTGCTCCTCCACTTTACTCCTGTACCCTGATTAATATAAATTCACAATACGGTGTAAGATTCCATTACTATTGAAAACGCAATCGGACCAGTGCTAACAGTGTAGAGTACAGATCGTGGCTAAATAATAGTAGCCACACGAACCGCTCTTTAAGTATAGGCAACACTTGTCGCTGTCAATCCGTTTTTGTGTCTGCCTACCTTAACATACTGAGTTTATCTGTGTCGCAGAACGCACTTTAAGCTGTTGTTCCCGACTGTCATTTGTAAATCTTTGACAGTACTTACGAGCAGACAGAAACCAAGAAATCTGACACCATCCTTGTCAAAGAGTACCATGTTATAGGCGGCGGCAACCTCTCACGGCCCGGCTGGCCGGCCCTGTTTCAAGCCATGGTCCGGAGTGAGGAGGCATGGGAAGCGGTCGCCTCCTTCTGCGAAGCAGTAATGCTAGCGAAGGAGGAGGCGGAACGCGTGCGTGAGAGGGAAACCTCACGCCCCAGCCGCCGCAACAGAAGAAGACGCCCCGGGCGTCGGGAAACGCAGGGCGATTACCGGCCACCGTAGGCGCCGGCCTGCGGATGGCGAGTTATGGGTGGCTTGCCGTCCGATAGCAACCAGTCCCGAGTCGACGGCGCGTCGTGTTCCACGCGCACCTCAAAGAGCCGTCAGCAACGTAGACGGGGCCCCATAGGGTCAGTGCCTGCTAGGGTTGCGGAATTTGTTCGAAAGAGTCACCGCGGCCCTGGATCGCAAAGGGCACAAGAAGGATAACGGGTGGGTTTTAGTCAGTAAGAGTCTGACACTCCCTTCCGCTCCGCCCAGAGCGGGAGAAATCATTTGATGATTTCCCATCCAGCAAAAAAAAAGGGTACCATGTTATACAGTTGCTGGGTTGTGGAGTTCAGACAAGCTACTTTCAGTTACAGTTGAAACCGACCCCAACTTACACGTAGTAGGAAAAAGCATAGACAGACGATTTCTTTTTTTTAATCGTTTTGGAAATCCGATGTAGTGTGGATTTGGTCAAGCAGTGTTGACCTTAGGAGAAGTCTAAATCTTCAATGTCTGTCTTCTTATTCTAAAACGTAACTGCTTACGTCTCAGAATTTCAATAGAATAACAAGCTCCAATTTATTTGGGCAGCCTAACGTACGCATTTATTAGTATCAAGTAAGATTTTACCGTACAAAATGGTGTCTAAACATTATAGTCTTAAGAATAAGCTGGAGTTATCCCAAACTGAATCTCGTCAGCCATTCGTTTGGGATTCGCAGCGTTTATCACGATTGTATCCATGTTTATAGCGTCAGGATTAGGACAAAATGCTGAAATGTGGAAATATACGGGGCAGCGGGACAAACGAAACGCTGAAAAAATGGAAAATGAATGTGCAATTTTTTACATCGCTTTTATGAAATGTTGATCTTGTTATTTCTCTTACAACCTACACAAATCTATCACTATTTTGTATGTAGTATTTACTACACATAATTGTAAATATATGACGGGTTCTAATAGGAAACCAGGCTACCAGAAGGGTCATACATTCTCGGAAGTTCAAATTAGAATTAGGAAGGCACAGTAAAATACTACAATTGCGTTTAAATGAATAAAATTATATAAAAAATAATAGTGGATTGCAAAGATACAGGTGGGTCAAAAAGCCGCGGGCCCAGTGCGGGTTGGTGAATGTCACATTGTCTTCGAATTTTTGGTTCTAGGACATACCGGTTTCCTCTCGATGTTTTCCTTCACCGTTCTGAGAGCAGTGGTGATGTAATTAATGACACAAAGTAATGCGCCTGGCTGGGTTTAAACCCGCGACCTAAAATTCGTAAGTCGGGGCCGTTGCCACTCGGCCACCACTACTCCTTTACTTTTAATTGCGCTTGTCTGTAAATTTTGGATTTTTTATTAATTTTTATCACCGATGAAGATATAATAACACTTAGTCTACTTTTTGGTGAGGACCTTCGGATAGCATATTATTGGAGAAGCACAGTACAATTTGTAGTAGCCACCCTACGGGAGACCTATGCCCAGCAGGGAATGTCTTTCGGCCTAAAAATACAACATTGTAACTTATCATACAAGCTTAAATAGGGTAGTTGACTAAAAAAATCTGATTAGTCCGTCTGATAGATTTCCAAAAAATATTGGACACGTATTTTTTCTTTTTTCACATAAACAAAAAATGAAGACGATACAGTGCGTTGAAAACTCGTGTGACGTCACTACTCGCTACAATTTTTAGCGAGCCGTGACGTCACAAGCCCCCCCTCCTGATCTTTGATGCTTTTTATCTTCGTCAGTTTTTATAGATTTGATAAAGGAAAAAATACGTGTCCAATATTTTTCTATAATCTAACTGACGGACTAAACATAATCATATAATTTTTACTCAGGAAACATCCCTATTATAAAGTATTAGCTGCTGCCCGCAGCTTCGCCCGCGTGAATGTCGGAAATTATCGCAAGGGAACATAATCCCGGGATAAAAAGTATCCTATGTTACTTCTCATACCTCCAAGAATATGTGTACAAAGTTTCATGATGATCGGTTGAGTAGTTTTCGCGTGAAAGCGTAACAAACAAACTTACATTCACATTTATATATTAGTAAGTATAGATTACATTATTTTCGTGGAATATTTTATTTTTGTGAGATTAAGAAATCTCTCCTAAAAAAATACTTTATCTAATATTTCGAGAATCGGTTCTGTAATACCCAGGCTATAAATCAAACGTTTCACAAGAACTAAATATAGAAAATAACTGCTGAAGTACCAGCCAATATTATTCCAATAATACTTTGCGCCAAAAATATTTATGTACTGGTATTTTTTGTTTCTCATATACCCACGCGTATGATTTTATTACCACTCACAAGGCTAAAAATATCGAATTAATATCCCTTACTATTAATATAGACTTTAGTGCCATTAATTGAAGGAAAGGGTGGTTTTATAGGGCGAATATCCATAAATATGTTAGGTTATTGTACGTGACCAGTCGTTTTCAAAACGTATGGTATTTTCAGTTAACATGCTGTGTACAAACCGCCGCATGGGACTATCTTCAAGGTTACGCAACGCTTGCCGAGGAGGTTTTGTGAAAGAAAATTTTCCATACAAACATAAATTTCCAGTTATCTTTATCCTGCTTATGTATGTAAAGTTTAATTAAAATCGGTTTAGTAATTTCGGAAAATAACGACTTGAAAATTTGTATGAAATTCTGTTCGGCGTATACGCTCTTACGCTTTTTGCAGTCTAAAACTGTTTTAGTTTATTTTTAAATATCATCACTACTTTTTACTTAGAATTTGAAGGTTTTCTTCGATAAGACATAAAGTGTACAAAGAAAAAGCGAATTATTGATAATATTTTCTATGGAATTTCTGTGTAGGTTTTTAAATAATAATAATAATGTTATTGGGTTGCTTTTATCAAATTCTTAGAATTACAAATCCTTCCAACGATAGTATTATGTATGTAGATGTGACTAAATACTGCATACTTACTGAGGTCTTAGTAAAACGTTTTGGACGAGAATTTATGCACTAAATGGAGACTCAATTTCCGTTAGACTCATGTTTATAATAGAATCGTTATATTGCATAAACATATACATACATATTTTGTTCAGTCTGTTTAAATATTCTAATAAATTTATTTAGATACTAGTTGTTCACGTCGTTTTGCCGCAGAAAAAAAAATGGATTGGACCACCCTTAATATTTATATGCGCTGTGATATTTTTTTTTTTTAAATATCGCAGCATATGCTGAGATAGGAACCTTTTTGGCCTTGTACACTTAAATTTAGGTACACATTGATAGAAAATTCTATAACTCTATCTATAATTCTATCATTTGTTAATTTATTTTTCTAGTAGTTTTATTTTATGTTTTGTTTGTTTTGTGCGAGACCCAAATAAATATTTTTCTTTCTTTCTTTCCTTAACATTTAAGGGGATGAAAATTAGATGTTGGCCGATTCTCAAACCTACTGAATATGCATATATAAAATTTTATAAAAATCGGTCAAGCCGTTTCGGAGGAGTATGGTAACTAACATTGTGACACGAGAATTTTTTTATATAAGATGTAAACATTAAAAGTTTCTATCGGTTCTATCACAATGGAACAGGCGTGTGGAACTAGATGACGTCCAGAGTGGAAATCGCGTATTAAGGAGCTCGTGGCTAAATTATAACAGCCGCACGGGTCGATCTTCTGGGTTAAGCAACGCTTGCCGAGGTTGGTCTGTGGATGGGTGACCATCTTAACATAACGAGACTTCTCCGTGCCTCGGAAATCACGTTAAGCCGTTGGTCCCGGCTGTCATTTGGAGATCTCTGGCAGTCGTTACGGACTGTCAGAAGCCAGAAAATCTGACACCAGTCTTGCCAAGAAGTACCGTGTTCCCCAGTTAATGGGTTGTGGAGGTCTGGTAGGCAGCTACTTCACGTAAAATACTGGTATTCAGCTGAATCGGGAGCCGACCCCAATGTAGTTGGGAAAAGGCTAAGCAGATGATGAAACCACGCTAGCAAGTAGCGTGGGATGCAAGCTAGGGGATTTTTTTTATGTAATCAGCCTATACGGTGTATTTCTTTGCCAGTAATTGTGCCTGAAAAATTACACTCTAAAAAGACATTTATTTGTTTATTTATTTAAACTTTATGTACAGTAGTGGTACATGGGCGGACCTAATGCAACAAGGCATTCTCTATCAGTCAACCTTTGGGTTATAAAGACAACACTGTGGTAGGTGTACAACAAATAAATAAAATACAAAATATATTTTTTTGGGAGAGTTTACAAGAAATTCGTACCGGCACTACTTGTACCCACGCCAGTTCATATTGTAATCTATACTAATATTATAAAGAGAAAAGATTTGTATTTTTGTATGTAACGAATGAACTCAAAAACTACTGGACCTATTTCAAAAATTCACCATTAGAAGGCTACATTACACCTTGATTAACGTAGGCTATATTTTATCCCCGTATTCCCACGAGAACGGGAACTACGCGGGTGAAACCGCGAGGCGCTGGTAGTCTTACATAAACAGATTGCCTTGCTCGATTTTTAGACAATGCTTTAGTACTTACAAATGAAGCTGCGAGCACAGCCAGTAAACCATAAATAAATTTAAAGCAACGTATATTCCGCTGCAGCTTTAATAGATTTTTTAGTGCCTAGCCTAGGTACGCAAAAACAAACTTTTTGTACGGAATATTCTGACATCTAGGTTGTTTAATTTTTCACATCGGGCCAGTGGCACGAAAATAAATAACTCTTCAACAAAATGCTTTAATTGATGGAGCAAACTAAAAACCGTGCGAATTTAAGAGGATGTTTTTTTTTTAATCATCAGTCAAGCATTTTCCAGTTATGTTTCACTATAGTACATTCGCGTTAAGAATGCAGTGAGTCATCATTGTCCGTCGGCCTAGCCCCGCCCCCTAACCAATCAAATCTTTTCAAATGACAAATTCAAGTTCGCAATGACAGTGGAAGGCATTGCTTTGAACATTTGAATTTAACACCAGTGTGAAAATACCTTTATCTTGTATAGAATAGAATAGAATAGAATAGAAAAACTTTTATTCAGAACAGACACAGCACAACGGTTACAAACACAAATTGTAGTTGCACTGATGTTGCATTCTAAACGCGAACGAACTATAGGTCAAAAGTATTTTTAGCCGAATATTAGTATTTTTCACGAGACAAATTATAACTGAAAATATTCTTTGCTACAAAAGCCTCATACCTTCAAGCCCCTTCGATTTAGGTCTACTGTCGAGCGTTTGTCCTTACTTTTTTTTTCTTTTTCGGCCTGTATCGTCCCGCTGTTGCAAAGGCCGGTGCTAAATCCTTCGAAGTACTGAGCCACGAAGAAAAAAATGTCTGCGTCCCCGTCCACTCTAAACCCCCGTAAAACCCAAAACCCAAACGCTCGTTAAGGTAATGCCCTGTTATCTGCGACTTATCTCTCGCAAAAATCTTCAATACTCACTTAACGCCCTTTTTACAGCGTCTCAGACTTCCTTCCGTTCGTGAAACATCGGATTTGGGTATTCAAATTAGCTTGGTTTATTATTTTGGGTATTTTCTGCCAACTAATTTGCATTTATCTGCCGTAATTCGGTTGGATTATGGCCGCCTAAGGTTAAAGTTTTGATAAGGTAGGTATGAATTTAATGGCTCTGATATTTTCTAGATTGAGAGTGTTGAGCTTTTGTGTGGTCCGTGAAGTATTGAGTTGAGCTGAACGATAACTGGCCCTTAATTGTAGTGTTAGGACATTTCAACATAGATCTATGTAGTACGGTTCTCAAAAGACCACTTACACGGCTTTCATATGTGTTCACAATTGTACGAACTTCAACGGTATATTTTCTCAGGGTATTCAGTAAAAAAAAAGCATTGACCTTAACTAATTTAGCTAGACATTAAAATATGGAAAAAAAAAACAAACGGCTTGTGACACATCAAATGAAAAGACTAGAAGGGATCTCAAGTTTGTTTTTGGAACCCACTTCTAAAAAAGGAGGAGGTTCTCAATTCAGATGTTTGTATGTTTTTTTTTTTATGTTTGTTCGCGCATAACTCCGTCGCTTGCCAACCGATTTCAAAAATTCTTTACCGACCGATTTCCAAATGGTCCCATGAAAATTTTATCGAAATCGAACAAGCGGTTTTTCAATAAATGATAGCAAATCTGTCGGGATAGCTGAAATCGCATGTTTGTTTATTGTTTACACCAATTTATACCACGTACGCTGTGATGGGTATGTTTAGCTGGGAACCACTAAAAAGGGAAAAATAAAAAAACTTTTTACAAAAAATAAAACCGACTTCTAAACAAACAAAAAAAAAACAAAAAGTACAAAATAACTTTAATTTCGGAAGTCGGTGTGTTCAAAAACATGAAGCAACCAAAAACAATGAGTTTCGAAATTAAAGTTATTTTGTACTTTTTGGTTTTTTTTTGTTTAGAAGTCGGTTTTATTTTTTACAAAAAGTTTTTTTTTTTTTTTCAAAATTACAAAGCTTAAATTTAATAAATAAAAGTACAAAAAATAGTTCATTACTTACAAATTATAAAGGACACGTCGTTACGACATGATTGGCACAGTGGTTGAGTGTTCGGCTGCTGCGTCACGTGTCGCGGGTTCGATACCCGCACGGACGAAGTTTGTATGGCCTACAGATAGTTGTTTTGGCTCTGGGTATATTGTCTATGTGAATTAACATATTTATGAACGCACTCACGAAACAGGAACAAATCCTAGTGAGGGGCAACGTTTTTGTCAAAAAAAAAACACCGAAACCTGTAAAACGATGTGGTTTTAAAACGGAAACCCCGCGAAAATTCATAATCAAACGCGTTCCTGCCAATCACGGCATATATAGGTCATTGCACTCAACACGAAAACGGGTTGGAAGATGAATTAAATAAGTAGGTTAAACTAATTGTCCCAAAAACTCACGCTCTTAAGCCCATTTGTCTCACGCCCAGGGGACTCATCTTACTGTATCTAGGTAGATGCGTAACTATACAGGCTGAAACTAAACTGTGTCTAAATCAGGTCAGATGAGGTCAACTCAAAAATTAGTTTGAAGTTAAGTTCAATGCAAATATTGCAGCTGAATGTCAGTATTTTACTTATTACATACAAGAATAGAATAGAAAACATTTATTAGACACAGACCAAGAGACACGGCAACAAAACACAAAGTAAAAAAAAAAAAAAAAAGCATAAGCATAATCAGCCTTTTAACGTTCCTACTGCTGGGACACAGGCCTCCTCTCTAGGAGAGGGAATGGGCTATAATCTAACACGCGGGCCCAGTGCGGGTTGGTGAATGTCACATGTCTTCCAATTTTTGGTTCTAGGACATGCTGGTTTCCTCACGATGTTTTCCTTCACCGTTTTGAGAGAAGTGGTGATGTAAGAAATTACACAAAGTAATGCGCCTGGCTGGGTTTGAACCCGTGACGTGCGCGAAGTCGGGCCGTTACCACTGGGCCACCACTGCTCCCAACATAACAATGATAAGGATTAAAATTGTGCTGAGCGTGCCCATACCGAAAGGGTTACCATCTCAGTATTTGCTGGGCGCCAGACACCCAGCGCTGGTTTTCAGTTGACACCCTGCAATGACACACCTACTTGATTAATAAAATAATAAATAGTGTAAAAGAATATGTATATAAATAATGACTGTTTTTTATGTTTGCTAGACTGTCCCGATTTTTTTTTATAATACCTACAAATCTACATAATATACAAAAAAAAAACTTGAATAACTCGAATTTGAACCCCAAGAGTTAAGGGTCAAAATCGTCGGAAAATAGCTTGTGTTCAGCCATTTCAAGCAACGCACTCAATCATTCATATCAGCTGATTAAAATGACTCCAGTACCAATAACACAATACCTGGTAATACTTGTTATTATACTTTTAGGAGTTCTCACTTCTCCGCAAACACTAACAAAGATGAATTTGACAAGAGGCGTAGGCGTTTGTCAAAATGTCAAACATACATAGGATTGACAATATCATTCACTTATAGAAAGATGTGTTGCTGGGGAGTTTGTTGCGCCACTTCTTCTTCCCAGCTAAAACACAAGGAAGTGGTGACGGGTGGGCGTTTTGGGGGTCTTTTTTTATGTAAAATTTGACGTTCAAAAAGTGCTGTCACTCAAAAATGACTTTTGATTTGATTTTGATTTTGTACTATGTCTAGAGCCTCTTATCCCTCTCACAAAGTGGATAACATAGTCCCTGCATTGGGGACTTTATATTAGTATCAGTATAGAGATATGTGGCAAAGAGAGTAAACTTCGATAGAAAAGGGAGGATCCTTCGACGGACGGTTGTTGTGTCTGGCAGGCAACTGCCCGATAGTTGATTTCGGGCTGTAGTACATGTTCAAATCGTACCGTAAACTCCGATAATGCGATGCAGGATTCCGTTCAGTTAGTTCGCTACTAGTAGGATAGATGGCGGTGCACTGCTTTTTGCTGCCGTACAAATTTCACTTCGTTAAAAAAAAAAAAAATAACTACCTATTATGCGAAAGCTGTCTAGCATATCTGATCTTCACAACCCAGTAATAGGTATAGTAGGTACTCTTTTTTTTATCTGGATTGGAAATCATCGCATGGCATGACTTCTCCCGCTCTGGGCAGAGCGGAAGGGAGTGTTAGACTCTTACTGACTAAAACCCAACAGTGATCACCGCGGCCCTGGAACGCAGAGGACACTAAGAGTCCTTTGCGTTGACTCTTCCAATCAAATTTCGCAATCCTAGAAGGTACTGACCCTATGAGGCCCTGTCTTCTTTGCTGACAGCTCTTTGGAATATGACGCACCGTTGACCCGGGCCTGGTTACTATCGGACGGCGAGCCACCCATAGCTGGCCATCCGCAGGCCCGCGTCTTCGGTGGCCGGGAATCACCCTGCGTTTCCCGACGCCTAGGGCGTCTTCTTCCATTGCGGTGGCTGCGGCGTGAAGTTTGCCTCTTCTGCACGCGGTCTGCCTCTTCCTTTTCTAGCGTTACTGCTTCGCAGAAGGGGGTCACCGCTTCCCATGCCTCCTAGCTCCGGACCATGGATTGAAGCAGGGCCGAACGCGACTGACTTCGACAAGCATTCATCAACATCAACAGCTTGTTGCAGTCCACTGCTGGAGATAGGCCTCTCCAAGTGCACGCCACTTAGATCTATTTTCGGCTTCTCGCATCCAGTTTCTGTCAGCCGTCCTGCGCAAATTGTCACTCCACCGTGCCTGAGGACGTCCTACACTACGTTTGCCGAGACGCGGTCTCCATTCTGGAACTCGTTTACCCCAACGGTTGTCGGTTCTTTGTAGAACCGACAACCGTTGGGGTAAACGAGCATTGCTTTTCCTTGAAGGTCAACCAGTCTGGCTGTTGTAATTTGGCTACGAAATTATATAAGAACTAGCAGCGCCCCGCGGTATCTTATATATTAATCCTGGTTATAAACCATCTGTATGCCAAATTTCATCCAAATCCGTTCAGTAGTTTTTGCGTGAAAGACACATCCATCCAACCAAACAAACATCCATCCATCCAACCATACTCACAAACTTTCGCGTTTATAATATTAATAGGATCTGCCAGAATATATATTATTTTTTTTTCATACTATAATATCTTTTAGATACTGCTGTATTTCTTGCTGCTGTATTCCTTATAACGTCAGTAACAAACAATCTATTTTTACCTTTTTAAAACCGATCAGCAACAATATCAAAGTAACTCACGATCAAAAGACTCACCCTGTATATGGCTTACGCCGACAGGTTAATTTCCTGCTGAGATCCTACACACGTTATCAGCAAGCTTATCTTAAGGCGTTTTACAAGTTTTATGAGTAATCGTTTTTTTTTTTTGTTGTTGCTGTAATGATGTAACCGAAGCCAAGAAAATATTTTCTGCAAATTAATCAGAAAAATGAGACGTAAAAAATGGGAACAAATTATGGCTTCTGCCCGCGAGCTTGCGCGCTGGATTTTTTTTTTAATGCAAAATTCTAGACATAATTTAATAAGTTTTCTGGGAGCTCAGAGTTTAAGCTATATCTACCAAGTCAAATTAACCTTTCGAATGTCTTATGTTACACAGTGCGACATAAGAAAAAATGCTCCAAATGTCTTAAGTCGGACAGTGACACTTAAGGGCTTGGTCAGGATTGGTCGCTAAATATCTGTAGCTGTGTTGCAAGTAGCAATATGTTTTGTATTTATATGAAAGAAATGGTTCATTCACTCTTAATTTTAATACTTTTCAACAGCAGCAACATTATTTTGAACGAACTAAAAAATAAATAAATTCATCTGACATTCTAATGTCAAAGTGGTTCTAGTTGTGCGATACGAACGGAGTTCAACGGAGAAATAAACAATGAATAGAGGCAGCAAACGGTAAGTTTTCGTATAAAAATCTATATAGAATTACTGAGAAATAAATGTAGATTCCGTATTGAGTAATTGTTTTTCAAAAAGTAATGATTATATAGGCGAAAAAAGTAACGAAAGTTTAGACTTAACATTTTTTTTCCATAATGGCCGTTGTGTTATAACATGTTTTTGCTACAAATATTCTCGTAAATAGTTTGCAATATATCTATGAAGTTAGCATATTTACCTATAAACAAAAAAAAAGTAATATATACTTATACCATCACGTATTGACATCATTATTGTGTGTCAAAGAGAAAAAGTCGTAAAATTGGCGCCAACCATGACGGTTGGCGGGACAAAGTAGCAAAAAAGTAGTCTGCAAAAAAACTTATTATTTTTTTTAGATTATTATTTTTAAATGATGGTTGGATTTTTATTATTATGTAAACATTTGTTATCAATTTATATCTGAATGTCTTACATGGAGTTTATGTTCCCGATTTTTTTTTGTTATTATTATTATTATTTGTTTACTTAGGCCGGTAATGTGGTCGGGTTAGCTGATCAGGCTTTATACAATTAGTGAACTTTAATATTGTTTTTAGAATGGCGAAATATGCCGCTACGGAACGGTCCAGGAGTGTGACCCCCGTAGCGGATATAGTACGCGGGCCGAATCGGCAAAGCGCGGCTCGGCGGGCCCTTTTACTAGAAAGAGTTAGGGCCACCCCGGTACGTGACCTAGATTCGCCACCGCCTCGGTAAGTTTCTTTTTCATAGCGTTACCTATTTAGTTAGCTACAGTTCCGTTATATTTATTCAGTTGCAGTGGAGTAATTTGTATTTTTTACTTTAGCCTCCACGCGCTCCCCGTTCAGGCGACACCTGGAGGATCGCTCAATGTTGGCGGCGACTCCGTGCCGCTCGAGCAGACCCCAGGTGGTCGCCTGCGCATCGGAGAAGCTAGACAAGCCAGGCAGCCCAGCCTGAGCTTGTCTCTCTGGTAAGTTAACTCTCCTTCCTGGAGTATCGCTATGGTACGTGGGTGGTAACGAACATGGTAATATGGCTATATTTTTGCGATACTGTATATATTCACAGTTCCGACGTGGTTGAGCGTGTGGAGGCATTGGACATGTCAGAGGACGAAGCAGCGGAGCTGCTGCAGTCGGATCCCTGGCATGTGAAGAGGTGGATGCGGGACCTGCCGGGGGCCAGCGAGCTGCCGAGGGCCAGCGACACGCCGGGGGCCAGCGACACGCCGGGGGCCAGCGACACGCCGAGCAGCAACACGGTTTTTCTTGCTCCTCTCGCGCCTAGCGCCAGATCTCAGGTGATTGTCGCTGCCGAAGTTGACGTTCGTCCATCAACTTCGACGGTGACAGCACTTTCACAGACGGTGCCTAGGCGTGATGGCAGTGAATTGGACAGCGATTTCGATGACGAATTCGATGCCCCAGTCATGCCAGTTGTCGGGAGGGATCTTCCTGACACCGAGGAGTTAGACGAACCGTTACAAGATTTGGTAAACGAGATCGATACGGGGATGGATGACGCTGCCGATTCTCTTTTGGGTACGTCGGCTATTTTCACGTGGTCACTGGACTTTGATTCGTTTAGGGGTGTTCGTGGGGTGTTCTCAGGTCCTACCCCTGGACCAATCAAAGACTACGAGACGCCTTATGATGCCTTCACCGACATATGGGATGAGGATATCATAAGGTTGATCGCCACGGAAACTAACCGATATGCCCATCAGACAATCGAGACCATGCGTAACGCAGGGACTTTGAAACCATCATCTCGCCTTCATTCGTGGACTGACACTAATGCAGACGAAATAATGGTTTTTTTCGCGATGTTGATGTATATGGCTATCGACCCGCGTACGTCGATAACTGAATATTGGACATCAGACGAAGTTCTCCAATTACCGGGGTTCAAAAGTCTTATGTCCTTTAATCGGTATACTCTGCTGAATAAGTGTCTTCACTTTGTAGACAATGTCGCTGTTCAGAGTCAGCAGTTGTCTCAATCTGGAGTATCTTCTTCAGCAGGGGTGTCACGTAGGCTGGGTAAGTTGGCACCTATTATTGAACATCTCGGAAAAAAGTTCAAAGCCTTGTACAACCTAGGACCTGACATCAGCATCGACGAGTCTTTGACCTTATTCAAGGGCCGCTTGTCCTGGGCCCAAACAATAAGGTCAAAGGCTGCGCGATTTGGAATCAAGTCATATGAGCTATGTGAGTCCCGCACTGGCTATATGGCTAGGTTCCAAATCTACACGGGCAAGGATGACAGTTCCGACGGTGATCTATCACTGGGCGTTGATTTGGGGGGGAAGAGCACGAAAGTGGTTCTTGAACTATTGCAAGGTCTTGAACATCGGGGGCATTGTGTGGTGATGGATAATTATTATAATTGTCCATCATTAGCACGATACCTCAAGAGTTTGGGCTTTGATTGTTTAGGAACCCTTCGTGTAAACCGTCGAAACGTCCCTAGTGACTTCAAGGTGTCGAAGAAAGTGAAGAAGGGGACTATTATATCTCGCCATTCTGGAGACGTGTCCATCATTGCATGGATGGACTCCAAGATGGTGAATATAATATCCACCTATCACCGACCCGATACCTATAATGGAACTAGGGCTGGTAAACCGACGGTGAAACCGGTATGTATAAAAGATTACAACAAATCCATGGGGGGTGTTGATCTCAAAGATCAAAAACTCTCCATGTATCTGTTGGAGCGAAAGAGAGGCGTGAAATGGTACATGAAAATGTTTAAAAGGCTACTGAATGTGAGTATACATAATGCGCTTGTGATGTACCAAAGTTCTCTGAAACGTACAACTGATAAATTGCCCGTGACGCATCGTGAGTTCCGCTATGCGCTTGCTGAATCCCTACTTAAACGGCATCGCCCCTGTTCAATAGGGATCAGTCAGGCACCAGTGGAAAACGTGAGGCTGAGGCGAAATATCATGCACGAGCCAGAGCACTTGATGGGACGTGAGAATACAAAGAGATGTGTGATTTGTCAACGCCAGAAGAAATCCAAAGCCGTTCACTCAAGGTGCATCACGTGTGACGCATATCTTTGTTTTGGGGACTGTTGGAGAATTTGGCATTCTGCAAAAGAGCTCCCAGGCGTAGATATACGTGGGCGAAAACGGAAGCGCAAAGAGTAAACGTTTTTGGGGTGTGGATGTGGATTACGACTGTGTTTGAATGTGGTCGTGATCCGGGGCTCTCGCATGAGGGTCACGTTTTGACGGGACGCCTAACCGTTTATGTATCTCGTTTACTACTTCTTTCGTTGCTGTTATCGGGGGCGTTACAGCTATCGGGGACGAAACGGTAGCGTGGTAGCGCCTTTTGGTGTCAGCATTGATATCTGACTGATATCAATCTGGGTTTGTGCATTGTGAATGATATATTACGGGACACATATCAGACAGGGTTTGTGTACTGCGAATGATATCTTACGGGGCAGATATCAGTCTGGGTTTGTGCATTGTGGATAATATATTACGGGACAAATCTGATTTTGTAAATAAAACCCACGGTATGTACGGCACAAACCTTTTTTTAAACATTTGTAAATTTTTCTAAAGTTTGGCTAAAATCAGGACAATCCCTTCAGTATATTAGCTGTTACAATAAAGTGTACCTATCTTGGTACGGCACAAACCTTTTTTTAAACATTTGTAAATTTTGCTATAGTTTGGCTAAAGTCAGGACAATCCCTTCAGTATACTAGCTGTTACAATAAAGTGTACCTATCTTGGTACGGCACAAACCTTTTTTTTAAACATTTGTAAATTTTGCTATAGTTTGGCTAAAGTCAGGACAATCCCTTCAGTATACTAGCTGTTACAATAAAGTGTACCTATCTTGGTACGGCACAAACCTTTTTTTAAACATTTGTAAATTTTGCTATAGTTTGGCTAAAGTCAGGACAATCCCTTCAGTATACTAGCTGTTACAATAAAGTGTACCTATCTTGGTACGGCACAAACCTTTTTTTAAACATTTGTAAATTTTGCTATAGTTTGGCTAAAGTCAGGACAATCCCTTCAGTATACTAGCTGTTACAATAAAGTGTACCTATCTTGGTACGGCACAAACCTTTTTTTAAACATTTGTAAATTTTGCTATAGTTTGGCTAAAGTCAGGACAATCCCTTCAGTATACTAGCTGTTACAATAAAGTGTACCTATCTGGGTACGGCACAAACCTTTTTTTAAACATTTGTAAATTTTGCTAAAGTTTGGCTAAAATCAGGACAAACCCTTCAGTTACAATAAAGTGTACCTGTCTTATTTTTTCACAACATAATTATGTTCTTATACGTACGAAAACATTTGTAAATTTTGCTAAAGTCTGGATAAAATCTAGACAAACTTTTCACTATAATAGCTGTTACAATAAAGTGTGTGTATGGTTTTTTTTGCGTACAAAAATGTATATTTTTATTGTTTTATTATTAAATAGTTATATACATTCCTTGAAAAGAAAATGCATTTTATTTCAAACCTCTCTAAGCCCTTTCTTAGATTTGCTGTTAGTAAGTAAATAAGTGAACAAATAATAATTATTAATTTATTTTCAAACATAAATAGCAACAATCATTAGGTACTTTGAGATAATAAAAGTTTGCGGGGAGGGCTGTCCCTTACACCCTGTATATACAATAATGTAGTTTCGCTTTAATAGCAGCTTTTATCATTGCTTCTTGCCAAATTTCATGATCCTAGGTCAACGGGAAGTACCCTGTTGTTTTGATTCCCTTTGCGAATGTATGAGAAATGTGTCATAAATAGGAGTGGGCGATACAAATCGTATATAGATATAATATCTATATATCGGCACAATATCTAATATCTATATATCGGTCTGCACTGTATCTATATATTAGATATCCGCGAATCCGCGTAACTAATGCACTGATCTCGATACGAGGCACACACTATATCTCAATATCGGGAATATCGTGTACGATACGGATCATGGACGATTCAAACAGATTCAGATATTTGAATGAATGTACCAATACCGAGCGAGTGCAATGCGATTGCTATACGAGCGGGACTGCGGGAGTGATGTAGCAATAGTATGAAGGAAAGTTCAATTACATTTTTTTAGTAAGTATATAAATAATTCATAAGAAAATATAACTGATCAGCCAAAACTACAGTACTGGTTCATATCACCATATCACAGAGTGGAGTGCCATATTGTCAACAATATCAATACTAAAGACCAAACAATAGGTACATTCACGGATTTCTAATATATAGTTACAAATAAAATACTCTGACTGGAAAAAAAACAACACAAAAAAAAAGAAAAAATAACCGACAAAACTAAACCAATCGTAAAAATCATAGTACCACCCGTGTCACTCCCGAAATCCACTCAGATTCAGCCAATGTATAGATATTGAAATATATAGATGCGATAAAATCGAACGAAATCTAAATATTGTCATAGTACCTACCCGTGTCGATTCTCAAATCCAAACAGATTCGGCTGATATATAGATACTGAAATATATAGATACGATATCCGATATTCAAATCCAATATCTAGATACGATATGATACAGTGCACAACCGATATTACCCACGCCTAGTCATAAACGTCTATATCTTTTGATTGCATGAGCAAGGTTGACGCCACATCAACAAAACAGTGGACAAAAAGTAATCCGTATTTTTTTTCTTTTTGAGGTACGGAACCCTAAAAATGAGCTATAAAAAGACTTGATCGAAACCACGAGCGAATCCGAGGGCAACAACTAGTACATATAAATAATTCGGTTCATAATTAATATAAGTAAATATATGAATTATACATTCATAAAAAAAACAGTACAGACGAACCTTTTACTATCGTAAAGAAGTCGGTAAAATAATAAACATTATTTAGAATAAATTGACATGACAAACACAAAATGTATCAACAATAATCATATTATCAAGATTTCCTTGAAAATAATAGTAAAATAATAATACTGTATTATTTTCGTTAGAGTTTTTTTGCAAACGTTACCGGCCAGGCAGTATGGCCGCCGGCGCACGACGACGTTCGCGGGTTTTTTATCGGTTGACAGAAAAAGTTGTTGTGTGATGCAAATAGTGTATTTAGTAGTGATATTTAGTATGTTATGAATGTGTAAACATATGTGCCATCGTATTCTAGTGTAGTTTTAGTGAATATATTTGTGGATTCGACGTATTGTGATAAAGTGTGTAGGTTATGTGAATGAATATTATCAAAATGAAAACATATCACGTCACTGCAATGTCAGGTCAGTTTTATTTCACTACGTAGCTGTTTTATTAGATAGGAAAACTAATGAGGATTACGGGAAGGTATCATTTATAATTTGTTATTATCGATTTAACAGTATAATCTTCCTTTTTCTGAAGGCCTACCTAAAATTATTACCTACCTCGTAAAAGCGTTGACAATGACGTCATATGCGTGTACGGAGGTCGACACCCGAAAGGTTAAATCAATTAGAAAACCCCGCACTTAGTGAATTTCGATACCGTCCTATATTTAATGACGTTGAAACAAAAATCAGAACTTTTCATTTAAAGTAAGAACTGCTCGTGGCTATAACAGCAACACAGGTTGACCTTCAAAGAAAAGCAACGGTTGCCCAGGTCTTGGTCTTAACGTACCAAAATACTTCCATGCCTCCGAAAGCACGTTAAGCTATTGATACCGGTTATCATTTCTTTGACAGTCAGAAGCTACAAAAACTGACACCAATCTTCTTAAGGGTTATCGCGTTCACCTTCTTCTTCGAAGAAGTAATGCTAGCAAAGGAGGAGGCAGACAGCTTGAGGGAGAGGGAAACCTCATGCCACAACTGCCCCAACAGAAGAAAACAGCCCGGGCGTTGGAAGTCGCAGGGCGATTCCCGGCTACCGTAGGTGCGGTTCTGCGGATGGCGAGTGATGGATACCTCGCCATCCAATAATAACCAGGCTCGCGTTGTCGTCCGATAGCAACCAGACCCGAGTTGACGGCGCGTCGTATTCCACGCGCGCCTCGAAGAGATGTCAGCAAATAAGACGGGACCCCATAGGGTCAATGCCTGCTGGGGTTGCGGAATTTGTTCAAAAGAATCACTCCGGCCCTAGAACGCAAAAGACACTAGGAGGAACACGGACGGGTTTTAGTCAGTAAGAACCTTACACTTCCTTCTGTTCCGCCCACAGCGGGACAAGTCATTTGATGATTTCCCATCCAAATAAAAAGGAGTTCTAGCGTTCCCCAGTTACGCGTTAGTTTCAGAAAGGCAGTCGCTTCAGTACTGGTACTCATCTCCCGTTCAGACTGAAAGTCGGCTTCCAGTCTTCTACCCGAAAATGTAACTTAATTTGTACAAGCATAAACTTTTAATAAAATTGATTCAGCTATTTTTTTTTATAATTTTTTTTTTGTTTATTGACGTGCAGACAGAGAGACTTTCAAAATTTAGGATATTAGTGGTTAGTTATTTTTATACCATAGGAACACGTAAACTGTCTTGGCATTTTGTCATCCGTCATACGCATGTCGTGTGAAATCTTAGATCTGCCTAATGAATTTCATAAAGATAGGAATTCTCTCGAGCGAAAACATGTTTCTGTATGACGGCAAGTCAATAAGAAATAATCCTATTTCATTAATTTGAGAACGCTTTATTTTACTGGCACAGTTTATGGGCTCAAATACCGCAAACACTCATTGTGCAAAAACATGGCACACTACGCGATGCGGTATCTTTTAAACGGCCTCACAGCGAATTTCCCGACGTGACTTAAAAAAAAATAACGTGGCACGTTGCAGCTTATTCAAAAAGACCAAAGAAGGAAATGTGTGAAAGCTGAAGCTTTCATCGTATTAGACCACAACCCGTCATGGCAATGAAGAAGACCCATACACGACGCGTTCTAAGCCCTAGCTAATGCAACCAAATCTGTATGAAAACTTCGTATTTGACCCATCACGCCTTACGATTACGAGGCCGAACTACATCTGAAAATAGAAGGCGACTGCATTAAGCACTTTAAAGACCTTTTATCCACCACTTATCTCACCCATGTGTAAAAAATAAACACACTATTACTGTCCACTTTTACTCCTCTAACGTACACAATATAACCCGTAAGTGTGAACTATTGCCCCATTCTTACGCCCTAAATATCCACTGAACCACTTAGTGGGAGAATTCCCCAAAATGTTGCCAATACGTGTAACGGAATGTATTGAATCTGTTGGACTGTTACTGTATTATCTGAAATTAGTTTGTTGGAGAAAAAATTATGACGAACACACTTAGTAGAGACTTATGTGTATTTGATTTTCGCATCAAATACAATACGAAACTTCGAAATCTGCAACTATGAGGTGGAAATAGATTTCGAGGTTTCATACCTAAGGGGTTCCAACGGGACGCCAATATTTCTGTTTGTCCATTTCTGTCAGTTTTACTACGAAATATTTTTGTGATACTTAGCAAATTGTAATGCGCTTGGGAGAAGGATCAAGCCTTTGAAGACATGCCAATGTCATCATAATTTTGTCGTGAGAAATCTATATCTCCCATCCACAACAGAATCATGGTGGTTTTAACGTCGGGCCTTGATAAAAAACAAGAATTAATTTCCATGATACAGAACCCTTTATAATAACAATAATAACGAAGATATAATGACGAACAACTACCGGAAATACATTGTGAAAGACGGTACTGTTGACGTATATCGGGCATGTCACCGGCCAGGGGAAACCATCCGCCACATTATTTCCGATTGTTCTAATCTGGCTAACAGAGACTATTTGCACAGGCACAATCTTGTAGCCAGGATTATCCATCAGCAACTTGCCATTAAATACAATCTATTGGAATCAATTATCGTACTATAGGTATGCGCCCGACCCAGTTCTCGAAAATGGCAATTGCACATTGTATTGGGATCGGTCTATCATCACTGCCAGGACTATTGATGCCAATAAACCTGACATAGTGGTGATAGACCAACTAGAGCGTCGCGCAATGATTGTTAACATAGCAGTCCCACATGACGAGAACAACGTGATGTCTGAGAAAGACAAACAATCGAAGTATCTTGACATGGCTCGCGAGGTTGTCGACATGTGGGATGTGAACACAGCAGTCATTGTGCCGATAGTCATGATGGCGAATGGCACAATTGCCAAGAGCCTAGACCAAATTCTCAAGAGGCTCTCGTTGGGCAGCTGGATCAATGGCTTGGCCAGAACCCAATACTTTTGGACACGGATCGCATAGTTAGGAGGTTTCTCTCTCGGGAGCCTGACCACCGGCAGCTTGGACGTTATTCCCGATCCCGAGTGATCCCATAAGATTTCCTTTTTTACGGATTTTCTGAATTTTAAAAAGTGTCTAGTCGTTTTAACAATTTATAACAATTCGTTCTTTACACCATTTTGTAGCAAACACACGTAGACAATTCCCATTATTTGAACAAGTACGAAGGCTAACAATCATTTCAGGTATCCGGCTCGATAGACATCGTTTGATTGAGTTTTTCGTGCTATTTCGGGAGCGTTGCGGGTGTTACATTGATAGCCAAACCACGTAAGAACCTGCTGACTAAAATAAAATAAGATAACTTTGCTTATTTTTGAGAAACTTGTTGCTAAATAAAGGCAGGCGCACGGGTCGATCTATGAGGTCAAGCGACGCTTGCTAAGGTTGGTGATAAATAGAGCAGACGACTAAAAAAAATCGAATTAGTCCGTCAGATAGATTCTATGCTTCTATGACTGCAACTATGACTTAATTCTGTGTCAAGTCTCATACAAATCGGTTGATGCGTAATAGGGGTAGTTGATTAAAAAAATCGAATTAGTCCATTTAGAAACAGATTCCTAAAAATATTGGACACGTATTTTTCTTTTTCACGTAAACAAAAAACGAAGACGATAAAGTTAACTGAAATCTCGTGTGACGTCACTACTTCCTACAATTTTACCAAGACTTAACGTCACAAGCCTTTATTGCTTTTCAAAAATTCTTTTAACATTAGAATGCTGCATTATTCCTGGGTCACGTAGGCTATATTATACCAAATAAATCCCTCCATTCGTGCGGAGCCGGGACGGGCCGCTAGTCTGTTATAAAATGGTAAAATTGTGTGTTGGAGGTAATTTTTGAAAGAAGGTAGGTACTGTCCCCTCACATTAAGATATATATAATATGAGAAAAAAGGAAAGTACTACTATCTACTTTAAGATATATATAATATGAAAAAAGGAAGAAAAAAGGACGTATCTACAGAAAACGAAGTAACTGAATTCCGACATTAAAGAAAATACCTTAAGGTCTGAAATTAATAAATTCGTTATGTGTCGATACGTGTTTTTTTTTTTATGACGGCAGATGACGTGCCATTGCTATCGTGATTTCTGGGTAAGAGAAAAACGGAGCTATACGGGACGAATAACACTATCCTTTTTTAACAACCGTTTAATAACTAAGCCATCATGAATGTGAATGACATATTATAGCATGGGGTAAGGTCTGATCCCGTAAAATTCTTTCATTAACAGAAAGTTACACTATCGCTGATTAAAATAAGCTATTTCTGAAAATGGCTCTTTCATTTAATTAAATCTCTTTCCATAAAAAACCTGTCATTGCATTACTGGTAAAACAAATTATGAAAATAAATAACGATCATTAAGATTTTTAGAATAAAATAAACAATGCATTATTTTGACGACCGGTGCGTATAAATTACGAAAACCAAACAAACAAATACTAGGTAATCATAATAAATCAACAAACTTAATCAAACAATGGTAAAATGTGACGCACAATTTTCTAACTTAATAAAGCCGTATAAAAACTAGACTTGTATAAAGTGAGTCCAAAACTTAGAAAATGTATTACAATAGGTAACGACAAATCAGCAATTAAATCATAATTGTTCACATTATGCAATCAATCATGAGCCGAGTGGTAACGGCCCCGACTTACGAATTGTAGGTCGCGGGTTCAAACCCACACAGGCGCATTACTTTGTGTAATTATTTTCATCACCACTGCTCTCAAAACGGTGAAGGAAAACATCGTGAGGAAACCGGCATGTCCTAGAACCAAAAATTCGAAGACATGTGACATTCACCAACCCACACTGGGCCCGCGTGGTGAATTACGGCCCATTCCGTCTCCTAGAGAGGAGGCCTGTGTCTCAGCAGTGGGAACGTTAAAAGGCTGATTATTATTATGCATGGCTGTTATGTAAAACTAGCAACCCGGTCCAGTTTTCCTCGAATATTACATACAGCCTTGTCATTCTCTAAGGTTCAATCTACCAATATACGAAATTTCATCAAAATTGGTGTAGCGGTTTAAGCGTGAAAGGTAACAAATGGGCAGATAAAGTTTCTTTCGCATTGTACTATTACATAGTATGAGCGTGTGTATTTATGTATGTTCATTTGGAATACTGAAGTGCTTTTCAAAGAGTAAAATATTTTTTCCTGGAGCCTTTCCTGAGGTAACATTTGTCTACACAAAGTCACTAAGAAACTAATTCGATCGGAATATTGGTCAATTCCCACCACTTTTGTTTTGCTGGCCTTTTGTCAACGAATCAGCATTGCCATTCAACGTGGCAAAGCGGCCAGTGGTCTGTGCACTTTTCCCGTTGACAGCGATGTGGACCAATAATTTTTCGATGCCCTATGAGTCTCTCCCCCTTTTTACTCCGCTTGTACATTTTTACTATATTATAGCTTGTTCAGTTGTATTTTGTAAAGAATTAGATTTACACTTAAGTCAGATAACGAAAGTTTGACTGTGCGTACGTTCTAACTCCACATTCTCAATTTTTAAACTTGCCAAAAAGATACAAACCAGAGTAAGTGATGTAGACTGATTGAAAAATAATTTTCTTGGATTTCAACACCTATACAAATTTAAAAGAAATATTAGGTAGATTTATTTTTTCATTTTATTACTGATTTTATGATAATAATAATGATTATTTATTTAGGTAATAACTTTATTATATTACCCATAAATAAATTAATAAAATAACTCCACATTAAACACAAGTAAATACAGACAAATAAATACATTAAATTTATTTATTTTTCTCGCGCCTTGAGTACTCCAAATAAAATAAACAATTTCGCCTCATAGTAGCTTAAATCATATGGTAAATCTTTAAAGAAATGAACCCCCATTTTAGCGCTGATAACTTTATTTTTAAAAGATTTCGATCTAAGAGAGGCAGCCCTATCTTATAGTACGTCACCCTATTTATATTTTTGCTGCCAAGCAGCGGTGTTGTGTTCCGGCTTGAAGGATATGAGTTCCGCCGATGTATTTACAGGAAAATGAAATATTTAAGCTTGAAGCAAGCATGAAGATTCAATATCCATGGGTGCACCATTTTCGTAAACTATTCCTATCATGCCATTGCTATTCCATCAATATTGCATAGTATAATCAGCCTTTTAATGTTCCCACTGCTAGGACACAGGCCTCCTCTCTAGGAGACGGAATTGACCATAATCCACCACGCGGGCCCAGTGCGGGTTGGTTTTGCGCACGAATATTGAAAGTACTTTTTGTCCTTCTCATATACATCTAGATCATAGTTCACCAGTGTGCTTGTTTTTATACAAATCCGTTCATCGGTTTGGGCGTGAAATCGAAACAAATAAACAGAGTAACTTTCGCATTTGTAGCACTACTTTTGCGCGCTGCTTCGCTCGAACAATAAAGATTTTCTCAGTTCCCGCCTCAACGACAAAGTACAATCTAACTAAATAAGAAAATTCATCATCATATTCTAACAAACAAACTCACTGCCGCGTTTATTTTTTACTTGTAGGTCTAATGACATAAAAAAACACATTCTCGTGATGTTATCCTCATTCTGGACACTTATGTAATAAAAAGTTTCACTTATTCTCTACTAGCAACCCGCCCCGGCTTCGCACGTGTGCAATGCTGAAAAATATCGCATTGAAACTTCTAAAATGATCAGTGTTTCTCTACTATGTATATTATGCATGTTCTATATTTACACACTAGCTGCTGCCCGCGACTTCGTCCCCGTGGAATCCCCGATTTTAAAACATTCTTTATCGCTGCTCCGCTCCTATTAGCTTAAGCGTGTTGATATATAGCCTAAAGCCTTCCTCGATAAATGGTCTATTTAACCCAAAAAGAATTTTTCAATTCGAACCAGTAGTTCCTGAAATTAGCGCGTTCAAACAAACAAACAAACAAACAAACAAACTCTTCAGCTTTATAATATTAAAGTATAGATAAAACTTCCTCGTAAAAACGTTGTCCATTATAAAAATGAATCAAAATCCGTTGCGCAGTTTTAAAGATCTAAGCATAGATACATAGGGACAGACAGACAGCGGGAGGCGACATTGTTTTATACTATGACTGTAATGATGATAAGATTATTTTTTGTACATAAACTCTAAAACTGTTTGCTTACTTCTTAAAAATCGGCTAAAACTGGTTTCATTAATTTCGCCAGATACATAAAGTGCAGAATAAACAAGCGTGCGTTATATTTGTAAACAAAACATTGTTGTAAATTCATAAGTTGACGCGATTATGTCATGTTTATACAAACAAAGCTAAATGTTTATTAACCTATTTAAATGTTTAAGTAAACTGCTCTTTGTGTTTTTTGTTCGCGTGGTTTATTACACGCACACAGTTGATTTTAGTAGAAGAAGTTAAGTATTTACTAGGAAAGCAGTATGTTACTGGTTTCTCACAAGTTCCGTAATTAAGATAATTAAAAGTAAGAATTATAGAAATTAAGATTTTTTGTAAAAGATGTGCAAGTCAGCATGACTTGCAAATTAAACTAAAATATTCAGGGGATGTGTAAGTTAGTAAAGGAAATATTAATTTCGCTCATACCTTAAACATCTCACCTTTCGGTCAATCTAAAGAGGTGAAGCTATTTGCACGTTCCAATGCGTAGATATCTATGGAAAAGAACGTGCAAGATACTCCACGGACACTGATTATTACGAAGCGGTGAATATGTCGCCTTCAAAATCACCAACCAGCCAGTAAACCAGTTTGAGCTAGCTAGAATTCAATTGATCAAAGATGAACACAAAGTCACGAGAGTTCTTCATTGAAAAGCTCTGCTATTTAGTTTACAAACTTACGGTATATTAGTCAAAATAAACATAAGATAGTAATGGTCGTTTCGATGCCAAAACATTTATTCAAACTAAATATTGGTATTTAACTGACTACACGACATACGCGTTGTTTTTGTCACGTAGTGCGTACATGTTGTTATTATTAAATATTAAAATAAATGTGTGTTTAAATACAGAGTCTACTTCTTCAAACAGGTGGTTCACAGATCACACACAGGTCAGTTTTAGTCAAATAGGCAGTTTCGTGCACCTGTTTATAAACAATCATTATGTATTAAAGTGGATTCCCACGACGTGTGATATCACACCGTGCAGTTTGAGTTTAATTTTATTTGAAAAAAAAAACGATATTACATTACATATAACACTTATCAGTAAGATATATAAAAATAAAACAGAATCAATGTGATAACTACAACATTTTCCACGTATTAACAAAGAGATTTGCTATGATGAGGACTTTTCGGTAAGTTAGTTGTTATTATTATATACATTAGCATTATATATATTAGATGCATTAGCTTGATTTAACCTAGCTACACACACACGCAGTAGTTCGGCTTGTGATGTGCCGTGGGAACCTACAATTACTTGATATTCATACTCATTTATGAATCACGAGGAGCGTCCCGCGGTTTCACCCGCATTCGTTTGATCCCGTGGGAATATTAGGGTAAAAAATCCTATTCCTATATGTTAATCCTGATTATAAACCATCTGTGTGCCAAATTTCATTCTAATCCGTTCAGTAGTTTTTACGTGAAAGAGTAACAAACATCCATTCATACTTATAAACTTTCGCGTTTATAATATTAAGTAGGATCACGAACTAATCAAAACATTATGCGTCATCATAAAATATTATTATAATTTAGGCATATTGACAGTGAAATCACAGTATCCACATCAAAATACCGCAATAACTGCTTACGCAAAAACTCTCACACAAATCCGCTTACCAAGCTTTTCTAAAATAAAACACGGTATTTGAAATACGAGCTATGTTTATACAACTAATCGTACACTTCTATTATTGTAAGTGTCAGTCAGCATTTACTTTGTTATTTTGTATTCCTGACATCATAATTATATAGGATTTACAATGTATATTAGGGGTCAGCGGAACTAGAAGTAGGGCAGTCACGGTTCAGAAATAAAATAGGTCTTAGGAACTGGATTTAAATCAGAAGTCAAGTGGATGGGGCACGTGGTTTACTTACCTATCTTGTGTAACACACCCACACGTATACACAAACACCCACACCCACACCCACATCCACCCACGCACACACACACCCACACACACACACACACACACACACACACACACCTACTCACACAAACACTCAAACATACAATTTTACTCTTTTTATACCATACAGCAGAATGCCCAATGGAAATAAGTTTTTGTTCATCAGAGTAAATATCGACCGGAAACTACCTCTTAAAATACAGGTATATCCTAGTATATTAAATTCAGCATATTTCCTACTCCCGGGATTTTCCTTCACATTTCCAGAAACAACCGTTTAGCCGGTAGAAGGGGGGACACTGAGGACTCGTAACGATATTTTCCACTTTAGAACTTCATATTTCACAAACGGATCCCTAAATCGGAAAATGATATGCGATGACTTGTAATATTTTTGAAAACCTATTCAGCGACACCCCAGACGATGGGGTGGACGCGAAAAACAAAAACATTATTCATAATTATGTGATATTCCGACTAGTTCAAATCAGTAATCCCTTTATTCTAGCTCATGCTCCAATTATGTCCGAAACTATCCTGCACCAAAATATCTTAAACCTTAACTAAAACCCGTTTCTAGGCAATCCCGGGTCATAACCCTAGCATTATGACAGAGATCATTATCTTCGTACCATCGCGTTCTTGTAGAAAAGGTTATAAAACAAATGGCGTATGTTAACCCCGCCGTAAATGGACTTATGACCTTTTGCTCTTTGTTTAATGGCTTACAGATATTGTTTTATATTGCTGTTTAGATGGAGCGATAAATTTAAACGGAGTTGGCACATTCTTATTTTAACTTTAACAAAAAAACTATAGATTGTGATTTTTGCAGTGGGCATGAATAGCGAAATCCGAACTATGTTATGGTGAAAAAACTTTTTACAAAAAAATGCAACCGACTTTCGGAACTCGGTGTTTGTGGTTCCTTTTTCATTTTTTGAACACCGACTTCCGAAATTAAAGTTATTTTGTACTTTTTTTATTTTTTGTGGAAAAGTCGGTTGCATTTTTTTGTAAAAAGTTTTTTATTTTTCACTTTTTAGTAGTACCTAAACCCCCTCCCCTCCCCTCACCTAAACGAACCAATTACATTAGTGTAAAAAAAGGCACTCCTCCAATGCAGAGTAAACTAAAAGGTCGTCAATGTAGACAATGTAGACATTTTTTTAGATTTTTGTTGATTTTTCAAAAACCGCTTGTTCGATTTCGATAAAATTTTCATGGGACCATTTGGGAAGTATACCCTTTCCAACAAAAAAAAAGAATTTTTCAAATCGGTTGGCAAGCGACGGAGTTATGCGCGAACAAACAATAAAAAAAAATAAAAAAAACATCCGAATTGAGAACCTCCTCCTTTTTTAGAAGTCGGTTAAAAATGAATCAAAATCCGTTGCGCAGTTTTAAAGATCTAAGCATAGACACATAGGGACAGACAGACAGCGGGAGGCGACATTGTTTTATACTATGACTGTAGTGATGATAAGATTTTTTTTTGTACATAAATAACTCTAAAACTGTTTGCTTACTTCTTAAAAATCGGCTAAAACTGGTTTCATTAATTTCGCCAGATACATAAAGTGCAAAATAAACAAGCGTGCGTTATATTTGTAAACAAAATATTGTTGTAAATTCAGAAGTTGACGCGATTATGTCATGTTTATACAAACAAAGCTAAATGTTTATTAACCTATTTAAATGTTTAAGTAAACTGCTCTTTGTGTTTTTGTGCGCGTGGTTTATTACCACAGTTGATTTTAGTAGAAGAAGTTAAGTATTTACTAGGAAAGCAGTATACTACTGGTTTCTCGCAAGTTCCGTAATTAAGATAATTAAAAGTAAAAATTTGAGAAAATAAGAATCTGTTTTATTTACTTTTTGTAAAAGATTTGCAAGTCAGCATGACTTGCTATTTAAACTAAAATATCAGGGGATGTGTCAGTCACTAAAGGCAATTTTAATTAACACCTTAAAAATCTCACCTTTTGTTGTCAGTCTAAAGAGGTGAAGCTATTTGCTCGTTCTAAAGCGTAGATCTCTATGGAGATGAACGTGCAAGATACTCCACGGACACTGAACTCCAGTAAACCAGTTTGAGCTAGCTAGAATTCAATTGATCAAAGATAAACTCAAAATCACGAGAGTTCTTCATTAAAAAGCTCTGCTATTTAGTTTACAAACTTACGGTATATTAGTCAAAATAAACATATGATAGTAATGATCGTTTCGATGCCAAAACATTTATTCAAAGTAAATATTGGTATTTAACTGACTACACGACATACGCGTTGGTTTTGTCACGTAGTGCATACGTGTTGTTTTTATTAAATATTAAAGTAAATTTGTGTTTGAATACAAAGTCTACTTCTTTCAAACAGGTGGTTCACAGATCACACACAGGTCAGTTTTAGTCAAATAGGCAGTTTCGTGCATCTGTTTATAAACAATCATTATGTATTAAAGTGGCTTCCCACGACGCAACGTGAGATATCACACCGTGCAGTTTGAGTTTATTTTATTTTATTTTTATACTAGCTTCTGCCAGCGACTTCGTCCGCGTGGAATAGTTACTTTACCCCCGATTTTGAAACTCTCAGCCCGACCGGTTTAAAATTGACAAAGTTTCATACAAACGTTCATCTTAAACGTTCATTATTTTATCCCCTTGGGGGTAGAATTAATCAAAATCCTTTCTTAGCGGATGCCTACGTCATAACATCTACCTGCATGCCAAATTTCAGCTCGATCCGTTCAGTGGTTTGGGCTGTGCATTGATAGATCACTATGTGATCCCGTTTTCCCAACATTACCCTTCGCTGCTCTGCTCCTATTGATTGTAGCGTGATGAAAAGTATACTATAACCTGCCCAGGAGTATGAAGAATAATTGCACCAAGTTTCGTTAAAATCGGTCGAGTAGTTTTTGTTTCTATAAAGAACATACAGACAGACAGACAGACAGACAGACAGACAGACAAAAATTTTACTGATTGCATTTTTGGCACCAGTATCGATCACTAATCACCCCCTGATAGTTATTTTGAAAATATATTCCTTGTACAGAATTGACCTCTCTACAGATTTATTATAAGTATAGATATCACTTATCAGTAAGGTAATATAAAAACAAAACAGAATCAATGTAATAACTACAACATTTTCCACGTATTAACAAAGAGATTTGCTATGATGAGGACTTATCGGTAAGCTAGTTGTTATTTGTTATTTTTATTGAAGTAACTCTTTGATATCTGTAAAAATCAATAACCTAGTTAGCCAATACAAGTTATATCCAAACTGTTTAGTACATTAATGACTTCACTTCGAAAAGCATTTCTATTAGAGTTGAACTGAGGTCTATAGAAAACTTGTAGTTTATGGCCTCATGATTATATGAGCTAGTCTGTAGTGAATCAATAAATCGTTCGTAAGCCCAAGGGATCTTATATCACGTACAACAAAATAGACCAACCTGATATTACTCAACGTTTCATCAGTGAGAACAATTAAACAGTGACAGCTCCATTTTTTCACATTAATAGCGATATTCTTAGTTACAGTGTTGAATGTTTGGTTGACTAAATCGTGTACTGTGGTCACAGTCTCACTCGGGTAGTACGAACTAACTCAATGCATTAGCTTGATTGAACCTAGCTACACACACATATACACACACACACATACACACACACAGTAGTTCGGCTTGTGATGTGCCGAGGGAACCTACAGTGACTTGATATTCATACTCATTTATGAATCACGAGCAGCGTCCCGCGGTTTTACCCGCATTAGTTTCGATCCCATGGGAATATCAGGGTAAAAATCCAATATGTTAATCCTGGTTATAAACCATCTGTGTGCTAAATTTCATCCAAATCCGTTCAGTAGTTTTTACGTGAAAGAGTAACAAACATCCATTCATACTTATAAACTTTCGCGTTTATAATATTAGTAGGATCACGAACTAATAATCAAAACATTATGCGTCATCATAAAATATTATAATAATATAGGCATATTGACAGTGAAATCACAGTATCCACATCAAAATACCGCAATAACTGCTTACGCAAAAACTCTCACACAAATCCGCTTACCCAGCTTTTCTAAAATAAAACACGGTATTTGAAATACGAGCTATGTTTATACAACTAATCGTACATTCTATTATTGTAAGTGTCGGTCAGCATTTACTTTGTTATTTTGTATTCCTGACATCATAATTATATAGGATTTACAATGTATATTAGGGGTCAGCGGAACTAGAAGTAGGGCAGTCACGGTTCAGAAATAAAATAGGTCTTAGGAACTGGATTTAAATCAGAAGTCAAGTGAACGGGGCGCGTGGTTTACTTGCCTATCTTGTGTAACACACCCACACCCACATCCACCCACGCACACACACACCCACTTCACCCACACACACACCTACTCACACAAACACTCAAACATACAATTTTACTCTTTTTTTTCACATTTCCAGAAGCAACCGTTTAGCCGGTAGAAGGGGACACTGGACTTCTAACAATATTTTCCACTTTAGAACTTCATATTTCACAAACGGGGAACCGTTTAAATCAGAAAATGATCTGCAATGACTCGTAATATTTTGTAAAACCTATTCAACGACACCCCAGACTATGGGGTGGACGCGAAAAAAAAATCATTATTCATAATTATATGTGATATTCCGACTAGTTCGCATCAGTAATCACTTTATTCTAGATTATGCTCCAATTATGTCCGAAACTATCCTGCACCAAAATATCTTAAACCTTAACTAAAACCCGTTTCTAGGAAATTCCGGGTCATAACCCTAGCATTATGACAAAGATCATTATCTTCGTACCATCGCGTTCTTGTAGAAAAGGTTATAAAACAAATGGCGTATGTTAGCCCCGCCGTAAATGGACTTATGACCTTTTGCTCTTTGTTTAATGGCTTACAGATATTGTTTTATTTACCCACGACGGAACGGAGACGGTATATGCGTTTGGGATGAGAGGATGTTTGTTTGTTTGTTTGTGCAAAGCAATGTTCCCATTAATCTCCAGAACTACTAGTCCGATTTTATCGCTGTTTAGATGAAACGATAAATTGAAACTGAGTTGTCACATTCTTATTTTAACTTTAACAAAAACTATAGATTGTGATTTTTTGAAGTGGGCGTGAATCCGAACTCTGTTATAGTGAAAAATACTCGAAGGAGTCTAATGCCCGAATTTTATTATAGCTAAGTTTGCACGTAAAATGTACAACAACAGAAGTTAAATTATCTATGAAACATAAACCTTTTAGGTAACGCAAGAAAAACAAAATATTTTGTTAGTAAACTTTCGGACAGTGATATAACAGACTGAGTGTGTGTTTTCCCAAAACAGGATCAGAAAACTGATTTTGCAAGATTTGCAATCCATCAAATCGGGCCAGAGACTGCTGTGCTTAAGTATGTATCGTTACTCATTCTGGTTACCGATTTGGCCATAAAGGTATTCTGAAAAAAAGACATTCTATTTTATTATTCTGCTCTCGTCGCCAACGTATATACTTGAAAATCTTTTCTTTTTGGTTACCCAAAAGGAGCGTATGTTTTAATTTGTTAATCTAATATTATAAGGAGTAAAGATTTATTTGTTTGTTACGATTTGGCTCAAAAACTACTCAACTGATTTTAAAAATTCTTTTAAAAATGTGGACTTTTAAAATAAAATAAAATTTTAGAAAAACATATTGATTCCTAAGAAAATTCCAACAACACATTGTTGGAATTTTCGAAGGCATCGAACCCAAAGTAGCAAAATTTTCCTTAATAAACTCATTTTCGTTTATGAAACTTAAATAAATTTGAAATTTTTCTTTTATTTAAAACCCTCTACATATGAAAATACAGTGGCCACAGCGTCTACTGAACGCCGCGCCGCCGCCATTGTTACTTTGGATTTCATAATAATATTGCGTATAAATAAATTTACCTACCCTTTAGAAGAATTGGAGGGTGTGTTCAAGTTTGTAAAGAGCAATACGAAAATCCGCGCGGACGAAGTCGCGGGCAATGTTCTAGTCAGACATCATTTTAAATATTAAAAAAAATCCCTTACCCAGCAAAACCTATCACCAAACCTAATTCCTATCCTATTGTACATGTGTTTTAGTTCGTAGTTTTTATTTTTGTTATCTTCAGTGTACAAATACTCGTAAGTATAACTACACTAATATTATAAAGAGAAAAGATTTGTATTTTTATGTGTGTGTATGTTTGTAATTAATACACTCAAAAACTACTGTGCCAATTTTAAAAAATCTTTCACCATTAGAAAGCTACTTTCACCCTGAGTAACATAGGCTTATATTGTATCCCCCGTATTCCCACGGGAATGGGAACTACGCGAGTCAAACCGCGGAGTGCTGCTAGTAATAAATAAATAAATATAGTAATCATGTCTTTTCTGTCAGTAGTCAGCTAATAGTAATGAGGTGTAATACGCTCCATTATAATAATAATAGAAAAATAATAATAAGTATTTATTTCCCAGAAAACTTAGTACTTTGCACTGTGTACATTGTTTCTATCAAGAACAGGATATTATCACATGCAAAGTTCAAAGATCTAGCTGTGCACATAATAACAGTACAGGATTCTCAGCGTTGTGTTTTTCATTTCCTTTTTATGAAAATTCTAGACAGCTAAGGCGTTAGATAGAAAATGCAAGTAAATACTGTGAAGTCAATGTGCTTTACTATACCGAACGCCAAATAAATGTGCAATAAAGGTCATTGCCCTTTCCTTGACATCTCTTCGTAGGTACATGGACAAAAAAAAATGAATCGTTTTCCATTACTAGTAAATATGAAGGATCACGATGGATGTCGATTCAATATAGCATTAATTCATTATTGCTGTTTTAAGAATTAAGGTTGTCAATAAATATAGGCGGGTCAATGACCGTTATTGCACATTTATATGGCGTTCTGTATAGACTACTAAATAACAAGAGCGTGTCAGCGCTAGAATAGCTTTTTCCTAAAATATTTATTTTCACATAGCCTGCAATAGGAGACAGAGAAAGTTGAGAAAATGGCTCCAGCGATAGAGGTACCGGCCTGCAGCCCTACCATGACGTCTTAAATCCATCATGCTTCCTGTATCAGAGAGAGACGGAGTTATACAAGACGAATAGCACTATCCCTTTTTCACACTGAATCATGATAGCATTGGCACTTCATGGTACGGCCCCTGGTAGCTGCAGTTCGGCAGCCTCAGTATTAATTTATTCATGGGTTTCGTAAACATAAAACCATAAACATAGCAGTTTTTTTTTTCAATAGTTTTGGTATACTACATTGTACATCAGAAAACAGATACGTGAATTCAGGAGTCCCACAAGAAAGTATATTAGGTGCACTGTTATTTATTATATACATTAACGATTTACCTCAAATACTAAAACAACAATCATTTCTTTTTGCTGACAATTTCATTGTTGTATTCACCGGTAAAGATAGAAGCAACAGTTGAAAATTATATTAATGATACCGTAGAACAAATTGTGCAGTGGACAACATCAAGTTTAAGTTACTAACTCTTCCATACATATACATATCTATGACAAATATTTTGTAAGATCCAAATATAAAAAAAACAATATTTTAAAAGTATTTTAATCAATTAAGTATGTTCTTACTTGATCTCTAATTATATTAGATAATATTTTTGTGATAGCTTGATGTCTGCTCATACTGCTTATTTTTTTTGTAATTAATTTGGTGTTTTTTTTTTCAATATGTACAAAGTTTCATGATGATTCGTCAAGTAGTTTTTCGTGAAAGCGTAACAAACATCCACGCTTTCACATTTATAATATTAGTAAGGATAGTGATCATTATATTCAAGAGTAAACAGCACTAAAATTCTGATTTAAACGTGTTATTTGTAAGCCATAGCTGATCATAAGTATGTCATCATGACGGTTTCACATTTGACCTGTCGACAAATAGGTAAGTTAGATCTCTATTATTGCCTCACAGAATGAGATTATGACGCAGCAGACGTATTGTGGTTACTTTTGGTACCTAGACCTAGTTGTATTTGTAAGAGGTACAGTACGCAAAATAACTTAATATGGCGAGAATATTTTGTTGTGCATACTGCTAAGGAGTAGATTTCCCGGAGTCTGTGTTTTCTGATAAAGGATAAATAAATGATAAATGATATTTATTTTGTAAGTAGGTTAAACATAACACTTTACACGTCATTTTAAGCTAGATGAAGCCAGTGTTTCCTAGCTGTCTACCCTGAGAAGAAACACCGAAACAAACTCAAAGGTCAAAGTCTCTTTTAAAGTCGATACAATCCGCACTGGTCAAGTCATATGAGAACCATGATAGCCACAATCTGCGGGTATTGAAGTCAAGAGTGTACTTTTAGGAAAGCGTGCTCCATCGCCGAATACATATCGCTTACCATGGTGAAACGCGAGATTACATAAAAAAAAATGATTTTGGATACTTTTTCTTTCGAGAAAACTCTAAAAATATTCTAGGTATTACTCCAACAGCTATCTAGCGTGGGGATTAATTACAGATGGAGTGACTTATGATTCTTTGGAAATCTTTAATACTGTGAATATCTGTTGATGCAGGAAGAAAAAATAAATAATAATAAATTAAATATATATTTTTTGTCAAGTCATGCTAACAGCTAACATATTCAAAACAGCATATTTTAATTATTATTTTTAAAGTGGATTCCATCGTAGAAGAGTTATTTCACACCCTGAAAGAGATTAATTGGAAATCATCCAATAAATTATGTAAAGAAATCAGTTTTAATCATCTGTCTGTTTGATTGACTTTTCTTCCCGTCAGTACCGGCCAACTACAAGAATAGAGCGTTATGAACTAAGAGCTATTTATGTTGGTAATTGGTAAATCGGTACAAAACGTTTACATTTAGATTGTTTGAGTGGTTTAGGAATATTGGTGGGCCAAAAATAGATAAGTACATATGTTTTGAAAATGTATTTTTACGCAAAATGTAAATTTACACTTTTTTGACATTTTTTCGTAACTGTGTAGCAGACCAAGCACTTCTAAAACACCCTGTATATATACATGAAAATATCAAGTCAGTGTAAGTATTTGTCAATAATCCTATAGCCTTATAATACCTATACCTACAACCTTGTAACTCCAAAATATCCTGTAAAGTTATCTTCAAACCTGAATATAGCCTTTTTAATGTTCCCACTGCTGGGACACAGGCCTAGGCGAGGGAATGGGCCGTTATCCACCACGCAGGCCCAATGTGGTTGGTAAAACCTGAATATTGCATCAAATACTATTTCAGCTCAATATGGTTTCATTTTTATCGCTAGGAACGGGGTCAGATGCAAATAGTCCCCATCTCTACATAAAGTAACGCGTCCATGAGCTATCGAGCAAGTACCCCCTCCCCACCTCCCTCATAAGGCCCTATTCACACTACAGTGTAATGCGGAATGAAGGTAGCACATAATTAGATTCGGTGCGAATGAATGCTGCTTCAGAAATGAAAAGAAAAGGTGGGAAAGAAAAGTTAGGGAGAAAGAAAGGACTTTTCTTTTTTAATAATTCAATTTCCGCGAGTCTCTTATTGCTTTTTTTTGGACGACGAATGGGAATTGAAGATAGTATTCAGTGGCAAGATGGTTTGGAATTACGTAGCCGTGGCTTTTTGAGTTTCTTATGATAATAGTATACAATCCAGGCTTAGTTCTAATCTTAATCTGAACTGAAATTGTAAAGAGATAACATTGTCAGTTAGCAAAAGCCTTATTATAACGTAATTAAACCATCTTGATTTCGGCGGGGGAGGGAGATGGAGCTATACAAGACGCATAGCACTACCTCTTGATGTCATTACGACGTCATAGTGAATAAATACCTTGGTTATAAAAAAAATATATTTTACTAATCGAAAGCTATTTATCACCGAGTATAATAAATGGTTTTATCTCGATACAATACACGTTTACTGCAAAATAGGCAGGATACGCTCACACTAACAGTTAAATTAACGGTGAAACTATACTGAATCGAAGTTTATCAAAAAGTAACTTCAATTTTAATAATTAAAATATGTTCAGTAACGCATCAATCAGACTACTCAGTTACAAGTGTGTTCAGTAAAGATACAAGAAGATCGGATCTACTTCAGTCTGCTATTGCCTTTACCTCTAGCAAAGACATGAGAACTATTTTATGTCTAACACACTGTAACTTTCGCACATATTTTTAACGACGACAATTTGAACTGTACTACCCTATATATGCGTATGTACTGAGTTTATATTCAGTAAGGTAGATATTCGGGGCTTAGTGGTGTTTTTAACTAAAATAACAAAAACACGTTGCTTTTCAATTAATCTCTTTTCTCCTCCTCCTCCGTGGGTTTGTTCTCAAACATTATGCCACAGATTTTTTCTTATCGGCTGTCCCTCACTATGACGTGTTAATAACATTATGATTCCGAAAGAAAGAGAGAGCTATATAGGATAGAATGATAGCACTAATGGTTTTACACAACCATTAGTGCTATCATTCTATCCTATATAGCTCTCTCTTTCTCATATCGAATTCATGAAAGTATATTGGCACGTATGTATTTCACTAAGGATAACGTTCTGTATTTCAATTTCACCTCTGTATTAATTTAGTTTCAAGGGAATAGAGCCTTTGTCGCAGAGCTACTCGGTTGTCATTTTTTTTTCTAATTCCCATGAATTAGAAAAAAATTATGAAAATGGCAACCGGGCAATGGTCACGTCTTGAATTTTATATTAGAAGACACTTAGATGAACAAAACATGTTACAAAATGGTGCCATGAAGTTCGACGCACGATATTTGTAGGTAAATTCACCATGTCCGAACAATTACTATAATTAAAATTATAAACTAATAACGTGTTTATATGTATATTGTATTGGTAACCGCACCCTCTTGTTGGTAACAATTTTTGTTTGTTTTAGTGGACGCTACTCATATAGGTATTATAGTATCAAAGCTAGCCGCGATTTTGAATTAAAAAAAAACAAGGGCGGCGTGCGGTTCGCTATGCCAGCTTCCATACAAAAATGTTCGGACCCCTTTATATGTTCGTCATATCTTTAGAATACTTATATAACAGCCGCACGGGTCGATCTTCGAGGTTAAGCAACGCTTGCCGATGTTGGTCTGTGGATGGGTGGCCATCTTAACATAACGAGACTTCTCCGTGCCTCGGAAAGCACGTTAAGCCGTTGGTCTCGGCTGTCATTTGGAGATCTTTGGCAGTTCTTGTCAGATGCCTGAAAATCTGACACTAGTCTTGCCAAGAAGTACCGTGTTCCCCAGTTACCCCGTGTAGTTGGTTGTGGATGTCTGGTAGGCAGCCGCTCAGCGATTCAGCAGAATCCGGCTTATCTGGATGCTGACCCCAATATAGTTGGGAAAAGACTGTAAATAAGGTAAACCATTCAAGACGCGAAGAAGGTTTCTCTACACGGTTGGTGCGATTCGACAAGTAACATTGACAAGCATAACATCTACTCGTGGAAATTTACCTACTTGCTCATGAAGTTGTTGCCTAAACTCAGCAGAACATTTCTGTGTTCTACATAGTTAGGAAGTATGGTCGACGCTGAAACTGTTGAACTATCTGATGATTAGATACAATGCAAGCCACGTTGGAAACGACAGGGTTAAACGTGTGGATATGTGATGTCAGAATTGCATTTGTTATAATCAGAATATGAACTACTAGCAGCACCCTGCGGATTCACCCGCATTGTTTCCGTTCCCGTGGCAATACGGGGATAAAATACGAGTATAGCCTATGACACTCCACAATAACGAAGCTTTCTATTGGTGAAATAACCCCTTACAACATTACAAACTCACAAACGTTACCTCTTTATAATATTAATATGGATGAAAGATTGTAAATCTGAAATAGTACCCACTAATTTTCAATGAACTAAACTGGCTTGCATAAAAAGTTGGCCACCTTTAAAAGGTGATCGTACAAAGTGTCTATTCCGTTGTGATTTTTGTATTAGTTAAAAACTTTTCTGGCGCTTTTTGTGAAATTATTTTCGACGAATGCAATTGAATTGGTTATTTCAAAAACCACATAAATAAAACAATTATAATTTTCAAGGGAACAATAAAGATTTTTTCAAGTATGGATAAAAAAGTTACAAAGGACTTTTTTGGGCTCAATATACACTCGGGAGCAATTAAAAAAATAGTAACTGGCCTGTTTTTGTAAGCTCGCTAGTATATTTTAACAATTAGGTAACCATTCTAATAGTTGTAATGTGAATGACTGTACAGTTCTAATTTTGTTTAGATTGTTTGTTACTACTTATTAATGTTTGTGAATTAATCGTACATCAACGTCTGAAAGAATATTAGAATTAATGGGTCACAGCAAGAACATTTCCTGAATTACTACATACGATACAGTTTATCTTGGTTGGACTTACGGTGCCGTGGAATATTTCCATGTGATAGTTCAATTTCATAGCATCATCATAGATTGTGAAGCCGAAAATAGACGACACTGTAACGTTAGAGCTATTTTTAGCAAAGGATGGATTCAATAAAAAGGGCTGTTTGCAAGACACTCAAAATAAGTAATAACGGTATTGAAAATATCTCTGGGATATTAAAATTTCCGCTTCAACGGACAATTGAGAACATCAAACAGTTCCGAATGATAAGCAATAATAGCTGAAGGGTATAGAGTGGGGTTCTGGTTCGAAATTAATGTCTAATAAAACCGATAATATCATCATCTGCCTAGCCTTTTCCCAACTACATTGGGGTCGGCTCCCAGTCAAGCCGGATTCAGCTGAATACCAGTATTTTACGTGAAGCGGCTGCCTACCAGACCTCCACGACCCATTAACTGGGGAACACGGTACTTCTTGGCAAGACTAGTGTCAGATTTTCTGGCTTCTGACAATCCGTAACGACTGCCAAAGATCTCCAAATGACTGCCGGGACCAACGGCTTAGCGTGCTTTCCGAGGCACGGAGAAGTCTCGTTATGTTAAGATGGTCTCCCATCCACAGACCAGCCTCGGCAAGCGTTGCTTAACCTAGAAGATCGACCCGTGCGGCTGTTATAATTTAGCCACGAGCTCCTCCTACTTATTATATTAATAAAGCCGATAATGTAATAAGTAAATGTGATGAAAATGTAATAAAAATATGATTCTATGTAGTCGGTCAATTAAATTATCGAAAAATATTGGACACGTATTTTTTACCTTTATCAAATCTATGAAAATTTACGAAGATAAAAAGCATCAAAGAACATGAGTGGGGCTTGCTCCAGCTACGATTTTTACCACGCCGTGATATCACATGACTTTTCAACGCAATTCGTTTATGGTTTAAGTGAAAAAAGAAAAAATACGTGACGAATATTTTTTGGAAATCTATCTGATGGACTAATTAGATTTTTGCGTCAACTACGTACTTTCTTATATAAGAAAGTTGGAGCTTCAAAATATGAATAAACGGTTGAATTTTCTGGTTTAGATGATGTATTTTTAATATAATCGGTTAATCGTCGCTAAACCCAAGTAAAAAGTAATAAATATTTATCTATCAGCAAATTTGCATTGGCTACTCAAATTGGCAATGTTGCCAGTATTTTGGGCTTTTTTGCCGTTCGATAGCACTTTTGGTTGTTTTTTTTTTTAGTTTTATACCTGCCTGTTCATTTTTATTTACCGTTTTTTTTTCTTCACGCGAGACTGAACAAAGTTACTTTTGATCAGCCATGATAGTCGTTAAGAGATGTTAGTTATTTTAGACAATAGTTATCGGTACTGAATAGAATGTAACTGAGTCTAGATACTCTTCTCTTGCAATTCACACGAAAAGACAGTAATGGCCACTTTGTAGTGGATTCGGCAATTAATAAAGTACTAGCAGCACCCCGCGGTTTCACCCGCGTAGTTCCCGTTCCCGTGGGAATACGGGAATAAAATATAGCCTATGTTACTCAGGGCGAATCTAGCTTTCTAGTGGTGAAAGATTTTTTTAAATCGGTCCAGTAGTTTTTGAGTTTATTCGTTACATAAAAATACAAATCTTTCCTCTTTATAATATTAGTATAGATTAATATCCTTAGGATGTTCGTGAGAAACTGTCCATAGTCGGGATAACCCAGTATCGTCAGTGAAAAACGTAAAAGAATTTTAATCTTTCCCGAAGATCAGGACCAGATTTGAAAGAGATTTGTAAAGAGCGACCTTGATCTTTCATCTCGGGGCATAAAATATAAAGGCTGAACCAAACCGATGTGACATACAGAAGCGATTTTGTTGGTTTTGTTACTTATTATTCCTAGTACATTTTGTAATAATGCGTTAGGTTTTAGGTGCCAGTCATCATTCCACTTGCCTCATCAATCCAAGGCGTTGATCAGACAAAAAAATATTTTAAGTTTTTAGTGTGCAGTAAATAAGGCCCCACAGTTCTTACCACTACCATGACCTGGGGGTCCCTGTAACAATTAAATTCACGCGTAAGCCAGACAACTGGTACCGGCCATTGCTAGTGGACCCCATCACTTAGCGAGTAGCGAGGCCGAAAAAAACGACCGCACATGCATTGGTTCCAGCTATCATTTATAGATCTTTATCCGTCATAATGAGTTGTCAGCAGTCAAGAAATCTCATATCAGTGTTGCCAAAGAGATTGTCTTACCCAGTTACTGAGTTATGAAGGTCAGACAGGAATTTAGCTGCACTTGGACAGCCTTTTTACTTGCACAAGAAGCCAAACTATAAACACAGCTCTAACTCATCGGACTAAAACTTAAAGAATTATTGCAAGGAGTCACGTTAGTGTGGTGCAATCTTAAGTATTCATCTACACTATTCTTATATACTTTTAAGTATAGGTATGTGCAAATTCTGAGAACTAGGAGATTGCAATCTTCCAGGAAAACGTATAGTCATTAACGTCATACAGTAACTGCATAATAACAGATGGAATTAAGACACGAAACTTAGATAGAGTTGGTAAAAGCGAATTACTGAAATACACCTAGTTGGTACGTTATTATGCTACGGGTTCTATTGCGCTTGTTTCCTATATGAATAAACTTTTGATATTGTGGAAGTTGAGTATTGGATACAGTCTTCTAGAATGCCAAAGTCTCATGAGAATGCCAAAGGTTTTCAGGCTCAAATCAAGGTCGGTAAATTCTCTACATCATATGCTCTGTACAATAATAATTTGGTAATGGTCACTCAATCTTTTCGAGAAATTTCTGATTCAGAAGTTGGCTCCTAATGATTTTTATGTTGCAGTGCAAACATCCACATAATTAATGCGAGAAGTCCCTACAATGTAGTCAAATTGCAACTTGATCTTTGATCTTTAACTGTCTCAATTAGTATCACACAGGGTATTTTAGCTTCTGTGTATTTTTTTTAATACTGCATTAAAAAGACCTACATAATCAAAACTTAACATACAAACCAAGCCTATCAGTAAGTTTCACTGTCACTCATAACAATTGACACTTGGTAACACTTATTGTGACTATGACGTGTTGACGAATCGTCGCTGCGCCCAAGGCCGATTTTTTGCTCTGTTTTTACAGTTCTCAAGACTATAATATTTTAATTATCCACATAAGAGTTTGTACGGAGCCCTCGTAGCGCGAGTCAGACTCACACTTGCCCGTTTTTTTATACTAAGCAAATTAAAAAAGTTAAGAAGATTTATTACGGCTTCGCTGCAGCCTTATTATGGGAGTCAGTTTTTAAATGAAATATACCCAATCTAGGATGACAGCGTGTCGCGGCCGCCATCTTGAAATTTGATTTGTTGGAGTTTTAAAAATAGAACACCCAATTTCCCGCGCAATTTTAGGGATTCTGTTTTTTGTTTTAGATGATGTTGGCCATTCTTTTAATTAGGAGGTAATTTGAATTTGGAATTCGTTTATTTCTTAGTTGTAAACATGGACCTAAAAAAAAAGGCGGACGGAACTTCACTAAGAAATAATTGAAGCACCAAAATGGCGGCTGCGTAGCTATGTGTGCGTTTGTAAAGGGATGCCAGATGAAGGGAAATTACCCATTTTTAAACAATATTTCAATAAAATCTCCCTTAAACTTGAGTTTTATTACAAGTTTTTGTAACGGATGTTGTTAAAATAAAGGGAAAATAAATAAAACGCATTGGATAAAATATTCACATACATTTAATGTCAATAAAAATTTACAACCCCTTTTGTTGATTCAAATTTTTGTAGATATGTCTTTTGCTATCTACACATCTAGAAATCCCTTCTAATTTACATATGTGGTGAAAACGTATATTTAAGTATTTTTCGGCTATGTATTTAATAAAAGCTATTTTATGTTGTATTCTAGCAAATGCATGTTCAAAAACTCTAAAAAAAATGTTGTCGTTTGCTATACATTTTTCTAGGATGGATTCCAATTATTTAAATTTCTTTCTTTTCTACACTCCCTTATTTTTATCCAATCATTTTTCTCCCACTTTTAAAATAATTTGAAACGTGGAATACTTGCAACACTGATTGATTTCGTGACTTATTAAATGTATTGACGTAAAATAGAGAAATAAGCTTACAAATGGCATGCTTACTTATGAAAAGTGATCCCTGGTTTTTTTTTAATTGAACCCCTATGGTTTCGACAACTTTTCACAACACATGACGGCATACTTTAATTGTTATTAAGTAAAATAACACCGAACAACACGCGGCTGTCGTTCAAAGCATAATGGCTGACGGCAGACTTACTATGGTGTGAATGTGTGCGTGCTGGCTTGTAAACATTAGCGCACTGACTTACTATGGGTGCTTCAATTATTTCTCAGTGAAGTTCCGTCCGCCTTTTTTTTTAGGTCCATGGTTGTAAAACATATTTTTGTACCAACATAAAAACTTTTTCCTTGTGTTTTATCTGTTCTGTGCTGCTGAGCATGGGATTTTGGGTTTGGGAAAAAGTGATACACATTATGTTTTTCCTCTAAGATTTTTTTAGTAGGTTGCCACTTACTGAAACAAATTATACGCTGCTATATGGAGTCTAAAGTTTTGTCTGAATGATAAAATATTTATTAAAATTTTGGAACTTTAACATTACTGGCAAAATACAAAAAAAAAGTAATAAGAAGAAGGCAGAGGTTCAAATAGTGCAGCTAGCACTATTCTGACCACTGACTTTTTTTTTTTGTGGAAAGGAAATCATTAAATTACTTTTTTCGCTCTGGATGGAATAGAAGAGTGTCAGACTGTTACTGACTAAAACCTATTCGTGTTACTGCTAATGCTCTCTAGGGCCGAGACGACTCTTTCGAATAAATTCCGTAGCCCTCGGCGTCTTCTTTGCTGAAATATTTATGACGCGCGCGTGGAACAAGAGCCTGAATCGGACAGCGAACCACCCATATTTCTCCAGTCACAGGCCCATGCTTACCTAATATACATACTTATCGCCCTGTGACTCCCGACACCCGTGGCGTTTTCTTCTATTGCAGTGGCTAGGGTGTGAGGTTTCCCTCTTCTTCATGCGGTCTGCCGCCTCCTTCCCTAGCATTACTGCCTCGCAGAAGGAGGTGACTGCTTCTTATGCCTCCTCGCCCCAGACTTAACCAACCGGCCGAAAGTGAGAGAGAGGTCTTCCAATGGCAATGGAACTGAAACAGAAAAATCTACGCCAAAGTCGTTCAAAGGTCAAAGTCATGTTGACTGTTTTCTTTGAATATCGCGGTGTTGTACACTCGGAATTGTTGCCGGTTTGTCAAACGGTAAATGAAGAATATTATTTGAACATTATGAAACGTTTAAGAGAGGAACGTTTATAGGAAGAAAATTCTTGGATTTTGCACCACGATAATGCGCCTTCGCAAAAGGCCATCATTGTGAACGAATTTTTGACCAAAACCCAACACCTACCAGACAGGCGTTATTTTTTACAGTTCTATATCTGTTGCATTGGTTGATCGATAGAAAACAGGAAGAAGTTGGATGAAGCCATCTCCTACCGACCGTGATAAAATAAAGATGGACGAATAACTAAAATCTTGTGTATTATTGAGCTTTACATCTCACAAGTAACAATCATCATCTGCGTAGCCTTTTTCCAACTATATTGGGGTCGGTTCCTAGTCATGCCGGATTCACCTGAATACCAGTATTTTACGTGAAGCGGCTGCCTACCAGACCTCCACAACCCATTAACTGGGGAACACGGTACTTCTAGGCAAGACTGGTGTCAGATTTTCTGGCTTCTGACAATCCGTAATGACTGCCAAAGATCTCCAAATGACAGCCGGGACCAACGGCTTAACGTGCTTTCCGAGGCACGGAGTAGTCTCGTTATGTTAAGATGTTCACCCATCCACAGACCAACCTCGGCAAGCGTTGCTTAACCTAGACGATCGGCCCATGCGGCTGTTATAATTTAGCCACGAGCCCCTCCTCACAAGTAACTCAATATTTTCTAAAATCTGCCCTACTACATACTAAACTCTTGTAATAACAACATACCCGTAGCATATATCAATAACATAATATATATAATACTACTTCTACTTTACTGCGTTGCCTATTGTGATCGTGACCGTGAAGATAAACTTGTTTTCTACGCCGTTTGAAGAAAAGCAGATTATAAATGTAATTGTTTGAGCTAGAGAAAACTATTTAATACCATAAACCTCTCATTGTATTTTCAAGACGGTTATGCAGAGATCCATACCTACCTAGTTCATTCACATATGTATGAAACATCAGTTTTTTTAATGTCTGATATCGGGTCAGCATACATGTATGTAATCTAGCTTAAATTGGAATATAACGCTGGACGAGGATAATATCGTAAGGACATTTTTGAGTGGACATAGAAGAAAATTTAAGGATTGACCGACCGCGTGAAAGATACGTTCGACGAGAAAGGTATACTGTCTTGAGATGACGATAAAAAAGTCGGTTGTATATTTTTGTAAAAAGTTTTTTTTTATTTTCCACTTTTTAGTGGTACACCCCCCTAAACGTAACAATCACATTGGTGTAAACGATAAACAAACATGCGATTTCAACAATCCTAAAAGATTTGCTATCAACCCATCATCAGATCTACATGAAATTTAAATAGGACCATTTCTCCTTTCGGATAAAAAAATAATTCTACAAAATCGCGTATATTTGTTGGATTATGCCCGAAAATACATTTAAAAAAAAATACAAACATCCCATTTGAGAACCTCCTCCTTTTTTGGAAGTCGGTTAAAAAGAAGACAATCGAAAAATGAGATACATATGTATTCAGCTTTACTTAAAGATTTTGAAATATTGTTAAACGAGGCCCCAACAGCTTGCAAGCCAATTATAATTTACGCAACTCAAAATGAGTCATCAAAATTACGTACACTACATTAAGTTTCATACAATGTAACATTTGACATTACGTTGACCTAAATTCCCAGACTCAGTTTCAGTGCCACAAATTAGGCCGGATTACGTTCATCTGATTCGTCCCTTGGGACAACCACAATAGTTCGTGGTTCCCCAAATAGAGGTTACTGTTACTGTGCACTTCAACACATTGATAAAAGGCAAAGGGATTGTCTTACGAGAAAGGTTAATCGCTTATATGTCCCATGAGTCACTTTTCCGGGTCTGTTCTGTTACTGTATGTACGAATAATATAATTATACTACTGTGGCCTTGTACTTGTTTGAAAACGTACTTGCAACTATTCCAGGGAAACGTACAACCAGAATCATAAAACAGGATGAGAAAACTCAAGGTAACTACTAACAAGGTAAAAACTTATTTCTGTGCCAAGTTTCATCCAAATCTGTTAGGACTTAATAGGGTAGTTGATTAAAAAAATCGAATTAGTCCATTTAAAAACAGATTCCTAAAAGTATTGGACACGTATTTTTTCTTTTATCACGTAAACAAAAAACGAATACGATACAGTGCATTGAAAACTAATGTGACGTCACAACTTGCTACAATTTTTCTATGCTCTGCTCCTGAATCCTGATCTTTAATGCTTTTCATCTTCGACAATTTTTTATAGATTTGATAAAGCAAATTATACGTGTCCAATATTTTTCAATAATCTTATTGACGGACTAAATAGAGTCATGATTTTTTAACTCAGGTATCATCCCTATTGATGAACAACAATAAAGACATTTGTAAGGCAGCAGCAACCTTTTAATGTCCCCACTGCTGGGACACAGGCCTCCTCTCTAGTAGAGGGAATGGGCCGTAATCCACCACGCGGGCCCAGTGCGGGTTGGTGAATGTCACATGTCTTCGAATTTTTGGTTCTAAGACAAGTCGGTTCTCTAGTGATGTTTTCCTTCACCGTTTTGGGAGCAGTGCTGATGAAATTGATTACACAAAGTAATACGCCTGGCTGGGTTTGAACCCGCGACCTACAATTCGTAAGTCGGCCACCACTGCTCTCACCATCCTTAATCTATACAGATTGTTTCATAGCGTATGGAATGTATAAATGATGGGTACGAACGCATTTTCAGTTCGACGACCCTCTATCAGTTCCAACTACATTGTACAGTCACACGTATGTACTTACATAAGTCGTTACAAACACTGACATTGACCAAAGCTGGTACAGAGTTTCAATAGAAAACGAGGCCAACTTATACTGGTTATGACTACTTAAGTTCGGCTTATCTTCTGAAGTCGTTTATTTGCCACCCCCGGTATCGCTTTCACACCGTTGATAGGTACCCGTAATATGTAATGGTTTTTATCTGCTAAAGCTGGCAAGAAAATGTACCAATGAGGACTTCGGCAAAATCATGTGGCCATGCTGTAAAACTAAATAAAAATAGACGAAATATTATTGATACAGTCCAAGTAATAATGTCTGTTTGTAAATTATGTGAATTTACAAATCATCATCTTAGATTTAATTTATACATCTAAATGTTACAAATAAATAAATCCCTTGAAGTGTCTTTGTAATATCCAATATAAATTTTATGCTTATAAAAAAATGCTTGCCGATCTTTTTTCCGGATCTCAAAAACAGCCGCACTGATTTTGACGGGACTTTGTGTGACAGATTTGATAGCTGATGTTGTATGTAATAATTTACTGTAGAAAAAAGCATAGGGTACCATGCGTGTGTATCGCAGCATTATGGTATTTATTTATTTTGAATATCGCAGCCTATGCTAAGATAGGGACCTTTTTTGGCCTCGCACAGTTTAAAATTAATAATTAGCTTTAAATATTTTGACGGGCCTGTTGGTCTAGTGGTTAGTAGCCCTGACTGCTAAGCCGGAGGTCGTGGGTTCGATTCCCACCCAGGACAAACTTTGTGTGGTGAGCATGATTGTTTGTTCTGTGTCTGGGTGTGATTTATCTATAATATGTATGTATTTATAAATTATATAAGTATGTATATCAGTTGTCTGTTTACCATAACACAAGCTCTGCTTAGCTTGGGATCAGACAGCCGTGTGTGAGTTGTCCCAAGATATTTATTTATTTATTCGAGGTGGCAAAGCTGCGGACAGAAACTAGTAGTAAATAAACTCGGCATAGCACGTAAATACCAAGCAGATTATTTCCCAATTTCGAATTTCTGGCTTATATACAGATATGTACTAGGATCGTATTAATAAATCACTTTTAGCTCAGTCCAGGCGTCATTTTAAGTGCTTTTGCCTTTTTATGTTCCCAAATGCATGAAATTCAGATAGCTTTTGCGCTTTTATAGTTCTTTATAAATGAGGGCGACCTGAAACTAGCGATAAGCGAATTTTTGAGGCCTGTTTGTATAATAATATGCTGATTTTCAGCATATCCATATTTGGTTCCTAAAATAGCAACGATTTCATTGGTCACCAAAAACAAAATTTTTCTTTGATTTCTCTGCTTTGCTCAGTTTGCAGCCTATTTTTAAATATGGAAACTATCCTGTAGCAGTTTTTGTTTTCGAGTTATAGCAAATTACCCTCATATACCATTTTTTTTAAAGATTTCTTTGAACACTAAAATATTTACTGTTGTTTTCGATATGTCTTTGTCAAGAAGATGTTTGCATAATTTAGACCGCGTAACACGATAGTTTTTGGCCAGACTGGAGTCTGATTTCTGAAAATCTTTAACGACTGCCAAAGATGCAGCCGAAACCAACGGCTTAATGTTCTTTCCGAGGCACGGAGGGGTCTTGGAATTTTCTTGTATTTTAGTCAAAATAGTATATTTAAAAAAGTAAGGCTTTCAGCAATTTTAGAGTATCTATACTAATATTATAAAGCTGAAGAGTTTGTTTGTTTGTTTGTTTGAACGCGCTAATCTCAGGAACTACTGGTTCGAATTGAAAAATTATTTTTGGGTTGAATAGACCATTTATCGAGGAAGGCTTTAGGCTATATAACATCACGCTTAAGCCAATAGGAGCGGAGCAGCGATAAAGAATGTTTTAAAATTGGGGATTCCACGGGGACGAAGTCGCGGGCAGCAGCTAGTTTAATATAAAACGGTAGCGTGGGAGACAGACGGATCTATTACAAGACGCATATCCCTTTTTCGCAACGGAATTATGATGGTAGTGACAGGTTACTGTAGGGCCTCTGGGCACATACTGTTTGGGAAACTCTTCTGCCATACGGTATACGTCCAGAGGCTACAATAACTTGTCACTAGGAGAAGAGTTCCTCAAAAGACTGGTATTTGCGCCAGGACAACTTAATTTAAAAAAAGATTTTTTTCAAGACTTCTCTTTGGTTCATAATATTAAGTGTACTCCTAAAACTATAACATTCAATAAAATAGGTAAATTAAGTTTTCCGGCAACTTTTAATATATTACTAAGATGGTGTCTTAGTAAAATTCGATTTTGAAAATTCGAAATTCGATTTAAAAAAAACTCTTGTGTAAAGACCGTTTTTACTGCATAATATGAAATATCTATACACCTAAGATGGTGTCTTAGTAAAATTCGATTTTGAAAATTCGAAATTCGATTTAAAAAAAACTCTTGTGTAAAGACCGTTTTTACTGCATAATATGAAATATCTATACACGTGCATACAGTTGTGAGCACAACACATAAAAGCCGTTTGGTTTGATTTATTTAGCACATAAAATTCTTGCACAAAATATGAATCAGTAACGTTATCGACCAAGTGCGATAAAAGATGGTGTATTGCTGCAAATACATAGGACTCGATACTTGGCTAAGTTATCTATACTAATATTATAAAGAGGAAAGATTTTTATTTTTATATTTTTGTATGTAACGATGAAATTCAAAAACTACTGGACCGATTTCAAAAATTCTTTCACCACAAGAAAGATACATTCACCCTGAGTAAAATAGGCTATATTTTATCCCCTATTCCCACGGGAATGGGAACTACGCGTGTGAAACCGCGGGGCGCTGCTAGTCTTTCCATAAAAATAATGCTGTTATTTTTATTCATTATTCTAGTTCAATTTTCAATCGAAATCGCGATTGTCTGCAACCAGTACTCAATGTCAGTGATTTTATATGAAACTGAAACGTGGTCACTCACAATGGGGCTCATCAGGAGGCAATGTCACCCAAGGGGCAATTGAGAGGGCTATGCTTGGAATATCTTGCGAGATCGAGCAGATATGAAGATACCTTTAGGACAACCAAGGTTGCCGACATAGTCTGTAGAATTCCCAAAACTTAAAAGGAACATAGCTCGAAGAACAGATGGGGCCGAAAGATTCTGGATTAGTGACTGGAGAAGTTGGACTTGGAGAGACCTAAATATATCAAGCAGTTGTCGGCTTCGGCTGAAATAATGAAGGTTTTGTCCAATCGTAAAATACGAGTATTCACAAGCTCCAGACAAAGTTATATTCTGTCAGTGATAATGGGTAGGGCTTGACCTACAAATTTGGAATAAAAAATATATTTATTTCTAAATTATATGTAGACAATCCCTTACATTTTTAACCGACTTCAAAAAGGATGAGATTTTCAATTCGGCAGGTATGTTTTTTTCTATGTATGTACAGCGATTACGCCGAGATTTCTGATCCGATTATGGTGGTTATTTTTTTATTCGATGAAGAATAGTTGCCGTTTGGTCCCATAAGAATTTAGTTCAGTTTCGTCGAGTAGTTTTTATTTAATGAGCATTTTTTTAAAATTTCAATAAATGATAGCAAATCTGTCGGTATAGCTGAAATCGCATGTATATTAATTTAAGTGTATTTATACCACGTACGCTGTGATGGGTATGTTGAGCTGGGAGTGAACCACTAAAAAGTGAAAAAAAAACTTTAAAAAAATATAACCAAAGTCGGTTGTATTTTTTTGTGAAAAGTTTTTTTTTTTTGTAGATCAACCGCTTTCAATAGTAGGATGTAATTTTGTTTACTTCTAACTATGCTGTTTATATGCCAAACAAGAGCCACTAAGTACGCTGACAGATAAGCAACGTCAGACAAGGATATTGCATCTAACGTTGCTCATCTCAAAAACTCCACACTTAAGTAGGGCTTGCATATTATTTATTAGCTTAGGACAGTAATACAGCAACTATCGATCACTATCGAGGAGCCTATCTCATCTCGCAGCCGACGGCGAACTTATTTCATCTCCTGTTTCAAAAGTTTGCTAGCGATAAGCTGTAGCGTAAATGCACTTTGACAGTCGAAGGAAGCAGGAGTTTGCGTCAAGTGTTAAGTTAGCAACAGGTTGGGTTTACGCCAAGAGTTTCGTCTTATCTTGTTGTGACTGTCACACATCCCTCAGTGAGGATTTTAGACATCTTTGGCAGATTTGCTTTGCTACAGAGAGTGATGTTACATATCTTGACAAACCTGTAATTAAGAAATAGACACTGCACTTGCATTTCATTTGGCGGAAAGACGTCAATTGCTGAGCATGGGCCACCCGTGATCTTTCTCGTACCAAAGGGTATTGAATGAGTCACCGCGCCGCGGCCGCGGTGACTCTTTCGATCAAATTCCGCAACCTTAGCAAGCACTGACCCTATGAGGCCCCGTTGTTCCCGCACGTGTAACACGACGCGCCGTCAACCTGAGCCTGGTTCCTATCGGACGGCGAGCCACCCATAGCCCGCCATACGCAGGCCCGCACCTACTACTGTAGCACCAGCCACTGCTGGGAATCGCCCTGCGTTTCCCGACGCCTGAGGCGTCTTCTTCTGTTGCGGTGGCTGAAGCGTGAGGTTTTTCTCTCCCGCACGCAGCCTGCCTCCTCCTTCACTAGCGCCGAGCCTAGGGCCGGACGTGAAAGGTCGCCGCTGCCGATTGCCTCGACGAAGATACAGCGTTGTTCCTCCCAAGCAGGGTGGACCTCCACCGTATGCTCTATCGTGTCTTCCGGGCAATTATTGATACCCGGGCGTATTCTCCCGCCAAATCCGAAACACGTACTTCCTGGAACATCCGTGTCGGGTAAGTACCTACGTCAGATGGAAGGTGAGAACGCCGTGGCGACTTTCCATCCAAACTTCAAAGAGGGGACTTATCACCCCAATGGTGGCGTGCTTAGATTTGCTTAAACATCCAACACTCCTATGGAGCCTTTTTTTTCTGGATGGGAAATCATCAAATGACTTCTCCCGCTCTGGGCGGAGCGGAAGGGAGTGTCAGACTTTTACTGACTAAAACTCACCCGTGATCCTTCTTGTGCCCTTTGCGTTCCAGGGCCGCGGTGACTCTTTCGAACAAATTGGATGTATCCTGCAATTGTTGGATGATTGCAACGTCAGATACAATACCCTTGTTTGACGATAGAATAGAATAGAATACTCTTTATTATGTACACCATACAAGTCAAGTCGATGCTCATCTGTCAGCGTACTTAGTGGGTCTTGTTTCTAAAACGCTCACCGCTTACTCTTTACCCAACTCTTGAAATGCAAACATCCCCCATTGCCACAGATAAGTGTGGCACCGAGCCGAACGACGTCAACGACTTCTAATGGAAGTTTATTAAGCAACTTCATCTCTTGAAGTATTTAGTTACAAGACCCATTTTTGAAGTTTCATAAATTTTTAACGAGTTTCCTTCATTTGGGTTATGGAAAATGAGGAAGTGAACTTTTTACGCGGATTTTCCGAAGTAGTTTGAAGGATTAACTTAGTTATCCTTATTGAAATACTTGAAATACCAAAACAGGTTTGTTACTTATTAATTTAAACTTCATATACAAAGAAAAAATGGCGGACTTCAAGCCTTAGGCATTTAGATTGAAGAGATAACACTGCGGGTGCATTGTTTTATGAATGAAAGGCAAGATAATGTATTCAAAGGTTAAAAAGATTTTAAGAATAACTACAATAGCTAGTACTTTTTGTTACCATTATTTTTGTTTCATGGTTGAAGGCTTCTTTCTATGGAAGCTGAGGAAACAGTGTGAGTTTTTAAAAGTACCTTCTCGATCCCGTTCAAGCGAACGTTGAATAATGTTAATTTGTATAGAAAAAAAAGAGGTTTACCATTATTTTTATCAGTTGCTTATCCAGATTCAATGTGGTTTCAATAAGATGCGACCAAGTACGTTAAAAAAAATACAAAAAAATACAACCGACTTCTAAATAAAAAAACACAAAAAGTATAAAATAACTTTTTCGGAAGTCAAATATTAGTCCTCAGATCTCACTCAAATTTAAATGGGACCATATGACAAGCACCACTTTTCGAATATAAAAATAATTATCAAAATCTGTACACCCAGTAAAAATGTATGAGGAAAGACACAACAAAAAAAACGTACAGTCGACACGTTAACCTCCTCCTTTTTACGAAAGTTGGTTAAAAACTCACACTACGGCCACTGGGATCGTCATCCCATCACCGTTTTGATTTTTCATATTTTCTTCGTGAGAAATAAAGCGAGGAGTTGGCACCGCTATTTCTATTGTGTTGAGCAGCAGTGAATTTATAGTTGTCAACAGAATTTGAAACGTTTGGCAACATAACCAAAGTTTAAGGGATAGTTAGGTACGTCCCAATTGGAACTGTCAAATCTCAATCTATACTAATATAAAGCTGAAGAGTCTGTTAGCTTTAACGTTCTAATCTCAGGAACTACTGGTCCCATTTGCAAAATTTATGGATGGATGGATGATAGCCCATTTATCGAGGAAGGCTATATATCATCATGCTAAGATCAATAGGAGCGGTGCACGAATAATGTTTAATAACTATTCCACGCAGACGAAGTCGCGAGCAGAAACTAGTATCTATATATTAATACATGAAGCAAAAACTTTGAACCCCTTTTTAAGAAAAGTACGCGGCGTATATGGAGAACGAGCGCAAAAAGATTTTGTTTTGTATTATAATGCTTAACATACATTAAATGAATAAAAAAAAATGAGTTCATATTTCAAACACGCTTTACTTTCATCAAGTAATATCTATCATATCTCTCAATGTTTATGGTATAAACAGATATACTGCCAATTAAAGAAGCGTAACCGCAAATATGGCCGCATAAGCAGATGTACCCACGACAGTAATCTCGCCAAGAGTAGTCGTTATGGCAGAAATCCAGGTCGACTGTGGCATATGAATCCTAATATATGGTTACTAGTCCACATTAAATGGTTGAAATGTGTAAAAATTTGGATGGATGGAGAGGATGAAAAGATGGATGTATTGTATGATATGAAAGAAAAGGGAGTTAATATATAAAGGGATAGCGTAACAGCTCACAGGACAGAAGCAAAAGGCTGATTATGCTAATGCAGCATAAGCATAATCAGCCTTTTAATGTTCCCACTGCTGGGACACAGGCGACCTCTCTAGGAGAGGGAATGGGCCGTAATCTACCACGCGGGCCCAGTGCGGATTGGCTAATGTCACATGTCTTCGAATTTTTGGTTCTAGGACATGTCGGTTTCCTCACGATGTTTTCCTTCGCAGTTTTGAGAGCAGTGGTGATGAAATTAAATATATAAACTAATGCACCTGCGTAAGTCGGGGCCATTACCACTCGGTCACTACTGCTCTTCAAACAGCATAGATATTGATGTGAAAAGCCAAGCGAAAATGAATCGGATCAAACGATTTTGATAATTCAACCGCAATATTATTGTGGTAGACCGACTATCAGGCCTGACTGGGTTTGAACCCGCGACATACAATTCGTAAGTCGGGGCCGTTACCACTCGGTCACCACTGCTCACCTAAGATTCAGATTGATGTAGAACTCGACTCTGAACTGCAACACTACACGCGAATGCTTAAATCTAATAAACGATTACCAGTCCACATAAAACGGTGGCAATGAATCAGCGATACGGTTACGTTCCTGAAGTAATGGCCGCCTCTCACCAACGATAAACTGCGCCGTTATGTGGTAAAGCTGTTTACTAGAGAGTGCAATAGATCTTTGGGTCTTGGTGTAAATTGCAATAGGTCCGACTTCAAAAAGGAGGAGGTTCTCAATTCGGCAGGTATTTTTTTTTTTCTATGTATGTACAGCGGTTACGCCGACATTTCTGATCCAATTTACGTGATTGTTTCTTTATTCGTAAAGAATAGTTGCCATTTGGTCCCATAAGAATTAAGTTCAGTTTCACCGAGTAGTTTTTATTTTATGAGCATTTTTGTTTATTTTAATAAATGATAGCAGATCTGTCGGGATAGCTGAAATCGCATGTTAGTTTATTGTTTACACCAATTTATACCACGTACACTGTGAAGAGTATGTTTTCTGGGAGCGAACCAATAAAAAGTTAAACATTTTACAAAAGAATACTAGGTAAGTACCGAGTTCTAAACAAAAAAAAACAAAAAGTACAAAATAACTTTAATTTCGGAAGTCGGAGTGTCACCGATTTGCAAAATAAAAGTTATTTTGTGCTCTTCGTTTTTCGTTTAGAAGTCGGTTGCATTTTTTTTGTAAAAAGATTTTTTTTTGTTTTGACGATAAATAAAACACGCCGCTAGTAGATTTCTGGTGCGATCTAAGCTTTGTGAGGTTTTATATAAAAAAGCTTATCTATTTATGTATATTGGCCATGTATTTTTTACGTAGTGAAATAACCCAGCTGGTTAGATCATAATCTATTTTTTGAACCCCTATACTGTTTCGTTCGCAACTTTTGTGCCATACCATATTTAATAAAGTAACACGTTTACGAAAGAAGAAAAATCCACTACACAAATCACTTGAAATGCAGCCCATATAACATACATAGATGTTACGTAAAATGTCTAGACACACACGGTAGTGTGTTAACCAAGTTCGCTAAGCAAAAAGTTATACGGAGGAACTGTAATATAAATATTCTGTAAAATGTTTGTATTTTGTCTAAGGTTACCACATCAGAGAAATGAAACAAAACAAAAATAATGTCGATGCACTTTGGTACTTTATAGCATGACTTAGCATGTTTAAATACAGTGACTTAATTGCACTGAAACATAAAAATTCAAGTTGATGGGTAGAAAAACACTGCGCACTAATACCTAAGAGAAATAAAAATGTTCTAATAAAGTAACTAAATATGGTTATGCATGATAAGAGCTATAATTCAAGAAATTTCGGAACAACTGACTATACAGTTAGAACTCATTTCTTTTATAAGCGAAGCCTTTTTTGAGAACTTTGCATTTTTTCACATGTATGTTTTTGGTGGGATCACATTTACAGTAAAAGATTGAAATCTCAACATTTATCTAGAATCGCAGGGAAATATTTGTAACATTTGACGATTTTTCTCCATGAAAGATTTATGTGGCAAGATTGTCTCCATCGAGTTACGTCTGAAAGTAGTAAATAGGGTAATAATCCTTCCTAATTTACGAATCCTATGTGTGTTATTACAAAATCAATGTGTTATGTGTTTGTGTCCTTCTGTCACTCAGCAAAGGATCTACTTTTTCACAGTGCCAGTTTATGGACCAGCGGGCGTACCATAAGGTGTTAAAACGTGAGTCTTCCGAGCGAGAAAGAGGGATAGAGTTATACACCCTATATAGCGCCATCCCTTTTTCTCGCTCGGAAGACTCACGTTTTAACACCTCATGGTACGCCCGCTGAATTTGACAACGATTAAGAGCTAACTAAACTGCAGTACATATTATTGAACCACAATAATCAAGTAAATCGGAACAAGAAGTTTATATATGAGACAATGATATTACTGACGTCTTAGGTCGTGGCAAAATAATAACAGCCGCACGGGTCAGTGTCCAAGGTCAAGCAACGCTTTCCAAGAATAGAATATAATAGAATACTCTTTATTATCTACCTATACCATCTATCAACGTATAGGAATTATGACCAATATTAGTGAAATAAAAATATCGAAAATTATTTAGGTATTTACTAAAAATATTTTTTTTTATATATCGCAACATACTTATGCTGAGATAGGGAACTTTTTTGGCTTCGCACAGTTTAAAGTTAATAATAAGCTTTTCTTTGTGTTATGCGAGTCTTAAATAAATATTCTTTCTTACTTTCTTTCTTTCTAAAATGAAAAAAAAAAAAACTATTTGACAGTCGTTACGGATTATCAGAAACCAGAAAATCTGACTCCAGTTTTGACAAGAACCAGCAGCCCTATTATGACGTCTTAAATCCATCATGATTTCTGTGTCAGAGAGAGACGGAGTTACACAAGATGAAAATCACTATCTCTTTCCCTCACACGAATCATGATAGCATTGGGCCATTGGCACTTCGTAGTAAGGCCACAGGCTTGACTTGGCAATGGCTTGTGGAGGTCTGTAGGCAGCCTCTCCACGTAAAAACCTGGTGTTCATTTAAATCCGGTTTAACTGGAAGCCGACCCCAATATACTTAAGAAAAGACTAGTCAGGTTTTCTGACAACAGTGAAAGAAACAAACTTGACCTTGCAATAGGATAATAACAAGTTGATCTTATATTTTCTGCTTAGTTTTCAGTAACGTCTCTAGGTACTACATAGTATTATCATCACTCACAGCTGATTTCACCCAATACTAAGCTTAGGCCTTCCTTTTCGTGTGCCAATCCCCACGGTGCTGGGTCAGCATCATACTAATTCTACCTGCAATGGCAACAATGTCGGCTGCCCATTTCGCCACTGAAAGACCAACATCTCTTCTTTCCGTCCTTAGCCCAATCACCACCTTATCCCATCTCGGTTCCTTTCCAGGTGTCCTCTGTAGTTCTATTTGAATTCCATAATTCTGATGTCGAAAAATTTCGTTCTAGTTTGGATCTTCACTAGTAGCCAAGGTTCCAAGGCTTTTTGAATTCTCTGCTTGTTCACAGAATTCTGCGTGAGTATCCAAGTCTCAGTACTGAAAGTATTGTTGTGTGCAGATGCTAATTTCAAAATATCGTCTAATTTGCTTAAAGCACTAAAGCTGTATTCTTGTTAATAACTCCAATGATTAATGTCCTTTGCCAAATGAAACTTTGTGGCCAAAGTAGGCCTTTCAGCCGACTAGCTCTAACGTTTAATTTCCTTATTTAACAGAAGAATTCGAATTGTTGAAGATTTTTGCCAAAACACAAATAAAATCAGATGAATAACCTGGTATTGCTCGTCAAATCGTTGAGCTCCTTAAAGTTTGAGCTACACGATAACTGACTCAAACCTGTGTGGTATTTTCCTCAAAATACCACTTCAGACACCAACCTACATGGTTCTCATATGATTTGACCAGTACAATTGTATGGACTTCAAAAGAGAACTTGACCTCTGAGTTTGTTCCGGTGTTTCTTCTCAGGGTAGTCAGCTAGGAAAAACCGGCCTCATCTAGTTTTTACAACGGATAAAAAAGATTGACGTGTAAAAGTGTTTTTTACAACCTACTTACAAAATAAAAATCATTAATCATTAACCTCCAAACATAATATGATTGCAAAGAGGCACATGACGGTCGGATCTATTTATTTGAAACCACAAGGTAAAAGCTCTTTTTTTTTGGATGGGAAATCATCAAATGACCCATCCCCCTCTGGGCGGAGCGGAAGGGAGTGTCAGACTTCTACTGACTAAAACCCACCCGTGATCCTTCTCGTGCCCTTTGCGTTCCAGAGCCGCGGTGACTCTTTTGAACAAATTCCGCAACCCTAGCGGGCACCGACCCTATGGGGCCCCGTCCCTGATGCTGACGGCTCCTTGAGGCGCGCGTAAAACACAACGCGTCGTCGACTCGGCCTGGTTGCTATCGGACGGCGAGACACCCACGCTCACCGTCCACAGGCATCAGCCACTGCGCAATAGCACAAGATAAATGCTCTGCACCGTTTAGATTGCACACTATTCATTCCCCTTGGAATTCTGCCCACAGTAGAGAAGAAATATAGCAAATATATTTAAATAAATTCAACCCTTTGCATTATCTAGTCCAATGCGTCAATTGTTATTCAATACAAAAGTATTTCAGTACTAAATATTTATCAGTCGATGAAAGAGAAAAGAAAAAAATCTCTTTATTTACAGCCAGTAGTTATAGTTTAACTGGCTGTTAAGAAAGAGATCTTGCTTTTTTTTCTTCGCAGTATAGTGGATTTTAATGTAGTAAGAAAGAGTTTTTATTAAAACCTAAAAAAAGTGTATTATAAGTGTAGATTCTGTGTCTATAAATCAGTGGGTAGCTCCTAAACGGGTGAACTAATTTTGATTTAGATTTTTTTTTGTTTGCTTGATAAATGACTTGATTTAAACTCTTGTTAGATTCAAGAAAATCAAACATTTGATGATCATCAGCTAGTTTCTAGTTGATGAAGGGATATTTTAAATTTCTGCATTTTATTATTTCAATAAAAGTGCAAGACCATTGGTCCATTATAACCTTGACCAGATTCATAATTTCAGGTCCGCAGAATGACCTGGAATATGCAGAATTTAGTCGTTGCTTCACGAACCGGTGGCTCTCCCAAGCAACTTTAAAAGGCCAAAAAACTGTAGCTTTGTGAACTTAATATAAAGTGAACAAGTTACAGTTTTATTAGATCAAATCTCGCAAGCGGTACTAAAACGTTGGCTGTCTGGACGAAACTTCTCTCAGGGGATTTTATGTAGTGTATTCTGTTATGTTGAAAATTGGATAGTCTATGTAAATACACTGGTACTGATTTCGTTGAAGAGCGCTACAGTTGTTCTTTTGTTTTTTGTTTGTAATAAACAAACTTCCCGTATTATGGAACGTTCGTTGTCACATCGCTGTCGCTAAAGGTAATTATATCTATGTGTCTAAATTTTAACAAGTTTTTGACATCAATTGTTCCTAAGATGATAAGTTACGACTTGACTTTGAACAGTTGTTAAAGTACGAAATTTGGCCTTTATTTTACGTTTGTATTAGGTACTCAAAACCAAAAGATGTAAAAAAGAAAGAAAGAAAGAAATATGTTTATTTACGACTAGTAAAAAACAAACAAAAAAAAAAAATAATTAGAAGCTTAATATTAATTATAAACTGTCTGAGGCCAAAATAGCTCTCTATAACAGCATATGCTGCGATAATTTAAAAAAATAATAAAAACAAATAAATAAAAAAACCGAAAGATGTAAAGAACAAAGAAAAATTATATTTAGGACTCGCACAAAACAAACAAAATAAATAAATAATTAAAAGCTTAATATTAATTATAAACTGTGCGAGGCCAAAAAAGCTCCCTATATCAGCATATGTTGCGTTAAGCAAATAAAATAAATAAATAAAGTAATAAACAAATAAAAAATAATATTTGCAGAGTACTTGTCGTGCAGTCTGACTGTCGAATATTGGTGATAGGTTCAACGTTCAAGAGGCTGACATAGTGCTATAACTAATTATACTTATTAACGCACTAATACACTCACCATCGTTGTCTTACCTACAGATACTGATTACAGTATATGTATAAATAAGTAAATTGTTGCAGTCATTTTGGTAGTTAGTTTAAGTACCTCGTAGTAGAATTTTAGTTTTTAAACATACTTTAAGGTATATTCATGCATACTTAAAGCAGATGTTTGTACGAAACATTCGTATTGCAAGAAGTGCAAATTTTCTCAAGTTGTGCCAAGTACCTAATAGGGTAGTTGACTAAAAAAATCTAATTAGTCCGTCAGATAGATTTCCAAAAAATATTGGACACGTATTTTTTCCTTTTTCACGTAAACAAAAAATGAAGACGATACAGAGCGTTGAAAACTCCTGTGACGTTACTACTCGCTACAATTTTTACCGAGCCGTAACGTCACAAGCCCCCACTCCTGATCTTTGATGCTTTGTATCTTCGTCAGTTTTTCTAGATTTGATAAAGGAAAAAATACGTGTCCAATATTTTTCTATAATCTAACTGACGGACTAAACATAATCATATATTTTTTACTACGGAAACATCCCTATTCTGACCAAACAAAATAATCTTTGAAGAAACAAAGAGACCAAAACTATCTTAAATCAAAATCACAAGACCCACTCATACGAGAAATCTAACTTTTATTCAACAATACCAATCTGGGCTAGACGGAAGACGGCAATCGAAACTACGGCAGTTCTTCCCAATCTAAATTGCACTCTATTGTGGCAAAATTAAAATCTATTCTCGTACAAAAGGAGCAGTGTCCAATCGGAGAACATTTATGATTGCTCGTATGTAGTTCGTTTGTAGATTTGCCTGGTATTGGAACTGTGATAGCCTTTTGGATTTGGTCTAGACTAAGCTTTTTGCTTTGAACTACTGTAGTGCACTTGAGAGTTTATTCGATAGGGTTATGTAAAATCTTGGCAGAGGCATGTCTATCTCTACAAAAGTACCCGTGCTTCCAAAAGGCAAACGTAGAATTTTTGCGTGCGATCTTTTGTTCGAAACATTTACTACCCTGACCTTTGACTCACAAGAACTAAACTTCGTCCTCTGTTTACAATTAGGGTTATCTAGTGTGCGTCTCGTGTTCTTTTATCTGACTCGAAAGATTTCTATCAGCGACAACTTTTTTGCAATCTGGTCAGTACTTTCAGAGGTTAGTTCCAAGTAACAATTCTTTCTAAAAAAATATTGAGACGCTGCTGTTCCATTGTTGGCAAACATTACCCAAGCCCATCCACTGATACACATACATATATGTAAATATAGGTACCGCGCTAGCAAGCTTCCTAATATTATTTAAGATACTTCTTCCGAATAATCGCGGTGCTCTTCAATGAATCAAAACAAAAAAAAAATATTAAAAAAAAATCAAACTAGGCTAAGAGCCAGCACTTTTTGTTCGTCAAATTTTACATAGACACAGTCCTCCAAAACGCCCGCCCGTCATCACTTCCTAGTGTTTTAGCTGGGAAGAAGAAGTGGCGCAACAAACTCCTGACTGCAAAAGCTGGCTATATAACATCACGCTACGACCAATTATGGTCAACCAAAAGGAGTGCGTGAAAAATGTGACGCAGAGAAAATTGAGCAGCTCAGTTAGCTAGTATTTACCTATCTAAACCATTTCAAACTACCAAAACGTCGCGTAAGCATCTCAACTCAGTCTTTTTATATTTCTGACGACCTAAACCCTTTGCGTGCGGCCATAGACACAAAGTACCCATTAGACAAATCTCGTTAACCTCCCACAGTCCAGTGTTCATTTATTTACATATTTCGCAACAAAAGGTCACACAGATTCGCCCACAACAAAGAGAGGACTATGTACGTGTATCCATTTTATCCATCACATTTTTGGTCCGGGCAGACCATTGGGACCAAAAATAAAGTAAATTAGGTATTATGGGAGAGTCTATTGTATGTCCAATCTCGGATTTCATCATGGTCCTGATGAATTAATTTGCATGCATGGGTTTGGACCCCAATGGTTGTCTTTTTAAGAAAGGGATATTGCGGTTGTTTATGTATAAAAAACATATTGTTACGTGGTATGTTTTGTCGTTCCAGTTGTCGAGAGCAGTGGTGGCCAAGTGGTAACGGCCCCGACTTACGAATTGTATGTCGCGGGTTCAAGCCCAGCCAGGTGCATTACTTTGTGTAAATTATTTCATCACCACTACTCTCAAAACGGTGAAGGAAAACATCGTGAGGAAACCGGCATGTCCTAGAACCGCTTTTTCTTATTGCAGTAGTAATCCACAGCCACATGTCACCAGTATTATTTTTTCCATGCAATTCTTAGCAATAGACTCGTACTGAGTACAATAGGGAACGTGCACGAAGTAGACTGTGCCATCTAGCGTTGCAAATTTGAAACTTATAAGTAAAATATTCTTGATATTGACGCGCCTGTGCTACCACCTATAGTTTCTGCATGTTTCCTCAAATCTGAACTCCGAGCGAACACAGAGAAATTGTAGGTGAATAAATCCAATAATAGTTTTTCCAAATCAAGAATCGAACCATCGACCTCAATTTTAGCAGTGGTGCTTGCGATTACTATACCAATGAGGCTGTTTAAAATAAAATATAAATAAATAAACACTAAAATTAAGAAAAAAATACAACTGACTTCGATACAAAAAAAAACACAAGCAGTATAAAGTAACTTTAATTTCGAAAGACGGTGTGTTTGGTTGTTTATTTGTTTTTTGAATAATCTAATTTTTAGTGGTATGATACCCCACAGCTAAATGTACCCATCACAGCGTACGTGTTATTAACTGTTGTAAACAATAAACAGACATGCAATTTCAGAAATATAAATGGGACCACATATTGACATATATAAAAAGAATCATCAAAATCGGTAAACCCAGTAAAAAATATAAGACACAAACAACAGTTGAATCTTGAGAACCTCCGTAAGTCGTTTAAAAAGTGCGGACACACTACACTATTGCTGGGTGCTACTTTTTTTCCGGGTAAATGGCTAATTGGCAGTTTCTGTGCGAACTGCAAAGAGCGACGGGAGCGAGTCTGCGAGTAAAAGCTATAAAAATAGAAACACTATCATGTTGGGTTTATCTATCGGGAATTTCTTATAGTAGCAGTCCGGAAGTGTGGACGGTTGATAGCATTAGGCTCCTCCCCTATTTCATGAAACTTAAACATAACAGTGAAACTTAGGTGTTCTTTAGGTGCAACTCTTACGTACTTAATATAAATCTATACCCCATTCGCGATAAGATTAGACATTGAAGTCCATCTTTTTTACAGTCCGTTCAACCGATTTTGTCTTCGATTGCGTTGGTGGCATGACACATGGTAGCTGCAGTAAACAGTTGGTACCTACCATAATAACGTTTTTGCTTTTAATGCCATCCTTATGCGTACAGAACAAAAGTAAAAATCGGTTGAACGGGTTGTAAACAATTTTGTTTCAATGTCTAATCTTATTGTGAATGGAGTATAAGTAAGTATAAACCTCCGTCGTTAATTCCACAGAAAGTACCTAAAACCCAGAAGGAAAAATACGCTGCTTCCTAATTTTTCAGTAAAGTCTATTCAATTCAAAAAGACAGTAATTCTAGACAATCAGCCCGTTTATATAATCTTCTTAATAAAGCATAAGCATAATCAGCCTAATAATGTTCCCACTGCTGGGACTCAGGCCTCCTCTCTAGGAGAGTGGATGGGGCGTAATCCACCACGCGGGCCCAGTGCGGGTTGGTGAATGTCACGTATCTTCGTTTTTTTGGCTCTAGGACATTCTGGTTTCCTCTCGATGTTTTCCTTCACCGTTTTGAGAGCCGTAGTGATGAAATGAATTACACAAAGTAATGCGCCTGGTTGGGTTTGAACCCGCGACACAATGCGTAAGTCGGGGCCATTACCACTTGGCCACTACTGCTCTTCAAACAGCATAGATATTGATGTAAAAAGCCAAGCGAAAATGAATAGTTTCAAACGATTTTGATAGATCGTATAGAATTCAACCGCGTTATTATTGTGGTAGACCGACTATCAGGACTAAGGATTGCTTGCAGAGCTTATTTGAACGGTTCAGAGCTAAATCATGATTTATTTGAATAGGATTATTCGAAACTAGCTCAAGATATTAATAGCCTCATTGTTTAACAGTCCGTGTGGTTGCAAGCAATGAAATAACTTAACGTTCCTTTAATTATGTTTATACATACATTATGTACCTATTAAAGAAGCATTTTTTAATATTTTTTTAAATAAAAATGCATTAGTATTGTATCTTTCCAAAGTCACCATTAAACAGGAATCAACAAAACAATCTTTTAATTTAGTTGTACAAAAATGCCACTTACATTTTTTATTTTTCACCACTGTAGGTTAAAGTTAAAAAAAGTTAAATATTGGTATTCAGCTGAATCCGGCTTGACTGGGAGCCGACCCCAATGTAGTTGGGAAAAGGCTAGGCAGATGATGTAGGTTAAAGTTAAGAAATAAGAAAATATTTATTTTTAAGAAAATTGTATTTTTCGAAAAAAATCTTGTTTGTGAGAAAAAAGACTTATCAATGAGTAAAGTAACGATTCAGGACTAATTTATGCAAAAAAAAATACAGTTCAGTAGTTGGATATTTAAAAGGCTGATTCTGCTATTCTACATAAACACAAAACCTACCCTTCTATCTATTAATCCTCATACAGTCTTTAATTTTACAAACGTTACCGTGCTTCGGGTCAGATTTGACCCAGTAGTAGAATAAAAAATATACATATATATTTTAAAGATATAAGCATGAAGAGCATAATGCAGCGTAACCCTTTCTGATAATTATGTCAAACCGTCACCATTAATTCTTGTGCTAAGCATAGCGATTATGACAATTTGTCATTCTCTCTATCATAACCGACCACTCATTAGACTTACGTTCACTGTAGTGCATTTCATCATAATGAGAGATGATATGGCTGTACTTACAACCTACTTAAAGATGCCATTTATTTACAGAGCAAGACTGAAACTAATAGAAAACGTCCTTCATCTTGCCGAAATAGAATTACAAATTTATTATTTTGAATTCAATTTAAATTTTGACATTGTAATTTTGGATTAATTCTCGACTTAACTTATAATGTGACAATCGAATGAAATTTTAAATACAATTAAAATTTCATTCGATTTTGACATTATCATTTTTTTTTATATCTTGCTAGTGCGACTAATTTTGTACGTAATAAATGGCAAAGCATGTAACTACCTCATTTTAATTATAAGCCTACCTGCATACTGTATTCATGTTTTACAAAATAATTTTCTTATCTTATATTATCTTAATCATAACTTTTTGTTCGTTATTTACCTAAACAGATCATAACTAATTTTATATATCTCAGCAGCTACTATAATTAATTTATAGGTATCAATTGAACCCAGTTTGATTAGATTTACTATTGTTATCTTATCGAGTTAACCCATATGCGGGTTCATATGTAGCTACTAGGGTCGCAGAGTGAATAATAGTTCTGTTAAGCTTTTGGATAAGGACCTACGCTTCCCAGAGTACCTACGGGTATTAATTCGGGTACCGGGATAAGTTTGTGGTTCTTTGCTCAAAACATTGTCGTAAACGTATTTGCATGGCCCTCATAAGATCGGTTTAACTTAGAAAATCAACCTATGAATTTATTTCGACGTTTCTTCTCAAAATAGTTGGGTACTAAACACAGGATTTATATGATAACTAGCAGCGCCTCGCAGATTCACCCGTGTAGTCCCGTTCCCGTGGGAATATGGGGATATTATATAGCCTATGTTCACCGGAGATAGTGTAGCTTCCCAACAGTAAAAGAATTTGTCAAATCGGTTCAGTGGTTTCGGAGCCTATTCAATGCAAACAAACAATCAGATCTTTTCTGTTTACATTACTAGTATAGTAATAAAATACTTCTTTACGTATTTATCAACTACTAGCAGCGCCCCGCGGTTTCACTCGCGTAGTTCCCGTTCCCGTGGGAATACGGGGATAAAATATAGCCTATGTTACTCAGGGAGAATGTAGCTTTCTAATGGTGAAAGAATTTTTGAAATCGTTTCAGAAGTTTTTGAGTATTATTCGTTACACACAAAAATATAAAAATACAAAAATACAAATCTTTCCTCTTTATAATATTAGTATTGATGAGATCCGGCTGGGGCGGTTCTGTTTTAAATTTTCCCAACTTGATTAAAAGCCCTTTTAGACGCTTTCATCAAATCTGTATTCTTTAAACTGCTGCAGCAAAACACAGGGTTTAGTTTTCATCGCTTTTCATTTGATATGCGATACTACCGATGACGGTGTGGTAAATTAAAGATAAAATCCAACCCACATTTTTTTCAAAGAAATCTGATTCTTTGTAGCCCCTTTTCGACCTTAGAGAACATCAATCAGTCCGATGGTTTTTGGGGTTGCTTTTGCGGCAAAAGAGATCCGAAATCTATGGAAGTCATTTGGGATGATTATATTTAATGTATAGTCTTTTTAATGTCAAATGAATATAAATACTTAGCATATTCCTGTGGGTTCCCCATGGCATACTATCATGCTAGATGAGGACTGCGAACATCTTGGTTTTTGTTCCAATTCTCCCGGTTCTGTTTCCGACGGAACCTTATTACCCTATTTTTTCTGGACGGGAAATCAACAAATAACTTCTCCCGCTCTAGGTTCCACTCCGGAAAGGAGTGTCAGACTTTTCCTGACTAAAACCTACCCGTGATCCTTTTAGTGCCCTTTGCGTTCCAGGGCCGCGATGACTCTTTCAAATTCCGCAACCCTACGCTGCTATATCTCACGTAGAAACCAAAATTTTTTTAGACTACATAAAATATACTTAAATTATTATGTTCAAATGTTGGAATCAATGTTTTGGCTTGTCCCGTAGTCAGTAAATAAATTTAACTCCCCCGTCCCCGTCTTCTTTGCTTGTGGATCACGACGCACCGTCGACCCGGGCCTGGTTGATCGGACGGTGTGAGCCACCCATAGCTCACCATCCGTAGGCCCGAATTTTATTACCCTCCCCCTTATTATGCTCTGCGGTATAGCAGAGTTTAAGCTTGCACTTGTGATCACTAGACTAACGGTAAAAGAATCCGAGACCAATATGAGTGTTTTTGATGATAACATGAAAATGAAGGATGAAGCACGTACGATTTCACCCGACTGGACTCGTCGGAACGCATTTTGTAAGCGCAATGTGTCAAAGGAAATTGAAACCACAAATGAAGTAGTTAAATGTCATATTTGCATGGCATTCGACCGGCTACCGCGGCGTGTGTGAACCGAAACGGGTTCATTTGTTCTTTAAATTATGAAACGAACATATTCATGATTTTGGCCCAATTCAATATGCGTTGTGGCGCGGTGTGATCCGTAAAAATCGTACATTAAACAAGTATTCTTTAATCAGTTGTATTCACATGTTTCATTCCACCAGGTTCTTGCAAATTACAGCTCCGTCCAACTTTATAAATTGCTTCACTCTTTGAGTTTTAAATCTAACAATAAGTAAGTGTATTAATATTCATGCAAGTTACAAAGAAAGAAGGATTGTTTGAATTGCAGTAAGACGCTCTCAAAGAGAGTTCTAAGGAAATAATGGAATCGAAATACATTTTTGCTTTTATCTTTGACTAGCAGTGCCCCGCAATTTCACCCGCGTTGTTTCCGTTCCCGTGGCAATACGGGGACGCTTGGTGCAAATAGATGGAATAGCAACAAGGTCGTAATCGTAACCTACAGTGCGTCTAGATGTCCTATGGTAGAAGGGGGCCGGTGGGATGAAGTCGTGTACCCATGAACTATGGGTACACTCACAGAAGTACAATGTGTAGAAGACTGATTGATCAAGTTCTGAATGATGGAATTTGGACAAGCAGGCGACCTTGCGGCGATGAGCTATGCTGTTAAGTTTGGCATTCACCAGTATTTCGTCACCAATGAGCCTTTTTTGGTCTGCGCTCCACTGAATCAAGTTTTTATTGATGATGCGCAATGTCTCCGAACTACAAGCACCAAAAAGTTTACATTATCCCTTTATCGCCTCTTCCAACAGTTTCAACAACACAAACCTTAAATATCAAATGTAATTCCACCTCGTACGCCATCATCAATCGGCACTAAACCTCAATGAATTATTATGAGAATTATGTCATAAATTATATCTCACTCAGATCCCCTCGCAAAACAAATCATAAAATTTATCCCTATACTCTCGCCTAAATTTTCATACAAATCCTTCCACATTAACATAACATAAACAATATCTTATAACCTATCGCAGTACTTCGTAATCGTTCATGAACTTGAGAAACATCGTAATTACAAATTCACTTCAACTGAAAACCAGCTCAGTCAAACCGAAATAAAGTCTAATTTTAAATGTTGATAGGTACTATAAAATTCAGTCGTTTATTCAAATCGATTTTGAGCAATGGGAAATGGATTCTAATCGAAGGTTGATAGAGTTTACTTTTGGGTTTTGTACTTTACATTGCTTCGGTCGTTTAGGAATTTCGTATGAAAAGTACGATTTTCATTGAGCTCGGCTCTGCGTTATTAGTTTATTATTGTGTATGTAAAGTATTTCTGATGTGAAGGAATGCTATCGGCGTTTCGAATCGCTTATCGGCCGGTGTACTCGTTTTTCTAAGTATTTTCTCATTCCGATCCGATTTCTTTGCAAGCAAATTTGATTTGCGACCCATTTTCCTTGTATTATTACAGATTTTCGATAGTATTGATATGTTTTCCTATATTTTGAATAAATGTTTTATTTGAGTGATCTGTTTGTTTTGTTTATTTGTTCGTTTGATACGGATTTGCGAAAAATAAAATATATTTTCTTCAGTCACCTGAGAGAAACCTCGATTTTATTTAAAAGCAAACTGGTTTTGATTTGTTGATTGTGTTCTGAGTTGAATTTATTTACCCACTACGAGACAAGCCAAAATATTGATTCTAACATTTGAACATAATAATTTAAGCATATTTTATGTAGTCTATAAAACTTTGATTTCTACGTGAGATATAACAGCGTAGGGTTGCGGAATTTGTTCGAAAGAGTCACCGCGGCCCTGGAACGTAAAGGGCACAAGAAGGATCACGGGTGGGTTTTAGTCAGTAAGAGTCCCACTCCGCCCAGAGCGAGAGAAATCATTTGATGATTTCCCATCCAAAAAAAAAAGAAGATATAGCAGCGTGTTTATATGTAGTCTTTAGAAAATACATTAAGCGTTAATGGCTAATATTACAACATTTTTAGCTTATAATATGAGCATTCTGAAACCAGAATATATGACACAAGTCTTGCCATAAGAGGTACCGTATTACCCAGTTATTACGTTTTGGAGTTCGATTAATGATAAATGATTAAAGTCTATACAATCCGTACTGGTCAAATCATATCTCAAACATTAACCTACATAGTTCTCCCATGTAGGTTAATGTTTGAGGTGGCCTTATGAGGAAAGTGCCACACAGATTTGAGTAGATCTGTCCCGACAGTGTAAGCATTTGTCAGTTAGCGTTACAGTTCAGCCTACCATACCTATGTAGTCGCTCCATAACTGGATGCAATATTTTACATAGGTACGTTTGCATCCAGTTACACTGGAAACCCACCCCAACACAATTGGGAAATGGCTAGGCTGACTACATTTATTGAGTTGATGCACAAGTGGGCACTGACGGCTCGTATGGTCCACGAGCTCAAAGTTGTTCATCGGGCTACAGAAAGGGCGATGCTCGGTGTTTCTCTGAGGGATCGCATCAGAAATGAGGTGATCCATCAGAGAGGCAAGGTCATCGATATAGTCGAAGTTGGAGTGGGCTGACCATATTAGTCGTAGAACCGACAACCGTTGCGGTAAACGTGTTCTAGAGTGGAGACCGCGTCTCGGCAAACGTAGTGTAGGACGTCCTCAGGCACGTGACGATTTGCGCAGGACGGCTGGATGAAACTGGATGCAAGAAGTTGAAAATAGATCTGAGTGGCGTGCAATTAATGATGATGACAAGCGGGTCATAGAAAGAAAGAAAACTCATTTATTCCGCCAGAAATGACGCACAAAAAAGGAAAATACAAACATAAAATAAAATAACTTATCAACTAAAATTACACGCTGTGTCAAGATAGGACATCAAGTAAAACGCGTCTCTGGTCACACCACAGATAAAACAAAACACAGTTTGTCTTTTCTATATGGCTTGACATCTGGAATAGGAATGCGTCTATAGAAAAGGCAAGGCCAACAACATTTCACAGTCAAAACAATCTCCTTAACATTCAAAGCAAGTCCAGCCTAATATAATAACATAACCAGTGTTGGTATGTAATCAGTAATGTCTTAATATCACGCGGCAATGAGCACGTGTCACTCGTTCCGACGCTTTCTTATTTCATACGAGACGTGATGTTTTTGTGGTTTAGGTGTTGAGAAAACAAAGAAATAAATTATGTATTACGAAATCATTTTTTTTTTTGTGAGTAATAACACTGCGTTACAAATAAAAATGAATTTTAACTAATTATCCCTTTTTCCTAGATGGGAAATCATCAAATGACTTCTCCCGCTCTGGACGGAGCGGTAGGGAGTGTCAGACTCTTACTCACTTAAGCCCATCCGTGATCCTTTTAGTGCCCTTTGCGTTCTAGGGTCGCGGTGACGCTTTCGAACAAATTCCGCAACCCTAGCAGGCACTGACCCTGTGGGGCCCCGTTTTCTATGCTGACAGCTTTTTATAGAGTGCGTGGAACACGACGCGCCGTTGACCCGGGCCTGATTGCTATCGGACGGCGAGCCACCAATAGCTCGCCGTCCCCAGGCCCACTACTTAGTTACGGAATTTGTTCGAAAGTGTCACCGTGGCCCTGGAACGCAAGGGGCACAAGAAGGATCACGGGTGAGTTTTAGTCAGTAAGAGTCTGACACTTCCTTCCACTCCGCCCAGAGCGGGAGAAGTCATTTGATGATTACCCATCAAAAAAAAAGGCCCACTGCTTACCCCTTTGAAATGCTATTTTTTCGTTTTGTATAACAATAGTGCATACCTCTTATTTTCTTCCGACGAGTCTATCTATTAGGGTTTGGTTTCCGCACTTAGTCCTAGTATTGGACGATTGTGCGTGAGCCATGGCGGCCGTCACTCCAACCAGCCGACCTCCCTCCAGAAGCAGATCAGTCCACTCGAGTGTGTTCAGCATTCCTGTAAGTCTTCCTACGAGTATCACATCTCATTTTCTATCCTTGAGAATGTACCAAATATAACCTTTTTACGCACACTAGTATATACCTACCCTTGCAGACGGTAATACTGTCTTGTTTTCTAACATACAAATAACGTCAAACACAAACACTTCAACTAAAACGGGCAAAGAAAACATCGCATTACTTACATTATTCTTATTTCTTCGAAACCTTTATTTATCACCTACAACAATCGCTACAAGGTTTTTACGCTAAACATAGAGACGAAATATAAATAACAATAACATTACTGGGAAAATATGGCAGAAATGAAGAAATTGTTATGTTTTGGAGGAAAGGATGAAAGATTCAATCTTCTGAGATATACTTATAAAAATACTACCACTTCGCCTGCAACTTCTTCTGCGCAGATTCAGTACAAACAATTTCCACCCCCGTTTCACCCCCTTAGGGGTGAAGTTTCGTAGTTTTCCATGGATGGTCACCGCCAAATTTTAAGTGTGTAGGTGTTATAGTTTCTGAGATTTCATGATCAATCAGTGAGTGGTATTTCGCTTTTATATATGTACATAATATAGATATGCAATGTCGTGACTAATACGCCTATAGATACAACGTGTAAAAAAAGCAAAATCTGAAAATGGCCATTGTACTCATCATCTATACTAATATTATAAAGAGGTAACGTTTGTGAGTTTGTGACGTTGTAAGAGGTAATCTCTGGATCTACTGAACCGATTCTCAAAATTATTTCACCAATAGAACGCTACGTTATTGTGGAGTGTCATAGGCTATTTTGTCCCTGTATTGAAACGGGAACGGGAACAACGCGGCTGAAACTGTGGGGTTATGAATAAACTTTTACCATGGAAACAAATCTGAAACCACAAAAAGAATTACAGTTGTGTAAATACATTTTGTCGAGTTATGTCATAACATGTTCATAACGATGAGTGCAGTGACCCTTTTTCAGGTCATGCATTATTTATGTTATACTTGGTTTAGTGCTCCCACTTCTTTATCCAAATCATCTTCTATCTATACTTATAATAAATCTGTAGAGAGGTCAATTCTGTACAAGGAATATATTTTCAAAATAACTATCAGGGGGTGATTAGTGATCGATACTGGTGCCAAAAATGCAATCAGTAAAATTTTTGTCTGTCTGTCTGTCTTTCTGTCTGTCTGTCTGTCTGTCTGTCTGTCTGTATGTTCTTTATAGAAACAAAAACTACTCGACCGATTTTAACGAAACTTGGTGCAATTATTCTTCATACTCCTGGGCAGGTTATAGTATACTTTTCATCACGCTACAATCAATAGGAGCAGAGCAGTGAAGGAAAATGTTGGGAAAACGGAAGAAGTTACTCCATTTTTTAAGCTTCCGTCGCGTGTGTAGCCTTAATGGTTAAAGTTACATAGAAATCATGTATAACGGAAATGTTCTACATAAAATTATCTAAAAAATATCCCGAAACAGCATGTCTATCTTTTGTCAATTTTAAACCGATCGGGCTGAGAGTTTCAAAATCGGGGGTAAAGTAACTATTCCACGCGGACGAAGTCGCTGGCAGAAGCTAGTAATATTATAAATTTACACACACAAGCCGATCTGTATTCTATTACAGCACATTTTACAACTCAATAAATACATTTATCAAAATTCATTACATACATCTGGTCGTTGAAGCAGTTTTACGAAGAAAAAATGTACTTAAATCTAAATGACTTCTTTGAAACTACAGAAAAACAACCGGAAACGAGATGACGAGCAGATGAACTGATATTACAGTTCATCTGCTCGTCATCTCGTTTCCTAGAAGAATTCAGTTGTATAGAATTAAGCCTTTTCTCTATTTTATTTGGACCGGCGCTAAACAGATGGAGCTGAATAAACGAAAGACACGGACTGACTGGCAATACGAGCTCCACAACCCAGGGATTTAATAAAATGATTCATATAACTACGACTGGCTATCAGACTTTCCAGCGTTTGACTACCCGTAAAAATTGTCAAAAGCATAATCAGCCTTTTTAACCGACTTCTAAAAAAGGAGGAGGTTCTCAATTCGGATGTTTGTATTTTTTTTTTATGTTTGTTCGCGCATAACTCCGTCGCTTGTCAACCGATTTGAAAAATTCTTTTTTTGTTGGAAAGGGTATACTTCCCAAATGGTCCCATGAAAATTTTATCAAAATCGACCAAGCCGTTTTCGAAAAATCTAAAAAAAATATCTACATTATCTACAATGTAGATAATGTAGATATTTTTTTACTCTGCAAAGGAGCAGTACGTTTTTTTACACCAATGTGATTGGTTCGTTTAGGTAGTAGTAGTTCGTTTAGTTCGTTAGGGGAGGGGATGTAGGTACCACTAAAAAGTAAAAAATAAAAAACTTTTTACAAAAAAATACAACCGACTTTTACACTAAAAATAAAAAAAGTGCAAAATAACTTTAATTTCGGAAGTCGGTGTTCAAAAAACGAAAAAGCAACCACAAACACCGAGTTCCGAAATTAAAGTTATTTTGCACTTTTTTTATTCTTAGTGTAAAAGTCGGTTGTATTTTTTTTAATGTTCCCACTGCTGGGACACAGGCCTCCTCTCTAGGAGAGGGAATGGGCCGTAATCCACCACGCGGGCCCAGTGCGGGTTGGTGAAAGTCACATGTCTTGGATTTTTTGGTTTTAAGACATGCCGGTTTTCTCACGATGTTTTCCTTCGCCGTTTTGAGAGCAGTGGTGATGAAATTAATTACAAAAAGTAATGCGCCTGACTGGGTTTGAACCTTCGACCTACAATTCGTAAGTCGGGCCATTACCACTAGGCCACCACTGCCTCCTCGGCCATCACTGCCTCAAGCTCAAGTTGCACCTACTCGTATTACTACTGTTGCCAAGCATACTCTTATATAGAGTATAGCAGCGGTTTCCCGTTCCCAGTGAATGTAGCTTTCTAATGGTGTAAGAATTACGGCACAGTAGTTTTTGAGTTTATTCTTTACAATACAAACAGACACATAAATATAAAAATACAAATCATTCCTCTTTATGTCAGTAGTGTAGACTATACTCTATTATGCGTAGACGTATGTACTTTAGAATGTTGAAAAACAATGACTAGAAAACAAAAACGAAGACTGAACTGTTCATTTCCTTTACTTTTCTATATTAATATATAGGTAAATACTTGCAAAATTATTTTAGATGTAATATTTCCTAAAAAGTTGTCAACTCTACTACCTACGTAATTGGAAATATAATATTTATACTAAATTCTTAAAAAATCATGTAGGTAGGTATTTCTGTATCTTGTTGGGACGAGCAGATTACAAAATAACAAAAGCATAAAAGCTGAAACCAAAGAATAAGAACGACATTTAAATAAAAACCGAGAAAATTAATTTTCGAAATAAAACTATTTCTGTTATGTCAAAATCAAAAACAGAATGGCTGCTTAGTGGACGCAAGATGAGAGAAATTGAAAAATTTTGCATTTTAAATTTTATTTATTTGTTTAGTATACGCCTACCACAGTGTTGTCTTTTTAACCCAAAGGTTGACTGGTAGAGAACGCCTTGTTGCATTAAGTCCGCCCATGTACCACTATTGTACATAAGTTTAAATAAATAAATATGAGGTCTGAGGTATTTTTTCTCGCTTTGGCCCAAATCAATTTAAATAATAGCAGGTACCTAGCTATAACGATAATAAGGCAAAAGATATCATGAGCCTTCCTATTGTATTTTAACTTTTTCTTAAAAGCTTAACTTAACTTCTGTCGTAAAATATTCAGCAAGTAACATTGGTAAATAAACATCAAACATCAAATAATAGGGTAAAAAAACTATTTAACTCGAAAAACTAAGTTATCCTTTCCAACCGACTTCATTTATTAGTAAGTACGTCTTTACAGCCACTGTCCTGTAAGACCCACAAATGAAATTTGGCTACTAAACTCAAAAAAAATTGACTGACAAGACAAGACGTAAACTAATTTCTGACGTGACAACGTCTGGGCGTGTTTCAAGCTACCCATTAGAATAAACTTGTATGCAGATGGAATTGCTAAAGTTGGGGGCCCGTTCTTAGCGGAACCCTAAAAGGGACGGGCCAATGTAGACGTGATCAAGCGCATTAATTCGAAAACTTTGTTTCGAAGTCCATTATTTTAATTATAATGTTGGCAATTTAGTGTTGTACTAATTATTTATGGCCTGCATTTGTTTTGCATACCATCATGTTATAAAAACTTTTGATGCGTATATTATAAAACCCTGCTCAATTAGATGACCTGCCCTGTATAATGATGAGGTCGATTGATAGCCTATCTGGGCCCCAAGTCTGCTATTTTTATAAATTTGTCATTCCCACACGATCCTATTGTCATTTTGCTCAAAGTTCGTAATCTGCTAAATTCATAATGGTCGATCATTGGTCGGTCAATGGTCTCGTAATACTTTTTATAACCGAGCTATTAAAAGCAATGACTGCACAATGACGTTCTAATGGTAGGGCACTGATCAAAAGAAGTGTCAAAATTTTAGCAGATTACTGCATACTTCTGTCATTCATTTGTCACTATGTACGAGATTACCATTCTATATCATTACTTTGGTCGGCAGTGGTTGACCGTTGGAAATTCATAGTGATGCTTTTATATTAGTAGATTACCAAACTTGTAAAAATCGACCATTATCAAATCAATGATATACCATTCTGACACTATTGTAATGGCAGACTTGAAGCCCTGGACGCAGCTCAACTGGTATTTGGAGGAACTGCTTCTCTGGTGTCCTCGACCCAGTGAGTACCTCGATGGCCGCTTGGCAAAACTAGCTGCAGCAGATTTGCAGCGCGTTTTCTTACAGAAAACAAACCTGTTATATAAACTCAAGGAAAATATTCTTACCATTATGAGTTAATATACTAGAGATGTTTATTTATTACTGGTGTTATAACACAGAGAGAAGACGTGTGTTTGATTCTCGTCCGTTTCCAACTCAATTCTCGCTAACATAATTTAATGAGCAAATGCGATAAAACCACCCTTGGTACACTTATTTTATAATGGTTCCTACTGTGTTTATTGTAAAGTATAATGTAACATATAATAATAAATAAAAGTCAAGAGGTTTTTATGTCGAGAAATAATGTCGACATGGAGTTAACAGATACAAACAAAATAACATAACAATATCAATGCAAAATAAAAAGGATTTTTCAAACATTCGACCTATGTAACTCCCTAGCAGTAGAACCCCACCCCATCCTTTAAAATTTAACTCCAAGCATGCAACCTCAAACACAACGATTCATTACGCTACAGGCGAGATTAGCAGTGCAGATTTCAGTTCTGCCATTCCTCATTTGCCTAGCCTTCGTATTTTTTTTATTCAGGTCAACCAACAATTGTTTACAGCAGTACATAAATAGATTTAAACAGATTTAATAAGTTTCTTCCCAACTATATTGGGGTCGGCTCCCAGCTAAGCCGGATTCAGCTGACTACCAGTATTTTACGTGAAGCGGCTGCCTACTAGACCTCCAACAACCCATTAACTGGGGAACACAGTACTTCTTGGCAAGACTGGTGTCAGATTTCCTGGTTTCTGAGAACATAATATTGTACTCGAATCCTTTTCTGCCACTAACTCGGATATGACAACAGCGTGAGGAAGCTGTCAATTGGGAGTGTGCATGTACACTATGACAGAAAGGTCAATATAAAAAATGTTTAGGGTAAATATTTCAAATGTCCACTACTTGATGGCAGAGTCTACGTTGTGCCTAGGGCCCCAAGTCTGTTATTTTTATAAATTTGTCATTCCAACACGATCCCATTGTCATTTTGCTAACAGTTCGTAATCTGCTAAATTCATAATGGTCGATCATTGGTCGGTCAATGGTCTCGTAATACTTTTTGATAACTGAGCTATTAAAAGCAATTATTGCACAGTGACGTTCCAATGGTCGGTCACTGATCAAAGGAACTGTCAACATTTTAGTAGATCACCGCATACGTCTGTTATTATGTACGAGATTACCATTCTATGCCATTTCTTTCAATGGAGTGTCAGTGGTTGACCATTGAAAAGTCATAATGACGCTTTTATATTAGTAGATTACTAAACTTGTCAAAGTCAACAATTATGAAGTTAATGATAGACCATTCTGATACCTACCTCCACCATTCTGGTGAGGGAACCGGCATGTCCTAGAACCAAAACTTCGAAGACATGTGACATTCACCAACCCGCACTGGGCCCGCGTGGTGGATTACGGCCCATTCCCTCTCCTAGAGAGGAGGCCTGTGTCCCAGCAGTGGGAACGTTAAAAGGCTGATTATGTTTGCTTATGCATTCTGATACTATTGTAATAGCAGACTTGAGGCTCTGCACTACGATTTTCCTGACCATGTTCCTCTTCACTAACGTTGGCATTATTTAATCAGAATCCAGACTCTGAGGATCTTTTAAGCCGGCTGAGCAGAATTTGCAGCTATCACAGAAGTTAAATGAACTTCAAATGGTATCCGCTTTTCCCGGTATACTAATCCGATGATGCGGTTAAACCTTAATCGTACTACGTTCTACTATTTACTGGGTTTCATATTTAAAGTGAATTTTGAACCGGGAAATTGCTTCTTGAAGCAGTTTACCGTCTCAAAATGCATGCAATTAAATAGTTTGAAATTACAGGCATTCATTGCTGGTTATTAAGAGACAGTTGATAGCTTTTTTTTTCATATGTGGCCAGCAAGAAAATTTAAGTTATTTCGATAGCATGATGTTTTTAGCAAGTAAGCGATGGATTGCCAGATAATAAGTAGACATTTTAAAATAAGTAGAGAGTACCTATCTATTTTTAAACCAAAATTTTATTATTTACTAGCTTCTGCCAGCGACTTCGTCCGCGTGGAATAGTTACTTTACCCCCGATTTTGAAACTCTCAGCCCGATCGGTTTAAAATTGACAAAAGATAGACATGCTGTTTCGGGATGTTTTTTAGATAATTTTATGTAGATGACTTCTTCCGTTTTCCCAAAATTTTCCTTCACTGCTCTGCTCCTATTGATTGTAGCGTGATGAAAAGTATACTATAACCTGCCCAGGAGTATGAAGAATAATTGCACCAAGTTTCGTTAAAATCGGTCGAGTAGTTTTTGTTTCTATAAAGAACATACAGACAGACAGACAGACAGACAGACAGACAGACAGACAGACAGAAAGACAGACAGACAGACAAAATTTTTACTGATTGCATTTTTGGCACCAGTATCGATCACTAATCACCCCCTGATAGTTATTTTGAAAATATATTCCTTGTACAGAATTGACCTCTCTACAGATTTATTATAAGTATATAGATTTCGAGTGGCCTAAGAGTTATTAGCCGTATAATATTTCTAAGAACTTAGGACACCCAAACTTTACAGGTTAGGTTTACAGGAAAGGGAATGACAAGCGCATAACAAATTGGAGCTGACCAAAACCTTTTCTCAATAGCTGACCGTTTAAATGATAGCCTTATTTTTAAAATTTTCTCCTTCGCCAAGTTTATACTCATTTGCAGATTTTAAACTGTGACTAGCTTCTGCCCGCGACTTCGTTCGCGTGGCATTGTTACTAAGTCTCCAACTTTGAAACACTATTAATTGGTGCTCCACTCCTATTGCTCTTAGCGTAATGATATAGCTACCTCGATCAATAGGCTATCTAACATTGAAATATTTTTTCAAATCGGACCAGTAGTTCCCGGGATTTAAGCAAAAAAAAAAAAAACTTTTCAGCTTTATATATTAGTATAGATTCTAGTCTCGAAATACGTAATTAAACGAACTTTATTGTAAGATCCTGCGCTAGAAGTGTGTTGTCTTTCAGTGAATTAATACAGTTTATTAACCACTGAAATCAAAACGGTGAAAGAACCCGGCATGTCCTAGAACCGAAAATTCGAAGACATGTGACATTCACCAACCCGCACTGGGCCCGCGTGGTGGAGGCCTGTGTCCCAGCAGAGGGAACATTAAAAGGCTGATTATGCTTATGCTATTAACTACTGAAGATAGTAACTTGGTGCTGTGGGTCCCTCATGGTCCTGCATCACGGTTCAGTGAGAGCCGTAAAGAGTAAACGACTACAACAAAAGAGGTTTGCGTTCACATTCCATCTATAAGTTGGATATCAAAGAGTTTTACTCACAAAGCGAAAATCACCCAATCAACCCGCGTTTGCGTTTAAAGGCCCAATTAACTCACCCTGTAATCATGCCAGATAAACCTGACCGGCCCGTTTATATTTTTTAAACCCTCAAACATCAAATCTTTCATGACTTAATTAACTTTGCAGCAAAACGATTGCCAATAAAGTGTTAACGCGCCAATAAATTGAATTTGGATAAAAAATCGAATTTGCATTTTGATGTGGTTTTGATAAAATAGGCCTCGTTGACTATCTGGGTCACTATTGTGGTGTAAATTGAAAATCTTCACTGTTTAATTTAGTATATATCAACTATATAGTAATTATAATATTAAATAGTTGGTATAATATATCAACTATATAGTTACTACTATAACTATTTAATTCATATTATAATTATAAAGAGTAACATTTTTGTGCTTCTATCTTTATAATGTGTTTGTGACAAGATAACAATACAAACACTGAAAATATATTATATGAACATATTTATGGACAAGATTATAAAAAATCATACAGTAATAGTAAGCTGCACTATTTTTTAATAACATTGGTTGCTGCCATAGATATAATAAACAAGGAGATATGCCCTGTAGCCGAAAATGTATCGGAAGCTGTGTCTCCTGTTTTGCCCTACCACCCGGCAACTACTACGAATGCAGTTCAGTAAAAAAACCTCCTCCTTTTTTAGAAGTCGGTTAAAAAGCAATAGATACGCAGTCGCGCACACACAAAAATAAAAAATCTTTTTACAAAAAATAAAACCGACTTCTAAACAAAAAAACCAAAAAGTATAAAATAACTTTAATTTCGGAACTCGGTGTTTTTGGTTGCTTTTTTGTTGTTGAACACACCGACTTCCGAAATTAAAGTTATTTTATACTTTTTGGTTTTTTTGTTTAGAAGTCGGTTTTATTTTTTGTAAAAAGATTTTTTATTTTTCACTTTTTAGTGGTACCTACACCCCCTCCCCTCCCCCACCTAAACGAACCAATCACATTGGTGTAAAAAAAATCGTACTGCTCCTTTGCGGAGTAAGCTAAGAGGTCGTCAATGTAGGCAATGTAGATATTTTTTTTAAATTTTTCGAAAACCGCTTGGTTGATTTCGATAAAATTTTCATGGGACCATTTGGGAAGTATACCCTTTCCAACAAAAAAAGAATTTTTCAAATCGGTTGACAAGCGACGGAGATATGCGCGAACAAACAATAAAAAAAAAAAAAAAAAAAAAAAAACACAAACATCCGAATTGAGAACCTCCTCCTTTTTTAGAAGTCGGTTAAAAAGCAATAGATACGCAGTCGCGCACACACCCGCATTTTTGAAATCGGACTGTACTACACAATCAATTATAAACCTTATCCTAATAAACACAGCGTATATTTACAGTACACCGTGCAACTTACTCACACAAAAACAACGCTGGGTATCGTTGTGCTGTGCAAAAGCAATTTATTTTACATATACGCTAGTGATTGACTTATCGATTCTGGCATTTATTACACACGCCATGCTGCCCATGTATAACAAATAAATAGCATGAATATGTTGACTATTTTAAGCAAAGGTCACTAATATATTATCTTAAACATGCCGATTACTATAATGCATTCGAAACTTTATCGAAAGTAAAATACAATTACCATAAAAAGTAAGGAAGTAGCACGAGGATAAGGCATACATACGATAATTCAAAGTCAAAAACACTTGAACGATTATTTACCAAAAATTTATTGCAATCTAAGAAAGTTTGGTACACTTTTGTAATATTTCATTCAACAATCGACATTGTTGTCGACAGTGTATCTGCACAATTACATCACTAACTCGCGGCAAGAAGCAGCGGCCGTACTATGCGATACATCGGCTTGCTAAAGTATCGTTTTGTGATTTTTACATTGCTTATCCAGTCACTTAGCGACAAACTTAGGTAGTGGTTAAGGAGCAGTGTTTTCATTGTAATATGTTATTGTCGCTGTGACATTTGAAAACAAAAATAACATAGTATAAGCAAGAAATATTTTACGATTTGTTGTTTTTCATGATTTTAAAGACAAATATAGTAAAATACTAAAGGATAAGCATTGCCATACAACGTGGCAATGCCGCCAGTCTATTGGGTTCACTTCCAGTCGATAGCGATGCGGACGAGTTTTTTGATGCCATTTTGTAGTTAGGAGAATTTTAGTTTATTTTTAGGTTAAGTGTATATATAACTAATATTATAAAGATTTAAAGTTGTAAATAAAATCCATGTATTCACTAAGTAAAATACTTGTATTTTGATATGGTAAGTAATTCCATAATTAACAAAGTTTTGGTTTATGCTTCGGTTTTTACAAGAAAACACTGAACAACACGGCATTCTTATATCTTATCACGCTCACGGTCGTAAGCGCACTAGTTCGCGGATTCGACCATTGCGTAAGACATGCTCGCCCAGAGCATGTCGCGAGGACACCGACACGCCCCCTTGCCACTTCTCCTGTATTTTATATTTCTATGGTTGCTGCTATCTCAAAAAAGTGCGGTTTCTACAAGATAGGCATCAAAAGCAAAGCCAAGGAAAAAACTAGTCCTAAATATGTTTGTCTTTATGCAATACATAAACAACCAGACCCGGAACGACCATTTTTCAGCCATACAAATATTTTTACCTTGCGAAAATTGAACCCGCGACACGCCACACAGATATCAATCGCTCAACCACTGCGCCAACCTTACCGAAGTGTAATATTGTATGAAACAATATACTATTTAAGATTATTTTAATATTTTAGAAGGACGGCCCTAAAGCCAATGAATATTTTTTGTAAAAGGTAAGTATCTACTTGTAGAATTAACCTTTTACAACACCATCCCGTACAGAAATTCTCACTTCTACCAAACTAGCTAAGATGCACTAACGCCATCTGTTATATCTATAGAGTACTAATATTTTAAATGTTTCAAACTTAAGCCCAAAGCGTTGATTTTAATGAACCCATTTACAAGCACTTTTGAATTGTCAATGTCGGTCAGTCAGAGAAGAGAAGATATTTGCACATTCCAAAGCGATCATGTGCAAGAAACTCCACGGAGACTCTTTTAAATCAATAAATTGTGGCAATGTTATGGTAACATGGTTCTAGTTAAAATCATTCATACCTGTGAGCACAATGTAGAAAGACGCGCACGATAAAAGCGTCCGGAGTTAAAAGGAACAATTCTAAGAACAAATAATTAAAATAAACCTTGGTTGAGAGATGATCAGCTGACGGAGACAAATGATGAAACACATTTCACGCTAGGTCAGAGAGACTTTTGTTTTTTCACATTCAAGTCAAAGGCGTACCTAAAATTTGTAGTTTAGACACATGTTCCGTTAATGTATGAAATAGGGATGTTTCCTGAGTAAAAAATATATGATTATGTTTAGTCCGTCATTTAGATTATAGAAAAATATTGGACACGTGTTTTTTCCTTTATCAAATCTATAAAAACTGACGAAGATACATAGCATCAAAGATCAGGAGTGGGGGCTTGTGACGTTACGGCTCGGTAATAATTGTAGCGAGTAGTGACGTCACACGAGTTTTCAACGCACTGTATCGTCTTCATTGTTCGTTTACGTGAAAAAAGAAAAAATACGTGTCCAATATTTTTTGGAAATCATCATCATCTGCCTAGCCTTTTCCCAACTATATTGGGGTCGGCTCCCAGTCAAGCCGGATTCAACTGAAAAACCGTATTTTACGTGAAGCGGCTGCCTATCAGACCTCCACAACCCGTTAACTGGGGAACACGGTACTTCTTGGCAAGACTGGTGTCGGATTTTTTGGCTTCTGACAATCCGTAACGACTGCCAAGGATCTCCAAGTGACAACCGGGACCAGCGGCTTAACGTGCTTTCCGAGGCACGGAGAAGTCTCGTTATGTTAAGATGGTCACCCATCCACAGACCGACCTCGGCAAGCGTTGCTTAACCTCGAAGATCGACCCGTGCGCCTGTTATAATTTAGCCACGAGCTCCTCTTGTGTCATAAGAAAATAAGAAGAGAATATTTTCTTGAGAACATAAGAAAAGAATATGTTCTTACAATCTTCAGCGTGTCCAACAATGCTTTCAAACGCTAATGGATTAGATTGTGCGCCCTAGTGGCTGTGGAGCAGGACTAACATTTAGTCAAGCGTTTTTAATCATAAATCCCCTAACTTAGAATATGCTTCCCTGCATAGTGTGTGTTTAAGAGCGTGAACGCCGTATGGCATTTCATACAAATTTTGCGAAATGACTGAACTGATTTTAATGAAACTTCACACATATGTATAAGCAGGATACATAGGTCTAAAAAGTTAGTTATAAACATTTTCAATATGTCTTACTTAAAAAATAACTGGAAATTATGAATGTATGAAAAATTTGAAATTGGTCTAATTTAACTGTAACACTATTTATCTAAATGTTTTCAACTAACTTTTTAGACCTATGTATCTTGCTTATGTGTGTAAAGTTTCATTAAAATTGGTTTAGGTATTTCGGAAAATAAGGACTTGAAAATTTGTATGAAATGCCGTATGGCGTATATGCTCTTAATACAAAATTTAAATTTCGTTTCATTCGATTCTAACTTCTAATATAGAGGGAGGTATTTTATTATAACATTTCAAACAGTTCCCCAAGAAAGATGTGGCTACTTTAACTAGTCTGAAATCTGATTGAACTAATTTATCCCAATTTCTATTAACATAATTATATCTGTCATCTTGTTTACTAAAAAGATGTAAATTCTTTCTTTTGTTTGGTTTGTTTCATGAATATGTATTTATTTGTTGGTTATGTGTTGAAACATGGTGTTTTATTTATTATACATTGAGATATTTCATTAATCCTAACACTTACCTGACAGATGAGTTCATTTACCGAAACAAATGAGTCGAATGATAGATGCTGTCTGTAAAACAGAACTCACAATTCAACGTGGTGAGAAATTTGTTCAACATTTTGATCTGTAACTGTTTGTATCAATCACCTGTCCTAATTGACTGGTAACTGATTCTTTCAGTCAACAAGTCAATACTGTAGGATGTGTTAGATAGTTTTCGTTAGCATTTTTTCCAGAAAAAAGCGTGATTGGAATATTTCTGTACGATCTCTTGCTAGACCATACATTATAGAGGAAAGAATGGAATAAAAGAAGATAAATTTCATAACTCTAATGTTTTTTAGTCAACTACCCGTTAACTACCCTATCGTTATGGATGATACAATGTCACTTTAACTGGAGTCCCAGCTTTTATTTCACTCCAAATGTATGATATCTACTACTTGTAACCAAATTGAGGATGTACAATTTTTGCTAATGGAGTGTGTCAAAAATAAGAAAGAGAGAGAAGATTTGATAAGAGAGCATTCACTGAACAGATTAGATATAGGTTTAGTTCAAACAATTTTGTCATTTTCTACATCTGATCTAGCGAAACAGCTCTGTAGTTTAGCAGTAGTGAATCTAATTAGTGTAGTAGTCGTGTAGTGTAGTTTAATTTAGTATAGTGTGTAGTGATAAATGATAAATGATTTATTTTTTGTAAGTAGGTTGTAAAAAACACTTTTACACGTCAATCTTTTTTTTTGGCCGTTATAAAACTAGATGAGGCCGGTGTTTCCTAGCTGACTAGTAGTATTGTACTTAGTATAGTGAATAATATATAAATTAAGATACAATGGGATTGACGTATCCTTGTGGATAAAATACTCAAAAACAATAAATAGCAAAAAAAAAATGTATGATATCTACACGAGACATCAAATTGTCCTCTTTAAACTTTATCCTTGTATAATGCGCCCAAAAACGGAACGGAAACCGGCCTTTGTTTACGAAAATATTCCGTTTCTTCAACTAAGGCAGAGTTACGAAATCTTAAAGCCTTATCTTAAAAAAAAAAATGTCGTAAACCTCTTTTATTTAACTTGAAAATAAATATGTAAGTGAAAATGGCAAAATTGTAAAAAAAAAATAGACTGTTGTTACGAGCGCATGTTTGTCTTTGATTTGTTAGTCTTTTGAGCAACTTTTGTTAGTCTTTCTTAAAACATTTTTAAAACGATGACTTTTGTTGAAAAACTGATTTGGCTGATCCAATCCTATTTATCCTTATAAAAACTCTTGATGTTGAAAAAAAACCGTAATCAAAGAAAATTATTCTCAATATCCCAATCTTTCATCTTGTTTTGTAATCAAACCTCTTTTATCTCAACGAACCAATCACAATTTCCTGTTTATTACTCTTACGGAACCATTTCAATCAATTTCTGCGTCCGTACCCGTTAAAATACCAGAAATAATCTTCGAACAATTTTTCAGAGGAAATCCGCCATTTTGTTTTTTCGTGCCTAACATTTTCGCATTGATTGACGTTTCCCATTAACAGAGTATTGTTTTAATGTTCTCGGCACATACCTTGGCATGTGAGCGTATAAATCAAAACAATAAATGGAGGTAGGTAGGCAGATAACAGAAACACACAATGAGTTTTTCCAATTTCCATTAAAATCTTTGGTAATAGGGAAATCATATTAATCTGAGCACTGGGAAATGATTTTTTCGGATAAATCTGTGATGGACTGGTTGATCGAAGAATGTTTCCAAATAAATATTGGATTTATGAGCCTACAGATTTTCAAGGTACATATTTGCAAGCAAGAAGTGTATGTATTTGCATTACTCAGGATGTATTCAATGCTCTTGTGCGCAAATAATGTAATTTCAATATAATAATGATAAATAAATAAATAATGAAATTAACAAACTATCGAATTTCATCATCGCCTGGGCCTCAAGTCTGCTATTACAATAGTGTCAGAATGGTCTATCATTAATTTCATAACGGCTGATTTTTACAAGTTTGGTAATCTACTAATATAGAAGCGTGACTATGAATGGTCAACCACTAACACTCCATTGAAAAAAATGGCATAAAATGGTAATCTGGTACATATTGACAAATGAATGACACACGTCTCAGGAAGTGTCAAAATTTTAGCAGATTATCGCATCTGCTTAAATTTTGACACTTCCTTAGATCAGTACCCTACCATTAGTGTGTACCATTAGTATGTCTTACCACATCATTGTGTAGTCATTGCTTTTAATAGCTCGTTTATCAAAAAGTATTACGAGACCATTGACCGACCAATGATCGACCATTATGAATTAAGCAGATTACGAACTATCAGCAAAATGACAATGGGATCATGTTGGAATGACAAATTTATAAAAATAGCAGACTAGGGGCCCTGGTAATCCCCGAGGGTAAGGTATGTTGTAGGTAATAATGCCAGTTTCCAACAACAAACAATGATCCCTAGAGCATGTTCTTTGGCATCAACAGTTCACAAATCCTGAGTCCAAGCTGCTACTGAGAAATTCCAGTAGGAAAACACAAATAACACTTTACTCGACCGCATGTTCCGACGTAATGATTGTCACCACGATACCAACTCTCATTATTATCAATTTGAAACAAAAACCAGCACATAAACTCAGTTTGGCTTATCCAAACCGCACATTTGAAATCATGGAATGATTCCAATTTCAATTCTGTTTCGCACTAATTCGCACATGTTCTGTTTATTGATGGAACAGAAACCTGAATACAATAGAGAGCCATATAATATTTTCGTGTATAAGTTTATTAATTTGAGTATATTATATTATAGCATTGTATTGTAAATATAGTTTATATATTATTATCTTTGTAGTTATTTAATATTACGTGACAAAAATAAGTTCGAGCTCGAAAACACACATGGCAGAACAGCCTTAATGAATAAAAGCACTTTCTGTATGGCCACAAAAATATTTAACAAGCTGCCTGAGACTCTGAAATCGTTAAATCTGGACAAATTCAAAAGTGTACTTCTGAAAATATTAATTAATAAATGTTACTACTCATTAAAAGACTATTTGGATGACAGTTCTATAATCCCTTCTTCAGACAATAATCATTAGGTCATCATATCTGTTTTGACATTTCTATAATTATTTGGTATTTACCTAATTGACATTGCAACCAGTTGATATTATTCTATATACTTTTATTGACATTTTATGTACTTCCTTAGATATTGTTGACATTGTAGAAATAGTTTATTGATATATTAACTGCTTTGACATTCCAAATTTTATAATTGACATTATCTAAGTACTACATTCTTATCTTCTTACATTTATCTTATTTCTTAAATTTTATTATTGACACTGTGGGAATATTTATTATAGGACTTGCTTTGACATTCTTGTTTTAATAATTTGAATTAATGTATTGTTATAATTTTATATAATGTATTTGCTGCAAGCAAATTTAAATTATTTAAATTTATTTAAATTATTTATTTATTTATATTATGTATTGCCATTGGTTAAGAGTTCTTGTGCTCGGAAATTAAAAGGTAAAAAAAAGCATTTAGCCGGTGGGAGTCATTGCAAAATCACTCTCTTTCTAACGTTTAAGATCAAGATACCTCGGTTCAAAATGTTAATTTAGAATATTATATCGAACTGTCTGATACAGCTACCGTCTTTTAAACTTCTCCCCTGTAAATAGTTGATTTCAGTCCTTTAAAAGTGTCCAACTTAGCAAATGTACTTAATCAAATTCATTCAACTTTAAAGGATCTACTAACTAAGCTGTAAACATTCTTTATAATAGATCTTAAAGCCCATAACTTGAAATGAGATTTAGACCATAGATCTCAGAATTGCCTCCCTGGCAGCGAATAGAGACACCTTATAATAATCATGTTGAATTTCTTGTCTTGTTGTGTTTCGGGTGGGTCGAACATAGGTAGCGGGACCTAACTGAGACATTAGTCCAAACTTGTATTTTCCTCGTGATTTATTTTTAAATGTTATTTTATAATATGTTGTATCATTTATCCTTAGATATGGTGAACAGTAAAACTATAACCAATATTGCGTTTTGGGGGACTGTCTTTATGTAAAATTTGACGTTCAAAAAGTCTTGGCTCTCAACCTAGTTTAAATAAATGGCTTTTGATTTTGATTATGTTCTTCTTTATAGTATTGAAGGTATGTTCCATGCCAACAAAATTGCTGGTAACGACTGGATTGAAAAGGCAAAGAATAGAATAAATTGGAGAAAAATGGAGGAGGCCTTTACTCGTTGAGAGGTCCTTAACAAATAGTTTAATATAAATGCATGTTATTAAAAATTTAATCACAAAAACACATAAATATTTAATTTAATAATGTATAAATTAGTAATTTTCTTAAATTAGTGTAATTTATAAATTAAACACAAAAATTAATGTATAATAAGCATAACATAGTGTAAGTAATTAGTGAAATGTTAAATATGTAATTAATTTGATTAAGGAAATAAAGAGGCTATAATAATAATAATAATGTTCTTCTTTATAGTATTGAAGGTATGTTCCATGCCTACTCTTTGGCACATACAATCAGTGAGTGTGTTTTGCTGTTCCTATCACTAGCATCGCAGAACTAGCTTCATCTGTTTATTTTTTTATTTTCTTAACGTTGCCCCACACTAGGAATCGTGGGTGTATCGTGGGTGCGTTTACAAACATACAATCTCACATACACACACAGCCAGACCCGGAACAACTATCTATGTATAGGCCATGCAAATATTTGTTCAGTGCGGGAATCGAACCCGTTTCACGCTACGCAGCAGCCAATTGTTGAACCACTGCGCCAACCGTGTTGTCAAACATTTCACAGGTCTCGAAATTTCAAAAGGAACAATAAATAGTCTATGGAATTTTGGAAATCCGTACTAGCATAATGTGCGCTGAGCGCAATTTTTGGCTGTCATAGCCAAAGTCAGAATAGGGTGTTTGTCTACTACTTGCCACGCAAAACGTCGCGCTGGATAGTTCAAATTTACAATGACGTGACTTACAAGAGACGTCACAAGCATTACAGATGTTTCCTGAATAAAACAAATATGATTCTATAGCCCATCAGTTAGATTATCAAAAAATATTGGTCACGTATTTTTTTCTTTATCAAATCTATAAAAATTGACGAAGTTAAAAAGCATCAAAAATCAGGAGTCCCCAATCCTGATCTTTGATGCTTTTCATGTTCGTCACATTTTTCTTCGCTTGTGACACTCGTCACGTCGTAGGGTAGTTGACTAAAAAAATCTGATTAGTCCGTCTGATAGATTTCCAAAAAATATTGGACACGTATTTTTTCTTTTTTCACATTAACAAAAAATGAAGACGATACAGTGCGTAAAAAACTCGTGTGACGTCACTACTCGCTACAATTTTTACCGGGCCGTTACGTCACACGCTCCCACTCCTGATCTTTGATGCTTTTTATCTTCGTCAGTTTTTTTAGATTTGATAAAGGAAAAAATACGTGTCCAATATTTTTCTATAATCTAACTGACGGACTAAATATAAGCATATATTTATTACTCAGGAAACATCCCTTTTATAGCACGTAGTGATGTCACACGAGTTTTCAACACATTGTTCGCGCATCGTTGCGTTTACTGGTACTTTGGGTTTTAGTGGGGACGCCAGCAATATTGACAAGTATTGTTCGTATGAAAAGTAATGACGATGTCATAATCTAGTAGTGGCGCCGAGGTGTCTCGATACTCTATTACTTAGAGCAAGAGAACTATTACATTTAAGAAAAACGTGATCTCATAAACTGTTAAGTGAGTTTTACTACTTTATTAACACGATGAACTTAATTTAAAACTTTGCTGAAATATGTCTCGTTTCTTCAAAGTCTTATAACAAGAGAATGCCAGCTTAGGTAAGGTTGGCTTTATCCTCACTTTATAAGTTTGTCTAAACTAAAAGTACTTGGAAAAATATTGAGGATCTTGGATCTTGTTTTGGTGATAAATTAAGTCCGTACTGCAGTGAGAAATTGCGGCAGTCAATATCAGAGTTGTCACTAGCTGATCCCCGCAACTTTACCTGCGTCACATAAGCGAGAGAAAAAGAAAACCGGCCAAGTGCGTGTCGGGCCACGCGCAATATATGGTTCCGTAGTATTCATGAATAATGTATTTTAACGATTATTATATACGAACATAAGTTATTCAACTTTACAACTAATTAAAAACTATATATTTACAAAATACAACTAAAGAAGATATAATTTATTTATTTATTTATTTACTTTTAGGGAAAACAAACAGTAGTATACTAAAAAAAAATATACAAAACGTCTTAAACATATGACTTAACAAATATACTACTACATTTTCCACAGATTACTACTTAAAACTAACACAAACTGATGAGCAACATTAGTTGTACCCAGGGTATGAAAAAACATTATAAACTACTGTTGATCCTTCATAATTTTGATTATATCAGCTTTAAAGGTATATCTGCTTACAAATAATATATCAATTTTACAAAATAGTTTATTGTATGTGTCGACTAAACGGCGCAGCGGTGAGCGCACACCAGCCTTAGATCTGCAAGATCTGGTAGCGAATAGTTGCCTGGCGCGCACTTCCCGCCCCTGCACTGTTCGAGGAACCAGGTAACATAAACTGTTCACCAAGTCAGGGCAATCAAATTTGTTTCGGCATACACTATATAGAGTCATTGTCTCAAGGAGCGTGCGCCTTGACTGTAATGTAAGGAGACCATATTTTTTGAGAATGGACTGATAAGACGCTTTTTTTTGTATGTGACGCATAATATGTTCCGTAGTTGCCCATAATAATGTGAACTTAATTAAAAACTGTTTTGGTTGTTTTAATACTGTCACCAGTTAGAGTTCTAGGTAAACTAAAAAACTACTGGAACTATTTCAGAAATTCTTTCACCATTAGAAGGAATGCTACATTACCCTGAGTAACAGGCTAATTTGAAAAAAAATGACAACGCGTGCGAAGCTGGCAACCGCTATTTTTAGATAATTTTTGTATGGTCAATGAATTTACAATTTTAACGTGTTTTACGCTACTAACAACGTCATCTCATTTATGGTCAAAGCAATTTGAACGAAAATTTCCTTTATAAGTACTTCTCCGAGTACATTTTTTTAGTTGATCGACTATTAGTCAGTAATTTGTGAAGCCTTCTTAGCCGTGATAGTTTTCCTTTTTAATTCAGCATATTTCCTACTCCCGTATTTTTTTTTCATATTTCCAGAAGCAACCGTTTAGCCGGTAGAAGAGGGGGCACTGGAATATAACCTTTTTTCACTTTAGAACTTCATATTTTACAAAAGGATCCCTAAATCGGAAAATGATCTGTGAAGACTAGTAATATTAAAAAAAAAACTAAAAAACCTATCCAACGAAACCCAATACGATAAATGGACGCCAAAAAAAAATCATCCCCACTTGACGTGTAGGGGAGGTACCATAAAAAAGTATTTTTCAAGTTTTTATTCTACGCTTTGGTCGGCATCATTAATATGTGTATTCATGCCGTATTACAGATTTGTAGTACCCATGTCTCTGAGCAAAACCGCGGACAGACAGACAGACAGACAGACAGACAGACAGACGGACAGACCGAGTTGTTCCACCAGCTCCTTCGTAGTCTGCCACGACCCGGTTTCGCGATTGCATTGCATCAATTTTGTCTCTCTGCCCACGCATATCCGTTGGGTGGGCAAAATGCCCACCCAATGGAAGAATTACTTCTTCAATTGGGTGGGCGTTTTGAGGGCATAACTTAATCTAAAACTTTGAAGTTCGAAAAGTGCTAACTCTTGACCCCATTTTTTTTTTAAATTTATAGGCACGCGTCTGACGACTATCTCAACTGATGGTAAGCAATGATGTGATCAAAGATGAAGCACGTTTACCTAGAAGTAACCTATTCACTCAAATAATTGTTTTGGTTTAGATTCTGAATCACCAAAATACATTGAGCAATAATGATAAAAACCACGTGTATAATTTCATCGTAGTCAAAAAATATACGAAATGTTAAAAGGTTCTAAAACCGTTGAAAAAACAAATGTAAGAATTCGAGATGTTTCTTTCATCATATTGTGATTTTTGAGAAAACGCATCTGGATTTACTGGCTATTAAGATTTTTTATCAATTTTCCATCTGTTTCTACAAGAGATTCTGGTAGAAAATGCATTTTTTTTATCATAACAATCAGTGAAAATTGCGATGGAAGAAGCTAATGGACGCAAATAAAGCGTATGTTTGTGTGTTGATTCGTGCCAAAAATTACTGATTAAGATCTCCCATGGTTTCCGTCATTTCATAATATTCATACTACAATTACCTACAAGTACTCTCTCAACATTGTTCATTAAAAAGTTTCACTCCATCACCAATATTCTGACCTGGCGCAGTTTCAAAATCAAAAGTAATTTATTCAAACTAGGCTGAGAGCCAGCACTTTTTCAACGTAAAATTTTACATAAAGACAATCTCTCAAAACGCCGACCCGTCACAAAAAATGTCGCAGGTATTCTATGAAGTTGCGGAATTTGTTCAAACTGTGTCACCGCGGCCTTGGAACGCAAATTGCACTAGAAGGATCACGGGTAGGTTTTTATCAGTAAGAGTCTGACACACCCTTCCGCTCCGCCCAGAGCGGGAAAAGTCATTTGATGATTTCCAATCCAGGAAAAAAAGGTATCCTATGAAAGAACACAAACTTTAACCAGTATTAATACTACTTAAAGTATGTCTGTTTATCTGCTTGCTTGTTCCTAATCACGACACGGATTTACATATAAATATAAACCATAGAATTTTCTACAATAGAAATAAATCGATAAAAGAATTAGCTTTGTGTATTATTTCCAGGCGAGCAAAACCTCCCGAAGAAACTGGTTACCTATAAATATGAACCCAAAGTAAATCAATTTAAAAACGACGACCTACCGCATCTATAAAAACATTTAGAAAACGTAAAGTCTGTATGTTTGTACAATCTTAAGCGTTCACTCACGTCACGATTCAATGGTAGATCCAAAATAGAAATAGCTCAATCAATAGAACGAGATATAAAATAAACAAGATTAGAGTGCCCAGCACTGTTTATAATTTTCTTTACTTATTTGTGTTAGCTGTTATTTTTTTATATTGTTTAAGGGCTTATAGACCAGTCACCGTAGATAGATAAAACGCGTTAGGTTGCAATAAAAAAACCTTTTTACAAAAAATACAACTGACTTCTAAACAAAAAAAACCAAAAAGTACAAAATAACTTTAATTTCGGAACTCGGTGTTTTTGGTTGTTTTTTTTTTTGTTTTTGAACACACCGACTTCCGAAATTTAAGTTATTTTGTAATTTTTGTTTTTTTTTTTTTTTTTGTTTAGAAGTCATTCCTTAACTAATAGTATAAGTATTAGTTCCGGTAATAGTAAAGATCATCAGTCATCACTCTATCTTCGTCTTGGTCCTAGGCGATAACCTTTTAATTTCAATAATATTTATGTGAATAAAATAATAATTTTAATTTTTCTTCTAAAATTATACAGATCTAAATTTGCAGTTAAAATAACTCGCATTACCATAAGTATGCAAAAATATTCAGAGTAATACTACAAGCCTGGAACATAAAACAATTTCTAATTTTATTTTCGCAATAAAATTATTAAAGTTTCAGCAATTCATAAACCGCAATAACAGTCAAATTATAAAGTTTCAATCCCATCTCTCTTTGGAATTACATTATAATTTGTAAATACTAAAATATTAACATTATCAGCATATGAGGCTAATTTAATAAAGCTTTATTAAATTTCAACATTTTTCACAGTAATTTGTTACTCATTATTATTTATTACATTGCAGTTTCACTGATCTACATATAATGGCTCGCTTCGGCTCAGATTCCGCCTCAGCGGCTTCTGCATCAAAATGTACCATTTATAAAGAATAGATTAGCTTATGTTGTTAAGATGTAGACAGCAGTTTACCCCCGATCATAATATACATTCAGACTCACGCTTTTAGGGTTCCAAAATTCTGCAAAAATGGAGCCCTTCTTAATGCTACAAGGCATTCTATGCCAGTCAACCGTTGGGTTAAAAAGACAACACTGTGGTAGGTGTATCTACAAAAAATAAACATTTTTTGGGACAGAATTATAACAAATCTATGCACACATAAAAAAAAAATTGAAGCGTCTCGCGTCTGTTTGTGATATTGAAATAACCGCTTTTTACTACATGCATATATGAATATATACGGTACAAACACCAAAATAACATTTTTGACCGGTTGTTTGTTTGTACCGGCTAATCTCTGAAATGGCTGGACCGATTTTGATGGGACTTTTATTGACAGGTAGCTGATGTAATAAGGAGTAACTTAGGCACTTTTATTTTAGAAATATTTTTTATTTTAGAAAAAATAAAGTAATGTTGCAATGTCCAAGTACTGTCCAGTACCGCGCGCAGCTCACGTGCATGCCACCACTGTGCCGTCACTTCGGGCGCCTCCCGCCATATCTGCCACCAACGAATCAATATCACAGAATCGGGGGGTTAGTAACTGCTCCACGCGGACGAAGTCGCGGGCAGAAGCTATTAGAGTAATATATATAATACTAATAAAATACATATATGCTAAAATAATAAATATGATGTTTTATAATAATCTTTACGTATAAGAGAACTTATAATAATTATGACGAAGACCAAACTAAGAATGACTAACTTATAAGTAGTGTTTTCGATTTTTGCACTTAAAGGAAAATTTATACACTCAGTCAGACTCACTTCAATCTGAACCAAAACTCCGACACGTGTACGTAGTATAAGCTTTTAATTTATAAACCACAAAAAGCGCAATATCATTTTCCTCTGATAATCTTCTGATTTTTCTAAGATTGGTCTCATTACCTTCCACGTGGCAGGACAATTTGTGAATAAATCTGACGTCATTAATGATGTTTATGTTATGTCCTTGGCAGATTTTTTCTTAAAAAAATTGATTGAGTCAGGCGTTACTTTGCGGAAATCCATTTTAAATTTTAAAATGAAAATAATATATCTAGTTTTAATTTCCGCGAAAATTGGTGGGTTGCAGGTATGCACCTCCATCCCGCCCGTTATATTATGCAAATGAATTAAAACTTTAAAACTTTTAAAGCCTTTTCACTAAAAAGTGAAAAATAAAAAGTTTTTTCTAATATCTATAAATGGAGTATAGTTCAACTAAATTTCTTGATTGTTCTTCATTAAATTTTCACTCACTAAATCTTATAAAATCAGATCAATTTTTTGAAAACTTAGGAAAGTTTCAACTGACTGACTGTTCAACTTCTTACGTAAATTGTCTAGTTAAGCTGTGCCTTTAATTGTAAAATGAAATTAACCTGAAAATACGTCTGTCGCCCAATAAAATCATAATTGAGCTATTTCCTCACGAGTACTCATAAAAAGTAAGATATTTTTATACTGTGCTGACGTGTTTTTAGGGTTCCGTAAATCATGAAATAATATCATTTTATCCCGGTAGTAAGTTTTCAAGCAATAATTGCTAACTTCGTGTACGAAACCACTGACAAAAACTTGTATGAAATATTTGAACTAGCGCAGAACTTAAAAGATGAATTTTGAACTTTAATCACTCTTCTGTCCTCCTAATAAGATATCAACCATGTTAATTTTTAAGACATTTATTTTAATATTTGTCTTAAAATAATGATTCAGTAGTTAGTTTTCGGTTAGATATTGTAAAAAGTGCTTTTGCACATCCTCATGTTTAACACAACACTCATTCCGATAACACAACATTAATTCCTAAGAATATTTTAGTTAATAGTAACACTTTCTACTATGACTGGGCCACCATTGATATGTAGTAAGCATTAGCAAATTTAAACTTTTGTTTCTGGCACCAGTATTAACCTAGTACAAAACGGCTTTATGAGCTGTAAGAAGAACGGATTTATATTAAAACAGTAGAATTCAATTTATATGTTAATAACCATTTTATACTTATTGGAGTTCAATAATTTAAGATAGTAGCAATGCTGTCAAAGTGACTTGACCTCTGAGCTTATTTAAGAGTTTCTTCTCAGGATAGTAAGCTATAATAAAACACTGGCCTTATCTGGTTTTAAATTACCATGAAAATAATTGTTAAAAGTGTTATTTTACAAATAACCTATTTATAAAATATTTATCATTTGATTTTATTTTGATACGGAACCTTCACAGTAATTTTATTTTCCTTTCTAGAAGTTATGCCGGAATAAAAAAAGGTTTGTAAGCGTCATAATAATTAACAGCTTACAGGTCCGAAATTAAACACGAACCTTGTATAAAGGCGTATATTTATAAAATACGACCTTTCCTTTCCAAAATATAATAATAATCTCGATTTAAAAAGGATGTGTAGTAAGCATTAGCAAATTTAAACTTTTGTTTCTGGCACCAGTAACTTTGAGCTTTTGTCATTATATTTTACTAGCTGCTGCCCGCGACTTCACCCGCGTGAATGTCGGAAATTATCCCAAGGGAACATAATCTCGGGATAAAAGTATTCGAGGTGTTATTCTAGACTATAATCTATATCTGTGCCAAATTTCATCAAGATCCTTTGAGTAGTTTTTGCGTGAAAGAGTAACAAACATCCATACTTACAAACTTTCGCGTTTATAATATTAGTAAGATATATGTACATACCTTCCAACAACTCAGTAAAATACTATTTCTTCTTTGTCTTTCATAAACAAATACACAGGTCTAGGAAATAGCCTAACGTAATAGTGCCTAACGTGTAGTAGCGTAATAGTGGATACCGGTGTACATACTTGAGTATATTATTCTAAAGAGGTTTGATTCCTCGGTAAAATACCTGTAAAAGGCATTTGACTACGAAAAAATTGTACTTAGAAAACTGACAAAAAAAAATACAGTTTCTGTGTATACAATTTTTTTTCCTAATTTAATACCTGTTTATTTTCCTTAATGCGCGTAGTTTTTCCAAAAACTAAAAGTGCTGTCGAATTTCCAACTTAATATTAGTTATGCACCCTCTTAATTTAAGTCTAGGTACCAAGTAAACATAAAAATCAAAAAGGTCACGTTTTACTGTAATACTCAACCCTCTAGGGATACGCACTTTTGACACCAAACAGAAAATTGCAGAAGAACCAGTTCAGCTTGAGAATATGTATATTTAATTAACCTTTTAAAGCTTTTATGCATTGCTAAGCTATCTAGAGTGAAACTGACAGATTATCATATTTTTTTCTTAACCTTCTTAATTTGTATTGACTTAGCAAGTCAGTATTTAACTGAACATATTTTAAAATTTGAGCAGTGGAGGCTGAGTGGTAACGGCCCCGACTTACGAATTGTACGTCGCGGGTTCGAACCCAGCCAGGCGAATTACTTTGTGTAATTAATTTCATCAACACTGCTCTCAAAACAGTGAAGGAAAACATCGTGAGGAAACTGGCATGTCCCAGAACCAAAAATTCGAAGACATGTGACATTCACCAACCCGCACTGGACCCGCACGGTAGATTAATGCCCATTCCCTATCCTAGAGAGGAGGCCTGTGTCCCAGTGTGGGGCAGGCAGTGGGAACAATACTCGTAAAAGGCTGATTATGCTTATGCTTATTATGCTATTTTCCGTTCAGTGTTACTCATGTGCAACAAGTGCCATAAACATTCTATTAAATTTAAGATGTATATAACGTCACTTGGGCTACAAACAATTCGTATTTTTGAAATGCTTAAATATTATGATTTTTGTGTATCTGTTTGTTTTCCCGGATAATATATATTTGTAAATAAACGAATAATAACGTCTTCTTTATCACTACATAGTATAAAACAAAGTCGTTTCCCACTGTCTGTCTATCTCTATGTATGCTTAGATCTTTAAAACTACGCATTGGATTTTGATGTGGTCTTTTTAATAGATAGAGTGATTCAAGAGAAAGGTTTATATGTATAATAAATGCACAATATAGTAGAGATTTAGTATCAGCATTGCACCCGTACACAGCCGGGGCGGGTCGCTAGTCTCTCATAAATCTTTATTTGCATTTTCATAATAAAGTCCGTTCTAGTTGCACACATTTTACTAAGATCTTGGGGTCTTATTTCCGTGCAAATTAATGGCGCCGTCGGTTCGTTCTTGCTTTAATTAAATACTTCATAATTAAACTCTAATTATGACACTTGAGCGTGAACGAAAGAACACGACGCGAAATTATGAAACAAAATTAATTTTATGTAATTCAAAATTCACGGCTGTTTCCCTCGAGAGGTTATACAGAGATGAGACGCATACCATCTTAGATCTCTAGTTATGTTCTCGTCTGTCTAACAACAGGCCTCAGTTTGGGACTCTGAGTTGCTACTGCTGATATCTCTGTTGACAAAACTCTATGAACCATGCCAGAACAGAAGATCAGCCCAAGACTCCGTATCTATCTAAATAAACTTATATTATTATAAATGTACATACATTTACGCATGCACATACACACACACTCACGCCCACACACACACTCCCATACACACAAATAAGATAAGTAATACCTAGTTCATATTTTGTATTGCTTAGCTATGGAAGAGCGGGGTTTCCCAACACAGGCATTACTTGCGTACAGGGGAGCTCCAAACACAAAACTTATAAATGTAAAATTGTTGAAGCAATAAACCATTTTGTATTTTGTATGTGTGTGTTGTACGTAATCTTGATACGAGTATTCTGTTAGGGATAAGGATTTTCATATATTGAACTGCTTTTCTTGCTTAAAACAATGCAATTGCCATGTTATCTCTCCACCACGCTTGGTTATTAATTAATAATCAAGTAATAAAAGACTCTTACTAATTATTAGGCACACCATTAAAATAAAAATACAAACATACAATAAATTCAATTTAATAAAAGTAATTTAACAATTAAGTCGTAAATATTTGCTAATGAATGAAGTTTTAAATAAATCAATTCAATGATAAAGAGGTAAAGTTATTTATTTGTATGTAGATTGTAATTTCTGGAAGTACTGAATTTAGAATATTTGATTCTAAAGTCGTTTAATTGATAGATAACTTGCTGCCGCCGAGTATGTACGCTTTTACTAGCTTCTTATACTGAAAAAATACACCGTTCCCGTGAAATAAGACTCAGTAGCGTAGCTGCAGGCAAAAATGTATGTTATCAATACTTATGAGCCATTTCAGATCACGAGCCTTTATGAAGAGAAAATCAATCTATCTTTTCCTACTATATTGTCGTCTAATCAAGTGCAACCCGGACCAATACTTTAAGTTGCTGCTGTTTATCTAAACCCCATGAACCAGTTCCTCGATAACACGATACTCCTTGCAACGATTATCAATACAACTATTACAAATAGCAGCCGAGAACACCAACCATCTAAACATGTTATTCGTGGCACGGACAAATCTCATTACGCAATGGACAGGCAACTAATTCGATGTTCACCCGTATTTTCGTCAACTGGTCCTTCTGAAAATACATTTTTATTGGCTCTGACGTCACTAAAGCAATAAACACAGCATTTGTTTTAAACCTCCATTAACGCTGCGTCGTAAACTTTTGTATATAGGTACGCTCCCTTACATATTTGATGAAGTTTTTTTTTGACAGGAATTACTGTGAGTACTTTTCACGTTCGCTGAAGTGTTGGGGTATTTATGTTGATTCCACAATGAATTCCTAAAACGAGTTTATTTGCTTTTTTTGTCAAATTGAGCTATTTATATTTGGCAAGGTTGGCCCCTGGATGGGTACTTTACTTATCGATACTCCTCAATAGTTGGCGCAGTGATTGAGCGATTGGCTGCTGCGCTACGTGTTGTGGGTTCGATTCCCGCACGGAACAAATATTTGTATGACCTACATATAGTTGTTCCGGGTCTGGCTGTTTGTGTATGTGAGATTGTATGTTTGTGAACGCAACATACAATTTCTATATTATACGCACCCACGACACAGGAGAAATGCCTAGTTTGAGGCAATGTTTAAAAAGAAATAATCTTTGTCAGTCATTACGGATAGACAGTAGCCAGATAATTTGATTGATCGGATAATCGGATGGCGAGCTATTGGTGGCTCGCTGTCCGATAGCAACCAGGCCCGAGTCGACGGCGCGTGTTCCACGCGCGCCTCAAAGAGCTGTCAGCAAAGAAGACGGGGCCCCATAGGGCCAGTGCCTGCTAAGGTTGCGGAATTCGTTTGAAAGAGTCACCGCGGCCCTGGAACGCAAAGGGCACTAGAAGGATGACGGGTGGGATTTAGTCAGTAAGAGTCTGACACTCCGGCGGGAGCACGCGGGAGAAGTCATTTGATGATTTGCCATCCACAAAAAAATGGTGTCATGTGTGGTACATACAAGGTTGTAGAAATCAGGTAGCTAGTCGCACCATGTAAAATACCGGCACTCAGCTGCATCCGATAAAACTAAAAACCGTTACCAACGTATTGGGACAAAGCAAGGTAGACTGATTGGCAACAATTTTCTGTAAAATCATGACATGCGTGTTAAAGGCGCGCGCAAGGCCGGAACATAGTGGGCGCGTCGTTCAGTCATGTAGAAATATAGGCTTGTGTGTTGACCTACACGATATGCTTCCAAATGATGGGAAATTACTGTAGTTTTCCGCCGCGAAGTAGATTTATGGTGAAAATTAACATTATTTTGCAGTCGTCATAACGCTACACGTTGAATTTCTGCGGCTAAGGCTTTTTATAAAAATTCTATTTGTATTGAAATTTTTGGAATCGGTCCCCAGCTGAAAGTTGGAAAAAATCGGTGAACATGCATAAAACATAATATATTATTATGTCTATAAAAATTTGACCATGGAACCTCCTTCTTCTTTGAAGTCGGTTAAAAAGCGATCGATGTTCTTTTTTTTTTCTTTTATTAAAAGTTGCTCTTTTTTTACTGTCGGATGGATATGCTCTTGACTCTAGTCTAGGTCGCAGGTGACAGAGACAAAGTCGACGATGGAATGAGCTTACCCAGAAGAAGCCTGTTCACTCTAACTTTGAAGAGATCAGGGTTGAATGCGTTCGGAAACACAGACGCAGGCAGAGAGTCTCCGCTCAGATTTGAAGGCAGTGCCTTGCCATTACAGGTCCATGAAAGATTTCAGCTTTCACTCGATGCTTTTTCAAATTAAATTGTATATTCAAATCTTTTTCACAAAAATAAGACCTAAAAGAATCCTGGGTAAACATTTTTATGAAAAGTTTTAAACTTTTACTCAGAAAATACCAAAACAAAAATAATCATCCACGTGTTCCAAAAAATAAAATGTTGATTCTATTTTTTCTACTCAATGTGAAATTACTCCCAAGTGCATTACGGGTAAGTAAGGTCTACAAATAAGTTCGGTGTAAAATAGTAGACTGCCCGCCTCTGCTCAATTGCCTAATGTAGTTACCACGATAGTGACGGTCTTTGTAGGGTAAAATATAAATAGGATACGTTACAGTAAAAGCAAAAATTGAATTCGTTCTATTTTTATTACCTAAGAGAAGTAGGTACTGCCAAAAAAAAGTTTTGACAACATATTGTCAATGATCGAAGCAGGTAGAGCTATTACGGGCCAATGACCTCAAATGTATAAAAACGATAATGAGACATTCATTTCTTAGTACATCGGATAAGTTAAATGTATTCAAAGAAAATTATCAGAAGTATGGACATAATTTTGGCAATATAATTCTCGAAAACACACGAGTACCATTTAAAATTATTACTGACCTTAACAACAAGTATATTTTTTCTTTTAATCCCAGTGAATCCCGGGATCTCAGGCATGTCCATACCATGTGTGTAAACGTGTCGCAAGTACTAAAAATAGCTGTACCTACATCGATCACTGGTTATTTTTAAAGTATAAGCATAAGCATAATCAGCCTTTTTAATGTTCCCACTGCTGGGACACAGGCCTCCTCTCTAGGAGAGGGAATGGGCCGTAATCCACCACGCGGGCCCAGTGCGGGTTGGTGAATGTCACATGTCTACGATTTATTGTTTCTAGGACATGCCGGTTTCCTCACGATGTTTTCCTTCACCGTTTTGGGGCAGTGGTGATGAAATTAATTACACAAAGTAATGCGCCTGGTTGGGTTTGAACCCGCGACGTACAATTCGTAATTCGGGGCCGTTACCACTCGGCCACCACTGCTCTTCTCTCGTCTATCGTTAAAGCATATATTGAAGAAAAAAAATGGTAGGTAGAGATACTCGGGTTTTTAAATAAAGAACAAATTGCGTTATTTACCTATAAAATTCTGACTTCCAAACATGGACAGAAAATCAAAGTTAAAACAACGTCGTGTAAGGGTACTGAATATCTTTGGAATACATATAACGCATTCAAAAATAACAGAAAAGTCTACGCCAAAATCTAGCCTATTCATCCCTTCTCAATTTATTCGAAATTGTATAGACAAGAAGTAAAAAGGTTCTCTTGTGCTTTTACATTCTCGCCAAACAAAACCAAGAAGCGTAAGCTGAAAATATCTCGTTTTAATTGTAGGCGCCGCCTTTATCCACTTACTTTTTTCATTTCTTTTGGCGCAGACAGTATTTTTATTATATTAGCAAACTCGGCGGCCTAAATCTTTGTAGAATTTGTATTCCTTTTATTTTTACAGTCAAGCTTTTGTTGAAACGTGCTGATGTGGACAGTGGCGGAGTGGGTCCGTCCCACGGTACGCTTAATAATTGAGAGAATGTCAAATAAAGGTATATCTTAGCGTACAATCTATACTAATATGAAGCTTAAGGGTTTGTTTGCTTGAACGCGCTAATCTCAAGAATTACTGGTCCGATTTGAAAAAGTATTTCAGTGTTAGATGCATTTATCGAGGAAGGCTATAGGTTACCTTTACAAATATACAGGGTTATTCTTAATTAAATTAAATTTATGTTCGTATAACTGATCAAAATGTAGGGGACAGCTGATTTTTTTTTTCCCGATTTCAGGTTTGGTCCCAAAGTAAAAGTTGTTCATAATGATGAGTACAATGACTGCTTAAGAGGTTGTTGGTGTTTTACAAATAACCCTGTATATCATCCCGCTAAGACCGATGCGAGCGGAGCACCAATGAAGAATGTTTAATAACTATTCCACGCGAACGAAGTCGCGGGCAAAAGCTAATAACAGACATCGAACTGAATTTGGGGAAGAAGAGTTCAGTTTGTGTAATAATGTGTAATAGAGGAGTGAATGTAGATTTAAATGAATGTAGAAGTTTTGCACTGGCATAATTCTCAAAGTGAAATATTGTGTCAGTTGGTAAATACAACTAAAAATATATGCATACTAGATGACCCTATAAACGTCGTTTTGCCAAAAAAAAAGGGTGGACATCCTTAACACTTGGGGGATGAAAAATAGATGTTGTCCGATTCGCTACCCTAGCCGATATGCACGCTAAGATTCACGAAAATCGGTCGAGCCGTTTCGGAGGAGTTCAACCACCAACACCGTGACACGAGAATTTTATTATATAAGAAGATATGTATACAATATTCGGTATATATGTACTTACATCAAGTAAGTATAAATTGGTATAAAAATATCGTTTTAAATGGGTAGCCAAATAACCTGGTAATATACATATTTATATAATATATAAACGATCAACACGAAAAAAACATCTTTTTTACTATAAACGAATTCGTTTATAATAAAAAAAGTTTTTTTTTTGTGTTTATCGTTTAGAATCGATGACGCTAGATTATTTTTATGAAAGAATGTAAGCTTCAATATTGAAAATAAACTTTGCCTTTTTAGCATTTTTTCTGTATCATCTTTTTATTCTGTTGAAAATATTGTCATCTTTTTTCAATAGATATTTATGACTACGCTAAAATGTCTACACTAAAGTCTGTTAGCTTAGATTTTTTGTGTGACCCTATTTTTTGTATCGCATTTTCGCGTCACGCCCGACTGTAGGAACGTTAATTTGAAAGCACGCTTTGAGTAAAATATTCAGTACATTTTGTCAGGACACACAGTTTACCTAAAAAGACATTATGGAACCAAATATTGAAACAGTTGAGGAAACATTAAACAGTATCGTCACGAAATTAATTCAAAAGGAGAAAATATACAAACTGTCATGTCAGCCAACTTTACGTGACGAAAACAATAACCGTTTTGACAAACAGTTAAATGCCGTTTTACGTTTTAGTGCCAACATTACAAATAAATGTTTACATGCGTTGCGGGTTAGTATTCACTGTGACAAAACACGCACGTTTTGTGGGTTACAAACTGAATAGGCGGGACTATAGTATTAAGTCTAATTTAACACATTATTGTCAAAATATCACTGTTATTCAGATCGTTACTGCATTCCTTAAGACGGGGCCCCATAGGGTCAGTGCCTGCTAGGGTTTAGGTGCTTGCTAGGCCCTGGATCGCAAAGGGCACAAGAAGGATCACGGGTGGGTTTTAGTCAGTAAGAGTCTGACATTCTCTTCCGCTCCGCCCAGAGCGGGAGAAGTCATTTGATGATTTCCCGTCCATAAAAAAGATTTTTATCAATAAAAAATCATATAATTACGAAGTGATATCCATACCGCTACCACATACGAACTACACAAATCCTACATAACACGATAAAAGTTTTCCATGCGATGATTTACACAATATATATCAAATAGCCTGCATCTGCCCTACTGCAAAAAAGCCGCGTCTTATACAAAAAAATGCCCCAAAATTAATAGCTACTACACAAACTCACAAAGTTTTCCTTCACCTAAACTAGTTAAAAAAGAGTGAATCTGTAAACAATCGTGATGGTTATTTTGAACCGCAAGTCAAATTGCTCAAGGAAATGGATTATCCTAGTAAAATAAAACCTCTAAATTAACCCTTTCTAAATTGGTTGTGTTCAAAGATAAACTTTAATTAATCGACTTTTAAATAGGGCTGCCCCCTTCCAATTCAGTTTTTAATAAAAAAGTTTAGGTCTTTCGACATCATTTGAGAACCTCAGATCAAAAAACACTATCATGTACAGTAACCATTTTACTTAATTATTTTTTTCTCGCTGTGGTATTCCTATATTATAAGCATCATGCATTATTCCTAAAAAAAAAAACAAAAATCTAGTATGTTCAAGGGTCTTCAATCAAAAGGTTCAAGATTTTTTGTGTAGATTCTTTTTGTCTAAGTGGGAACCCTATTTCTAACTCGACCCAGCTTTTGGTTAATTAGAGGGTTATTTCAACCCTTTTGATGCCGTAATGAATAAGTTTGTGTTAGCAAAATCCTCTTTATTATTCAATAATGATTACTATTTTAGGAATTCATAGTAAATCAAGGTCAGGTTTAGTCTCATTAGTGTACTCGGGGTACGTTATGATGGCAAAATCCGCGATTTTGATTGCCAGTATATTTGTGGATAATTAAAATCAAGCACTAGTTACCGCGATTTTGATTGCCAGTATATTTGGAGATAATTGTTTGTTACAGAGGACAGACTGACCGTCAGACAGATACATTAAGGATGATCCGTTAAGGATTCTGATTTTGATTCGGTCATTTAATTTCACCTACGGAACCCTAAAAATAGTAAAGAGTGTTTCAAAGTCACGCCAGTGTGATAAAAAAGATGTGGGTATTTTTTAAACGTTTTACATCTAAGTGACAGTTCAATGTGAAAGAGTTATTTTTGACTGCCGGTTTAAAAAAAAACATGCTATTTTAAAGCAGAACAGCGTAATTTACGTTTCTTTATAGCTTCACGTTAGTTAGCCTAACGAAGCAAACAGAATCCGAAGCGAAACCACAGCTAATTATATAACGACGAGGCGCGGTGACCAGGATTGAAGTAGGGAAAATGTACTAGTAGGTACATAAATATGTGTATGGATGCGGGGATGAGGTTATACGATGGGGCCCCTGTGTGGGTGATGTTGCTGAAGCCTCCTGAACGCGTTCCAGGGTGTCATGGCCATTCTGCTGGCCCGGGGATATCGCACGGTCTCCGGCGAGGCGGTGAACCTCCTTGCCGGATTGCCGCCGAGGGGTCCAGAGGCGAGAGCCCTCGCGAATGTTTACGAGTCATGCGTGCCGCGGCAAATAGCTACGCAGCAGACGGAGCTCGGATTACATGGCGGTATGGAGACAGTGACTGTTGTAACCCAGCGCTGGATTGCAACAGTCACTGTCTCTTATTGCTACAATGGTAGCGTGCTGCCATTGTGGCGATAGGTTCTCTCTTTGAATAATAGTTTGGAGAGGCGCCATGGCGTCCTCACTTTCCGCATGGCGCAGGTACTTCGATTCGGCGGTAGGATACGTCCCGGTGTCAACGTTGTGTAGATCATTTGGAGGACACGGGAGCATACGGCAGCCGCCTCTCGCTTCCGGTCCTGGTTCAATCCATGGTCTGGAGCGAGAAGGCATGGGAAGCAAGCACCCTCTTCTGTGATACAGTAATGCTAGCGAAGGAAACGTGAGGGAAATGGAAACTTCACACCCCAGCCGTCGCAACAGAAGAAGACGCCCCGGGCGTCGGGAGTTGTTAAATGTTAAATGTCGTTGTTGAAATGTCCCTCAGATGCCAGATGTTTGCGAAAGAGGCACCGCGGCCCTAGAACGCAAAGGGCACTAGAAAAATCATGGGTGGGTTTAAGTCAGTAAGAGTTTTACACTCCCTTCCGCTCCGCCCAGAGCGGGAAGAGTCATTTGATGATTTCCCATCCAGAAAAAAAAAGCCGGATGTTTAAAAAATCTCAAAAAAAACATCTGCATACAAGATATTCAAAAACCTATTATAACACAAGTAATTGCTAGGCAAAACTACGTAATTAATTAAGGGATCCTCGTTGTTTCGGGAATTAAATAGATATACGACTATAGATTACTCTGAATTTATTGCTTACACTGTGCGTTGTTCCACCGCATTCATTTGTTTTAATTGTTTTTACGTATGTATCACAGAGGACAGTTCGCAGTGGTCCGACGGTCAAAAACCTTGTTACAAAAAAATACAACCGACCTATTTTTTTTATTCTATTCCAAAAAATTACTTTAATTTCGGAAGTCGGTGTTTTTGATGGTTTATTTGTTTTTTGAACACAAGTCGTTTGTATATTTTTATAAAAAATATTTTTATTTTACACTTTTTAGTGGTAACACCCCACAGCTAAACATACCCATCACAGCATTTGTGTTATAAACTGGTGTCAACAATAAATGTGATTTCAGCAATCCCGGAATATTTGCAATCATTTAGTGAAGAGTTCCGTTTCCTATCTCCGTTCTTCATAAGATCTTCACCAAAATAGAAAGGTCACTTAGTAAGTCATACAGGACATAGTCTTTTACAATTATTTGCCTTACGTGCTGGTCGGGTCTACGCCAAAGTGAAAACGTCGTAGCAGATGCTACGAAAAAACTGATGATTATGTTTATTTTGTTTATTTATTTGTTACAGCTACATGCAATCTATCTAGAATGCATGTTTATTAGTTGCCACATTCAAAATCAGATAATCTGCTGAAAAAATGAGGCAGTTTTTCAAACATCAACCATGAATAGCCTAGACTTGATTGACAAAAAAACTCTTTACAAAAAAATACAACCGACTTCTAAACCAAAAAAAAACACGAAAAGTATAAAATAATTTTAATTTCGATACTCCGTCTTCTTTTTGGTTGTTTCTTCGTTTTTTGAACACCGACTTTCGAAATTAAAGCTATTTTTTATTTATTTTTTAGAAGTCAATTGGTTTTTTTTCTAAAAAGTTTTTTGTTTTTCACTTTTTAGTGGTAACAAAAATGATTTCAATTTTTTGCAGTCAGTTAATTACATTTGCCCACTTTTGCCAGTAATGCTAAGATACTGCTTAGGCAAAAAAAAATACTTCATTGAGTATTCATTTGGTTTGGTTGAATGTTTCTAAGGGAATAGACGACGTAGCTAATGTGAGTTTGTTTTCAGCAGAAATAATCGGTTTGGACAAGAGTCTTTTAGATGGATGTTCCATTTCTGAGTGTAATGAATTTTGTTTATGATAATAATGAAAAGGTATTTATTTAGAAACAGCACATAAACTAGTTGAATCTTATATTTGGTATTTAACATCCGCATCCATGCAACAAAATATTAGTACATGGAATAGATGTTATAAGCAATAATATGGTACCTCTTGTCAAGTTGTCTGAAGAAGCGACTGAATATAAAAACAAAGATTTGAAATCTTGTAGATTAAAGCAAATCCGTGAATGTTCCAGATCGTTTTCCAATCTTGATTTAATTAACGGACTTCTTTTAATATCCGATGATTTTGTGACAGGACTTCAGAAATTACCAAAGATATAAAAAGTTTCTTTAAGCTCCGAGTGTTTCAAAGTTACTTTTAAAATTATTTATATCAATTAATTAGGCAACACAATGTATGGTTGTTTGATCTTAAGATTTTGTCTGTGGGTATTTGAGCGACTGATTTGTCGACTTTATTTCTACATAAAACCACTTAAACAGGTCCATTTACGTTGTGTTTTAAACTAATAATGATACATTGAAAACGTACAAAATATTCACCAGATTTTGCAAAAATGTTTATGTTTTACTATAATTTCTTTATTTTCTTTTACTTTATGGTGACAATAAACAGCTACAATACACATATTAACAAAGAAGTGACCATTCAAACGATCGCTTACAATATTGTAGCCCACTGCATTATCCACATATTTACATCGAAATGATACTAAATCGGATACATGTTTTATTTAAAGCTACTTGTTAAAGCAGTTGCCAAATAATTTTGACCGCCGCTCCATGCTAGACAAACCATTGTATGCTGCACCGCCATAGTTAGAATAGAATATTCCACTACTACAAAAAATCAACATGAACGAATCCAGAAAATCCCAAATGGTGCAAATACAACAACCTTATTGGGAATTATGTATTTGAGCCATTTGTTGAAACCCCAAAGGACCTGGGGCCATGGGGTCCGAGTGCTCACGGAGTTTTTCGTGAAAACAGCAAGCAGTTAGTTGACTCCTCATGTGACTAGAAGGCTGGCCTTTTCTTTGGTCAAAGAATCAGCATTGCCATTCAACGTGGCAATGCGGCCAGTGTTCTGGGCATTTTCCCATTGAGAGCAAAGTGGACGAATTTTTCGATGCCCTATGAATTCTTCCAGTCCATTTTTTACTACGCTTGTATATTTACATATGTATATTATGTACTAGCTTGTATATACTATCTCATAAATGTCTAAATTCGGAAATTGTAATTGTAAATAAAACATCAATTTTGAGTACAACATGAGCGATTACTTATTTGAAAAAAAAAAGACTAAATGTGAACAAAATAAATACAATTGCTGAAAAAAAAAAGAATGTCTCTCTTTATTAAACGTGCCAACCATATTTTTTTAAATAAATAACTGCATTATTGATGAAACAAAAAGTCACAAAATACTAATGAAAATTAACTATGTCAATGAATAATAATATCAAATGACTTATCATCACGTTCATTTCAAGTATTAGTAATACTAACTAGATAATAAGCATACCAGTGCAGTGAATAGTGTCGAAATCAATCAATCCTAATAATACTTATTACATACATTTGAAGACCTGTATACGTGTTGGATGTTTGTCAGTCAATCGCGCGTGAATAACTAAGGAAAAAGACGAAACATGGCGCAAAAGTAGACTAGTTATGACTTAAATTAGAGCAAAGGTCATATTTTTTTCCTAACTTTAACTTTCACGAAGGAGAAATGTTATATAAAGAGTGATCCATTAAGGACGAAAACTTCTCAGAATTTTTCTTTTAAATTAAAAATGACAACACGTGTAAGACCAATTAACTAAGAACGGTGAAAATCACTTAAAATAATAAGCTTCCCCATTTCCATTGCAAATTCACATCCATTACTGCCAAAAGAAAATTGCCCAATTTAAATAAAGACTTTTCTTTTACAGATGGCGCAAAAACCAGAAAATCAATCAAGCAAATGATCAATCGACTTACCATCATGCAAACTTGAAGAATAGAAGATGGATTTCAAGATATTATTTCCCATTCTCGCCATGTTAGTCATGAGCAAATTCAGTTTTTCTACAGCCGATATATACGGTAACACGTCTATATCCAAATTAGATAGCTTAACAAATTCCGCCAACAAACTAAAGATGGTGACTAACAAAACAGATAATGAATTTGAAATAGAAGAAGAAATTATGAATACCACATTGATCAGTGATAATAAAGATACAGTAGAAAATAGTACTGATGCATATAATAATAGTGACTGTGTTGGTGACGTCGAATATTGTGATTTGTCAGAAGAAGATTATTTGAACCTGTTAAATGAATACATTTTTCCTCAACCGGCAGAATGGGTTTTAATAGCAACTCATGGGATAGTGTTCGTGATTGGTTTAATAGGGAACTCTTTAGTGTGCATAGCAGTGTATAGAAATCATTCGATGAGAACTGTGACGAACTATTTCATCGTAAACCTAGCCGTGGCTGATTTTATGGTGATTCTCATTTGTTTACCCCCCACTGTGCTGTGGGATGTGACGGAGACATGGTTCTTTGGGACCGCGATGTGCCGAATTGTGCTGTATTTTCAGGTGAGTGAATTTATTTTCGTTTGTACAAGAATGTTTTATGCTTGAAAATGTTTGATTGCCTACCACCCAATCTATTTTCTTGTTAGTAATATGCCAAATATTTTTTGTTTGTGTGTGGACTATACTCAAACATAAATCTATTTGGCATATTTCCAGTTCAAAATCATATTACAGGAAAATTTTGCGTGTCTAAATAATTATAATAGGGATGTTGCCGAGTAAAAATATATGATTATGTTTAGTCCGTCAGTTAGATTATAGAAAAATATTGGACACGTATTTATTCCTTTATCAAATCTATAAAAACTGACGAAGATAAAAAGCATCAAAGATCAGGAGTGGGAGCGGGTGACGTCACTGCCCGGTAAGAATTGTAGCGAGTAGTGACGTCACACGAGTTTTTTACGCACTGTATCGTCTTCTTTTTTTGTTTATGTGAAAAAAGAAAAAATACGTGTCCAATATTTTTTGGAAATCTATCAGACTAATCAGATTTTTTTAGTTAACTACCCTATTTCAGTTTTATCAAAAACTTAATTCAAAAATATTCTAATCATAATTTGTTAAACGTTTTCTTGTGGTACAAAAAGCGTGATTTTTTGTTGAGCCGTTTTAATTTTTTTAGTTGGTCGACCACTAGTTGCACTTTGGAAGCAAGCGGTCAGTAACCTACACCCCAAGACACAACATAATAAAAACACTATTAAAAAGAACCATTTATTTTCACTGTGTACATAAGTTCGAATGGTACTTCCTGTTTAAACTAAAAGAATATCGCTACAAAATGTTGAAGAAAAGTAATAAAAGTAAAAGAGCAGATTGGCAAGAAGTTATTGGTCTTATATTCTGGTCAAACACCCGATGTGAAAAATTACTTTCAGATATAATACAAAATAAATAAAAGTCTAGACCTTCACAAATTGTTTATAACTAAACTAAATGACTGCACAAATTGGATTCTCGCACAAAAAACCAATAGCAAACCCTGTCAAAAATAAATTAACACTGGTTACAAGATGATTTTATCCTTTTATCAAATTATTTGTTATGTCAATATTATCAATATTTAAAAATAAAGGTATTCTGGAGCATCAACAACCAGTCAAGTCTAGCAGTGGCGGCTTTAGGGGGTGGCGAGCAGGGCAACCGCCTGGGGCTGGGGCCTCGCGTTGGCAGGGGCCTCGCGCGACCCGAGTTCGGACACTTTACATTTTAAACGTTTTATATATAATATAGTAACTTCACATCAAATTACAATTATTCGAATTTGGCGATACTACATAGATAGTTTCAGCTTTATAATTTATCAAATTGAAAATTTCGTTGTTTATCGTGGTTTTATTTAAAACTAGCTACCCGTCCCGGCTTCACACGGTTTTTTTTTTTTTCATTATATTCTTTCATATAAATCTCGCTCTGACAACGAAAATCAAACAAAATCGGTTATGCCGTTCATGAGTTTTACGGAGACTAAAAATCAGTAAAAATATTCTAACTTTACTATAGTAAAGATCAAATCTTAGGAAAAACCGCAAACGATCAATAATGCCTACTTTCGATTCATATCGAAAAAAAAAACGGAAAGAACTCAGAGGTGACTTTGTTTTTAAGTCCATACAATCTGTAATGGTAAAATCATAAAATACTCATGTGAAATGTAGGCAACTTTATCCAATAGCTGGGAACTTTATTCAATAGTTTGTAACTAAGATGGAATGATAGTTCACTCCACCTGCATTTTCGCGGTGATATATTTTCAGAACAGACCGGTAGATAAAAAATTGCTCATTCGTACAAACTATGAGAGAGTTGGTGGCCGAGTGGTAACGGCCCCGACTTACGAATTGTAGGTCACGGGTTCAAACCCAGCCAGGCGCATTACTTTGTGTAGTTTATTTCATCACCACTGCTCTCAAAACGGTGAAGGAAAACATCGTAAGGAAACCGGCATGTCCTAGAACTAAAAACTCGAAGACATGTGACATTCACCAACCCGAACTGGGCCCGCGTGGTTGATTACGGCCCATTCCCTCTCTTAGAGAGGAGGCTTGTGTCCCAGCAGTTGGAACGTTAAATGCTTATGTACAAACTATAATACTTCCAGACATAATCTAGTTCCGTGTTTATCAGGTCTGGGAGTTCCTTCCTGTATCCGTCAGAATTCCGAACAACAGAGTAAGCCACATCGATAACGTCTGTCATCAGGCCATATCTAGCAGCTCGAAAATAATGGCTTCCTATGTACGAGCCAAATCGTATTCAATATGCGTTAAATATTTATATGGATTTCAGATAGGAATTTTGGGTGTTAATTTTAGTTTTACACAATATAGTTAGTAATTGTTGTTGTTTTCCCAATATAGTTGGGAAAAAGGCTAGGCAGATGATGGATTTTAGATTTACACACCCATCATATTGGATTTTAGAGCGCAGTTATGTATTATAAAATGGGAACCAACCTTCGTTCAAGTCAAACTTAAACATTTTGGCCTCTTTGGATTTTTGGTTAGTTGCCGCTGTAGAATCTGGTTGATATATCTATACTATCTATACTAATATTATAAAGCTGAAGAGTTGTTTGTTTGTTTGAACGCGCTAATCTCAGGAACTACTGGTTCAAATTGAAAAATTATATTTCTATACTAATATTATAAAGCTGAAGAGTTTGTTTGTTTGTTTGTTTGAACGCGCTAATCTCAGGAACTACTGATTCAAATTGAAAAATTATTTATGGGTTGAATAGATCATTTATCGAGGAAGGCTTTAGGCTATACAACGTGTTGTTTTGCGTCCTCGTCAAATTTCAGGAGGTTGTCATAAAATACATAAATAATCAATTGAAAGTACGGTACCGGTCAATAACCAACAAGCGCTGCTTTTTTTTGTTATTGAAATTTAACAGTATTTCAGAATAAAATCCCGAATACCACAGAATCAGGCGCCTACGCACACAGCGACAATGCAGCTGTGTGCGTGAGTGTCGACGTCTTACCTACGAAATGCTATACGAAGTGCGATGACCTACGGCGACCAGTAGCAATAATTTTACCTAATTTTATTTCGGAAATCATCTACTTTATTGTCATAAATTTCGCTTGATAATTAACTCATTTTTAAGCATCATTGGAATACGGAAATCTTACTAATGACAGTAATACTACTTAGTGCGCCAAAGAAAATTTCAATGACCTGCTATCAGATGATTATTAAAATGTTAGTTTTGCTTTATTGCTATTCAAAGTTTTCGTAATGATTTTGTTTTTATTTGTGGATTAAATTGGTTGATTTGAAATTTTCCTTCTTACTTAACGGGCTTAGGACCGGCAATAATACCTACCTTAGTTGGTATGTAACCGATCTAGGTACCTACTAATTCAAAAAATGTTTTCTACGTTTGATGGAAATGGAAAGATGTGCTAGTTAAGTGTAAGTATGTGGTGATACTTTCGAATCTTAGGTATTATTGATTCACTTAAAAATCTGAAATCGACTTATTTACAGTAGGTCATAAAATTGATTAAGCTAACAACGTATTACAAAATGAACAAATAAATAAATTACCTACCTACTTATGTTACCCGGAGGTATTGTTCAGTTTCCATCACCACACTCTTGGCACAGTCGACCACAATGTAGCTGGTTTTCTTTCAGCCTACGTAAAACTAACACCTTCGTTTTTAAAGAGTCGAAAGCACTAATTATCCTTGCACGTAATTTTGTTACACTTGTCACTTTTTACGTCTAAACTAACTTTTTAACGTCTCCTCACAAAATAAAAGTTAAGAGGCCACAGGTCCTATGCGACTAGGGCATGCAAAACCGGAAAGTAATCAAAACCGGTTTTGAACATCGTTTTTTTGGGACCAAAACCGAAAACCGGAGCTAGGTCCGGTTTTAGCAAAAAAAAAATCGAATGTAGTATAATTTAAAAAGAAACACCATTTTTTTAAAATATGCACTACATAAGTCTACAAATAAAACAAATTGTATGATACATTTCTTTTTAATCCAAACCATAATAATTGTACAGATAACAATGAACTTATAATAGTATAAAGATTAATTAACTGAGATCAAATCAAGAACAAGTAAGTTTTTGGTATCTTTGGTACCTATTTAAGTCTGCTATCAAAAATAATATTTAAACATAGAAAACACAATCAGCATCTTCAAATATTAAACACAGCCACCCACAATTACCAAAAAAAAATCAACATTTTTGTAACTTTGAAGACGAACTACAAAATAACATTATTATAATATGATTCATATTGCACTAAAAAAGAGATCAATAATCAACTATGTATACTAATTTAAATAAAGCTTAGATCACTTGTTTTCAAGAGATCGCTGTTCTTGATAATGTGATCTCAAGAATATAAGTGCATCCAACATTCGATCAGACAGCGAACTTCTTATTTTGTTACAGAAATACCCAGCACTCGAAAACAGGGTGTTTTCAACTCAACACTTGTTGGTAGAACACATAATAAATAATTATATGCTTCGGTGAGATACACACCCCGATGCCCTCCGCTTTCATACATGGCTTGCTCTACTTTTACGAACCCAGCCAGGTCGAAATCTGACCGATTTTTGGGGGTTCTCTTTCTCTTGCATTTGTGTAATTCCTTCTCTAGCTGCTCTTGAAGAGTTAGCTCTTCAGCGTCAGATGATAACGATTAATTATTTTTTGAGAGTGTTCGAAAAAAATGATGATAAAAATTAAAATGTTAATTGTTACTCAAAAATGGGAAAACCGGAGCTGAGCTCCGGTTTTCGCTCTCAAAACCGGTTTTCAAAAGTCGTTAAATTTTGGCCGATTTCCGGTTTTGCGCAAAACCGGAAAACCGGTTTTGCATGCCCTATATGCGACCGATCCAGTAGTCAAGAAACCTTTCACGCTTCAGTAGGCGCCACACTGTGGTGTGGTGCACTCCCGCGTGCTTGCCCGTGGTTCTCGCTGGAAGTATTCCAGGATGTCTTCCTGCAAGGCGACAGGTAGGCCTACGCTGCCGCGTGCTTGAGCATGCCGGGGTACGTCAAACTGCCGATGATCCCGTAGTCTCTGCGTAGCAGCCAGCATGACGCTCTGTGATGTGGGTTCCCGATCGGGAAACATTTCCGTGAACATTCGGATGGCTCCACGTAGGCTGTCTCCACTGATGGCATAAAGGCGGACCATCTCTACCAACTCGACATTGGAATAATTGTCCGTCATCCTGCACTTTGTACCTACGTCTGAACGATGTACCGAGAAAGGAATTCGCAAAACGCGCGCACACGGCGGCGAAATCAAAGAAACTGTTGCTGTTGGATCTAGGGATGAGCGTTGAATCAACGAACTAGTTGAATCAACCGTTAATCTCCGTCAACGTATTAAACGTTAACCGTTTATGAATCAACTAGTTGAATTCGTCAACGACGTTTCTAAATTTAACTCGTGCGTCTCGTTGAATAATCGTCAACGTTTATGAATCAACTAGTTGAATTCGTCAACGACGTTTATTTAAACTCGTGCGTCTCGTTCAATAATCGTCAACGTTTATGAATCAACTAGTTGAATTCGTCAACGACGTTTTAAATTTAACTTGTGCGTCTCGTTCAATAATTATTGTTAACCCATACGCAACTAACTAAACAAATTAAAAAAACTAAAGTTGAAAATAACGTTATAGATTGCGAGCGACGGACATTTCATCCAATTTGAACTTTAAATATCGTGTTGCAGAGTTGATTTTAGAAATACTTATTTTAAGGACCGTTTAACGAATGAACGGTTTACGTTGCAAGTTGACATTTGTAGTATGTTGACTCGTTGACGAATTTAACTAGTTGATTAACCAGTTGACAAACGCAAATCAACGTTAACGTTTCGTTAACGGAAAAACCGTCAACGACCCATCACTAGTTGGATCAGACGCCGCGCCGCCGCGGGGCGGGGACAGGCGCGGCTAGGCGGTAGGCGCGTGCGGCCGTGCGCGGGGGATTAGGTACCTACGAATTTGTCGAATGATCGATGTATTGTTTGCGTTTGTTTGTGTGTGTGTGAAAGCGCAGTTATAAGGCTAGGAACAGACGGGCCGCATTTAAATACGTCTTGTTCACACGGATTTCCGTAAATAGCAAAAATAAATTAAAAAAATACCTACTCATTTTATTGTTGATTTGGGTCGAGAATCATTAGCATAATTACGTCCGTGAATTTGACGAGGATGCAAAACAACACGTTGTATATCATCACGCTTAAGCCAATAGGAGCGGAGCAGCGATAAAGAATGTTTTAAAATCGGGGATTCCACGGGGACGAAGTCGCGGGCAGCAGCTAGTATATACATATGACACCGGATAATTATAAAATGCGTAAGATTATAAAATATCGTTAAAGATTATAAACTCTCGATAAATTGCGAGTCACCACGGCCCTGGAACGTAAAGGGTACTGGGAGGAACTCGGGTGGGTTTTAGTCAGTAAGAGTCTGACACTCCCTTCCGCTTCGCCCAGAGCGGGAGAAGTCATTTGATAATCTCCCATCCAGAAAAAAAAAAACATTATGACATCTCAGTAGCTAAGGGTTAATATACTCGTATGTAGTTTTAAACACGGAAAGCCAACGTGCGATGCGAGTCTATAAGTTGGTTACATAATTACCTTTGGCATAGTAAAAATTCCATATAATTTCGTTTAGCATAACGTTTATATAAAGCAACGTTTATTTGCTATAATTTCACTTGGCATACTATGAATATGGTGGAATTTCATTCAGAATAATTTTATTTAGCATATTGCCATTTCTATAAAATAGCATTTTGTAACTTTAGATTATTTAGACATTGTTTGAAAAATTAAATATGTTGTTGTGTGTATTTTCTGTAATACATATGATAGACTAGCTGCTGCCCGCGACTTCGTCCCCGTGGAATACCCGATTTTAAAACATTCTTTATCGCTGCTCCGCTCCTATTGGCTTAAGCGTGATGATATATAGCCTAAAGCCTTCCTCGGTCTATTCAACCCAAAAAGAATTTTTCAATTCGAACCAGTAGTTCCTGAGATTAGCGCGTTCAAACAAACAAACAAACACTTCAGCTTTATAATATTAGTATAGATGAGTCTTTCACTTATTATGGATATGAAATATATAACAAAAGATGATTCTACTTGTAAACTTTTTAAAATATTATGGTTCTACTTTTTAACTATTATTGACATGAAATGTATGCGTAAAGATAATTCTAACTTACAAAATTATAACTTTTTAATGTATGATAAATGAGTGTATTCTAAACAATTTTGTGCGAAGTGAAGGTTATGCTATCGATTATTAAGCAAAATAATATTATGACATAAAACGTTCTGATATAAAGAGTTGACCCCTATAGCTGACCTGCCGTAATAAAATACCCCATATATTTAATTACCATATTTTATCCATTTGTCCTTATGTTTAAGCAACTTTCTCTTTACAATAGTCACTCATTTTAAGTTAAGAATCTTATCCTTTTGTTTTCTGGATGGGAAATTTTCAAATGACTTCTCCCGCTCTGGGCGGAGCAGAAGGGATTGTCAGAATCTTACTGACTAAAACCCACCCGTGATCCTTCTTGTGCCCTTTGCGTTCCAGGGCCACGGTGACTCTATGGGGCCCGTCTTCGAAGAATCTTATCCTGTCACCAAATTTAGCTGCTACCTACAAGAAGTGTAATTTCTGCATCGCATCGTATCAATTTCTGTGTACCAAATATCACAATTTGAATCCTTAACAAAATATGACTATAGACTACAAAACACTTTAATTTAAACCCATCTTACCAAACTCGATACTTTATTAGACAAATTGCTTGGTATCGAATGCGATGTACAATTTATCAGCAGCATCGATCATTGCGGCGAGCGATTAATTTCCGTAAGGCTCCTAGACTGACACTTTAAACCGGTAGTATGGCCAGCATTTTGGCTAACTGCTTCTATTTGATTAAGTGGTTCGTCTTTCATGATCTTGTTATAAGCCGGAGATTACGAGATACGTTCGCCTCGTTGATCTTGTGGTTGCTAGTCGCTACTGCTGAGTTTGAGGTCTTGGGTTCGATTTATCAGTATTAGATCGGAGTTTCTAAGGATGTGGCGCCCACACGCTGCAATAGCTCGTGTCGTATGCAGTTGATATCAACGGGATGATATCGCATTATCATCCCGTTATAAGCAAATAATTAAAAAAAACCCTGCCATGTCAAAAAGTGAACTAAAAAAAACAAGATAGATAATAATCTTGTAATTGCAGTCGGGGGACGGTTCCTTTGAATAGTTATTTATAGGTCCAACACTCTTTTTTTTAAATTTCACTAGCCTATGTTACCCGGGATAATTTTAGGTTAAGCCGTTGAGAAGTTAGGGCCCGGATATGTCTTGGCCAGGCGTGTTATCTGATCTTTCCATAATTCTATGTGCACATTAAGAATTTCAATCGTTGTGGACAATAATACCCAATCTGCGACCAATATACGTACTAGAGTCCGCGCAATCCAAAACAAAACCACTTGCGATTTTATGAATTATTTAATACTATTCAATGTTACAATATAAACATTGTTTTTTCTTAATCTACAGATTTATGTCAGGTATATATAAATATATACACATATATACAGGGTTATTTGAAAAACACCAACAACCTCTTAAAAGGTCATTGTACTCATCATGCTGACCAAACCTGAAATCACGAAAAAATATACATGACATAAATCTATAGACCGCTCTGCCAATGCAATCATATTGTAAAGTAATGTTAAAAGAAAATTAAATGTAACTTGAAAAATTTGAGCACAATATCTTCAAAGATTTTATTTGAATTTCGCAAAATGTTTACATAATTCTCTCGCTGATTATGCCTACAGACATGCGACATAAGTGCTCGATATTGCGTAAATTCTTCCGTTTACTGACGGCGAGCGAGTACCGACATAGACCAGTAATTCGATAGAAGGGACAGTCATGTCTCCTTTCTTGTATATGACAAACCAAAAACTTCTGGCCAAACAGGCAGAAATATGTGTGTAATGTGGGAAGAATTAATTACGTGACCGACGGTCTACAAAACTGAGTGCTTTCTGAAACGGATGTGTTATGTTAAAGACAGTGTACCGTATTTATGAAATGAATATATTAGAAACTCACACAATAAGCACTGTCACTTATTACACAACATGTGTGTGTGAAATATCACACAATGTAGTTTGTATTTTTGCCTGTTTATCTTAAACTCTAATTATGTCAGTAGACCAAAAATGTTTTTGTTCGTCTAGACGTTATCTATATAATACAGAAGTTAACGTGGACGCCATTTTGAAAAAAAATATGGCGGAACCGGGACGAGACCAGCCTCCAAAAGGTTCAGATTTAAACTAAATAGATTCAGTAGATCCTGAGCAAATTGGATGTAACATATGAACCCACACGAGTAATCCTATAAGGGTTCCGTTTTTCACGAGGATGAACGAATCCTTTGAAAGCAAACAAATAAACGGTTTCAAATAAAGGTTCAATTATTTTTTACCACTGCTATTGTTTATTAATTAGGACCAATGGAACTCTGAAAAGAAGAAAAGAACCGTTGAAAATAATAGTTAAGTTATTTTTCACTGATGCGTTTTGGTCGCTTCTTCGCCTAAGAGGCATACCGATCCTACCATCCCAATCCTATTGTCATTTTAAAATGTGTTCAGAGAGAGTGTCGCATCTATACATTTCCTGTTCTATGGTACAATCAACTACTCGTAGATACGAAGTAACACTCTGAACTCGCGCGAATAATGTGGTGTAAATTCAATTTAACATTATTCTGCGTGGATAATGGAATCCAGGGCTGCACTGACTGGGTGGGTTCTGTATTTAATTTTAAATGTGCTACGTTAAAAGGATTTTAAATTTGTATTTTATTCATGGGAATTTAAACCCAATTGTATGTACCTAAACGAATCTAAGCTTTGAAATGGCAGCTTATTTAATGCCTATTGATTGGTTTCGAAAATTAAAAAAATATTATATAAATTATCAAATCAAATCATTTAAATAAAAGCATCGCTGTCTAATACAATCACAAAGAAATATTTTCAGGGCTGAAATCATGAGCAGTGATGACTTTATAAACTCACAAACTACAAGGTGTTCAGAATTATGAAGCAGTAAAAGTTTCGTGACCAACAACTATTTATTTAATTTTAAATTCGTTTCAGTAGGAACATATATTTTTTAAACTATTATCATCTACCGCTTGAATCAGTTCTGAAATTCACGCAGATGAAGTCACTGGCAAAAGTTAGTGTCTAAGGTCGATTCTTTTCGTGAGCTGGCAAGTTTAATAACTTGACTTGACATGATTGATGTTTGACGTATTTCAAACCCTTAAACAAAATAATTTATTTCAGCCGCTTTCTTTAGTTAAAATTCTATAAGAAACAGACACTCTTCGTCTAGAAAAATATATGCTACGTGGCGGAAAAATAATCTATTTGTGATTGTTTTAGAGACAAAAGACTTGGGACGCTTTATCATCATTTTCCGGTGTATCTAATTAATAGTGGCAAATAGTATTAACTTCCTTTTAAGTGAGTCCAAGGTCGCCCTCAAGTAGGCTGTACTTTAAGTGAGTCCATTGTCACCCTCAAGTAGGCTGTACTTTAAGTGAGTCCATTGTCACCCTCAAGTAGGCTGTACTTTAAGTGAGTGCATTGTCGCGCTCAAGTAGGCTGTACTTTATTCAGTTTTTGCTTTTTTTTTCATATCATTTTTCTACCTCATTTAATGTTGCCACGAATAGAAAATGACTTCGTTTAAACATTGAACAAGGTCACAAGAATACATACTTATACAATGGAAATACTTTTATAACATTAATTTTAACAATAAATAACTTTAAACTCTTGAAATAAGTAAAATATTCTTAAAAATATATTTAAATTACGAAAATCTGACAGCTCGGATCTGCAAAAAAGTGTCTTAGACTTTGATAAGTTCATCTGAATAGACAGTGATGCAAATACTTTTAAAAGGCAAAAAAGCCAAAATTAAATCCCAAAATTAATTTTAGGATTTTATAACATAAAAGTATAATGAAATCAACATTTATTGGGTTTAGCTGGATAAAATTATTTTCTTTGTTTAAAACAGTTTATATAAAATCAATCTAATGCATTTACTTACGCCATAAAAATGATAAAACGACAGATCGAACCTTGCATTTTTTTCCATCGAGAAAATTGCTTCGCATAATTAGTATTTAGGTAGTTCATAAAGAAATTTAGATAGAATATATTGGTTTACGTATTTTGTTACATAAACCAAAATATCAAACCCTAAGTATAACAGGTATTTTACGAGAAAATAATTGTCACAACAGCCTTAAGAATTTTAGATAGAAGATTTTGGTTTACGTATTTTGATACATAAACCCAAATACAACAGGTATTTTACGAGAAAATAATTGTTGCAACAGTTTAATCCCTCACTCCTCATCATCAATTCTTTATTCGGAAATACAGGAGTAATGTTATCTATCTCGATAGCAAAATGTACCTTATCACAGAGCTGACGAATTCACATACATGTAGCTTTTTACACGACTGCCCAAAAAAGGAGTGTTATGTTTTCAGGGTTTATGTATGTTCATTATTCCATCATAACTTTTAAATGGCTTAACTGATATCAATGTATATCGTTAGAAGAGTTGAGTTATCCCGTAACATAGGCTAGTGAAAATATAAAAAGGGAGAGCCATTCATAAATAAAAACGATTTTTTTTATTCTCATGAAAATTACGGCGGCTCGACTTTAGAATAACGGATACCGTGTAGGGTCTTCATATTTTTTTTGTGCAAAGTACTTATTATTCTTAACAATCTCACGAAGTTTCAAGTTTAGGAAATAAATACTTTCTGAAATAAAAAATATCAAACTTTGCAAAATTAACCTCTAATTTGGACAATTTTGACGCTTTTGACGTAACTTTGACAGCAGGTGTTGCTATTTTAGTTAGTTTTTAATCATGCGTTTTGATTTAGCACACAAAAAGTTGACGCATATTGTTTTCTTTTTCTTTTATTCGCGTTCTTGTGTGTTATTTTAGTAATGTTTAACAACTAGTCAGTGATTTCAGTTTTGTTTTGTTTGAATAACTATTTTAAAAATTATTTTGTGACGATTTATTACGACGAGTTATTATTTTGATATGGTATCTGCTAAAGGTGAAACGAAACGTTATATATGGGCAAACATATTTTTTTCTTTCTGTTATGTCTTTCAATAGTTTCAATGTTTATACTCGCGTTTCGATGGTGGGACTTAGGGGCACCCCGACTTGGATAGATTTAGGTTAGAAGGAGATGGCGGGGTCTAGTGAGCGAGCGAAGCGAGCGAACACAGACCCCGCCATCTCCTTCGTGGTTATTTTTTTTTAAACCACTCAGAAGTAGGAGCCCCGCGAAGCGGGGCTCCGTCGACTGGTCTTCCGGTGACTAGGGCCATAGGACAGAGGGGAAAGCAGTTATTCACCTTTAAATCAGGTAAATAGTATCAAAAAAATACGCAAATATAACCTCAAAATGACATTTTTAAAAATTATTAAAAAAAAAAAACTATGCATTTCCTAAACTTTATTTTTGCTGGGATGGGATCTCCTACCCTCCCTCCCCCCTCCCCCCGCCTCAAAAGTACAAATTTTCACAACCGTTATTCTAAAGTCCTTCCATTACGGCTACATATTATACTATTATCGTCTCAAGCTTTCTTAGTACATAGCAAAAAAGGTATGAAATAAAAACCACATAACTCAAAAATTAATAAACACGCCTGCCATGTCAAAAACTAAAAAATTAAAAACAAGGTAGATAATAATGTTGACATTGCATTCGGGGGACCTGTAAAGAATAGAATAGAATAGAATGGAATAGTATAGAATAGTACAGAATAGAATAGTATAGAATAGAATAGTATAGAATAGAATAAAATACTCCTTATTACTATACTATATGTATAAGTTACTTCTGCTACAGCGGTGAGGGAACGACGAAGAAGATCTTCTTCGTCGTTCCCTCACCGCTGGGGATCACGACCACATACGATGCGTTTCCAAGCATGCGATCTTCTGAAGCGTGGACCGCGCTGTACATGCTGCCAACACCTACCAACAGCGTTCTTTATGGCATCGGACCATCTTGCCGGTGTTCTACCCTGAGCGCGCTTTCCTTCGACCCGGCCCAATATCATGAGCCTTTCCAGATTATGCTTGGATGAACGCATAATATGCCCAAAAAGACTAAGGGAACGTTCCTGGCATATTGCAGAAAGCCGTTTGGTGATATTCAGTTCTACCAGTATGGACTCATTCGTTCTCATAGCAGTTCATGGTATACGAAGAAGTCTTCGCCAAACCCACATTTCGAAGGCGTCGATCTTTTTGCTTTCGCGACTTTTGATGCACCATGTTTCTGCTCCTTACATAAATATTGAGAATACCAGTGCATGGACCAATCGAATTTTGTTATGCCTGGCCATATAAGTTACAGAACTACTCAAAGATAACGTCCGCCGACTGCCACATGTGTTCCATTTATGTTAGGGTCGGCTTCCAGTTTCATCGGATGCAATTGAGTATTTGCTATGATTTACCCGTTACTGGTTTGTAGAGGTAAGATAGGCGGTTATCTGACCCCTTATTTTTTGGATGGGAAATTATTAAACGACTTCTCTCGCTCTGGGCGGAGCGGAAGGGAGTGCCAGACTCTTAGTGACAAAAACCCACCCGTGATCCTTCATGTGCCCCGTCCGCTGCGCAGCAATTTGCCGCGACAGCAGGGTTTCACCCCGGCGTAGCGCAATTCAGCAAGGAGATTCGCCGCCTCGCCAGAGACCGTGACCGTGACTAGCCGAATAGCCATGACCCTCTGGGACGCTACCAGGTGGCGCGCCGGCAGCTGGTCGCTTTAGCGACAGCGCCCACACTGGGGCCCCGTAAAGGGCCATGGACCGCACGATGCCAGGCGGTTATCTGACCCCTAAAACCTAGTAACGAGTTAACACGATACATTTTGGCAAGGCTGGTTTCAGATTTTCTGGCTTCTGAACCGTAACGACTATTAAACATGTTCAAATGTCAGGGCTGAAGTCCGTTCCTTTAGAGAAGCCACGGTAGAGTGACAAATTTAACTTAAAACCGTGTCACCCAGTGGGTTGCTGATAATCTGGTTTCTTTTAACGCCACCAAAACACTGACAAACGCCACAAAAATAGGGACGTTTCGACCAAACTTTATCGTGAACTTTGTCTCTGCCACCTAAAGACCAAACCCATCTTGAATAAAATTGATTAGACCTTCGACTCTTGATTTTTCAATTGGAGCAATAGCCATACCCCTACTATATTAAGTTAGGTTGAAGTATAAAATATGAGTAAAAGGTTGGTGGCAAAAAACTATTAAGCATTACGTCAAGAACGGAACAGCTCACCAAAGCACGTAGTTTGCTAACTGTGACGAGTCTGGTCAATAATAGACAGCGAAAGGTTTAATTCTACAATTGGGTTAGGTCCAACTTTCGACTTTGACAGATCAGTCCTAACTTTTACTGGACCCAAAAGTTTACAGACTAACATAAGCATGAAATGAATTAACAAGGACTCTAATAGTTTTCAGATCAAAATAAATCCAAAGCTGCTACTGAAAACGCAGCTCCTCTACGCGTCGAAAGACGTCCACTTCTGGACATAGGCACGCACGGAACCGGTCAATGCAGCTATACTTGGAAGAGCCAAGTATCGCCACATCGACCCGTCTTGTGCGTTCAGCTTTTGGGTGACCTTACAATGATGCACCTTCCAGTATGCGATCGCTACTTCAGAACTTTTGACACCATCGACCATCTGTTGTGTCTTGCCCACTCCCACTTGGCGATTCTTCTTGCTATGTCGGTAAACTTGGTTCTCTAGGGGATGTCTTCATTTTTTTATAAGATCACGTAAAGAAACTCTGAGCATAGCCATTTCCATTGCATTTTGTGTCTTAACTTAACACGTCATCCTGAACGAAGCAGCAGAATGTGGTTCAATTTCTTGCTTTTATTTGTATAATGACTAGTCTAATACCTCCCCTTTATAACAGAGTGCCATGACTTTAGGTTTAATGTTAAAGAAGTAGCAGCTTTCAAAATAATTCCTCATCTAGCCATGCCATGCCATGTTAAATATACATGTTGCGTTTTTTATACGCGCGTCAGTCATCAAAACTTCAGTTTCCCACACCTTATTTAGCCGCAGAAAAGTTCTAGCAACACCCATGCCCTAAGGTGTATGCCATGCAACATTAATTGAATAAACACCACCTGTTTGTATTCTACTGCAAGGTGACCTTTCAACCCGTAACGTTCGCCATAATATGTGACCAGCGGCGATACACTTAGTGTCACAACCCCTCAAACTGAACCATTAGAGCTTGATATTGACTGTACTGTTTATATAAGGTAAGATCGTATTTCTTGAAGATATTATTATTACATAGAAAGATACTGAATAACGAGGAATTTAGGAAACTACATTATCTGTTTACATATTTCTTTTATTTTGGCAGTCTGATATAAAAAACCGACCAATTGTGAGTCAGAATAACGCGCAAAGAATTAATTAAATATAATTTTTCTTCGCTACGTTGCTTTAAAACCAGATACTTCTATAGGATACTATGATAATGAATAAGTATACAAAAGTTTCGTTGCTTTAACCCATAAAACTTACACTCTTTCGTCATGACGATTCCTATATTTACTTAAAGCCCGAACTTCGATTTGGTCGTTTTATTTGTCACTATATTCCATATAAAATCTAAATCAACTACTCCTACATATGTATGTATATGATGAAGCATTTTTTGAGCACTGCTCGACTGACTTGGTTTTTTTTTTCGCAATTGTCAAAGGACTAGATTTGAATGTTTGTTTGTTTAAGTTTTATCGATAAAATATTGCACTCGTGCGTAGCCATGGCGGACCGCTAGTATTTAATAAAAAAATATTTTAAAACCGAATCCTCAAATAAGTTCGAACAAGAGCAAAAGGCAAACCCCTTCGCTAAACCCAACTATCATAAAGATATTCACAATTTTCTTCCCACATTCGAGACATATTCCTGAGTCCGTAGTACCTATTTAAGCCACGTCATTGGTATGTTCACTGAGGCGGATTGACGCATACAGACTGAAGAACGTTGTGTCTGTGGTGGATCTGGAGTTAGTACCGTGAACTAGGTTGTGGGTCAAGTCATTTACACGTGCATACTTCTTCCCAAGAAACATACATGAAAAGGTCTGAGAAAACAGCTTCAGTTCCAGAAACAATGAGTGGTAACGGCCCTGAGTTACGAATTGTAGGTCGCGGGTTCAAACCCAGCCAGGCGCGTTACTTTGAGTACTTAATTTCATCACCACTGCTCTCAAAACGGTGAAGGAAAACATCGTGAGGAAACCGGCATGTCCTAGAACCAAAAATTCGAAGACATGTGACATTCACCAACCCGCACTGGGCCCGCGTGGTGGATTACGGTCCATTCTCTCTCCCAGAGAGGAGGCCTGAGTCCCAGCAGTGGGAATATTAAAATGCTGATTATGCTTATGTTGCGTGGCAGGTTAAACGAGGTATAAGTATTGGACGATTTCCTATAAATAAAAATACTTGGTCTGATCTTTCTTCGGTCATCTATATGTCTAAAAGACCAGTCATCATCATCTGCCTAGTCTGTTCCAAACTATATTGAGGTCGGCTTCCAGTAGAATCGAATTCAGCTGAATACCAGTATTTTACATGGAGCGGCTGCCTACCAGACTTCCACAACCCATCAACCGGGTAATACAGCTTCTGAAAATCCGTGACGACTACCAAAAATCTACAAATGACAGCCAGGACCAACGGCTTAACGTGCTTTCCGAGGCATGGAGGAAATTCGGCATGTTAATAATAATCTGTGGCCCGGCTGTCAAACTGAACGTCATAAAATTTTATCATTCCGCAATTTTCCGTATAATTTAAGTAAAAAAAACCACCAGCAACATGAAAATGACCTTCAATAAACCAAGAAAAAAAACAGAAGCCATTTGCTAATAAATACCAGGAACCAATTACCCGATATCGGACAGACAATATGGAATAGAAAAAGTGACTGAAATGCTGACGAGAAGCCGGACACGTTGCCAGAACACACGCCTAACACCTTCGGATTCGTCGCTCAGCTCCGCCTCGCAGCCGCCGGGACCTACGCCACCCGTGAGTCCAGAGATTCCGGTAGCTGCAGTTGCGTCGAGCTCGAGCGACGAATACTTCTCGCCGCCGACGACACCACCACCTGCGCGTCGGCGCGGACGAGGCCGACCACCGAACAGCTTAGGACCTCGAGGCCCGCCGGCCTCTGACAGGGTTCCCGCTATCGGTGGAAGTGTGCAGCGCATGCGATGGACACATTCCATTAATGAAAATGTCATGCGCTCATACTTTGGGGCTACAGAGGGGGGAACTAACCTGACTGCGTACCGTGGTCGGATGCTCTCTCTGTTTCAGGTACTTGAGCCAGCTGTCAACGTTTCAGCCCAACGATTATCGGATCAGGTGCGGGTCATCCAACGTAATCGTATGCTGGATGACGCCGTGCTTGATAGACTGCGTCTGGAATCACGGAGTAGCCGCGTCTCACCTGCTTCGCCACCGGCCGCGGTGCAAATACAACCCAGTATTTCACCGCGACCCGACCATGTAAGTGAAGATGTTGACGACGGGACTATATCCGTGAGTACCCAGTGCAATGAACGGTTGAGGAGCGCTTTGGAAGATGCGTTCCGAGAATATCGCTCCACGCCGCCTGAGCTTAGACCTCGGCTACCCCGTTTGCCCATGCACAACAAAAATAGGGCGCTGGTGTGTGCTCTAGATTCGCAGCTATCAATTTATTTTGATAGCAGTGAAAACCTTACCGATACCCACTCGATCCTGTACTGCGGGGCTGCAGCAGCATGTCGTGTAGCTCATGTCAAACTTCCAAACAGTGACAGAGTTGCACGACCAGCTGTACCAGCTTGGCAGTGCAGGATCGAGCGACGTATTGCTGAGGCTAGAGCGCTCATCGGCAAACTTATCTGCTTCAGGGAGGGCAACACTCGCCGTAGAGTGATGCGCTTTGTGAGGCGGGCGTTCTCGGGGACTGATATTAGTCCTCGAGACTATCTGACCCGCGTCACAGAGCGTATCGACTTCCTGAAGCAGAAAGTCTATGCATGGGCAAACCGTATTCGTAGGTACAAGCGGCGAGTGGAGAGATATACTCAGAACCGCATATTCCAAAACAATGAGAGGTGGGTTTATAGGGCTTGGGAGCGACCAGACCAAGGTGTGACTGATACGCGCCTACCGGATGATGAAGCCATGCTTTCATTCTGGCGTAACATCTGGTCGGTGCCTATCAGTCATACCGAGGGTGATTGGACCCGGGAGGTCGAGCGCGCGTGCGATTCGATACCAGAAATGGGGGCAATTAACATCAGCCCCCAAGATGTAGCTCGTGCAGTCCGTCCGTTGCCTAATTGGAAATCTCCAGGGCCGGACGGGCTGCACAACTTTTGGATTAAATGGTTGACAAGATCGCACGCTCGCTTGGCGTCTCAGTTTCAGTCTGCCTTAGAGTCAAGGTCGCTGCCCCAGTTCTTCACGACAGGAATAACCCACCTGCTCCATAAATCAGGTAGTACTGCGGATCCCAAAAATTATAGACCGATCACGTGTTTACCGACGGTCTATAAAGTTCTTACATCCATTTTGAGAGCAAAGATTAACGATCATATTGAAAGTAATTCAATAATGTCTACCTCTCAGAATGGATGTAGGAGCGGGGCCCGCGGTACTAAGGAGCTGCTCCTCATCGATGTTGCCATTAGCCAACAGGTTCGTCGTTCCCGAAAGGATCTGTCCACATGTTGGATAGACTATAAGAAGGCCTATGACTCAGTGCCCCATACATGGCTCATGAGGGTGCTGGAGCTGTATAAAGTTGATGCAGTTCTACGCGCCTTCCTGATGTCGTGTATGGGGCAGTGGAGGACGGTCCTTCACTATCCAGGATGTCGACAGACCCAGGCGAACAGTGAACCGATAAGGATCGAGCGTGGCATATTTCAGGGCGACAGTCTGAGTCCACTGTGGTTTTGTCTGGCCCTCAACCCTCTTAGTACACTGCTGGAGGGTTCGGGCCAAGGCTACCGGTTGAGAAGAGGTGGTCAGGTCATATCGCACCTCCTTTACATGGATGACTTGAAGCTCTTTGCCCCCAACAACTTGCAACTGATGAAGCTACTGAAGGTAACAGAAACCTTCAGTAGCGACATCAGTATGGAATTTGGTGTGGACAAATGTGCGGTCATGCATGTGAAGCGAGGTGAGATTATGGAATCCGTGGGAACCCAACTCTCGGATTCCATACACCTTAGATCCCTTTGCTCAACCGAAACATACAAGTATTTGGGTATGTCGGAAGCGTTGGGCATCAATGCTACTAGCGTGAAACAATCGTTGAAGGAGCGCTTCTTCGGCCGCCTGAACAAAGTACTAAATAGTCTTTTATCAGGCGGAAACAAGGTGCGCGCCTTTAACGGTTGGGTCATGCCGGTATTGATGTACTCTTTCGGCATACTCAAATGGACTCAGACAGAACTGGACGCCCTGGATAGGAGGGTCCGTTCACTGCTGACCGCAAATCGGATGCATCACCCACGATCATCGGTAATGAGGCTGTATATCCCGCGGAAGTGTGGGGGTCGAGGCTTCTTAAATGCTAAGACCCTGCACAACCGCGAGGTATGCAGCCTTAGGGAATACTTCCTAGAAGCCGTCGTGGGTATGCACCGGGATGTGGTCGCAGTGGACAAGGGCTTCACCCCGCTCTCCTTGGCTAACGAGAACTGGCGCAAACCTGTGGTATTAGATACTAATGATCGCAGGGAGGTATGGCAGAGCAAGGAGCTTCACGGACGCTTTTATCGGGTCCTACATGGGCCCGATGTAGACTTTCTAGCGTCCGTGGCCTGGCTGCGTTTTGGTGACCTCTTTGGGGAAACCGAAGGTTTTATCTGTGCGATTACAGACGAAGTTATGATGACGAACAACTACCGGAAATACATTGTGAAGGATGGTACGGTTGACATATGTCGGGCATGTCACCGGCCGGGGGAATCCATCCGCCACATTATTTCCGGTTGTTCTAGTCTGGCTAACGGAGACTATTTGCACAGGCATAACCTTGTAGCCAGGATTATCCATCAGCAACTTGCCCTTAAATACAATCTTGTGGAATCGGAAGTACCGTACTATAGGTATGCGCCCGACCCAGTTCTCGAAAATGGCAATTGCACATTGTACTGGGATCGGTCTATCATCACTGACAGGACTATTGTTGCCAATAAGCCTGACATAGTGGTGATAGACCGACTAGAGCGTCGCGCAATGATTGTTGATATAGCAGTCCCGCATGACGAGAACCTCGTGAAGGCTGAGAAGGATAAACAATCGAAGTATCTTGACTTGGCTCGCGAGGTTGTCGACATGTGGGATGTGAACACAGCAGTCATTGTGCCGATAGTCGTGACGGCCAATGGCATAATTGCCAAGAGCCTCGACCAACATCTTAAGAGGCTCTCGTTGGGCAGCTGGATCAAGGGCTTGATCCAGAAAGCAGTGCTTCTTGACACGGCCCGCATAGTTAGGAGGTTTCTCTCTCGGGAGCCCTGACCACCGGTAGCTTGGACCCTGTTCCCGATACCGGTGGGCTACTATTTTTTATATTTTTAAATGTTTTTTTATTTTTTTATAGAAATATTTAAAAATGTAATAAGTATGTACAAAAAATAAATAAATGAAATAATAATAATAATAATAATAATTCAATTAAGATGGTCACCCATCCACAGACCAACCTTGGCAAGCGTTGCCTTAACCTTGAAGATCGACCCGTGTCGCTGTTATTCTTTAGCCACGTGCTCATGGACGACCAGTGATTAGACTGAAAATACCAAAGTCAAAATGACGACAGTCATTTGTTTTCGTTCTGTTAAAAATCAATTCCACAAAAAACTATTAGCATTTTGGTAACCACTCCAGATTTCCAAACATAGTGCCATCACATTCAAATTTCCCACTGAGCCAGACCGTGGCACCGCTCACAGTCTAGATTTAGTGTTAACTACGTAATTGTTATGTTAATTTCAAGATTTCTCTCATTCGGTTACTGGTCGCTCAGGGGCTTGTTGTGAGATTACGCAGATTAACTGTAGAGGCAGATAAGGTATAAAGACAATTTAATAGCCAGTTGTTTGTTACTATACCAAAATATTGTAGATCCATTTTAAATTTTCCATACAAACATAATTTCCAATCATCTTTTTTTAAATAAGGCATTTCGAAGATGTATTTAACTAACTTTTAGACCTATGTATCCTGCTTATGTGTGTAGGACTTGAAAATTTGTATGAAATGCGTTCGGCGTATACGCTCTTAAAATAAGTCCAAAAAGGGCTTAGATATGTGTAGCGGCAGTATGGGCGGTTTTTACTATAATGTTATTAGTGACCGCACAGTCATGATTGCAAATAAATACATTATGAGTACGAGGTGACTTCTGGGGGAAAAACTGCGTCCATCTTTGGGTTAATTTGCATTTCGTGAATCGATCCAGTAGATTCAGAGCAAGTTGCCGGTACGGCACGGTATGATAGGAACAGAACGTCTTCTGTTTTTAATAAATAAATAAAACAAAAAATAAAATACCTTTATTTCAGACCATGACTAGTACATATTTTGTTAGTGCGTTAGTAATAGATTTTGCTTAAATGTTATGTTAGTATTATTAATTCTTAATTTATTTATTTTCTTATAGCTATCTCCACCCAGTGTCTTTGGATGGGGCAGTCCGGTCTGCCAACAATCATTTTCAGGATGCTGTTACGTGTGTTGCACAAGCGTTTAGTAGGGAAGCCCCTTTCTTACGCATGATAGAATGAAAGCCATCTGTGCGAGCCTCAGCGAACATTAGTTTTTACATTTGAACGTACGGATCCGCACACGACAGCAATTATGCTAGATTCGCTAAAAATATGCATAACGTCCAATACCGATGCTCGCTCAAGGCTTACTGCTTCTACTGGACTGTGCCACCCTCACGCCAGCAACTGTGTATGCGATCGCCCATGTCGGGAATTCGTTTGTGGGTTGTGTATAACAATAATTTTTATCATCCACTGCCTAACCTTGCCCACTGCTAGACATAGGCCTCTCTTCTTTTTTTTACTGTCAGATGGATATGCTCTAACTTTAAAGAGATCAGGGTTGAATGCGTTCGGAAACACAGTCGCAGGCAGAGAGTTCCTCTCCTTTGCTGTATGCATTACAAAAGAGGATTGGAAACGTTTTGTGTGAATTGATGAAATAGCAACAATGTTTTATCAATATGAATGTATTGTTTGCTATATTTAAACCAACTCTTGCAAACGGAGTCTTCATCTCATTTTTTCGACTTTCCTAACGAAAGTGCAATATTGATTATAGTTTAGGTTTCAACAATAGATACTGATCTAAATGTGTTATATTTGTTTGTTAGTAGGTATACTGTGTCAGGACACAGACACCCATTACCCTATAACAGGGTAGTTGACTAAAAAAATCTAATTAGTTCGTCCGATAGATTTCCAAAAAAATATTAGACACGTATTTTTTCACGTAAACAAAAAAACGAAGACGATAAAGTCCGATGAAAACATGTGTGACGTCACTTCATACTATGATTTTTACCACGCCGTGCCGTCACCAGCCCCCACTCATGATCTTTGGAGCTTTTTATAATATCTTCGTCAATTTTTATAGATTTGATAAAGCAAAAAATATGTGTCCGATATTTTTCGATAATCTAAATGACGGACTAAATAGAATCATATTTTTATTCCTTAGGAAACGTCATGATTCTTCCATCCATTTTGTACACAAATAAACGTATTTAATTTGAAAATATGCTGGAAGCAATTTCTGCAGAAATAAGAAACAACTACTTTATGTCCCTTCTTCTTGTCTGTTACATAAATAATTGAAACATAAACAAAATAATATACATATTTATAGTTTGTAACAAAGACCCTATAATATTATATAACTTCCTGTTTATTTGCACTGTCACACATAATACAGGCGGCATTGTCCAAACGCATTAGTACATTAAGTGCCTTTAAAAGCACATCTGAAACGTCGATTTGCGACCGGACCACGTTATTGGCCATTTCCGCTGCAGTATCAGCCTTGCTTTAGAGCCAGTTTTGTTGAAATGTTAAATCTAGGTCGATCGTGTCATTCAGCATATAGGACGGGGCATAGGGTCAGTGCCTGTTAGGGTTGCGGAATTTGTTCGAAAGAGTCACCGCGGCCCTAGAACACAATGGGCACCAGAAGGATCACGGGTGGGTTTTAGTCAGTAAAAGTCCGACACTCCCTCCCGCTCCGCCCAGAGCGGGAGGGGGTCATTTGATGATTTCCCATCCAAAAAAAAAGGTCGGTCGTGTCACATAGTTTGCCTGTTAGTACAATTTATTTGTATCTATAGTTAATGGGTGCTTTGAAGTTTTGTCATCTTTTGATCAGAGAAAGATTAGTAGGTTTCAGTGGCGAAGCGTGGTCATAAGCCGATTCCCGCCGGCTTCCCTTCAGAAGTTTGGAACACAACTACTCTATCGTAATTGAAAAATCGCACAATCAGTACTGTTAAAAGTAGAGAAACATCACAAAACGCATACACAGATGGATATTCAATTCCAACAAAATTTGCTCTTCAACAACATTATTTAACTCGCAGGCGCTATCGGCTTATTGACAGTTCAATTTATAAGGCAAAATAGTCGTCATGACGTCACAATGATCACCGCGATTCTAGGCCGCGAGGTAAGCCGGTATCCGTCGAGTTATGCTAAGAGACAGTAATACAAAATGCGTGCGCGTGAGCGAGATGGAAGTCACAATGGAATGGAAGACACTTTTTGTGTCACGATTTGGATGGAAGGGGTTAAGCAGCTGTTAGTGAGGTCACGATTTGGATGGGTGTGTTAAGCAATTGTTGGCAAGGTTGCGAAAAGGATGGGTGGAGTTAAGCAACTAATAGTGAGGTCGTGGTTTTGGATGCGTGAGGTTAAGCAACTGTGAGTGAGGTCACGATTTGGATGGGAGGGGTTAAGCAACTGTTAGTGAGGTCACGACTTGGATGGATGTGTTAAGCAACTATTGGTGAGGTCGCGATTTGGATGGGTGGGGTTAAGTAGCTGTTACTGAGGTTGTGATTTGGATCGGAGGGGTTAAGCAGCTGTGAATGAGGTTACGACTTGGATGGGTGTGTTAAGCAACTATTGGTGAGGTCGCGATTTGGATGGGTGGGGTTAAGTAGCTGTTATTGAGGTTATGATTTGGATCGGAGGGGTTAAGCAGCTGTGAATGAGGTTACGATTTGGATGGGTGGGGTTAAACAGCTGTTAGTGAGGTCACGATTTGGATGGGTGTGTTAAGCAACTGCTGGCAAGGTTGCGAAAAGGATGGGTGGAGTTAAGCAGCTGTTAGTGAGGTCACGATTTGGATGGGTGTTTTAAGCAACTGTTGGCAAAGTTGCGAAAAGGATGGGTTGAGTTAAGCAGCTGTTAGTGAGGTCACGATTTGGATGGGTGTGTTAAACAGTTATGTTTGATATACATATATGTGTGTGTGTATGTACATGTACAATTCTTTATTTCATACTAAAGAATCGACTACTTAGTACAAACTATAACATCAAGAAAAAAGACAAATGCACAAAAATGTAGTGAATATCGTGAGAGAAAGAAATTACAAAAAACTTTTTACAAAAAATAAAACCGACTTCTAAACAAAAAACCAAAAAGTATAAAATAACTTTAATTTCGGAACTCGGTGTTTTTGGTTGCTTTTTTGTTGTTGAACACACCGACTTCCGAAATTAAAGTTATTTTATACTTTTTGGTTTTTTGTTTAGAAGTCGGTTTTATTTTTTGTAAAAAGTTTTTTTTTTATTTTTCACTTTTTAGTGGTACCTACACCCCCTCCCCTCCCCCACCTAAACGAACCAATCACATTGGTGTAAAAAAAACGTACTGCTCCTTTGCAGAGTAAACTAAGAGGTCGTCAATGTGGACAATGTAGATATATTTTTTTTAGATTTTTGTTGATTTTTTCGAAAACCGCTTGGTTGATTTCGATAAAATTTTCATTGGACCATTTGGGAAGTATACCCTTTCCAACAAAAATAGAATTTTTCAAATCGGTTGACATGCGACGGAGTTATGCGCGAACAAACAATAAAAAAAAAACATACAAACATCCGAATTGAGAACCTCCTCCTTTTTTAGAAGTCGGTTAAAAATACAATCGTACAAAACATACCCATATCCATTACACCACTCAAGTTTTTTTTTTTGCTTCGGCTTACCTCTCTCAACATATCACCCTTCGCCACTGGTAGGTTTACCAGACTTGCTGTCTGCGATTTTAACTACGAGTATTAAAATAAACTACCTCATTAGTCTCGTGGTCTCAAGCGCCACTGCTGAGTCTCTACGCTCAGGATTTCTGCGTTTTATTCTTAGATCGTGCAAAATAGTGTTATTGGGTTTTTGCATAAAGAGTTTCTCTTTAACACCCAGAGTTCTGAAGTTGGTGGTGATGTCAAGGAAAGCAAGTAAGGCCGTTAGTCCTGTGCCTGATCCCTTCTAGGTCGCATCGGATGGCCTTCCTTAAGTACTATAAGAATTGAGGAACACGTATGCCGCCACGGGAACCGTATTTCTTTTTTGCGTACTTGGCCAATATAGAGAAAAAAAAAACAGAGAAAGAAAAAAGAGAAAGTGAAGAATTATTATCTCCCCCCCTTCCCTCTCTCTCTCTCTATTTTTCTTTTTACTGTTTTTTTTTTCTTTATTTTGACTCTATTCTAATATCCTTTGACATTGGCCACTGTGATCGAAATCTGGTCGGTAAGATTTATTTAATACAATAATTATGATCTGGTTTCCTGTAATACCTTTCTTTATCGTCCTTTTATTGTTAACTGAGCTAGTTATTTTTTCTTATTATTATTTCTTTTAACCCAAAAGTTGACAGGTAGAGAATGCCTTGAGGCATTAAGTCCGCCCATGTACCACCATTGTACATTAAGTTTAAATAAATAAAATTATTATGTAAGTAAGCTAATTATAATAAATTGTATGTCATGTATTTTTTGTGCGTAATACAAACTACACTACTAACGAGTTCTTTGTAAAAAGGTATGGACGTACTTATGTATGTCTGAAATAAACGACGCATAAATAAACGCTTTTTCTTTCTTTTTTTTCTTTCTTTCTTTTGAAATAAAGATAAATTATTGAACCATTTTGCAACTCAAACGAAGTCATGCAGAATATCATTTCCCGTCTTTCTTGCTGCTACTTTGGCTTTTTTGCTGTTTCAGCAGGAGGGCAGCAGATATTAGTTTTTTTTGTTTACTTGTAGTTGCTTGATTTTTGTAAACCATAGTTTTGTACAATGTAGAAGCATTTTATTTTCAAATATTGTTAATGTGAGTACCATGGAGCCATTTACATGTGATAAGTTATAGTTTACTTTGTGACTTGAACTAAAATGGCAGTTGAGAGCATGTCATGCTCGCTCAAATGTTTCGCTGATGGTGGCGTGTGTGTTGGATCATTCGGTTCCCTTCAAAATGGTTGAGCTAAATGGTGCCAATACACGCGTCAGGTTCGTGAACGGGCGCCGTCGGTTGAGACTGGTCACCTCTTAACTGCCACTGACTTGTTTTATTTATACTTTGAATTGTTTTTATAGTTTCCTTTTTTTTCTTTGCATTGTCCTCACATATAGAAGCGACCAAGGATGTAACTAAGGTTATGTAATACAGAACATGATTGAAAAGAGTGTCCGTGGAGTTTCTTGCACGTTCTTCTCCATAGAGATCTACGCTTTAGAACGTGCAGATAGCTTCACCTCTTTCGACTTGACAATTCAAAAGTGCCTGTAAAGGGTTTAATTGAAATAAATGCTTTGAATCTTGAATGACAAGTGCATAATCCATCTCTCTCTTGTTGCAGTCAGTATCGGTGACGGTGTCGGTGCTGACGCTGACATTCATCTCCGTGGATCGCTGGTACGCCATCTGCTTCCCGCTCAAGTTCAAGTCCACCACCGGCCGCGCCAAGACCGCCATACTTATCATATGGCTGCTGTCTTTGTTGTTCAGTAAGTATCCATTGACTTATTTGAAATGTTTCACTCTGAACAGTGACACGAATTTAATCGTCGATATCGTAACTATTATTATTATATGCGAATGTGAGTTTGTTTGTTTACTACGCTTTCATGCCTAATCACTGAATTGTTTTTGATGAATTTTGATTCTGAGATAAATGGAACCCCTGAGACGGTTATAGGCTACTTACTGCAATAATCTACTGTATATAATAGAATAGAACATTATGTATACCATAATAATATAAGTTACAGAAAATATAGATAAAACCAGTGACCGTTGGAGCCCAAATTCGGCCTGGAATTGATACGATTCCTAATAGAAAAACCCAAGAATACTGCTGGACCTGGGCATTGGACCCTACGCTTAGCAGTGGTAATCACTAGGACCCATTCTTTCTGTATAGGTAGTGAATCATCAAATGACTTCTCCTGCTTTGGGCGGAGCGGAAGGGAGTGTTAGACTCTTACTGACTAAAGCCCACTCGTGACCCTTCTAGTGCCCTTTGCGTTCCAGGGCCGCGACACTTTCGAACTAATTCCGCAACCTTAGCAGGCGTTGACCCTATGGGGCCCCGTCTTCTTTGCTGATAGCTCTTAGAGGCGCGCGTGGAACACGGGCCTGGTTGCTATCGGACGGTGAACCACCCATAGCTAGGCCCCTTTTTTTTTTTTGTATGGGAATTCATCAAATGACCCCTCCCGCCCTGGGTGGAGCGGTAGGGAGTGTCAGACTTTTACTGACTAAAACCCACCTGTGCTCCTCCATGTGCCCTTTGCGTTCCAGGGCCGCGGTAACTCTTTCGAACAAATTCCGCAACCCTAGCAGGCACCGACCCTATGGGGCCCCGTCTCTGGTGCTGACGGCTCCTTGAGGCGCGCGTAAAGCACAACGCGTCGTCGACTCAGCCTGGTATCGGACGGCGAGCCACCCACGCTCACCGTCCACAGGCATCAGCCACTGCGCAATAGCACAGCGGCCGACTTGTCTCTGGAGGAGGCCGAAATGGGACCATTACTGGCACTCCATTTCAGCCCCCTCCCGAGTACCGGGAGTCGCAGCACCCACAGCATAGCTAGGCCCCTGAGTCCAATAAAAGGATCGCAAAGAGGGTGAAGATCCATTGTCCACATTTCCGCAATTGTACACCTTTAAACTGCAGAAAATAATTTACGTAGCGATACGGAAATTGATACTTACAACAAATCTGAACACAAAATTACACGCCCAGTACTGCTATTCTATCCGTCATTAATAATTTCGAGAGCCATATTGAAAAGCTTTGAAATGGCTAAAATAAACAGAGCCAAATTTACATCATTATTCAAAAAGACGTGTAAATATTGACTGTTTCAAAAAATATATGGAATGCTCGATATCTAATTAAAACTTAGTTTTAATGATAAATTATATTTATTTTGTAAGTAGGTTAAACATAACACTTTTATACGTCCAATATTTCTGGTCATTTTAAGCTAGATGAAGCCGATGTTTCGAGGTTCGATCGATGTTATGTTCAAATGTTATGAGAACCATGTAGGTTAATGTCTGAGGTGGCCTTTTGAGAAAAAGTGACACACAGATTTGAGTGGACCTATCCAAACAGTGCAAGCATTTGTCAGTTAAAACAAAGTTTGAAGCCAAACAGAAAGGAAATTCTCTTGATGCAAAGCTACGGTGATATTATTAAAGATTTTTATGGCCACATTGGAGCTAAAGTCCTTACATATGACACACAACCATAGTAAACTGGGAGAAATATATGGTGGAAAAGAAGTTATTTAGCCTGCAGTAGGACTACATACGAATGTGCCAATAATAATTATGGTTAAACTAACGCTCAATACTGTTTTCAATGCGTGTTTATTCAAGCTATGAAAGTCTCTAAAAGTAGTACCAAGGGCCTATTCAGTCAGTGTAGCTATAGCCTTAAACTTAAACAAGATTATTTATAAAAACAAAACCATAACATTAGTTTAAATACTGATTAGCAACATCTTAATCTATTCTAATATATAAAGCTCAAGAGGTTTGTTTGTTTCTTTGTTTGAACGCGCTAATCTCAGGAACTACTAACCCGATTTGAGCGAAAATTATTTCAGTGTTAGATAGCCCATTTATCGATGAAGGATATAGGCTAGGGTAAAACCGGGATAGATGCCCCACTTTTTGAAATCATTTTATATCTCCCAGTGCAAAAATCAAAATATTTTAATTGTTACACTGGATAGTACTTTGGGTTTTTATATACACATTTATGAAAAGTAAAAAACATTATCTTTGATATTTCCAGAGTATTAGCGATTTTCGCGAACCACTAAGTTTTGGGACATCTATCCCATACATGAGATAGTTGCCTAGTCCATATAAATTAATGATAGACGACCCGCTGAAAAACAGAGCATCCATCCCACCCATCATTTTCAGCGGGTTTTTGTTTTAATTAAAAAAAAAAGAAAACTACGAACTAAAACACATGTACAATGGGCGGGCTTATCGCATTCCGCGATCTCTTCCAGGCAACCTGGAATAGATAGTAATTGCCTGGACATAAATGGGGTTGTAATCGGTGCAACATTACTATAAATAATTCAATATATACACAGATAAATAAATAATCTTAAAAATAGATACACTATATATACTAAATACATAGGCACATAAATACATAGAACAACGACATATGTACATAATTATGGTTAGATATTTTTCTAAAAATGGTTGAAGGTTCATACTACGTTCAAAAATTCTTTCTCGTCGATCGTGGTGATAATTTGTAATGGACTATTTCCAGTAGAAATTTATCAATCGGTTTGTTAACTTTCGATATCCTCATTGGCACAGACAAAAGTTGCAACTCAACATAAGCCATAGAAAAAAAACATACTAAAGACTCTTTAGAGACATTCTTTGCAGTGTATTTTCGTTCACAAGCAAAATAAACCTTAAAAAATAACGACCCCATTTGCTTGTTAATAACAGTACCAAATTATTTCCAAGCGATGTCATTTCTGACTCACAGCCTCTTGCTCTGTGTTCCCTAATTAATTCATTCCTTCATTATGTACTTCAGGCTTAAAACCATAACAGATGCCATTTTACTCTGTAATTTTCTCTTGATTAAATATTCGCGACTTAATAAGAATAACAACTGCTATGTTTCATGTAAGAACATCCTGCCTTGTCCCTAGAGCGTCAGAACCATCTAAAACATTACCTGAATACTCTTGAGATCTTTTGAAAAGTATTCAAGCTATGTATCTGTAAATATAGGAAACATTACACGTACGTCACAGTCCCTGCAGGAATAGGCTGAGCTGTAAAATATTCACATCCATTAAAGTTTAAATACAATAAATCATTGATTTTTCCTTGAAAGAATACTGTATTACAAATGCGTTGTTTTAGGACATCTGTTGAATGCAAAGTTCTCACAAAAACAAACCATCGTTAAAAGTGTCCTCACAGCTTTTTATAGAAACTTGAGAGTTTCCTGTCACCCTCATTCTTATTCTTGAAAATGAATGAACCGATTTTAAAGAAACTTGATACACTTACGCGAGATACCTTTTTTTTAAAGGATGCGATATCGTCAAATAACTTCTTCCGCTCTGGGCGGAATGGTAGGGAGTCAGACTCTTGATAACTAAAACCTATGCATGTTCTTCTGAATGCTCTTTGCGTTCTAGGTCCGCGGTGACTCTGTTACAGATGATACAGCTGACTAAACAGCTCAGGATAAACTGCATCAAATCTGCTTTACATTTAGCAATTGACAATTGGGTAATCATTTGATCCGTGTTACTAAGAACAGTCATCCCAGTTGAACGATTCGTGAGCTCCTGATTATTTAAAACAATATTTCAAAGTGTTGATCAGTTCTCACAGTCTTAAGAGCTTATACGCCAAACGGCATTTCATAAAAAAATTTAAGTCGTTATTTTATTATTTTTATTACTGAACTGATTTTAATGAAACTTCACACATCTAAGCAGGATACATAGGTCGAAAAGTTAGTTGAAAACATTTTCAGTGTGTAAAAAATTATATGTTCTTCTGTTTTTAAGACATCGCTAAGCGGTGACTTTCCACGTAAGGAATTGGCCTTTATTTATTAAATACTTTACGCACACAGATATACAGAGGTGGACTTAATGCCTTAGGAATTTTCTACTAGTCAATCTTTGGTGCTGCAGAGATTTCCTTCATTTCTGCTTAAGAATCCTTTTTTCCCTTTTTAATTGTAAAACTTTATTATATTTTATGAATTTATAACCCACTTTTTTTCGTTTGTATAAAGTTCTAACTTCAATTTCATAGAACCAATAGTTTACTACATATTTTGTAACTTTCCGAAGCAGTGTGCTTATGACGTCACCTCTCTCTTGCAGCCGGTTTGAACACGACAAAGGAAATAAAATATATCATGTTTTCTTGTTTCTGCACACTTACAGTTTATTTTTCTTTCACCTTTTTAGTTTGTATCCATCTAAGTTCTAAAAGTTCAAGTCTATCATCTACATTCTAGATCAATATAAAAATAGCAACTTCCAAGCTCAAACTGTGGTGATGTAGTGCGAATAGAGTGTTTGCTGCGAACAGTTACTAACTTCTTTATACTCATAAGAAAAGGATTGGTTCTTTTCACGATTGGAATTGAGTACCAATCAATAATTTCAGTAATACAGGTGGAGACTCAGTCCTTACGCCCCAGCCGCCGCAACAGAAGAAGACGCCCCGGGCGTCAGGAAACGCAGGGCGATTCCCGGCCGCCGTAGGCGCGGGCCTGCGGATGGCGAGCTATGGGTGGCTCGCTATCCGATAGCAATCAGGCCCGAGTCGACGGCGCGTCGTATTCCACGCGTGCCTCATAGAGCCGTCAGCATCGAAGACGGGGCCCCATAGGGTCAGTGCCTGCTAGGGTTGCGGAATTTGTTTGAAAGAGTCACCGCGGCCCTGGAACGCATAGGGCACAAAAAGGATCATGGGTGGGTTTTAGTCAGTAAGAGTCTGACACTCCCTCCCGCTCCGCCCAGAGCGGGAGAAGTCATTTGAGACTCAGTCGTATTAGTAACTTTATGGGACAGCGGGGATAAGGTAATGTGAATTGACATGTAAACATCCCAGGCGTCACTAAGTTTGGATCGACCTATAACTGCTCAATTTTGCAATGTGTATGACAAAACAAATGTGCATTATCAATTTAAACGGGTTTGTGTTAATGCCTGTAACAAATGACTATCGAACTACCTAACATTGTCTTTATTCAACAGATGTGCCCGAGTTCGTAGTACTTCAAGTACAAAGCAAGATACAGCTTCGGTTCAACGTGCAGTATTTCATGCAGTGTACCTCGACTTGGTCAGACGAAAGTGATCTCAAGTGGCATATCGTTAAAGCATTGTTTTTATACACGTGAGTATTTTATTTTTGGCAGTTTACTAACACGTTTAATACCTTTAGAAAGCATTGGTATGTCCTACTAATATTATAATCGCGAAAGTTGGTAAGTATGGGTGGATGGATGTCTGTTACTCTTTCACGCAAAAAAGGAACTCTCCTGAAAGGATTTGGATGAAATTTAGCACACAGATGTTTATGACCAGAATTAATATATAGGATAATTTTTACCCCGATATTCCCAAGGGATCGAAATTTATGCGGGTGAAACCGCGGGGCGCTGCTGGTCATATAGTTCAAACCTAAACAGGAACTTATTTTGGCTGAACATCCCACCCATATGCGCAAAGCTACGAACTTAAGGTCTCAAAATTAAAATTTAATAAGTTATTTTTAGGCAAGCGTGCACATAATTGTTTTCCATTAGCTGAGATCGTGGTCAAACGCAAACCTTTCAATAACAAAAATAACTCCGGGTTTCAAAAGTGTGAAATCGGAATATCTTAGGACCAGAAATTCGAAGACATTTCTCATCAACCAACCCACACTGCTCTCATTCATAGAGTGGGGACTTATGTTCCAGTAGTGATATATAATGGGCTGGAGAAAGTATGCTTTGACTGGTTACTAAAAAAAATGTTAATGGTTAAACGCAAAAGCTGAAAAGAGGTCTTTGTACTCATTATTATGAACAAGTTTTACTACCGAAATAATCCAAAAATCGCAATAAAAAAAAGCCTTTGCAACACCTTGAAGTGTCTAAAACGAATGCAGAATGAACGAAAGTGGATTTGTCTCCGTATTTGCTTTGTAAATTTTCCTCGACATAGAAGTTGCCTTTAAACAAGCTTATAAAGAGCTCTAGCTTTAAAAGCTACTCTTGGTTTTAAAGTTCAAAATCTAAAACGGAACATCAAAGGCTAAAGAGCTTTCAAGTACCCTTCGATTCCTTTTGCACAAGTACTTTTCAATTCTTTTTACTTGAGGGACGTTAAAATATGTAGGTTGGTCTACTTGAAATTATTTGCGAACGTTTCAAAAGTAAATACCTCAGTGGGTTTAAACTTAAAAGCCATACAAATGCGAGAAAGAAATAATTATAACTTTTTAACCTTAATGTTATTTTAATGGCGCAGATACACTAGTGAACCCTTAAAGGTCCCATTTTTACATAAAAACGTGCGGGAAACTAAAAAACCTTTTAATGTTCCCACTGCTGGGACACAGGCCTCCTCTGTAGGAGAGGGAATGGGCCGTAATCCACCACGCGGGCCCAGTGCGGGTTGGGGAACATCACATATTTACGAATTTTTGGTTCTAGGACATGCCGGTTTCCTCACGATGTTATCCTTCACCATTTTGAGAGCAGTGGTAAAGAAATTAAATACACAAAGTAATGCGCCTGGCGGGGTTTGATGCCGAGACCTACGATTCGTTAGTCGGGGCCGTTACCCCTCGGCTACCACCGCTCTCGCATAGAGCACTTTTGATTGAAATATAGTTGGTGCAGAGAGTCGGCGAAGAAGGCTGACCGGCAGCGGACGCATATTAGTGGATATTTGTTTTGATGAGCCTTTAATACCCATAATCATAATATATATATTTATAGAAAGTCTATCTTTAAGACCAACCTAAACAAACCCTAACTATAAGCCAATAAGTTTTACTCCCAAAACAAAAGGTTCCAAACACAGAACTTCTTTCGTTTCTTTATTTTTTTTTTAACTTCAGCATTGTTTGCTTCTAGATTTCCACTGCTCCTGATGATGATTGCATACTGCCAGATCGTCAGGGTGCTCTGGAGATCAGACAACATCCCAGGACATACGGAGTCACACACGCTGTGCTCAACCCCTCAAGGACATAACAACTGCAAGAATTGTAAGTTTTATTCTGTTTTTCTTTCTTCTTTCACTATTGACTATTTTCTGCTTTTGCTGGATTTAGATTATAGAAGAAATTTTGTCATATTCATCAGTTTTTAACCGACTTCCAAAAAGGGAGGAGGTTCTCGATTCGGCTGTATTTTTTTTGTGTGGTCCCTCATAACTTTGTACTGGGTGTCCCAATTTTTTTTGTATTCGGAAACTGATGCTTGTCGTGTGGTCCCTTTTAAATTTAATTGAGATGTGACGACTAATATTTGAGTTATCCCTAATAATGCGTGGCTTCGACTACATTGATGATGTTCTCATACACTCTTGTCTTTTTTTACATTTCTTATAGCTATTTTAATATTTCATAAAGATTTTTGATAGTAACGGCCCTGGAACACAAAGGGCACTAGAAGGATCACAGTTTGGTTTTAGTCAGTAAGAGTTTGACGCTTGTTCTGCACCGCCCAGGGTAGGAGAAGTCATCCCATCCAGAACAAAAAAGGTTATTTTTTGGAATTACCACCGACATGCGTAACAATGCAACTTATATATTTTGTAGCAAAACTTTCCAAGCATTCCGACTTCTTTTCTCCATCCAAACAATGCCCTTTGCCATCCCCAAGAAACAGTCTAATATTTCTATCAGTCCTCTCGTTTCTGTGCCTAGGGTTGGCAGCTAACCGGCGCACCACGCCTTCAATCCACACAAATGCGTCAACAGAGGGTCAGCTGCGATCTAGACGGAAGGCTGCCAAGATGCTAGTGGCGGTGGTCATTATGTTCGCTGTCTGTTACTTTCCTGTGCATCTGCTGTCTGTTTTGAGGTAAGTTGTTAGCCTAAATGCCAAGGGCGATAGTTATTTATTCCAAGTGTGAAGACAAGTACTTCTGAAACATCGTGAATACATACTTTCCTTTTATCAAAAATCTTTTCGAACAGTTTAATTTAGTTCAATCACAGATTTGATGCCACCGTTGAAAAGCCGATTCATGCCTCCACGAGTACATAATCGTGTTTAGGTTGAAATATCAATAACGGTGTACTAAATGCAACGACGTTCTTTTACTTGATTTTGAGATTAATGTTTTTTATAATCATACCAAATATTTATACATAGATTGAAGTGACTTATAGAAAGCCGATATCATCAGGCACCTATACCGACCTGCCTCACTTTGCTGACATACCTAGTGTTACGAGCTTCGGGTTCGTTATAATAAAAACAGCCGATTAAATAATCAAAACTTTACTGACACTTAAATTACACAACACTAATTACAACTTTAAACTCACTAATTATAGAACACAATCGCACTACTAATTACTTTAGTTCGCAGTTGAAGATCACTCTCGAAGTAATCGCTTGTATCGCAAATCCAATATTGACTCGGTCCGTATATATTATGTACATAGGTACATATGTCAGCCTTATATAGGGCGCCGGTTGATTCCAGAACCTTCCATCGTAGAAAGATCTAGAAAGTTCGTGTACATATCGGTCGCGACTGACTAGTGTTTGAGAATTCTAGAATGTTCTAGCATAGAAAAGTCTCGAAGGTTCTTAACTTTACTAGTTCTGCTACTCGATACTAGATGGCGCTAATGGTACCGAAGGCAGCTATCTTCCTTACTTAATTGTGGCGCGCAACAATAGTAAATACCTACTTTTATTTGTAATTTCTCAACAGGTTCACTTTTTACGCTATTTTCATTCATTGTCTTGTGAAAAAGCATAGGTAAGAGTTTTCAGCTTAAACTTGGCACAAACTTCAACAAAACAGATAAAACATTATCCGTCGACTAAAGTCAATAAGTTCAAAATGAACAAGGGAATCCTTTCAACAGTACAATTTATATTCGATTCAGGTTCTAAGAAATAGGCTAGGGAAAATTAAATACTCATTATTGGGCGAATTTCAAGTCTATTTTACTTCGCAACGGTAAATATACTGTTCATCTGTACAGATATTTGCTGTACCTACCGACTTGAGGAATTCGCTGAAACTAAGGGAAATATAATTTTCATTTGCCAGTACATAAGAGTAAGATTCTCTAAATTATAGTTAGCGTTTCTTCCAATCACAAATCACTAGAACTTCGCCCGCGACTTCGTTCGCGCTGATTTTTGTACTTTCCTTTACAAACAACACAACACACCCTCCGATTCCTCTAAGGGTAACATTTTCCATACTTGAGTATTTTTATACTCGATGTAATTTTTTTGCGAATGGTCCGATGTAATTAAGAGGGAAACCTCACGCCCCAGCCGCCACAACAGAAGAAGACGCGGGCCGGGGCGTCGGGAGTCGCAGGGCGATTCCCGGCCACCGTAGGCGCGGGCAAGCGGATGACGAGCTATGGGCGGCTCGCCTTCCGATAGCAACCAGGCTCGGGTCGACGGCGCGTCGTGTTCCACGCACGCGCGCCTCAAAGAGCTGTCAGCAAAATCGTTTTATCATTTTCAAAGTACCCTTGGCAACCGCTCACTTAAAAATTCTTTATTCTTTGCGAGGCCGAAATAAATATTTCAAGTCATATTTTATAACAATGTTTCTTCAAGGGTATTATTTCATCCCTTGACAAATTTTTGTCAGTTTTAATTAATTCACTTTATGTCTTCCTGTTCTTAAGGAACATTTTAGTAATTAAAATCCAACGATCTTGTTAGATTTTTGGTGTTTTTATTCTTAAGAAAGAAGTTCAAGGACAGCCAAGAGATCATCAATCATTACTTTAACAAAATTCCGAGATAGCAAACATTGTCAAAAAAAAGTAACGAGGGCCTTTCGCTGTAATTTTCCTTATTGACAAACTTTAAGCTTGTATAGCGTGTTTTATAAATATCGACTTAGATGACTAAAATACTTGGTATTTCATATCAACCCGGGTCAAATCATAGAGGCAAAGTATCGGACTTGTAAAGCGGAATGGCGAGGTTGCATGAACAATGGGACCCACTTTTAGAAGCATTGTACAGTATGGAAACTTATAACTAATTGTAGAACTACATAAGACTAGCAAAAAGAAAATAGGCAGTAAGTCGTAGAAGTTGGGTGAAAAAAGATCTTCACGGTAAAAGATTATAACCTAAAACGAATCTAAGAGTGCGTATTTAGCAATACAATATTATCTTTTTTTATGTAATATGAAGTTTCAAAAAGGCGTTAATAGAATAATGTTAATGTTACAAGGCGGAGAGCCAGCAATTTTCGAAACTCACACTTTTCAAATTTTACATAAAGACAGTCCCTCAAAATGCGCACCCGTCACCACTAGCTAGTTTTTTTTTTAGCTGGGAAGAAGAAATGGCGCAACAAACTCCCCAGCAACACATCTGTCTGTTGCGTTTTAAGAACTTGAATTTATATTATAGTAGGTATACCAAGTCATTAATACATGAAAAAGGGAGAAAAGAAATAATAATCATACAACATGGAAATCATAAATCAGTTCACTATAAAACATTGTAAAGACTAGATCGGATTGACCTACATTACATAGTCATTAGATAAATTAAAAACCAATATTATATGAACTCGTATAATCTGTTGGTTGCTCGTACAACAGGCTGGTTGATTTAAGATCAGCTACTTCTTACAACAGTTTAAAGTCCGTTTAACCGTAGACACAACATGTAGTTCGCTATGTTAGGGGTTCATTTCATGTTAGTCTGGCGGTTGGAGTTCTTTATGAGGCCTACCCAAATGTCCTTACATTAGTATTGATCGTCAAATCGACGAGCTCCTTAAAGTTCTAAGTTTGAGCTACTCGGTAACTGACAAATGCTTGCACTGTCTGGACAGGTCCACTCAAATCTGTGTGGTACTTTCCTCAAAATACCACTTCAGACATCAAACTACATGGTTCTCATATGATTTGACCGGTACAATTGTATGGACTTCAAAAGAGACTGATTTCTGAGTTTGTTTCGGTGTTTCTTCTCAGGGTAGTCATAGGAAACACCGGCCTCATCTAGTTTATAATGACCAAAAAAATTGACGTGTAAAAGTGTTATTTACAACCTACTTACAAAATAAATACAGTAACCGGCATGAGTCGTGAGCACAAACTGACACCTGCGCAGTAGTTAATTTTCCGGTCTCTTTGGCGGAATGAAGAAGGCAGGGGGAGCCGAGGCTGCACGCGATTGGTTCGTCAGTCGAAGCTCGTCTAAATAAATTTGGCCGAAAGTGTACATGCGCGAGCTTGCCCCCGCTACTGCCCATCTGTGCTCACAACTCGTGCCGGTCATTATATCATTTATCATTTATATAACCAATACCTCTTCACCCCCAGGGTGGCATACGACGTGCAGCAGAGTGACGTCATGACCTGCATAGCGCTGATCAGCCACGTCATGTGTTACGCCAACTCGGCCGTCAATCCGCTGATATACAACTTTATGAGTGGTATGTATTTCTTTTGATTTTACCATATTATTATTTGTTTTCCGTTATTCATTTATTTATACAAATATTAATGGTTACATTTTTAATTTCAGTAAATATTATTTAAAAAATACATTTAATAATATAAAGTAGGGCCTCAAGTTTGCTATTACAATAGTGACAGAATGGTCTCTCATTGATCTCATAATGATCGATTTTGACAAGTTTGGTAATCTACTAATATGAAAGCATCATTATGACTTTCCAATGGTCCACCACTGACACTCCATTGAAAGAAATAGCATAGAATAGTAATCTCGTACATAATGACAAATGAATGACAGACGTATGCGGTAATCTGCTAAAATTTTGTCAGTTTCTTTGATCAGTGATCTATCATTAGAACGTCGTGTGCAGTCATTTATTTTAATAGATCGGTTATCAAAAAGTATTACGAGACCATTGACCGACCAATGATCGACCATTATGAATTTAGCAGATTACGAACTTTGAGCAAAATGACAATGGGATCGTGTTGGAATGACAAATTCATAAAAATTGCAGACTTGGGGCCCAGTAGTCAACTCAAACGGCATCGGGAATGGGAGTCCAAAGGCTTGAGAGAACCGGCTCTCCTAACATTTTGTTTTGTTGATATTTATTTACTCTTGGTAGAACTAATAGGTAGCAGTTTTGCTCATCACCACATCCGCATCAATAGACCTAGGAATAAAAGGAACTGCAGGCAACTGCATGAACCAATGCAAATGCGAACATGGATTCTTGAGAAAATTATAGAATGTCTATCATTTTATCGCCGATATATATTATAAGTATTACTTTCTCGTTTCCAAAATAACCACATATTATTATATGAGATCGATGACATGACATTTTTGGATAGTTGGTAATTTATTATCCCTCATAGAAAGTCACTTTATTTAGAACCTGGCGAACTGGCGCCAATTGCCTGCTTTTTACTTATCCACGTAAAAAGCAGGCAATTGGTGCCATTGGTTCATTCACAACATGAGGTACGGTTTTCTCGCAAACGGAATATTTAAAACCTCATCATATTATATGATTATCATTTTTGATGATTCCATCAAAATAGTTCATCGATATTTTGAGAGTTTTCTGAAAAATTGACGCCACCAATTGGCGCTACTAGAACAAGAGGTCTACTACGTTAAAGGCGTGACTTAAGACGTCAACAAAACGTTGATGTCAATTTAACTTACGCCAGAATCTGACGACTCTATGCTGCCACCAGAGATTCTCAATAGAGGTCTTCGTTACATATATCAGCGAATGTGATTGCCGAAATACCTAAGTCACTGATTACGTTACATTTCGATAGTGTTTGTCAGCCCCATATAACTTTGACGTTTCGACAATCGCCTTCTCCATGCAGCAGTGGTGGTCGCGGGTTCAATCTCAGCCATGAAGGCGCATTACTTTGTCTAATTTATTTCATCACCACTGCTCTCAAAACGGCGAAGGAAAACATCGTGAGGAAATGGCATGTCCTAGAACCAAAAATTCGAAGGCATGTGACATTCACCAACCAGCACTGGACCCGCGTGGTGGATTACGGCCCATTCCCTCTCCTAGAGAGGAGGCTTGTGTCCCAGCAGTGGGAACATTAAAAGGCTGATTATGCTTCTCCATGCTACCACTAGCCGAATGACACTTGTGTGGAGGCTCAGGTCCACGTGATTTCAGAAGACCCACATTGACAAGGAACGAGTCCAATAGTGATATTTTTCATTAGGCTTTCGTTTTTGAAATTCCAGCAGACCGTAGGAATACCTAATACGGGCTAACATTTTTACGATCAATTTGGTTAGAGCTGTGACGAGCCGATTCAAACTAGGAACGCGGAACGACTGGCCGCTATATGGTTGACAATAAAATGTCAGGGGTATAAGCTATTTTTTTCTAGGGGTGCAATGCACAGTGGAAGCAACACCACATCGAGATACCAAAATTGGGTAATAGGGTAGTTAACCAAAAAAATCTGATTAGTCCGTCAGATAGATTTCCAAAAAATATTGGAAACGTATTTTTTCTTTTTTCACATCATCAAAAAATGAAGACGGTACAGGGCGCTGAAAAGTCGTGTGACGTCACTACTCGCTACAATTTTTACCGGGCCGTGACGTCACAAACCCCCATTCCTGATCTTTGATTCTTTTTATCTTCGTCAGTTTTTATACATTTGATAAAGGAAAAAATACGTGTCAAATATTTTTCTATAATCTAACTGACGGACTAAACATAATCATATATTTTTTACTCAGGCAACATCCCTATTGTGTATATCATTATTATAATAGGTTATCGCTTTGCATTGATATAACTTATCACTACCTTATGGATTATGAAATCTAATCCAAAACAGGTAGGCATTTTGTAAATTTTTGTCTAATTTGAATAAATGAGCTTTTAGTTTTGATTTTTATGAATGTTTTCCATCACAACTTAAGTGAATTCCTATTTTCTATATGTATTGAAATCAAGCTTTTAAACAGCGTTGGAATTTAGTAGAACTGAATAAAAAATCATGAGACCTATCTCAAAAATCTTGGCTAATAACTCGTCCCTGAAAGTTACTGTATTAATTTCCATATATAAAATAAAAACAAATATACTCCTGAACAAATTGTGTCAGTACAATAAATCCGACAGAACATTGAGTTGAGATTACCGTTATCTCTTGATTTACATAAATAAGCGATAATATTTTGTGAAGCTTGTCAATTATGCTTGAATTGAACGGGAATGTTACCTCGGGAGGTATGTTAAGCTCGATTGTGGCTAACATACAAATGAGTTTTCCCGGTGGTAAACCTCTTTATTAAAAGTTAATTATCATAAAGTACTGGCACATCATTAAACATTTTATTTTTTATTAGCTTACGCCCACGACTTTGTACGCGTGGTCTGTATTTCTAGGTGGTAAATTCACATTTGTTCACGCACGCTGATATAGACTGATATAGACATATACGAAAACTGGGCAGTTCTGGAATATTACATACATACGGGTCGAATTGATAACCTCCTTTTTTGAAGTCGGCTAAAAAGGAGAAATAATAAAAATGATTATTCTTAAAAAAAAATACCACCTTTTTTTGAGGTCAGTTCTGACCTAATTGCGGTAGGTGAGGTATACCGATATACAACATACGGTGTACAACTACAAAGTGACAACTTTAAAAAAAAAAACCAACGGTGGCAGTGTATAAAGGGGGATGCCTTGTACTAAATTCTCACCTCCCCGACTTTTGCCTAACGAGCCAGCCCGCGCTGCTGAGCCATTAGCGTTAAATCCCCTAAATAATATCAATCAGACCCAGCCTGTCCCTTGCTGCCCCCCTCAATGACCCCGCTAAGCCGAGGCCCGTGTCCCACAGGGGATGCCCTTAGCGAGCGGCCATTTAGAATAGAATAGAATAGAATAGAAAAACTTTTATTCAGAACAGACACAGCACAACGGTTACAAACACAAATTACAGGAGAAGAAAAGTACAGAATGCGCCGAGCGTGTCCGAACCGAAAGGGTTACCACCTCAGCATTTGCTGGGCGTCAGACACCCAGCGCTGGTTTTCAGTTGGCACCCCGCAGTGACGCACGGACGAGGGTAAATAAAATATATACTTGAACTAAATTAAGATGTTTATGTACTGAATTTGATCAAAATACGTAAATAAAACATATTTATAAATAGATAGCATAACACGTAACGAAAAAAGTTGCCACATTCGTTAAAAATTACAAATTCCATAATACCCACAATACTCGCAATGTTAGAGTGCACATCAGCCGATGCGACGATCAAAGAGATTTAATAATCGAGAAGCGATTATTAGCGGCCACAAAGGAGTGAAATCACGTAAACAAAATATAATTGCGATTGTTGCCTTCTAGAAAATATGTCCTAGTACTCAAATTAAATAAATTCCAATACAAGTTAAATTGCTATGGAAAGTTTATATTGCAACTGTAAAAGAGTCAGACGTAAAACAAATTAAAAGTGAAAGTGCAAAACATGATGTTCCTGGGGACACAGGTGCAACGGGCTCACCGCATCAAGCCTACCTACTAAATACTCACTAATTACCAGGAAATTGGTACATAACATAATGGTAATAACTTTTAATTTTTATTTAATCGTGACAAAAATGGTGTTTAAAATAAATGATTAAAATTCAAATTCAAATAACGCATAGAGAGCATATAATTAAGAGATATTATTACATTTTTATGAATAATTATATTAGTATGTGTAATGGAATTATATAAACGATTTATCAATATTAATTTCATTAAATTGAATTTGTGAATTCAAAATAAATTGCTTAAGTCTAGCCTTAAAAGTACTTATATTTTGTAGGTCCCTAATGGGTGGAGGAATATTATTCCAACATTTGGAGGCCGCGTACCTAAAACTTCCTCGAAAAGCTGCAGTACGATGATGCGGAGTAGCCAGCTGCTGAGCACAACGCCTGGCCTTGTGCTTGCGGTGACTGTTTACCCACGTAAGCTTCGAGTACAGGTATGACGGACATTTAGTTTTGATGACGCCAAAAAGAAGACAAGCCAAATGCAACTTCCGACGAGACTTCATTTTTAAAATGTTATGTTTGTTTAGAAAGGGTGTGATGTGGCTCCTTGGTGGTACGTTAAAGCAAAATCGCGCGCAAGCATTTTGAACTCTTTGAATAAGTCTTACGGTACGCGACAGAAGCCGAGGTCCTATGACGGTATCGGCATAATTTAATTTCGATAGAACCAGACTTTCAACCAGCTGCACACGTAGGTCTTCGCTTAGAAACGGGCGCATTTTATATAACACTTTCAAACGGTAGAAGCAATTTTTTACACAATTTGCAATATGAGCCTCAAATCGTAGTTCTTCGTCCATAATCAACCCCAGATTTCTCGCCTGATGAACACGTTCAATATATTGTCCCATCACGATCACGTTTGCACAAGTAGAAGTTATTGCATTGAGTTGACTTTTAGAACCAAAAAGCATAAATTTTGTTTTAGCCGGGTTTAGTAAAAGGGAGTTTTGTTTTGACCAGTCCACGATCCTGTCCAGATCGTCATTTAACAATTTTACTGCGATATCGTAATCTTCAGGTTTAAAAGAAAGGTACAATTGAATGTCGTCTGCATAAATATGAAATTTAGAATTTTTCAGAACATTAATAATGTCTGCACTATACAAAATAAACAAAGGGGGGCCCAGTATAGATCCCTGTGGAACGCCTTTTACCACAGGACTCATATTAGATATAATACTAGATCCATTGGCATCTTGAATTTCAACCAACTGTTTACGATTGGTTAGATAACTCCTAAACCACGCAACCGCAGCTGCGTCAAAACCATAATACGTCATCTTAGAAAGCAAAAGAGTTAAATTAATAGCATCAAATGCGCGGGAAAAATCCAGTAAAACTAATAAGGTACAACATCCTTCATCTTGAGCTGATATTATATTGTCTGTGACATCTAACAGAGCCGTTGCAGTGCTACGACCCCTCCTAAAACCAGATTGCGCTTCCGGGAGAATGTTATTTTGCTCAAGATATGTTGTTAGTTGGGCATTTACTACTTTCTCCAGCACTTTCGATAAAAAGGGTAAAATACTAATAGGCCTTAAATCCTTTACACTGCTTGGGGTCATAATTTTAGGAATTGGACGCACAACTGCAATTTTCCATAGGTCAGGAAAGGTCGACGTAGAGATAGAATAATTAACAATAGATGTCAGTATATCTAAAGTTTGAGGAAGAGTCTGATAAAACATATCAAGCGTAATGTGATCAAAACCCTCTGCATTAGATTTAAATTTTGATAAAATTTTGATTATGGCAGATTGGTCCACCGCACTAATAGAAAAAACACCCTCGCCAAATCTTTGAGACTCATAGTACGCTATACACGATGCTGGTGCCGTGCTATCACCTGGAACATTCAAGAAGTGCGAATTAATCTCATCAGGGTCGCTGAGATGAGAGGGTAATTCAGATATATTTTTGAAAGGCAATAATGTTGATTTTAGATTTTTCCACAGAATTTTGGGGTGATGTATCTTACTATTAATATTATGTTTAAAATAAGCTACTTTTTCAAAGTATAAAGATTTATTAACTAAATTCTTCAACTCCTTGTAATAAAGCATTTTACTTTCTGAAACAGAGTTTTTGCACCGTACTTGTGCCTGATTGCGTAGACACATCATAAGCTTAATGTTATTCGTTATCCATGGATACGACCTATCCCGAACTACGTGAGTCTTAAGTGGAGAATATTTATCAAAAAGCGTGATGATGTTCGAGTTTAGTTGAGCCACCATAGCGTTCACGTCACTCGACGCACCCCAATCCATTAAGACCAAGTCCTCTTTAAACTTGTCCAGAGGTATATTTTTTAAGTTTCTACGAGATACAACAGTCGGTGGTATTTTCTCCTTTTTAAAATGAAAAACAACAGTAATAAAAGCATGCGCACTAAGCGCACTAATCCAGTCCACCTCAATGGCGCGCGCCCTCGCATCAGTGCACACTAGGTCTAAAAGAGTTTCGCTAGTCGAAGTAAAGTGAGTAGCTGATGTTACCAATTGACTTAGGTCGAGACTTTGAAGAAACATATTTAATTTGTTGGTTTTGGGATCCATTTGATTCAGGCAATTAATATTGAAGTCACCCAGGAGAACGGTGTGCTTGCAAGACGATATTGAATTTATTGAACAAGTTAGCGCGTCTAAAAATAAATCTACATCCATCCATGGCGGTCTGTACGCAGTTCCGATGGCGATTTTGACACCATGAGTACTCAGAACAAGCCACATTTGTTCAACAGCCTCATGAAGAGGGTCAACCGGGTGCGCATGGGTACGCACCCTTATCCCGCGTTTGATATAAAATCCAACACCACCGCCGCGGCCGCCGCGCACGCTCACCGGACGCGGAACATGCCGCAACCGGTACCCGGGCACGACGGGCGCGCGCCCCTCCTCACCAGTCCTAAGCCAAGTCTCATTAATTGCCACTACACTGGCATCATGATGCTGTAAAGCAGCGATAAACTCATCATGGTGAGTGCCTAATGAGCCAGGATTGAGAAAACCAAATTTTAGGTACTTTGCGATCATTACAGTGTTTCAGTATCACTAAGCAGCATAATGTAACATTCACGAGCAAAGAGGTGGCACATATTTAAAATCTTTTCGCTATAAAAATAAACATGTAAAATATAAAACAATATTATAATAGGCACACATACTAATAAAATGAGATCAAATAGTATTAATGTTGTGTGAATTTGTAGTATATTAATTATAAGTATAAAAGATTCGGAATATGAGGGAAATAATTGTGAAAAATCAATATAATAAGATAATATATAAAGATACGAATACAACTTGATACGAAGGGAGAGGGGCACCAACAAAACTATGCTACTGCGGTAAATGCCAAACAAAACAACGCACCCTTTCGGCTGGGCTAACTGTGGCCAGAAAAATACATAAAAAGTTATGAAAAAATAAACAAAACAAATAGTAGGCGCGGGAAAATAACATAGGTGTACTTTAAATGTTATTTGTATACAAACTAAAAATAAACTTCCAGTCAAACTGACACATTGCCAAAAATTCGGACCAAGTCTAGTTCAGAACGAATGCGTTGTGGTGGAACACCATCTTCCTTCTTTACAAAGATGCGGCCATCCTTGGTCCACACATACTTAAATTTATGCTTCTGACCAGCCTCTCGCGCATTGTAAAACAACTTGCCGTTAATCGGCGTCAACCGCTCATTTATATAGAATCTTCTCGAGGGTCCGCGCAGTTCGAGGTCCGCCGTGGTGAGGCCGCGTCGTACGCGCGCCGCTCGCAACAGCTGATCGCGAACAGTGCGGCGCGACAGGCGCACAGCGAGCGCGCGCGGCCGCGTCGGGTCCGCCATGTCCCCACCCGCGCCGCCGCCGCCAGCCACGGTGAAGTTGCGGCGCACCATGCCAATACGCTCTGCGTTTACAATGTCGCGGTCGTCGATGTTGACACCCAATTTTAAAGATACCAGTTGAATTATGTGTAGTGGGCTCTCATCTTTTATTTCCGGTATTCCCGTGATTATGACGTCATTATTTAGAAGATCCTGATCGCGCTCATTTAGCTGTAATTTCAACTCAGAAATAGTGTCTTCAAGATGGTCGAAAGACGATGGGTCCCTCTCCTCGAAACGTTTCTCGAGGAGGGAAACCTTGCCCTCAACGACACTCATTCGTTCCCCACACAACCCGACATCAGCCCTCAAACTTGCCATTTCGTCCCGGAACAGTCGCAACTCCGCTCTCATAGCACTTAGCTCTTCACGAAAACAGCGAATCTCATACGCTACATTGAGCTCCCGAGGCTCCGTTGTTATTGAGGACAGGGGTCGAGTAGGCTGGTTGATTGCTGTTTCTATAGCTGTTTGCTCAACTACCACGCTTTGGTTTAACGCTGAAAGCTTAGTTTCTGGTGAAGACTGAACTACATTAGGCCGGCTGCTTACCATAATTCCATCAGACGGGCCCTTGACAGGTGTAGCCGAGTTGTCCTTTCTTGGAACCTTCAGCTTACAATCTGGACACAACCAGTTAGGTGCCACCTTTGTTGATGTAACACCAATGCAAGTGGGATGATACGACCCAGGACATTTGGTGCAGCGAATACATTCAGCTCTGGCCAAAAACTGACCGCAGCCACCACACTTCGCCATAATCGTGGTTTTTATTGTATTTAGGTATGTAAACAGTACAGAACTACAGATTAGTACCACTGGGGAATCACAGATGGCGTCAATAGTACGTACAGCACGGTGATGTTATCTCTTAGGTCTTGTACCTAGTACTTAAGAGCGTTCATGCCTAGCGCGGAGCGTCAGGTTTAGGTAAATAGTTCGCAAATTTCACTCACACAGAAGCGTGGGTAACTGTGTGCGTAGACTAGCCGCGTGCGCTCTCTTTGTACTTCGACTAACCAACTTTGATCCGTTAGCTTTAGAGCAATAATAATGTATTGTTATAGAAAAATTAAACTGGAAGTTAAATACAAATTATTGTTATTCTTATGATTTGTAGATTTATGATTAATAAATAATTATATTTGAAATATTATTTTGCCTTTATACCTTTTCATATCTGAAATCCTCTACAGACGAAATCTAGTTATTTTGGAGAAAAATAATATTAATAATTGTACCTACTTAAGTGTTGGTAATTAGTTCTAGTGGATTGTTGATAGCTTTTTTCATTTTATGGTTAGGATGAGTAGGTGGGTAATTAAATAAAGATTTATCATGTTATATTTAGTACCTAAATCATTTATGATAAAAAAGCTGTATAAATCATAAAATAGTTTCCCTCAATTGCATTGATCGGCTATTTCTGGGATCAATTATTTCGGGAAGAACGCATACATAATAAAATTTTGTTAAACGAGGAATCATTTTTTCTTTACAAAATTGAAATTCTTTACAAAACTTTGTAAATTTTTACAACTTTTATTGGAAATTCAGGACTAGTGTACACCGCAAAAAGACACACATTTTTGTTTGAAATATTTAATTGGCCCTGAACTTGGTAATACCAGTCATGTTTAACATTGAAAATTACGTTATCGCCATGAAATAAAAATAATATCCATATAAAATAGATTTAACGAGTAGTGCTGAGTTCAAATTTGGGCGTTGTTTACAAATTTTGGCAAAATTGGAAGCAGTTAAAATACTTCTTCTCAGCTCGAGTCACAAGGCACTCACAGCCTGAAGAACTGTATCCCTTTCAATGAAATGCCGTTTTAAGGTCAGTGTTTTTAAATTTTCAAGGAAAACTACATGTGCCTGCTTGAAATTGTCTGGGTTCATGACAGGCGTTTGACATGAATTTGCGTAATTGACTTTGTTCACGAGCCCTGTGCTAAAGTTTATTTTTCGGCGAGGTATTTTGCGTTTCAGATTTTGATTTATAGAAAAACGGTTTTACTCTAAATGTTTCAGGGATTGACCTGGACTTTTCTGGTAGGCACATTTATAAAGGGTAGTTTGAGGTTTATCTGTGTTTAATTAAACTAACCAAGCGGCATGACAACGGACGGAATATGAATCTTTTAGGGAATTATGCGTTTCCCACCTACAGTCATTGCTACTATGGTGTTGAACTGCTCTGCACGGTTTTTGGTAAAATCGTGGGGCAGACTTCATAAGCCAGCTGCCAGATATTGCGTTGCAGTTTTAAAATCAATGTTTTGGCTTCGAGAGTTTGGTTTGTTTCTTTTTTCTCTCTTTGGTGCAGTAGCACAAGTCACATTCACTCTGATCTTCAAAGATGTGTTTGGCGCTGTTCAGAATATCTCTCAGTATTTTTATATTCTTTTCTGATTCGGTTAAAGTTTGTGTTTGCCAGTACCGTACCGAAAATCTTACTGCTGTTCTCAGCCGAATCAATAGTTCAGAAGTCAACAATTTACGCTCCGACAGAGGGATAGATGTATAAGTTTTAAGCAATAATTTTTTTCCGTTGCAATTGCGGAGGAGATGGTTGGTACATTAAATTTTTTGAATTAGAACGCCGGGATATGCTGTCATCACCATCAGCAATCAATGTATTATATTTAATTTCCGAGTTTCTACGGAGGACTTAAATCCTTTTTATTTGCAGGCTGTTGTTCCTTTTTATTTGCGCGGGCACAAATTCCAGAATACTTATTCCGGACACCAATGTAGAGAACTTTTCCTGTGTGATGTCCTATAATAGCTGCAACACACGGACAATGCATTATACTGGTTTTTATATGAGCGTTTGCTCCATCAACTGTCTGCTTCCACTGGTATCATCGGAATGTCACGAGTGTCACCTTGTAATCGAGCAGCAGCTGTTTCCTCCTGAGCTGATGCAAACATACTTTCTTCAGCGGAATTTTTCCACATTTCAGCAACTTTATCATGACATTTACTATAAGTGAATAATGACATAACAGTCAGTCCATCGATGTAACAACTTCATTCAAATTTGTTAGGCCAATTCCTGAAATTATGGCCTGACACGGCGCCTTCATTGACATTTACCTAGTTAATTTTTTGTGTTTCATCGTGACTACTCAGTTCGAATTTAGAATTGCACATATTACATTGAAAGAATTGTATTTTTTTAAATAAATAATAATATTGGAAAATTATACCTAAAGATCGCATTCATTTGTCACATTTATTATTTCTGATTGCGATTCCAGTATTTCCAAT